>CM060937.1:899586875-900211875 GCA_030765085.1 Allium cepa | reverse complement strand
TAGTACTATTATCTACTATATTATTCCACTACACCATGTTATTCCGCTGCATAATTATTGTTCTATGGTATGTGTAACTCTGATAAATGTTGTCAGTGTAATCGAATATTTTGTAAAACAGCTTTATAAACAGTATATTTGATTATTATATTTTATCATTCCGCTGTAAGATTCTATTTTGTTCTTTTCTTCTTTGCTTTTTCTTATTTACCCCATAACAATCTGCCCTTCCGTATGGTTTGAATTGGCACGTGTGTCGATTTAAAGCATGCGAAAAGGCGGGATGTTACATCTGGTATCAGAGCTTTTGTTTAGCGATAAACCTTGGCTTTGTGGGGTCTGACTCTTTACTAATAGGGTAGTAATACCCTATGATGAGTCGTTGAGTGTATATATATGAGAGAGCGTATTTGTTAGTGTTATAAAAAGTTTTAATATTGTGTTAATTTGTTCCGTTTTGTATTTATAAATTCTGGTTGATGCATGGGACGCTATGACATCAATAGGGATTTCAAAACACTTAATAGGACAGTCCGACACAATCTTTGTTTTTAATATAGGTGAATGAAATAATTTTGCCTATTTATTTTCTATATATATGAAATGAATTTTATAAATGATATATATTTAGTTGCAATATATTGGTTGTTAGGTAATGAAATTTATAAATAATAGTTGAAATAAGATTGAAAATAAAATAAATCAAATTGGAAATTTTAGAACTCAAGTTCCGGGGTTTTGAAAATTTCTTTCAATTGATTTTAGAATATAATAATAATATTTTAGAAGTATTTTCTGATATAAATATTTCAACATAATTTGGAAGCATTATGTTTTTGGAAAAAAAGAGAGATATATATAAAATAAGAAGATTTTGGAGAAAATAAGTTATGTACTCCCCTCTCTGTCGCTGGAAAATAATTTCGGTGATGAGTGCACGCATCATCGACATTCATTCTCGAGTTTTGAAGTGGGAATGCCACTGTAGCAGTTTACTGCAGATTTTGTTTTGAAGAAAAATAAAAAGAATTTTTTTTTATTGTTTTAATTATAATTGGATATATAAGTTTAAGTATGAACTTTATCTATTATCTTTAAAATGATTTGAAATTAAACCCGGTATTTAAATTCTTAAGTTTCCGTTATTTTACAGTTTCAATTAGTGTGGTAAAAATGGAAGTTAATTAATAAATGGAGCCTTTAATTAAAATTAGAGATTTAATGATAGGTTATGAATGAAATTAAATGAAATTTGAAATTGTGACCTATGAAATAAAAGATATAATTACTGAACATTAATTAATTGAGGAAACTTGTATAACTTTCAATTTCATTCTTAAAAAGCATATTTATAACTTACGAGATATAAAAAGTTGAAATGTTAACAAGAAAATGTAATACATATTATACAAGTAATAAACTTTAGGTAATGAAGCAATTAATGAAATTCTTTAATAAATAATTTGGTGTCACAGTTGTTATAACTTAAGTTTAATTGCAAAGTCTACAAAATGAAATAGAAAAGTAAGTATTGTAAATGGAATTTGGTAATAAATGAAAGTAAATAAATAAAATTAAGTAGTGTATATGAAAGATAATAAACTTAAAGTAAATGATTGAAGCTATTTATTAATAAAATAAGCAGAAAGATGAATACTGCAAATAAATAAGGATTAAAAAAAGATAAACCATTATATGAATAAAAAGGAAATCAAATAATAAATGCTATGAAATTGGAGAATTTAATTTTATTTCTTGTTTGGAAGTGTTGTTTGTTTTGGTTTATGGTTGCTTGGGCCAGGATACTTTAAGATTGTGGGATGTATGAATAATCTGTTTCGTTTCATCTAAGACTGTTGAGTAAAATATGCACTTAGTAGTTTATTCTTGATTCTGTACAATCTAAAAATTTTGAACCCGAACAACTACCTGTTTTGTTTGATATGGATGGATAGTTGAATTGTGTTGATTCTATATGATGGTTGTATGTTGTTTGTTTCAATTGATTGTTGTTGTATCGATTGTTGTTTAGGGTTGAAACAATGCCAAATATTTCATTTTATATAATTATTAACACTTTTGGATTATATAAGTGAAATACAGGTTATAGAAGCAATTGCTACTGTTTTTGGTTTCATAATTAAGCGTCAATTGCCCGACAAATAGGTACGTTTTTCGGATTACGGTTTTATAGCATTATTTTATATATGTTCCCGTGTTGGGATATAATATTTTGGATATTATATGTGATATTTTGTTATATTTGATATTATACTTTCTCCCGAGCCTCTCCATACAAAGGAGACTCTGTCGAAATTTTCTGTAGATTTTGGACTTAGAAAATTTTTGAGAAAAAAAAATGATTTCCAAACTTTATTTATTTAAGTATAAAAAGATTTAATGGTTATAAAATGGGTATATTTTATTTAAAATAATAAATTTTTAAAATTAATTGTTATAAAGTTAATATTTTAAATAAGACGTATTGTTTATTTAATTCTTCTTTTCCTTTTCGGGGACGAAAAGTTTTGAGTAGGGGAGAGTGTGACGACCCTTAAATTTTCGATGTTTAAAATTTGTTAATTCAATAATATTTTATGAGTTAATATTGAAAGAAATAAAATTTGTAATTTAATAATGGAATAATAACTAAATTAAAATGAAACAATGTTAACATAAGTTAATTGTCAACAATCTTAATGAAACTCCAATTCATTGTATTTAAAATGCCAGTGCTTCGTTATAAAATTTAATAAGTAACAAATGTAAACATTTAATTATTGTATAAAATAGATAGTTAATGGTAATTGAATAAGATTAGTACTATGTAAGGAATTATAATATGTGTTGTATTAATGTGTGCACTGATTATAGTGGGATGTAAAAGGTAAAGAATAAATTTGCAAATGTTATAAAATGGATAATGGTGACAACTATTGTTCGTTACCAATGTATTTAATCAATAGCAATTAAATGTAATTAAACATTACCTTATGTAAGTTAAGATAATAACTGAAAATTTTGAATGTAAAATCATTAGAAATGTTAATTATATACATAAATGGCAATTGTTTTAATAAAAATTTGAAACCAAGATAAATAAATGAATTGGGATAATAAATGCGTATAAGCGACTAAATTTCAGCATAATGGAAATTAAATAGTAAACACAAACAAAAGATGAAATTAGAATTATGTAGCTGTCTGAAATCAATTACAGTTAATTTAGTTACCTATTTATTTAGTTCGTAAAATTTAGTTCGAAATCAATTACAGTTAATTTAGTTACCTATTTATTTAGTTCGTAAAATTTAGTTTGAAATCAATTACAGTTAATTTACTTAATTAGTGCAATTTGATGTAGATTAATTTGGTAATCGGAGAATGTTAATTCAATAGGATGTAACCAATGAAATTTTAATCTAATACTACGTTATGGTTAACTAAGGTAATTATAAATAAATCGAATGAAATGCAATACCAATTGAGGGAAACAAATTGCAAGGGTATAATTGAATGAAATCGGTAATTTGGGAAATAAATTCAAAATTGATATTAATTGATGAAATAATGCATAATAAATTGTTGGTTGATAATTAAAGTATGAAATTATGTAAATTGGGCAATAGTGAAAACTTTAATCATTTACCCATTTATTTAATGCATTGAATTAGATCTAAATCAATTGCAACATTTGTTTGTTAAGAATAGCTTATAAGGGAAGTTTAACGTTAATGGTAACGATTAGTATAGGTTAACCATTTTTTTAGTATATTTAATATGAACTGGTAATCAATTGAAATAAATCTAGATTAAAAGCTATGGTAGCATAAATTAAGGAAATAATTGGTAACCAATGTTAATTTTATTTATAATATGACCATTGGTTGATTTAAGAAGTAAACATCAAGATTTATTAATTTATTTGAAATTTAAAATTCAATAAGCGGATTAATTGCAAATAAGTGGAATTTAATATTAAAGTATTACGCTAACGGAAATTAGGATGAAATTTGTGAATAGTAATGCAATAACTACGAACCAATGAAAATTTCATCCAATTGATAATGATAGATTGAATAATAGAATGAAAAGTCAATTAAATGGAATTATTGAAATTAAAATTGGTAATTTCTGAATTATTGAAATTGAAAACAAAGATAGTAATTATTGAAATAATTAACATTGAATCAACACGAAAATTTGTTTAAATTGTTATAAATGGCTAAATAAATCAAGTGACAACATTTGTAAGCTAAAGAATTGAAATTTAAAATTTGATTTAATTAATTAATTATTCATTTATTTAATTAATGTAAAAATAGCCATTTTGGCCATTGACTCGGATTTCGACGAAACCAGTTTCATTGGATCGGTAACGGTGAATTATTATAGGGTTTCAAGTTTCGTAGCGATCGGACTTGTCGTTTGATCGTACGGACTCGAAACGCCTTGAAATCGATAAATTGAAATCAATTTGAAAATATTGTTTTCAGCATAAATTCTTCATACGATGCAATTAGAACCTGAAACCTTTTCCCTTGCGTTTAAAATATTTTGAAATATCTATTTTGATATATGGGTTGACCCAATTTCGTTCCGAAGTCAAAACGGGCTTTTTGGGCCACTTTGGCGTTAGCGGGTATATCCAACCTTATCCATCCATTCTAAATTTCCGACCTACCTATATAAACCCGGTTATAAACCCTAGCCTACGTCTATTCTCAATTGTCTACGCGTAAATTCCATCAGCTCCTCCTCTTCCAATGGCTGCAAACCCTAGATCCAATTTCAAAATTCAAAAATCAAAAGAAAATTCAAACTCTTCGAAAAAATTCGAAAAAATGATAGAATCGAAGATCTCATCGATACGAATCTACGCGTAGCTTCTGTTTTTGCAATTGGTGCTCGAATCAACGGCAAATCTCGGTCAAAGCTCATAAATCGCGAAACCCTAAGTACAATTTGGGCGTTTTTGATTCAGGATGCAATCGGAGGAATTGGAATATGGGTTTGGTGGAGATTGTCATGAGGAACCATTCGATGGTGGCCAGAGGTCGTATAGGGTGCCGTGGCGACTGGAATCGGCAAATTAGGGTTCGGCCAAACTCTAATTAGAGGCGGCGGCCAGTAGGGGATTGACGACCGGACCCCATCCCTTGCGTGCGGCCGGAGCAGGGAGGCATTGGTGATAAATGGCGTGGTTGATGGAGGATTAGGGCGTCGTGCAATCGATGGTCAAAGGCGGTCAAAAGGTGGAGTTTTCGTGCGTTTCAGGTTTGAACAGTACGTGCGCGTTTGCTTTGATGAGGAAGGGTGACGTGGCGGGCTTTGATTGGCTGCTGAGTGGTGATGTTTTATCTGCTTATTTATTTTACTTTTTGATTTCAAATCATTCTAACTTACGTATCTTTCGCATACGAACTCCGTTTCACACGAGATTTTTTGTTAGGATCGTAATAAAATTCCGGACATTTTGGAGCTAGTTTGGACGGATTCTGAGACTGTTGAAATTTTGGGTTTAAATTAGATTTGAATTCATTTAAATACAAAATGTGAGTGTTTTAACCCACTCATAACTTCTAAAATTTCTTATGTTTGTTGAATTAATATTTGATGCGATTTAAAATTTACTTATGCTTGTTTGGCATATTTTTAATCATCATCTCAGTTATTTCATTTATTTAAACTAAATTTCTATTTAATTTATTCATTGCATTTAAACTGCCAGTTAAATTGTTAATTAATTATTCATTTCATATAAACAGCCAGTTAAAGTTATTTAATTTATTATTGAGTATAAACTACTAATTAATACCTGTTGTTTATTATCCGTTCTATATTGATGCTATCGTTTGAATTTGATGATGATGGTGATAAATGGTTGATGATTGATATTGGATGAATGGATGCTAGATTTTATATTGTATAAACTGCAAGTTATTGTGCATTTTCATTCATTCAGGATTGTGGTTTGAAATGATATACAACCACATTTTTATTTTAAATTGCGGATTGAAATGATAAATATCGGTATCACTTGACCATAGGGTAGAAAATTATATACAGGCACCGCGGTATATATATATATAAAATATTTTTTTAAATGATTTTCTATGGTTTTGAAAAGAAATATATGGTTTAATAAAATTTAATTTTTATATTATGTAAATATTATTTTATATATACCGTTAATTTCTTGAATTCAAGCTATGTGTAAATTTGTGTAATAAAATAAGTTTATTTATGGAGTTAGATTGTTTATATTATATGGTTAAGTACCTGTCCAAAATATTGTATATATTAAGTTTTAATGACTTAAATAAAAATTTAAGTTAGAAGATAAATATGAAATTTGTTTGAATTGAATTATTTAAGAATTATACTCGAATAAATTTGAATTGAAACTTAAATAAAATTGAGATTTTGAAGGGTATGATTCTTATAACTAAATTTGATTTAGAGGGATTTAAATGAATATAAAGTTGATATACCAAGTTAATAAATTGAAAGAATATCCAGTTAGGTGAAGTAAAAGTTTTACTTAAATTATATTATATTTATTAAGTAAATATTTCAAATCGAATAATAGAAATGCAATTTGATATATGAAATTTTCAAAGAATTCGTTTTGAAATGGTGTAACATTTAAAGATTTGAAATATATGGAAATTTGAATGGTTTATTTGAAAATTTAAAACCTATAATAGGAATGGAAAGGTGAAGAAAATATTTTATTATATAAAGAAATTTATATTTAACCCATTTAAGTGGTGGGTTACATTTCAAAGTTATGAAATTCTAGTTTATATTTTTGAAAGGCTATTTTTCAAGAGTTGGGTTTGGAAATATTATAACTTTGAAATTTTTATGGGTTTAGAAAGGGATATATTTGAAAAGGATATCTTATTGATTTGGCATTAAAATGAAGATGATATTGTGTTATATGGTTTTAAAAATGATATTATATTCTGGTTTTAAAAGTATAAATTATTTTGAAAGAGCGTGGTGTTATAATAACGTTTGGTTGTTGAAGAGACCGGGATCGAAAGTTGTCATACTCTCTGCCAACTCCGGAAACCACTTTAACAACCGTGTACGCGGTGGAGATTTCAGAATGAAGTAGGATGGTGGCGGCGTTTCCTTTGAGGTAAATACGTGGACCCGACTCCCGTGAGTTGGCGTAAGGTGGCTAAAACAGGAGCGATCGACGGGCAAAGAAGGTAGCACCTTTTATCGGACACTCCCCTTCGATACTATACTTTGACTTTGGATTGATTTGGTGGCCACCTTTACTTTTGATTTTGGGAGGAGTTTGTTCGAGGTGGGTGGTAGCTGCGGCTATGCGCTACCACCGGTCCGGAAGCGTAATTGGTATATCTACCCTGGCATTGCCTAGTTGTGTCGTGTCACCTACCCTAGCGCGCCTTATACGATTTTGGTTTTGTACCATACCTATGGAGTGCCCTCTGACGACGCCCAGTACGGGGGAGATTACGGTACTGTATAGACCGTAGGAATATATAAATGTGTTAAGGTGGAAAATGTAAAGCCTTAATGCTATTTAAAAGTAAGTTTATTTTACAATTAGACACTATTGTAATAGCGAAATATACTACATAGTAAATAGCTTTATGGATCCTTAGGAGATGTAAATCTCGAGCATCTCTTGAGTTACTGCACTCATATTTATTTCTGTTGATTTAACTTACATAAGATCTTTTAGTTCTGACTCGAGTGTTTTATCTTTTAAATTCGCTCGGGTCAGTCCGAGCGTTTCAGGATTTGAAGATTTTATTCTGGAGGACGAAGACGAAGGTTTGTAGTACTATTATCTACTATATTATTCCACTACACCATGTTATTCAGCTGCATAATTATTATTCTATGGTATGTGTAACTCTGATAAATGTTGTAAGTATAATCGATTATTTTGTAAAACAGCTTTATAAACAGTATATTTGATTATTATATTTTATCGTTCCGCTGCAAGATTCTATCATGTACTTTTCTTCTCTGCTTTTTCTTATTTACCCCATAACAATCCGCCCTTCCGTATGGTTTGAATTGGCACGTGTGTCGATTTAAAGCGTGCGAAAAGGCGGGATGTTACAGGATGGTTCCCCAATGGTTCGAAGGAATCAAATTGTTTTGTTTTTCTGATTGTTTCGGAAGGATTGAAGGAAAAGGTTTTTCCAAGGATTTCGAAAGGTAATGTTTAAAGTTTTTGAAAGAAAGATGTCTAATTTTTTTAAAGCTTCTGAAAGGAAGGTTTTTCAATGTTTTCGAATGGGTTTTGAGAATGGTTTCGAAAGGATGGTGTTTGCCTTTAGACCTAGATAAAAGAAAGGGTTTTACTTGGTTTTGAAAGAGGTACTTTCAATGGTTTCGAAAGGGGTACTTTTAATTGATTCGAAAGGGGGACTTTCAAAGATTTAAATATTTTCATCAACTATGATTTGGGTGAAGTATATATAACATGGCAAGGGTATTTTGAGTAAAGCATGGAGATTATATATTTTCCTTGTTGATTTTGATTTAAAGGTTTCAAATATTTTTGAAAATGTTTTCAAGGAAAATTTTGGGAAGGGATTCCTAAATCAAATGACTCGGATATTAGAATAGTAGATTAGGGTCGCGCCCTATACATTAGCTATTAGCCCCAACTAATTTTTTCCAAAATTCCAATGTGTATGGCTTTGTCACAGGTGAGACTAAAATTATGAATACACAAAGAAAGGAATATATATTTTTATACAAATAGGTTATTGGTGAGCCCGCAAAACCATTAGGATCAGGTGACCATGGGAGAAGATAAGTTAGAGACAGACTATCCAGAAGAAAAATATTTAACAGATAGTTAAGGATAGAATGTCCAGAAGAAGAGAAGTGTTTAACAGATGTTAGATAAATTTTGATATATTGTCTGGTAGGTCCGAGTCAACCAAAGGTTAATAGTTAGCCAAAAGAACTATATTGTTCAGAAAGATAGTTCATTTATTACCTGATGTATACATTTACATAATGATGCTTTACATATTTTAACCAGTTTTGGTTGTAGAAAATGATTTGCAAAATGTATGTTTTAAAAGGATGTTAGTAAGGGGAAACCTTTTCTGCTAAGCGATGTGGTCTCGCTTAACTTAAAATAACAGAGATGAACATTATTATTCACACCAGGTTTTATGTCTGACTCAAAGTTTTTGTTCTCCTTAAAACCATGGGTGCTCAAAATTGATTTAAGTAAGCTGAGGGCTTAGTTTTTCAAGTTTCGTAGTTTTGGTGAATAAAGCTTCCGGAGACTAGCATGTGGCTGACGAATAGCTAATTTAGGACTATAGTTCATTTTGTTTGTTTCCACTATGTATTATGTCAGACTTGACTATATTGCTTTGATCATATAAGGGGGCATCGTTATATGTCGCTCTTGGCGTATTGTTGTAAATTATATTTGATCATTGCCTGGGAAACGTTTTGGGATTTTGTAAATTGGATATGAATTATTATTTTGAAATGTAATCAATAAAATGTTGTTTTTTAAAATCTATGATTTTTCATATTCAAGTACTTCTGATATTATGGATACTATTAGTATTACTGTATTTTGTCCCCAAAAGTTAATACTATGAATGCTACAACATCTGTAGCGCTTAGCTTTTGTCCTCTAGATACGGGATGTTACAACTTGGTATCAGAGCATAGGTTTATGAATTTTTTTAACTAAAAATGGTTTTTGAAAAACATAATCCTAAAGAACTAGAGTAAGATTAGGGTACGAGATAACGCTATGGTAATGTACTTGTATTTTTTATATATAAGTATGCGCTTTATCTCTAGTCTCCTATTTTGTTAGGTTATTTTTATATATCTTATGAGATTTGAATACAGATATGGATGGTAGAAGATGAAGATTTAACCCAGGAGGGGAACACACCGATGGCAATGCCAGGTCTAATGCGAGGAGAGCTCAAGGTCAGGCACAAGCAAAGAATGTAGGTGTTGGAGTCCCGTAAGTTGGAATGGAAGCTATGTATCAGTTCTTCATGAATATGGTGCAAGCGGGTGTTGTTTGTTGAGTAATGGGAGGAGGTATTTCGGGAGCTCCAGTTGTCAATGACTATGCTAAGTTGAGTGGAGACTACACTAAGCTTGAACGGAACCCATTTATTTGAACAGAGGATGCCATTGAGGTGACAAACTGGTTGTTTCTGTGAAGGATTTTTGCAAACTTGAGGCTCAACGATGAGCAGAAGAGAAGGTTGGCATCGAGACAACTTTTGGGAGCTGCTTTGTTCTGGTGGAATAATGTGACTGTGGCAGTGGATGAGGAGACCATGACATGGACAGAATTTAAAAGGAGACTTTTGGAGAGGTTCATGTTAGTTATGGCATGGCCTGTTTTGATTAGGAAGTTTTCTAAGCTAGAACAGGGAGAGATGTCTATTCTGGAGTATGCCAGTAGGTTCGAAGAGTTAGCCAGATATGGTTATGCTGCTATTAATATCGTGATGAAGAGGAACGAGAAGTTTATTAGGGGATTGAAGCCTGAATTAGCCTGGGCTACTTTACCACATATTAGAGATCCCTGTAATGTGTTGTGGAGATTCCTTTGAGGCACAAGGAGATGCTTGCGTGTCGGGAAAAGAATAAGGTGAAAGAGGTCCAGGTTGGGTAGGGTTGGAAGAGGAAGTTCTTTCATAAGAAGGGTGGAGCAGCCAAGAAGGGGAAGTCTGAGTTGGTCTGTTTTAAGTGCGATAAGAAGGGACATTTTGCCAATGAGTTTCGTACTAGGAATGATAAGGAAGTGACCAAGAAGAAGAAAATTAGGTGCTTCAATTGCGATTGGATGGGCCATTATAAGAACCAGTGCAAGGAGCCCGCCAAGGATGGAAAAGGCAAGGTGTATGCATCGGAGCATGTTGCTTCTAAGCCGACCGCTCAGAAAAAAGGAAAGACATCGCATGGTATGTCTGTTGGCGTTCTATTTGATACTGGTCATCGCATTATTTCGTACTAGATGTTTGATAGATAAGCCTAACCTAGAACTCATATATTTAGTTACTTCCTTATGGGTTGGGAGTCTAATAGGAGGGTATGTTACTCTAGGGTTGAGATGCAACAAACCATTCAATTCTCCTTCTCATTTGCTCGACTAGTGCAAAATTGTGTAATTTATATATAAAATAATTTACTTGGGAAAACAAGTTTTGAAAACCAATTTCCGAAATCAATTTGAAAACCCAATTTAAACATTTCTCTCATTATAGAGAATAAATAGATTTTACACTTGAAAATACTTCAAAATAATTATATATTATTAAAAGATATCCTCTTTGGATACTCAAAAAGGGTAAGAATGGCAATATCAAAAAAAATTTATTGAATCACCTCAATTCCTTAGTGGACATCCTCATGGAAGGATGACCTAAAGGCTTAGAATAGGAAAAGAGGTCAATACAATACTCGATTTCCCGCGCTCGCCATTACTAAGGGATAGGTTTTGGAATTATTCTTGAGATGGATTGGTTAAGTGAGTACGATGCTAGGATATTTTGCCAGAATAGGAAAATATCGCTTAGGCACCATGATTGAGCGAAAATATAGTTTATACTGTAGAATGTTCTAGCGTTGAGGTGAATGCTTTATTGGGTGTTGTGGAATTGAAAGATAAGCCGAGTTGAGTTTTTGTGATTAGAGAATTCACAGATGTTTTTGAGCCTGTATTTGGATTGCCATCGAAACGAGCCATTGAGTTTTGCATAGATTTGGTTCCGGGAGCAGAACCAAATAGTAGGCCGCCAAGCAAGATGACTCCTATAAAGATGAGGGAGTTAAAGGTGCAATTGGTAGATTTGGACGGCAAGAGTATTATCACACCACATAGTTCACCTTAGGGAGCAATAGCGGTATTTGCTAAGAAGCCGAATGGATTGTTGAGGCTTTGTATCGATTATTGTAAGTTGAATGAGAGGACAATAAGGAATTGATATCCATTGCCCAGAATTGATGATTTATTTGACCAGTTAAGTGGAGCCAAGATATTAGATTTAGCAACGGTTTTCCATTAGATCAGAGTAGCAGAGGATAATATACCTTTGATGACGTTTAGGACCAGACATGGATCGTATGAATGGTTAGTTATGCCGTTCGAACTGACTAATGCACAGCCATCCTTTGTGGATTTGATGAACCGAGTTTTCCGAGAGCACTTGGATAGGTTCATATTGGTTTTTATAAATGATATCTTGATATACTCTAAGGATGAACTAAATCATGAAGTTCGTCTTAGAGTGGTAGTTGAGACGCTGAGGCAGCATCAGTTGAAGGCGAAGTTTTCGAAGTGTCACTTCTGGAGGAAGGAAGTGAACTTTCTTGATCATGTAGTCTCAAAGGAATGGTTGTCAGTTGATTCGACTAAGATTGATGCAGTGAATAGTTAGAAGAGACCCGAGACAGTGGCATGGATAAAGAGTTTCCTAGGATTAGCTGGTTACTATCGAAGGTTCATTAAGGATTTTTCATGGATAGCAACATCGATGACCAGGCTAATGAGAATGGATGTGAAGTTTGTGCGGATCGATAAGTGTGAGGAAGCATTCCAGAGTTTGAAACGCTTATTGACATATGCACCTGTGTTCATTGTTCCGAAAGGGAGTCAGGATTGGTGGTTTTTACTAATGCGTGTTGAATAGGATTAAGAGCTATGTTGATGTAGAGAGGTAAAGTAATTGCCTATGCTTCTAGACAGCTTAGACCGCATGAGGTTAGATATCCGACACATGATTTGGAATTAGCTGTAGTGATTTTTGCATTGAAGGTATAAAGACATTACCTTTTAGGAGAGAGGTTTGAGTTATATACAGTTCATAAGTCGTTGAAGTATTTGTTCTCTCAAAAGTAGCCGAACATGAGACAACAGAGTTGGTTAGATTTTATAGCCGCTTACGATTTTGGGATTGAGTACACACTAAGGAAAGGCAACAAGGTTGCTGATGCGCTTAGCAGGAAACATCAGAATATAGTGTTGGCGATGATTGCCGAGTGGAATGATTTGGAAGCATTGACAGATTGCAGTCGAGATCCGAGGCAAGGTCTAGCAGAGAAACCGTTGTGTTATCCTGTTTGGAAGTTCGACCAGTGATGATTGAAAGGATTTCTTCTAAATAGGAGGAGGATCCAGCATTAGCTGAACGCATCAGGAAGTTAAGGGATGGAACTGAGTGCGGCGAGTTGAAAGATTTCAGTCTTGACCCGAATGGGTGGTTGAGAAAGAAAGGAAGATTATGTGTTCCAAGTGTAGGAAACATAAGGATGTCTTAGAGGAATGCCATCGTTCTATTCCTCTAGGAAGAACTAAGATGTATCAGGATATGAAGAGAAGTTTCTTCTGGGAAGGTATGAAGCAAAATATTGGCTTACGGGTAAAGTAGTGCTTGAATTGCCAACAGGCAAAGGCTGAACACCAAAAGCTAAGTGGATTACTTCAGCCATTAAATATTGTAGTATGGAAGTGGGATTCTATTTCTATGGATTTCATTGATGGGTTTCCAAGGTCAAACGTACGAAATGAAAGTATATGGGTCATAGTGGACAGATTGATAAAGAGTCCCCATTTCATTCTAGTAAAGTCAACTACGACGACACCTGTATTAGCGAAGTTGTTTATGAAGAATGTGGTTAGACTGCATGGAATTCCTAATAGCATAGTTAGCGATAGAGATTCCTTATTCACTAGCGAGTTTTGGAAGAGTCTACAGGATGTTCCGGGAACCAAGCTCAAGATAAGCACCGCTTACCATTCGTAGACAGATGGGAAAATAGAAAGAGTTAAAAAAATCTTGGATTTATTAAGAGCTTGTGTTCTAGATTTCGGGGGATCATAGGAAGACCATCTGCATTTAGTCGAGTTTTCGTATAACAAAAATTATCAGACTAGTATTGGGATGGCACGGTTTGAAGCTTTGTATGGAAGGCTATGCAAATATTCTGTTTGTTGGTTAGGGACCGGGGATAGATTGGTTCTTCGTCTAGATTTAGTTAGATAAGCTGCAGAAAAGATTGAGGTCATTTGGGCTAGGATGAAGGAGGCTCGGTCTAGGAAGAAGAGGTATGCGGATAACAGACAAAAGATTTAGAATTCTCAATTAGAGATCGGGTATTTACTAAGTTGTCACCGATAAAGGGTGTGATCAGATTCGGAAGATCGGAAAAGTTGGCATCAAGATTCGTTGGACCATTTCCTATTATTGAGAGGATCGGTAAACTTGCATATAGAGTTGAGTTACTGAGCAGTTTGGCAGGGGTCCACAATGTTTTTCATGTTTCCCACCTCACCGACCGTGCTAGATGACATAGTGGTAGAACTGGACTTGACTATAGTTAGAAAGCCAGTTCGTATTGTTGTGAGAGATGAGAAGAGGCATAGAACCAAGATGGTCAGATTAGTTAAGGTCAAGTGGAGTGATGATGATGGGAACTATACTTGGGAGGTTGAGAGCAGGATTAAAGAGGCATATCCTGACTTGTTTGATGGTACCTTAACGTAATTTCGAGGATGAAATTCTTTAAGGAGGGGAGTCTATAACAACCTATATTTTTGATAATATTATTTAGGATATTTAATTGGCTAAATAAAATAAAATAATATGTTGATTAAGAGATTAAGATTTAAATTATAATTAAGTGGTAGCCATGCCATTTAAATAATGAACTAAAAGAAAGGGTTAAAATGAAATAGAGGAGGGGTAAAATAGGAAAGATGCCATTGCAATATCCCTTAAACTTGGTCGTGTATTCTCCTATACACGTTCATTTCGTTTTCAAAATTTTAAAAGCTAAGGCTGGCCACCATTAACAAGAGGAAAAAGGAAAAAGATAGAGAAAAGCTAGGAAGAACCTTAAGCAAATAAAATCCGTTCACATCTCAGTCTCTTTAATCTCAAAAGCTAAGGTGAATAATGCTTACATCTCTCATTTGTTTTTTTCCAGTTTTAAGGAAAAATCCAAAATGTTTTGCAATGGTTTGCGATATTTTTGAATGATGGATTATATATAATTTTTAATGATTTATACATGTTCATATTGATTTTATGATATTCTTTGATATGAAAACCCTTTTAAATCACATCTAAAATGCCTTGCAAATTTTTATATAGACTAGAAATAATATTTTAGAGATGGTTTTCAATTTTCAAAATTTTTGGAATTTATGAGGATTTTATATGAATTTTCTAGTAAAGAAAATGTTAATTTGGGTTATAAATTATATACGGTTGAATAATAAAAGGTTTGAGTTTGAAATTTTTATATGTTGGAAAACATATTAAAAGAGATTTTTTGGAATTTTTGTAGATTTTTCCTAAGTGTTTTAATGGATATATAAAATTATTTAAGGTATGGGACTTAAATGTTTTATATATTTATAAAAGGTGAAGGTGCTCTTTGTAAATAATTCGAATTTTTTATTTCTGAAAATTGGCAGCACTTTTGAAAATGTAAAATGGCAACCAATCAGATTTAGACAAATATGGCAGATTAGGTACAAAAGAAATAGTTTAAAAGGACAAATAAATAGGTTTTCTTACCGTTTTGAGACTTTCGGCACTGGGTTCTGCCTCTTTACCTTCGCCTCCGACACAATCGAAACCAATGCACATGGTTTCAGGGAACTAGTACGTAGTGAATTGGATGCAGGCGACAGGTAGTGGGTCGAAACCAGGGGTTCCGAAGGGGTTGAGGCTCTACTTTGTTTTTAAATAAAATGTGCATGCTTGCTTTCGACTAAGAAGCTTTCGACTTAGTTGGCTTTCGACTAGGTCAAATGGATTTAAAGGAAATGGTTTCGATTGATTTGCACCTTTCTTTCTGAATGGTTTCTTTCGAATGAGTCTAAAACTTTTGCTACTGCCTTTTTACCTTTCGACCCAGAGGGTTTTGAAGGGGTACTTTATTTTCTAAGTTTGACAACTTCTTCAATGTTTTTAAAGGGATGGTTTCGACACCATCACTTCTGTACTTAGGAATGCTTTCGAAAAGTAGGCTTTTGACTTAAATGATTAAATGAATCTTTTTCTACGTTGAAGTATAACCCAAAAAGGTTTCGAAAGAGATGGTTTAAATGGTTTCGAAAGGTGTTTTTCCACATGTTTTAAATTGAACCAAAGTGCTTTCGAAAGGTTTATGTTTATCAATATTTGATGCTTTTAAAAGGTTTTAAAGGAAGGTTTCGAAGGGATGGTTCCCCAATGGTTTTGAAGGAGTAGAAAGTTTTGGTTTTTCTGGTTGTTTTGAAAGGATTAAAGGAAAAGGTTTTTCCAAGGATTTTAAAGGCAACGTTTAAAGGTTTAAAAGAAAGATGTCTAAGGTTTTTTAAGCTTTGAAAAGGAAGGTATTTCAGTGGTTTCGAAAAGGTTTCGAGAATGGTTTCGAAAGGAAGGTTTTGGACTTTTGGCCTAAATAAAAGAAATGGATTTACTTGATTTAGAAAGAGGTACTTTCAATGGTTTCGAAAGGGGTACTTTCAATAGATTCGAAAGTGGGACTTTCAAAGATTCAATTTTTTCTTCAACTAAGATTTGGGTAAAGTATACATAACATGGCAAGGGGATTTTGAGTAAAGCATGGAGATTATATATTTTCCTTGTTGAGTTTGATTTAAAGGTTTTAAATCATTTTGAAAAGATTTCTAGGAAAATTTTGGGAAGGGGCCCCTAAGTAAAATGACTCGGATATTAGAATACAAGATGAGACTGGTACAGGGTCACGCCCTATACATTAGCTATTAGCCCCAGCTAATTCTGTCCAAAATTCCAATGTGTAGGGCTTTGTCATAGGTAAGACTAAAATTATGAATACACACAGATATGAATATATATATATATATGTATGTATGTATGTATGTATGTATGTATGTATGTATGTATGTATACTGATAGGTTATTGATGTGCCTGTAAAACCAGTAGGATCAAGTGACCATAGGAGAAGATAAATTAGGGACAGACCATCCAGAAGAGAAGTATTTAACAGATAGTTAAGGATAGAACGTCCAGAAGAAGAGAAGTGTCTTACAGATGTTAGATAAATTTTGATATGTTGTTTGGTATGCCCGAGTCAGCCAAAGGTTAATAGTCAGCCAAATAAAACAATAATGTTCGTATAGATAGTTCATTTTTTACATGATATGTATGTTACATAATGATGCTTTACAAATTTTAACCAATTTTGGTAGCAAGAAATGATTTGCAAAAGATATGTTTTAAAAGGATGTTAGTGAAGGGAAACCCGTTCCTCTAAGCGGCACGTTCTCACTTAACATAAAATAATAGAGATGAATAGTATTATTCACACCAGGCTTTATGTCTGACTCGAAGTTTTTGTTTTTCTTAAACTCATGGGTGCCCATAATTAATTTGAGTAGGATGAGGGTTGAGGTTTTCAGGTTTTTGAAATTTTGATGAATAAAGTTTCCGTAGACGAGCAGGTGGCTAACGGATAGCTAAATAGGAGTACGGATTATTTTATTTATTCCTGCCGTGTATTAAGTCAAATATGACAATATTATTTTGATCAACCAAGGGGGCATATTCATATGTCACTCTTGGCATATTATCATAATTTATATTTGATAACTGTTTGGGAACGATTTGGGATTTTGTAACTTGATATGAATTATTCTTTTGAAATGTAATCAACAAAATGTTGTTTTTTGAATTATGTGATTTTTTTCATATTCAAGTGCTTCTAGTATCATGGATACCATTAGCATTACCTTATTTTGTCACCAGAAGTTAATACTATGGATTACTGCAGCATCTGTAGCGCTTAGCTTTTGGCCTCTAGATACAGGATGTTACATTGTAACTATTAGTTTTCTCTTATAAAAGGTATACACGATTTTATGTGTTCCTATTTGCTATGTTATTATTTCTAGATAAGCAAACCCTCCTATGTATGCATAATAAAAAACAGTACAAATATGGAAATCTCATAAAAATACTTGGCTAATAGTAAACGCAATATAAGACTGGAAATGTAGAATAGTTGGAAATTTTAGCGAAAAACGTGATAAAATTGTTTTGATATCGCGAGTTACTGCTCATGTTTCTTAGAAGCTAACTTTTTTGAATAATAGATGTGATGACATTTTTAGATAAAATGTCAAGTTTTTGGAAAAATGTTAGTTATAAAATTTGGAATTTGGTTTATGCGTTTAGCACATAACCTACTTTCGGCTGCATTGAAATTGTGGCTTGATTTATCAAATTTTTGAGAAGTATTTTTAGAAGTTTCCCCTTGATTTGAAAATTTATCTTTTGAAAAAGAAGAAGAGTTTTATGTTTTATTTTTTTTGACTCCTAAATTATTTTTAGAGTTTCTGTTCAAAATTCTATTTTAAAGGAAAATGTTTGGGATTTTATTTTTCAAATGAAGTACAAATTTGAAAAATGAGAAAGATTTTTGTAAAATCTATGATTTTGATGGCCACATGTTAGGCATAGGGAAGGCAAATAGAGTTAGAATTTGCGGGTTTAGTGGTACATTAGGATTTACGATGCGATAAATGCAAGCAATAACAAGAGAAAAACTGTTTTTGCATTGGAATTTCTATTTTCATACCTTGTCGACGACATGCGCGAGTCTATTTGTAACGAAAAGCAAATTTATCAGTTTGATAAATGATATTTAATTTTGAAATATTCAAATACAAGGTTTTTAACAGCAACTATAAAGATTTAAACCCTAAAATTATGATAAAATACTTGTTTTAAAATACAATTATGGAATATAGTTTGATTTGCGAATATTTAGTTAATTTTAAAAATAAAGGATTTCATGGCTACAGGCGATTAATTTCATGCCCTCTTGGCTTCGGTTTTTCGCTCCGGCTATCTTCATCTTCCCCCCTCCCCCTCCCCCCCCGCCTCTGCCGTAACCTTTCTAGCCTCCTCCCCTTATGCCCGATCCTCCATCTCCTCCTTCTTCAACTCGGAGTGGCCGTTTTTTCAAGCCGTTGAACCTTATGTCAATTCGACCTCCTGCTCTTTTCACTTCATCTGAATTTCCTCCTCTGCTATCGTCTCCTATTCGCCCTCGTGCTTTGGATGAGATTGTGT
This sequence comes from Allium cepa, assembly GCA_030765085.1. NCBI lineage: Eukaryota > Viridiplantae > Streptophyta > Magnoliopsida > Asparagales > Amaryllidaceae > Allium > Allium cepa. Next base: position 900,192,762 of record CM060937.1, on the reverse strand, counting down.
CATTGGGTGCTGACCCAGCTGCCGTGCCACGCCCTAATGTGTGTGTGCAGGACCCGAGCTTCCTGAAACAGATGAGTTGTGTTGTGGGTAAGAAATCCTTGTTAAATGATCACGATTCCAGTAAGGATGTTGGTGTGTCTGGCCTAGCGCAGGGGAGTAGTTCTGCTGTTTTTTCTTCTTCTGTTTTAGGCACTCAAAGTGTTTGTGTTATTTCCCCAAAGAAATCTGAGCCTACTGTCAATATTGGTAACCCTGTTGCTAATTTACCCACTGCCCCCAGATTTGTAGATAGCCGTGTTCCTGATGTTACGAAGCAGAACTCTAAATCGTGGTCTTCTCTTTTCTCATCCTTGCCCCGTAATGCGGGTGCCTACATCCCGATTGAATTTGAAATGGTTGAGGAAAATGGAGTGATGATTCCTCCCCCTTGTGTTTTGCAAGCCGGTGTGGATTTGTGGTCAGACTATTTGGTTGGTTTCTTTCTTGACCCTCATCACCATCTTTCAAATGCAGCTTCAGTTCTTCGCAGGGCTTGGAAGATACGTGGTAATTTGGATGTGAAACTGATTGATACGATGTACTTCTTAAAATTTTGCTCTTCTGAAGATCGTCTGCGTGTATTAGATGCTGAGCCTTGCATCGTTGATGGTCGGCCTTTTATTGTTACCCCCTGGTCTCCTACTGTGGCGTGTGCTCGTGAGCAAGTATATTCCATCCCTGTTTGGGTATATTTTTCTCAGATTCCCTCAGTTCTTCAGCCTCTTATTGGTCTGAATTGGTTAGCTTGTAATGTTGGTAAGCTAAAATGTTTTGACTCTAACACGGTGGACCGTGACAAGTTAATGTATGCGAAGGCACTAATTGAGATTTCCCCTTCTAAGCCTCTCCCTTCTTCTATTCCTGTACAGCTTGCTGTTGGCCATATTGTGGAAGTTAGGGTTCGCTATGGCTGGGTACCGGATATTTGTACCTACTGTCACTCCTTTGGACACCTAGCTCGTGATTGCCTTCATTCTGAAACTTCTGCGGCTGCTCCTAAGTTACCTTTGCCGCGCCCTCGTCCAAGGATCTGGGTCCCCAAAGTTTCTGTCCCTCCTGCTCCTCAGGCTCCGTTGCCTGATCTGCCTGTCCCATCATTGCCCCTTGATTTGCCTGGTTCTCCGCCTGGTTCTGTGGTTCCTGGTGCTGCTCCTGTCATCCCTCTTGATGCTACTTGCCCTCCCTCGCTCCTACCTCCTGTTGCTTGGGATGAGGCCGAAGGATGTTGGATTGATCCCAATTCTGATATGAGGTATAACCCGGAAAATGAATCTTTCTTCCGGTTTGTATCTGATGATCAGCTGGACCTTAGATGCCTTCGCTACAAACAATCTGGAGATTCTATTGTTCTTGATACGGACGGGTTGGATGCGGCTTCTAATGCGGACTTGCTTGCTGATCCATCCTGGGATAGATCGTTTATCTACTGTTCTGATGATGCGGTTTATGACCCTTGTCTTGCACTGCGGTTTCGCCCTTTTGTTGGCCTTTCTGGGTCTGTCCCTTTGTGATCTTCTTTGGTGATTTTGGTTCATAGGGATTCTCCCACCTTGGTGGTGTGTTAGTTTTATCATGTTACTTTTTGTTACTGTGACATAGCCGTCACGTACCTGTGCTGTATTTTCTGTTTCTCCTTTTAGTAGTTAAGGTGCTTTTACCTTGCTCCTGTACTTCAAATTTTTATTACGTGCGTAATAAAAGTGGACGGTCCACTATAAAACCGGCTGGCTTTGCCAAAAAAAAAAATTATGGAATATAGTTTCATAAATAAAGCATGTGCTTTGTACACAAATTTTCATCGATAAGTTGATTTTCAATAGAATTGAGATGTTCTCAGTATTTGAGTGCACAAGTCTGGATATGTACACTAGTATATCTATTTAAACAAGATTTTGAAATAAAGTTATTTATTTTATTTTTAGAAATAAAACATATTTATGACATCACTATAGATGTCATCGCTTTTATATATTTCTCCGAAAATTCAAGTCAAGTTTAAACAATTAAATAATTATTTTAATATGCTAATAATTTATTCTAACTAGTTATAAAGTGATAGTAAATAATTTATAATAGTTTTGAGCAGCTATATAATTGAATTGAATAAATTAGGAAAATTGACAACGCTTTATCGAAACAATAACATCTTTTATAAACACTTGTTAATTTCGATGGTTTTATAATTAAAATGAGATCGTTATTAATTCAATTAAAATGATGATAAATATATTTTCGTGTGTTTTGGTTACTAATATATACTGTTTAACTAAAAACTTGAAATGTGACGTGGGAGTCGGAATAGGAATTCGTAACGGTTTAACGAATAAAGGTTGTAAATAAATCAATACAACGTTGTGATACACATACACATACATAAACATATACAAATGTATACTCATATACATTTAATTATGTTTAGGAATTAGTCAAATCATGCAAAGAAAATATCCAAACACATATGTATATATACAAGCTCCATATGTGTAAAAAAGAGGAAAAAACAAAGCACCACATCACATCACAAGCCAAACACATGGAGGGGGAGTGAGCTTCATGCTCGGCTGAATGGTGATGGGAGGGGATGAGGTGGAATGGTGAAGCAAGCATGCTTACGTAAGGAAATAATATCATGATATTTTTGGTGCAGAACTTTTCAATAAATACCCACCTCTATTCTTGTTAACAATAAAACTTGCCAACATCCCCAAAGCTATGTGAATAGAAAATAAGATTATTTTTGCAACTAAATATGACTATTAAAAGCGGATTGAAAGAGATTACTCCCTTTGAAACCCATATTCCTATCAGGTTGACTTGGCCAAACTACTTTTGAAGGATAATTGATATATTGCTAGTGGATCAGTGATTAAATTAACCTCCTCAAAATGTAGGAAAAGGAGGAAGTATCTTACTCGAAATCCCTTTTTCGAACGAGTCGAAAATAGCTATATATATTGAACATTATTCCCTTTTGACCATGTTGAAAGATCCATTCAAAGCTTTTCGACCATGTTGGAAGGCCTGCTCTGCCTTTGAAAAGAAGTAAATGCTCTCGACATCATTCAATTCATTCCCTATAGAAGGACTCCTTTAAAAGGGTTAAATATGTGCTTGCATGTATGTCCTTTCGAAGGAATCCGCCTTTAGATGATTGCTTGTCATTTATGAACTAGATGCCTTTCATGACATCCCTTTCGACCAAGTTAAAACGGATTTCGTCCTTTCGAAACAGATCTAATTCACAATTGAACAAGATTAATTTGTTCTATTCAATAGAAGATCATCTTGGATATTTGTAAGTTCTATGAATTTATCAATGCCGAAACATCATCATCATCTTTATTTGTCATTATATTTTGTTTGTCACGACGAAAATGTGTTTCGCATGTATACTATCCAACTTGATCCCACGGCTTTGCAAAAGGCAGAAATAAGTTAAGAAGATAAAATAGCACCATGTGCAATTTATCATCAGTATAGATAATAATCGTAATGATCTTTCTGATAATTGAAATCCTTAATGAATCCGTGTATTCCTCTCTTTTCCATTGATCCAAAAGAGTTACAAGTTCGAGAGCTTTTTTCCTAAATCAATTTAGGGTTACAAAGATTTTATTGTTGCAAAGAAGTAGATATAAAAAAATGAGCGTTGGATTCCAAAATCCAGTCTCCAAAATCGGACCCCTTGGGTCTTATTTATAGATGCAGGTCGGCCCCCTTTCACGCCCATGCTTTCAGCTCAATCGAAAGGTCCCTCTATCTTCCGCATCCTTTCGACATAGTTGAAAGGCCATGCCCGCTTTCGATGCTGTCGAAAGGCTTCCCTTTCGAGTTCTCTAACTCATCCTTGTGCTTCCCATCTTCTTACTCCAGACCTTTCATCCCTGTCGAAAGGGCCTCTTTCTGTCTTTTTCCATTGTAATGGTTTAAGTGTTCCTTTTCTATTCTTCTTCCTGGATTGCTTTCAACGTCGTCGAAAGGGCTGCAAATGAGCTTTTTCTCTTCTTGTTTCTTTGTATGTTATAAGAAGTAAAGATATGAACTTACGATTCTGTCGATAGGTAATTTTTTTAGGGTTTCGAAGGTGTTGAAGTGCTGAAAGTTTTGAAGTGGTTGATAACTTCTGAATGCCTTCTCATGAACCGATGCAGAGACTTCTCTTGATGTTGTAGGCTTTGATCAGTTCGGAAGGCTTGATTAAGCTTTCGAAAAGGTAGTTTTGACTAGGGTATCTTCTCGAGTAGTCTGAATGAAGGCGAAACCATGGGTTTCGAAAGGTTTGACGTGCATATAAAAGGTTGTTATTTATTACCTTCGAAAAGGGAACCCGTTTTTTCTTCTTCTATATACGTGAATCCATCCTCATCGAAAGGTTTAAATGAGGCGGAAGGGTAGCCCTGCTATCTTTTTCATCTTTTCCAATGATTTTGCGCTTTTTTATCATTTGTGATGGCGCTTGATGCTTTCGACTCCTTCGAAAGCCTTCCTAATGCCTTCGAAACATCCTTTCAAAAACCTTTATTCCTAATGATGTTTATGGTTAACATTTTGCCTCCCTTTGTATGAAAGAAGCTTTTATTCTTTAGGACAAAAATTTCACAACTTCTTTGCTCTTAACAACCTTGTTTTCCTGCAATCCCATTGCTAACTCATTATCTTATATATATATATATATATATATATATATATATATATATATATATGCGCTTCATGATAAGTCAGTATAGTAGCGCCTCTAAATTTAAATGGTGAATTAATCATAATCTTGATTTAATAAAGGATATAAGGTCCATAATTAATAGTTATCTATGCATATAATAATTGAAGTTTGAGAATTTCCTATCGGAGACAACCAATTGCTGAATATAGGAGGTCATAAGCTATTATCTTGAAATAAGTCTTTGTAATCCATAGATCTTTATTTGAAGGGATAAGTAATATGTATTTAGAAACTCCTCTTGAAGATAAGGATGATCTCGGAGTCTAAATTCAGATGTTGGTGAACGTCGTTTAGAGTTGCAAACTAATAACCCTAATTTGGGTATTAAGAAGACCAGCTCGAAGTTTTTGGTTGAAGACATGGATGCCTATTGTAGTTTCAATACTACTGCTTTAAAACCCATATTCGAGAATCGATAAATGAAATCCAAAATTGATGATGAAAGACCCAAAATTAAAATTCAGGCATTAAAGAGTTAAGAAGTTTAAACCCAAATTAAGGCATTAACAAGCGAAGTTTAGAAGTCAATAATTAGATGTCTAGGACCCAAATTTAGGTTTTAATAAGTGAGACTCAGAAAAAGTTTTCATAATAGAACTCTCAAACCCAGATTCAGGTATAAGTGGTGTATAATCAGAAATCCATAATAATTATCTTTACGACAAAAATCTCAAGCCTAGATTAGGGCATATGTTGGATAATAAGAAATCCATAATAATTATCTTCATAATAGAAATCTCAAGTTCAAATTAGGGCACATGTTGGATAATCATAAACCCATAACAATTATCTTCATAATAGAAATTTCAAGCCTAGATAGGGCATTAATAAGTGAATCTCAGTAATAGTTTCGTAACCCTGATTCGGGTATGATGAATTGAAAGATCCGTAACCCAAATTCGGGTATTAATGTGTGAAGTTTCATATTTCAATAATGGATGACCCAAAATCTATATTCGAGCATTAATGGATAAAGTTCAGAGATAAGAAACTCGAAACAGATTCGGGTATTAATAGGCGGAGTTCTATTCTACTCCTTCAATTATGTCTTCTTCAACACGAGTAAACCCTTCAGGCCTTGTACATATTTGTTGCTTGATTGGCCGCTTCTCGAGCTAGGACATCTTAGTCCATCATTTGATATTCTACTTCTTAGGCATGGGCACCTTAGTCCTTTGAAGATATGCCACCTCTTAGGCCTGGATGTCTTAGTCCATTGTTTGATAAACTGCTCTTTGGGCTTGGACATTTTAGTCCATAGTTTGATGAGCCGTTTCTTGGGTTTGGACATCTTAGTCCATTGTTTGATGAGCCACTTCTTAGGCTTTGGCATCAAGTCCATTATTTTCTGGTGCTCTTGGTTGGCTCATTCTCAAGCTGGAACCAAGGACTTACATAACCTCCCTCCAGGAGGCATCTTGACCTGACCAAAGGTGTGACCAAGGGCTTGTTGGTGTTTTAACCTGGCCATAGCGTGGCGTGGGTAAAAGCTTTCACTCCTCCCTCCAGGAGGTACCCTGCCCATAATGTGGCGCAAACAGGAGTTTGTTAATGCTTTAACATGGCCATAGCGTAGCGTGGATAAAGTCTTACACTCCTCCCTCCAGGAGGTTCCTGCCCTGGCCATAGCATAGTGCAGATAGGGGTTTGTCGATGCTTTAACCTGGCCATAGCGTGACACGGATAAAGATTTACACTCCTTCCTCCATAAGGTGCTCTGCCCTGGCCAACTCGGCATGGATGGAGGCTTTGACCATTCAATGTAGTATCCAAATGCAAGGAGGATTCTACTCCCAACCATGTAGAATTTTCTTTTGAAGAAAAAGATGCTTTATTCATTCATCGTAGGAAAACATGGGCTCAAATTTTCTAAGTTACATGTTCTAGGAACCATATTGTTGTCTGGTCAGCATAACTTGTAAGCTCCTAAGGGAATTACTTTGCAAATGACTAAGGGTCGTTTCCAATTTGGCCCCAATTCTCCATCCGCAGGATCTCTCATGTTTTCCATTACTCTTCAGGGTACTATATCTCCTTCTAATGTTGACATTCTTCTTTGGTATTCTACTGTTCAAATTGCTACATAGTCTTTCAACTCATGCATCTAATCCAGTGATTCTGTTTTTAGTTCTTGGTTCAAATCGAATACATATGCGATCCTTCGATATGAGGGTATTTCAACTTCAGTTGGTAACATTGCCTCACATCCATATGTTAATGAATAAGAAGTATGTCCCGTTGCTATTCTAGTAGATGTTCGATAAGCCTATAATACAAGTGGAAACTCTTCTACCCCATTTCCTTTAGCTTTGTTCGATCACTATTTCAAAATTGTCTTTATAGTCTTATTTGCAGCGTCAACTGTCCCATTTGCCTTTAGATGTGTAATGGAGGAAAAGCTCTTAATAATTCAATTCTTATGACAAAACCGAGAGAATTCTTTGCTCTCAAACTATGTTCTGTCTTCGGAGATAATCTTATGGGGAATTCCAAATCTAATTATAATATTTTTGATGACAAATCTAAGTACTTTTCCAAAAACTGATCTTGGAGAGCATTTCTGCTTCAACACATTTAGTGAAGTAATATATGGCGACTACAACATATTTTTCTCGCCCTTTAGAAATTGGCAATGGGACAATTAAATCAATTCTTATATATCAAAGGGCCATGGACTTGAAATTGAAGTTAACCGACTTGGTGACAATCGAGGAATTTTCGAGTACTTTTGGCACTTCTCGCATCTCCTAACATATTCTATGGCTTGACTTACTATATGAGGCCAATAAAAACCTAGTCTCATTATCTTTTTTTCTAGTGTTGTTCCATTAGAGTGATCTCAATAGAGTCCTTTATGTGCTTCTATTAGAAATTCCATCCCATCCACCAAGCTTACACATCTTGAATAAGGTAATGCATATCATTTCTTGTAAAGGATTCCATCTACTACAATGAAAGTTGGATCTTGTCGCTTGATTTTCCTAACTTCTCTCTTATCAAATGGAAATTTATCCATTGAAAGATAATCGACAATAGGTAACATCCAAATGTTATCGTAATAGTTATCTGCCCTTGGCTGGTGAACCCTCTCATTCGAGACTTCCCCATTGACTTCCTTTTCTTTTCTTTCTCGTGACATGGGTTGGGATCTTGTTAGAACTGGCAATTCCTTTCCTTTCTCATATGTCCCCTATCTATACCTAGAATTGCATGATATCCCATTGGTACAATCTGAGTTTCTGGGGCTCCCCTTAAACAAGCCAATTTTTCTAAAGAATCTGTGTGTGAGCTTTCCACTTTCGGAACTTTATGTATGGAAAAGTCTTCAAAAAATGCAAGAATTTTCAATATCTTCTTTAAATATAGAGATAGCTTGGAGTTTTTGTCTGATATACCTGCTTTATTTGATTTACCATTTGCTGAGAGTCGGTAAAGATCTGAATCCGTGGGATTTAAAGCTCTAATGCCAAAGTTAACCCTGTCATCATTGATTCATATTCGGCCACATTATTTGTTGTAGGAGACCCTAACTTCATGGCATAATTAAGCGATGTCCATCTAGTGGTATTGTCACATATCCTGCATCGGCCCCTTGTTCATTCGATGCACCATCTACAAATAAATGCCACATAGGTTTCCGATCCCATTCTTTTTCTGATTGCTTCTTAATGAAATTAGTACATTCGTTAATAAAATTTGCCAATGCTTGACCTTTGATAGTGGCTCATGGTCGAAATTCAGTATCATACCGACTAAGTTCGATCCCCTATTTTACTGGCCTACCTGATGTTTCCAGCTTACTGAAAAATTATTTAAAGGGAAAACTGGTCAATACCATGATCAGATGTGCTTGAAAGTATGCTCTAAGTTTTCATGCCGTGAGGATCAAGCAATTAACTAGCTACTTTATCACTGGGTATTGACCTTACGCATCCTTTAATCAAATGCTTACATAATACATAGGAAGTTGAGCCCCATTTTGTTTTCTAATCAACACCGATCTGACACATGCTCCGAAACTGGTATGTATAAGTGCAAGATCTGTTCATTCTCGGGACTAGAGAGTATTAGTGGCTTTTCCAAATGGCTTTTTAACTCCTGAAAGGCTTTTCTACAGTCTCCCCTCATTTAAAGTTTTTCTTTTTCTTGATTACATCAAAAAAGGGGACACATTAATCAATCGCTTTGGAAATGAATCTGCTTAGAGTGGTTATTCCCCCGTACAGACTCATTACCTCTTTACTAGTCTTGGGTTCGAAGATGTCGTTGATAGCTTGAATTTAGTCTGGGCTAGCTTCAATTTCTTGAGCACCGACAAGATAGCCTAAATTTTTTCCTCAATGGACTCCGAAGGAGCATTTCTGTGGATTTAGTTTCATTTGGTATTTCCAAAGTATTTTAAACATCTCTTCTAGACCTTCAAGATGATTTTTAGCCTCGTTAGACTTCACTAACATGTCATCTACATAAACTTCCATATTTCAGCCAATCCGCTCTTCAAACATCCTGTTGACCAGCTTTTGATGTATAGCCCCTACATTCTTTAGTCCGAAAGGTATTGCTTTGTACTAGTAGATTCCCAATCAGTAATGAAACTACTGTGCTCCTCATCCAGCTTGAACATGGGTATCTGATTATATCCAGAGTACGCGTCCATTAAAGACAACAATTTGTGCACACTAGTTGCATCAACCAACCGATTAATTCGAGGTAATGGGAAACAGTCTTTCGGGGATGCCTTGTTTAAGTCAGTATAATCAATGCAATTCCATCACTTTCCATTCAATTTCTTTACCAACAATGGGTTTGCTAGCAGTTTAGGTAGTATATTTCCCAAATAAATCCATTTTCAAGGAGTCTTTTAACTTCTTCTTTTAAAGCATCAGTTCATACTCTATCTAACTGTCTCTTTTTTTGTCTAATGGGGGTTGCTTCCGGATTGATAATTCGCACATGACACAAGACCGATGGATCAATCCCCACTGTTAATGAGAAAACTTTTCAACATTCCCAAAGCTATGAGTTCAAACATGGAAAGATTGTTGAGATAATTACTTTCTACGAAACCTACCTTTCGACCAGATCAACTTAGTCGAAAGGGTTTAGAAAGTTTGTTCAGAATTGCAGTTAAAGAAAGTAGCATCTCACTCGAGACCTTTCTCTCAAATGAGTCAGGGGCAACTATTTCGTCTTAGCTTTCCATTCGTTAAAAGGTTCGTTTTGACCCATTCAATCATGTCAAAAGGCATGCAAGATTGATTGATGTCGATAGCTGCTCTCGACTCAATTGGTTTTTTTCCTTTGGTAGGGAATCCCTCCAAAAGAGTTACAATGGTAGTTGGGGATAAACCTCCCTTTCGAAGGAATTACTCCTAAATCAATCATTAGCTAATTACAATCTGGAACCCTTCAGAAAACCCCATTTGATCTAGTCGAATGGAGTTCTATCCCATCGAATCAGATCCGGCTTGTAGTTGCCTAAGCACCACTTTATATAAGATTGGCTTGGATATTTATAAATACCATGGATTCATCAGTGTCGAAATCCTATCACTATTTTATTCCAATCGTCTGATATTGGTTTCGATGGTGATGTGTTTCATATGTAGATATCCAAGTCAATCCTATAAATTGCATAGACAAAAAGAAGTTTAGAGAATAAGATAGAATCATGTGCAATGGATCATTGTCAAGCTAATGATCAAAATGATCTTCCCCATCATCGAAATCCTTAATGAATTTGCGATCTCTTTCTATTTATTAATCCAAAATGAGTTATCAATTATGTGAACTTTTTCCCCAAATTGATTTAGGGTTTATAAATGTTTTGTTGTAGCTATGAAATTTGAGTAAGAGAAATGAGTGTAGGATTCCAAAATCCAGTCCCCAAAACTGGACCCCTTGGGTCATATTTATAGATGCAGGTCCATCCCTCTTTCTGCACACATGCCTTTGACCTGGTCGAAAGACCACTTTTATATGCCACCTCATGCCTTTCGACTTGGTTGAAAGGCCTCGTCTGCCTTTGTCGCTATCGAAAGACATCTCTTTCGTATCCTTTGATTCACATTCGCACTTTCTTCATCTCTCTATGGACCTTTCAACTAAGTCAAAAGGGTCTTTTATCTGCCTTTCACCTTTGTTAAGTCTTTAGTATTCCTTTTCTCCACTTTCTCCAGAACTTCTTTTGGCGTTGTCGGAAGGTCTTCAAATGCGCCTTTCTCTTTATGTTGCCTTGTTGTCATCGAAAATAATGATGGGAGCCTTTCGACTTTATCGAAGACTTTTCATAGGGGTTTTGAAGATGTTGAAGCATTAATGGTTTCGACATTGTTGGTAGCTTTCAAATGTTTGTATGTTGATCGATGCAGATCCTTTTCCTGATGTCCTTGGCCTCGATTAGTTCGAAAGATGTAGATATGCTTTCGAACGGGTTGTTATGAAGGTGAAATCTTTTGGCTCCAAAAGGTTTGGCACGTTAGTGGAAGATTATTTCATTGCTTTCGAAAGGGGTTCTGAAGCTATCTTTGCTTATTCATCTGTGTTGAAAGGTTGAAAGTAGTGGAAAGGCAGTTCTACTTCCATCTGAATCGAGAGCCTTCACACTGTTTATTACTAGTAAGGGCAACTGGTGCCTCGAACTCCTTCGAAACCTTCTTAATGCATTTGAAATGTCTTCTTATGACTTTTATCAAAGCCCATGCTTGTGACTCCATCGAAGCCTAATGTTTTCGTTAACCTTCTTTCATACTTCTGCGCTTGAGTAGATATTATGGCTTACACCCACCATATCCGAATGAGACCAAACAAATATGTCCTTATTGATCTTAAGAAAATGGATTAAGTCTTTCTTCAGGTTGCAATCCAACTCCTTTCCTACTTTGACTACCTTAATATTATCATCTGAATCTATGCATGCCTCCTCATGGTCTTTTATGGATTTTATTCTTTCTATTTCCCCTCAGTAATCAAATTCAGTGATGATTGGCCTTTCTTTAGCAAAATTTGCATCAATTCTCTTCCTCTACCCTCCATGAGGAATGTACCTTTCGTACATACATTTGTTAGTCTTATTAAATTTAATTTTTGCTTCGAATGTTGGATGTAAAAATCCATCATCCAAAGGCTGAGAAATAGTAGAAGAATCAAAGTAAGCAGAAGATTCCCTTTTATATTGATCAATTGTAGCAAAATACGTACCTCGAGAGCTAAATTGCTCCCCATGGATTGCTCCCCGGCCTCTCTTCATCAAGAATTTCACCATCAGGTACTTCGATGAGACTAAAGCATCTATCTCATCAAGCATAGGTCTATCAAAGAAAGCGTTATAGTAGGTTGGCTGGTTGATGATCACAGAGCAAGTCTCGAATGCTCGGCAAAATGGTGGCACCCCCATTTGAACTAGCAATTTTACTTGTCCGACTGGAGTCGGCTTTTTGTTGTTGAATCCGAAGATTGGTTCCATGCTGGGCTCTAACTTGTCCTCAGGGATGTTCATCTGATCTAAGGCATGCTAAAAGATGAAATTGACTACACTACCTGTATCCATAAGAATTTTGGACACGATAGAAAGTCCAATTTGAGTTGTGATCATTAAGGAATTTTTGTGTAGATGATGAATTCCCTTCTTTTACTCTTGGGAGGTGATGATAAGATTTGGCATTGGAATATTGAGTCGTGGATTTTTTAGTGGGGCTCTTCTTGGATTGAGAATACACCCTCTCTAGCCTCCTTAATATATCTACTCCTTGCCCCTTTGCTTTTCCCCGTTGGATGTGGTCCACCATGAATTACATCAATCATGTTCAATGGTGGGCCTAAGCTCAAAGGGTCATCTTCCTCCAGAATATTAATAGCATTACTTGGGAGCTTTTGCAGACCATCCCCTGTTCATGGAGTTTTTTGCTTGTCTTTAATGAACTCTTTTAAATGACCCTTGCGAATCAACTTCTGGATGATTCATGCCAAGATTCTACGTTCTTGGGTCTTGTGACCATTTTCTTTGTGGTGCGCACAATAGTCGTCCTCTTTTCTTTGTTCTAGTTAGTTCTTGACTTTGAAGGAAGTTGGAAAACTAACTCTCTCCTTTGCGATAACATAAACATAAGACAACGGCTTGTTTAAAGTGATTGAATTAGCAATAGGTTCGATCTTTTATGCCCTCAATCCAGTCCAAATCTTCATCCTTCATTTTTTGGGATTGCTTTCCTTTTAGCATGGTACAACTCATCCATTCGAATTGTGATCCCAGAGGTTAAGTTATGTTGAGATATCTATACTCTTTGAACATATCACATGATGGGTTAGCTTTAGTACTAGTATCCAAAGACTATCCGGATGTCTTTTTCAAAATTACCGGTATCTCACCCTAGAGAGAGATCGAGTTTCAAAATTTTCTCTCATAGAGAACACCTGACCTATTGCCTTACCTTTAAGGCATATGGCTCCTAAAGATAGATACAAAATGAATAAGCAAGTGAACGAGCTATTATAGAATGGCTTCACTTGGAGGAGTATTTCAAGGTGGGAGCACCAGTTGTCTTTACCACCAAGGCTGATGATTCTCTAGGAATTTCTGTCGACCATCATGAGATAAATAAGCTTATAAAAGAATTGCTACCTGTTACCCTATATAGATGATCTCTTTGATCAGTTAGTTGGAGCGAAGGTGCTCTCTTAGTGTTATCTTACCTTTTTATCAAGCGGTATTCGGATGGACAAGGCAAATCAAACTCGAAAGTTATCAAGGCAGGAAGCTCGAAGAGATAACTATCTTATCTGCCTCTTGACCAGGTAGTATTTGGATGAACTACATAAGTCAAACTCAAAAGTTATCAAGGCAGGAATCCCAGAGATAACTACAAACATAAAAACTAAGAACAACTATAATAAAAAATGAAAAGAAAGCTACCTTAAAAATTGCAAGATCAAATATTACCATGTGATGGGCCGGTACCGATCCATCCCTATGGATCGGTACCGATCCACGGACTTATGCCCAATTCACCTCAAACTTTCCATGCTCATCAATCATCATGCCAATAACCCTCGTCAAGCTTCAGACCATCGATCTCATGCTATTTTCTATCGACCTCCTTTATTCCTGTAACAAGCAACTTCATCCCACCACCAGTCCATCACTTTGACTAAGAAATAAGCTCCAGGCACCATAAACAAGATAAGAAACACAAAGCAAACAATAAGTCACTTCATTGCAATTAGTTCAAACCAATCCAAAAACAAGTCTTATGGAATGGTGTCGATCCATGCCTATAGATCAGTACCAATCCATAGCTACTGATGATATGGCCACGTTTATTAGTACGGAGTTGATGCTAGAATGTGGAAAAAGTGATGGAGATCATGGGGGAGTTTATTCACGTGGCCTACAGTTATAAACAGAGGGGCAGAGGCTCATTTTAGAGGGTTTTTTTACATCCTCGCATACTTTTTCATATCTTTTGTAATTGGCTATTGAGTAGTATCGAACCATAAGAAATGTACCTAAAAATTAGCAAAAAAAATCATTAAAAACTCAAAGTGGACATAGACGTCAATTAGACAAACCACTACAAACCTTGTGTGCATTGTTATTTGCTTATTTTAATATACTTTTCTTCTATTTTCTCCTCTTCTAATATCTATTGGGTGTTTGCATCATTTTTGGCGCAAATTTTTTGGTGCTTTCACTAATAACACACTTGAATTCGCCAATTTGAGATTTGAAAAAGTTAAAGATCACAGATAATTTGCTAGGAAGACTGCCGCTGGGGGACATCAACAAAGGGGCATCCAGGAGGTGCCCTCTAGAGCCAACCCCCTTCCATCTATATAACCAAAGATGTGATGGAAACTATGATGAATGGAATGCAGAAGAAGATTATATTCCACCAGGAGAAGATGATGGGAAATTTCTTTAGAAGGACGGGACAAATAAGAACAACTAGAGTTGCTACAAACCAAAATCGAAGACCTGAAGCTAGAGCACAAGCACATGAAGTAGAATTGAACAACCTAGGACAACCTTCGAAAGAGTTGTAAGAATGATGCTAATCCCTATGGACCATTCGATATCGATCCCCAGTGACTGTTCGATACCGATCCCCATGAAATTGGGGGAATCCCTCAGGTTTGCTTTGGAAAAAATGGTGCTCATCTAGGGAACAATGCCGAACGTGTGAATAAGGACGTATGTACATAGCCAGAGGAGTACATGCCAGAATTCTCTCGTGGAATCGAGGGGAAAGTTTAGAACGTGAACCAAAGAACCTTTTGAATGATGATGTGAGACTTGCAGAGATGGTGGGACGGGATATAAGGGGTGGATTACCCGACCAAAACCTGGAAGATGTGTACAAGAGTACATTCACTCCAAACATTCGGTTCATTAGAAATCCACTTGATTTCAAGCTATCAACGTTAGGAATGTATGACAGATAAATGGATCCAATAGTTAATTTGATGAGGTACGTCCAGCATATGGAGGTGTTGAATGCATCCGATGAAGTAATGGGAAGTTGTTCCTATTATATTTGATGGATTTGGTAGTGTTATGATTTAGACAAATGGAAAATAGTTGCATTAGCACTTGGACCAAATTGGTGTTTAGGTTTATAAGATAATTTTGGGTTCATATCTCACAACCCAAGAATGTAATAATGTTTTCAAGTGTGAAGCAGAAGGCCAGAGAGTCCCTTAGGAGTTTTCTGATGAGATCTAATGTGGTGGCTACCATAGTTTATAGGCCAGATCCATCCATAATTCTGATGGCGGCAGTATCTGGAGTGGCTAGTAAGACAGATTTTAAGGTTGCTTTGGTGCGAGATCCATTGATAGACCTCGTAGAGTTTTACCATGAAGCTGAAAGATACCTGCATTTGGAGGATGCCAAAGTTAAAGAGGAAATGATTAATGTTGTGAATGGTGGAGGACCCCCCGATGAAGGATCCAACAGAGACAAAGGAAAAAGGAAGATGGATGATGGCTTTGGAGGATCAAAACGACAAAAAAAGGAACCAAGATTCTCTTCTTATATCGATTTGAATGAAACTCCAAAACATATTTACTTGGATACCAAGGGACAAATCCCCTACTAAAAATGGGCAAGGAGAGAGCCTACGGACCATGAAAGGATGTTCGAAAAATATTGCATATTCCATAAGTTGACGAACAAAACACAAATGATTGCAGGCAGTTACACGACCCAAACGAGGAACAAGTTAGGAATGATCACTTACAATAGTATGTGAAAAATCGAGCTGCGCTGGTGGAGCAGGAGCAGCCATCATCCACGATGATCGAAAATGGCCTTGGATCGAGGTTAATTATAGTCATTTCCTAATTGGATGGTAGGGAATCAGGTTTGTTTCCCATACTTTGCCCCTTTTCTATTCTCAATAAATGTAGTGCTATTGTAGTTGAGCCACTTACTCATGCATAGTATATTGATCGATCCCTAGGCATGCTCTAAGTTGGATAAAAGGCTATAATGCTTGGATGAATTTTGTGATGTTTTTTGGTTTCTGAGTTTGAACCCTGTAAATGAATGCTTTATTCTATCCACTTGAACGTGATGACTGATTTTGATCTCTTTAATCCCTATCAGAGAGATGAGGCCAGAATGTAAGGTGTAGATCCTCTTGTAGGAGATCGAGCGAAAGGACTTGTACAGTGATGATCGCTTTAAATTTCAACTGGAAAGCAAGGACGGAGTGCAAGAAGTAAGTCCATGCACTGTAGTCTGAGTAGATGGACTTGCTTGTGGTTGAGTCCCCTCGTTGGAGAGTGAGAGGATTGTGCTCAACAAGTGTCCGAAGAGATCATGAATTTGATTATCATCTACGAATGGCCATGGATTCTGTCAACAGTCTCTAGACACCATGGATTTGATTATAGGCCATGAATAACCATGGATTTGATTAACGGCTGGAGAAACCATTGATTTTGAATATCGGCCCTGAATAGCCATGGATTTGATTATCAACCTTGAATGGCTATCGATCAGATCAATGGTTTGGAGAGACCATAGATTTACTTACCGATCTCGAACGTCCACGACTTCAGTTAAGGATCCAGAGAGATCATGCATCTAACTATCAGCATTGAAAGGCCATCAGTTCAATAGACGATCTGGAAAGATCATGGAATTAACTATCGGCCCTAAACAGCCATGAATTCAATTAACGAACCGAAGTGATCACGGATTTAACTATCAGCCCTGAACGAGATTGGATTTTCTCAATGATTAAGAGAGATCATCCACTTAACTTAAACATTAAACTAAATATAAAACGATCCAGAGAGATCGTACATTAAATTGAGAAAATAAAACAGTCCGAAGAGATCAATCCTTAAAATAGAAACAGATTTGATAAAAGGATTTGAATGCCTTGTAATCAGAGTAGAACTGGCAAATCCCGGATGAATATTGGACGATTTTAATATGTGATGTAATAACTTCAAATGAAATTAAAATGATGATGTGTAGACTACTCTTAGGCAGAATCTAGAGCCTTAAGCTATATTAAGTCTAAAACGGCCCGTGATTAACAAGAGAATCCAAATGAACAAGATGATACACAACGGCTTGATCGGCCGATAATTAAAAAATTCAATTGCTAATATTCCATTAACTTCAATATTTTTTCTTGGGCAAAAGACACCTACCATTCACAAGGCATGCATTGTAGGCAAATGTATACTGCCTTTTGACCAAAAAGTACTTAGATGGACTAGATAAGTCAAACTCGAAAGTTATTGAAGCAGGAAGCATAGAGAGATAACTATGTTATCCCGCCTTTTGACGAACAGTATTTGGATGGAAAAAACAAGTCAAACTCGAAAGTTAATAAGGCAGAAAACCCGAAGAAATAACTACAAAGCCTAAAACCAAGAAAAACTATAATAAAAAGGCAAAAAGAAAGCTACCTCAAAAAAACAAAAGACCAAAAATAACAAGTGATGGATCCATACCGATCCATCCCTATGGATCGGTACCAATTGACAGACTTGTGCCTAATTCACACCAAACTTTACATGCTTATCAATCATTATGCCGATAACTCGCGTCAAGCTTCGGACCATCGATCTCATGATATTTGCTATCAATCTCCTCTATACCCGAAACTAACAACTTCATTCCACCACAAATCCATCACTTTGACTAACAAATAAGCCCAAAGCACCATAAACAAGACGAGAAACACAAAGCAAACAATTAATTCACTTCATCACAAAAAGTTCAAACCAATCCAAACGCAAGTCTTATGGATTGGTATTGATCCATGCCTATGGATCGGTACCGATCCATAGCTGCTGATAATGTGGCCACGTTTATTAATGGGGAGTTGATGCTGAACATGAGAGAAGTTATAGAGATCATGAGAGAGCATATTATGGTGGTCTACAACTATAAATAGAGGGGTAGATATTCATTTTACAGAATTCTTTTAGCATCCTTGCATATTTTTCATATCTTTTCTAATCGACTATCATGTGGTACCAAACCATAAGAACTATACCTGAAAATCAGATATAAAATCATTAGAAACTCTAAGTGGTAGTAGGCATCGATCGACCAAACCATTAAAAATCTTATGTGCATTGTTTTTGACTCGTTTTAATTTACTTTTCTTTAATTTTCTCCTCTTATAATATCTATTAGGTGTTTGTGCCTTTTTGATATAAACACTCAACTTGACTGGCTGCCTGGTTTCGTCAACTACGTGTAGCTGAGGATAGTATTTATAAGAATACTTTTCGTACAATCAACGGACTTCATATGTAATTAGTCGTGTCCTTTAGACTAACCAATGCACCTGCCTATTTAGTTGATTTAATGAGTCGAGTTTTTAGGGGGTTACTTAAGAAGTTCATTGTGGTATTTGTTAACGGCATATTAGTTTATTTGAAAAGCAAGGAGGAGCATATGTTGTATTTAGAAGTAGTTCTTAATACTCTTCATGGGCAAAAGTTAATGGAGAAGTTTTCCAAATGTCAGTTTTGGTGCTAGGAGGTGTGTTTTTATGGACATGTCGTCTCTAAGAATGGACTGGCAATTCATCCTAGTAAAGTTGATGCATCATAAGATTGGCATGCAATAAAGAATGCAATGGAAGTAAGGAGTTTCCTTGGCTTGAAGGGCTATATAGGAACTTCACTAAGGAATTCGCTAAAATCTCTGCCCCTCTGAGCCACCTTACAAGAATAATTTGGCTTTCTTATTGGACTCAAAATGTAAGGACACTTTTATTAAGCTGAAGGAGTCGTTCATTAGTGCACCTATTCTAGTATTACTCGATGATAAGATGGAATTTACGGTATATTCCGACACTTGAGGTACGGTGTTGTGCATAGTTTTGATGTAGGAATGGAGAGTGGTGAGCTATGCTAGTCGACAAATGAATGTCCATGAGAGAAACCATCCTACCTATGATATTGGATTGACAGCCATTGTTTTTGCACTCAATTCATAGAGACATTATCTGTTTGGACAACGGTTCATGTTGTACACAGATCATAAGTCTCTAAAGTATTTGTTGTCCTAAAAGGATCTGAATTTAAGGCATCAAAGATGGATGAAGTTCTTGGCATCATATGATTTTGATATCTCATATTCTCCTAGAAAAGGAAATGTTGTAGCGATGCCTTAAGCAGAAAGCATGCGATGTTGAGTCCTATGCTCTTAGAGTGGAAGAACTTGGAATTTATCTCCATGTTTGCTTTTCAACCATTGTTAGACATCATTCTGGGATTGTTAATAGCTTTGGATGTGTAGCCTACACTTATGGACCACATTGGATCAAATCAGAAGCATGATAAGAAGTTATTGGGTATTTTCGAGAAACTTGGTAGGAGAGAGGTCGAGTCATCTGAGGTGCCATACCATTGATTCAAAGGAGTGGCTATGGAGGGATGGTGAACTATGTGTTGTCTCTCGTTATGGATTTTATTTACATGGTACTAACCGGGTCCCAATGTTCTTGGATAACCATTCATCCCGGTGGAATCAAATTGTACCATGACATAAAGAGAGTCTTTTATTGGCCTGGAATGAAGAGGCATGTCATAGAGTATGTGGCCATATATACGACTTGCCTAAGGTTAAGGTGGAGTAGAAGAAGTCGGGAGGATTGTTATAGCCATTGGATATATTGCAGTGGAAGTGGGAGAGTGTTTCTATGGATTTCATTGATGGACTACCTAAGAATGTAAGGGGAAATGAGAGTACTTGGGTCAAAATCACTCAACCGACCAAATACACTCACTTAGTTCCGGTTAGGAGTGCAAGGACTACTGTGTCTTTAGCAATAATATACGTGAGGGAGATAGTTGGGTTATATGGACTTCCTTCTATCATTGTTAGCGATCGAGGTCCACTTTTCGCTAGTGAGCTTTGGTGAAGTCTGCAAAAGGCTTTAGGCACAGAGTTGAGTTCGATTACTTCTTATCACCCATAAATGGATAGATAGATGGAGAAGGTGAACTGGATGTTGGAGGATTTACTTTAGATTTGTATCTTGGATTTCGGAGGTCCTTGGAAGGATCGCTTGCCACTAACGGAATTCATTTATTATAAAACTATTAGATAAATATTGGGATGGCACCGTTTGAGGCATTATAAGGGAGGCCTTATTGATCACTGTCATGTTAGTGGGACAGTACCGATAGGATCATTCTTGGACCAGAAATAGTGAAGGATACATCAAAGAAGATAGACTTGACTGGTAAAAGGATGAAAACCACGCAAGATAGGCATAATTCTTATGCTGAAAAGAGACACATGGAGTTGGAGTTTGTAGTATGTGACATGGTTTTTGTGAAGGTCTCACCACTTGGGCATGTCATGAGATTTGGTAGTTTGAAAAGGTTGCACCAAGGATTGTAGGGCCTTTTCTGATCACAGATGGAGTAGAGAAGTTAGCTTCTAGGGTGAAGCTTCCTGGAAAGTTAATGGGAGTAAACGATGTTTTCCATTTGTCACACTTGTGAATGTGTCTGCATAATACAGCAGTTGTACTCAAGCTAAATCAGCTAGAGGAGGTGGATGTGAAAGAGAGCCAACATTTTGCCATGCACCCACCCATATCCTTGAGTATGGTACAAAGCGACTCCGTAATAGAGCTATTAAGGTTGTTACAGTCCTGTGGGGAGATGATCCGACGAAGAGTATGTGGAAACCTGAAGAGAAGATCTAAGCCATCCATCTAGAACTCTTTTCTGGTTCGTTTCCATTTTATTTAAATAAGTATAAACCGCTGAGGTGCTTAGCTTTAGCTTAGTGTAACCATAGAATGACATGTTTTGGATAATGGTTGCTAATAGTTATATTTACCAAATTGATCTTTGCACGGTTACGCAAGTATTCTCGAGTTAGCATACACTCACACGATCACTTGTTTTATTTTACCAAGTTATATGCATATAGTTATCGCATATGGATTGAATGTTGTGCATACATATAGAACTGACAATATATTTTCATAGGATGTTGCTTATATTTAAGTACATTGCACAAACACTTGTATTTCAAGAGGTCGACTAGATTATGAAGCCACCTAACTATTGTAATATATAGGTTCATATGCTTTCCATGCCTATATGTACACATTTCATTAGAAATTAGAACTAAGAACAATAGTTGCCAATGGTTAATTGTTGAGTAGATGGTTGTAAGTATTAATTTCAATATGTACGAGTTTCATCTTTCCATCCTTGGAAATTTCTAGGATGAAATCTTTTTATGTGAGAGAATGTAACAGTCCTTGAAAATTCAATAAAAGAATTAAATTGAATATAACAAGGGTAAAATATAATTTTCAAAAACATCAGAATTTGGCTACAAAACTTGACCTTTGTGTTCAAAGCAATTTTTGGACAATTTTCATATATAAAGTTTTATAATTGCAGCTCGCTTGAAAAAGTTATTGAAGTTTGAAGATTCGAGATCGAATTAAATAAATATATAAACATGTAGTAATAAATTGTTAATTAGATTAACCAATCAAAACCTCAGTAATGGGTCGCCTCTAGCGATCGGCTGCCTAAGAACAAGCGTTTGACCTGCCCTCGATGATCAACTAGAGTTTACCTAGGTCGAATAGCTTAGATTTTATAAAATATAACTTAACGGTTTAGGTCGATAATTACTTCTATAAATACAACGTTAATCTCATATAAGAAACCCTAATCTAATTCTGATTGTAACAAAACTCTGTCTTTCGCAAAAGCCAACTCTCTTCTGCTCTCCAAATCAATTTGTTCTTCAAAATTAAAAGTTTGCAAATTAAAAATCAAAGGTTATGAAGAAGAGAAAGATAATTTTAGGGGAAAAAGGAAAGAAATAAGGTCAATGAAGTGAAACTGAGGCGATCCCAAGCGGATAAAGGGGAAATATCTTACTAGAGCGAGTGGGTTCATTATTAATTATGCTGATATATATGTAATTGACTTTGTCTATGTTAACCGTAAAATTCACTTAAGAATGAAGGTCTGGAAGAAGGCTCATAAAAGTGTTAAGCTCCACAAGGATTAAAAATAAGGATTTCGGTATGATTCAAAAGAAGTGTTTCAAAGGCATTGAGACAGCTTTCGAAGAGGTTAGGACACAGTCACAAGCACCTGATGCTTCTACATGTGTCGACTAAAATAAGATCTTTCGAAGAAGTAGAAAGGAAAGCAAGGTTATTCATCCATCTTGGCTAATCCTTTCAATGCAGTTGATTCAAAATATAAGAGAAGGCCTTGTATGTGCTCGAAACACCTTCCGAGGGTATCAAAAACAGGCTTGCACACAAGAATCAAACTTTTCAAAATAGATTGTTTCGCCGTTGTCAATCTTCCTCATAGATACAGTTTGCCAATGTGAACCTTTTGAAAGCAAAGAAGTCTTTCAAAATGGTTAGACCCCTTCACAAGCATAAAGGAAATTTTGCATGAAACAAAGCTACCTTTTGCAATGATCCTCTCATCACCTACTGCCATCCTCATTCATTCAAGTAATCACATAGCACGGTTAGCACTGGATCAAAAGAACTAAAGAGAAGATTCAAAGTAGAATAAAAGGTTGGGAATACTTTCATAACATCAAAACAATTTGATAAAAAGTCTTGAACCTATGCTACATACCTTTCAAAGGTGTCGAAATGTTTCAAAGGAACACGAAAGCAGAATTGAGGAATTTTAGAACAACATCCGATGCTAGTACATTATCAATGAAGGCGAAAGGGATAACCTAAGCATAATAAGAGACCTAAGAAGCCACCTTCAAAACTACAGAAGCGAAAGGATGAAGGTGAAAGGATGAGTGCAAAAGGCTGGGAGAAAGACCTTTCGACCACTTTGAAGGATGGATGATGAAGAGGGTCAACCTGAATCTATAAATACGACCTTAAGGGTATAAGTTTGGGGACCAAATTTTGAGTTTTGAAATCTCTTTCTTACTTGATAACAAAATAAAACTTTTGTAACCCTAGATCAATTTGGGAAAAATTCTTTTAATTGTATTCCAATTTAGATAAATGAAAGGAATGGATGCATGGATCCAATATCGATTTTGAATGTGAGGAAGAACATTTCGGCCATTAGCTAGACTAAGGACCAATTGCATATGATGCTCACTTATGTTCTTATCCTCTATTTGACTTATGCAATGCTATGGAATCTACTTGGACATTTTGATTTCAAATCATATTATCATCACGTTTCAAGATATGAAATACTAAATTAATGTGACAATGATAATTCGATATTAACAAGTCCAGTGAATTAATACCATTTGTTTAAGATATAATTCTATTGCATATTGAATCTAAATCTTATACATTGTACACTATGTTCCTTTAAGAGAGTAAGGACACTCCTAACTCTCTCGAGATGGGTTTCGAAGGGATTTACTGCATAATTATTGAAGTTATGTTTGCTAAATAGACTCATTCGAAAGTAGCTTGAATATATCAAGTCATATAACTCCTTTTAAAGGAGCCTCAACCATGATAGCAAAATCTATACTTTCATAATTGGAATCACTTCTCAAGGCATACTGACCCTTTCTACTTACTCAAAAGGGGTTCAAAATTTATATTTTTGAAAGTGGATCCCCTTCTAAAGGCATAACAATCCTTTCAACTTACTCTAAAGGGGTTATGAATGAATAGCCCCATCCCGGTCTCTTCTTCGAAGTGTTGATTGTTTCTCTTATCAACAATTAGTGTCTTCAAAAGGTCAACATTCGAAGGCATGCGATCTCTATCGAATCATTCGAAAGGGGTTTCAAATTGGTTGTTCATTCTTTAATTACTGCTTTGAGGTGTTAACAAAATTTCTTGTTGACAACTTTGCTTTGGAATGTTGACAAGTTTCCTTGTTAACATATTTGTGCTAGAAGTAGGGCTCTAACCTCATCCTTGTTGTTTCCTTATAGATTAATTATGGAAATTTCAAATTTTTATAGGAAAATAAAACCAAAAAGGCTTAGTCGAATGGACAAGGAAGTAGTGCATACAACAAATTTGGAAGAAAATATCACTCCAACTTTTAACTTGGAGGGAATTGTACAAGGACAACCATCAACCCCAGTACAACTAGATGATAATGCAGTGAGGATATGGCATCCAGAGAACCAATTACTAGAAATGCAAGAGCTCCTAAAAACAGCTCTATCTCATAAATCTTCTAAAACTGCAAAAACAACAACTGAAGATGAGGTGGTCTCCTCAAGAAAAAACTTGAAAGCTTATAGCTATGAATGTAAGAGCAAGATAGATCTAACATTGTCAAAAAAAAAGAACGTCATCTAATTAAAATTGATCATTAAGGAAGAAGGATAAATCTCTCTAGCCATATGGAAAGTTGACTTCAAAGTAATACAGACGAAACCGAAAAAGCTATCATGACATTGAAGCTTATTTGAAAGTTGTAGCAGAAAAGGTAGTTCAATATATGAAAATGCAAAAGGGAAAAGAACTCCAGATGCAAGAGAAATGACAATGAACGAGTAGCTTCGTTCATAGCTGAAATCATGTCAGTAGTCATTCCATTTTATACCAAGATCTCAATCCTGAAACATCATGCACTACCGATCCTGATGATCATTTGATGACTTTTGATAGCCAAATGGATCTATATAATGCCTCTGGGGCAGTTCAGTGTAGATTATTCTCGGTAACACTTCAAGTGGCACCCACAATGTGGTGGCGTCAATATCATGAGAAGATTATCTACTCGTGGAAGTGATTTTCTTACGAATTCGCCGCTCAGTTATACATATGCAAGGATTGGACCATCGATTACACTATTCTAGCAAACTTAAGCAAAGGCAGGGGGAATCACTAGGTGATTACCTTAGAAGATTCAACACAGAAGCATTGAAAGCCAAAGATACGAAGGACAGGGATAAGCTCATTGCAGTGCTTTCTGGGTTGACAGAGAATTCACATTTTTGGAAGGAACACTTCATTCTTGGGTATAAGGATTTACAAGACTTCCACTACAAAGCTGATAAATTCATTCAAATGAATGAATTATATTATGTAAAAATGAAATCTAATCCTAGGAAGGAGAATGGAAGATTTAGATAGGACCATGAACACAAAAGAACAAGGTGGGAGGAGCCTAATATTAATTCAGTTGCTTTAAACAAGCCATTATCTTATATATATGCTATAACTGAAGAGAAGGTTAGCTTTTCAACTTCGTTTAAGGCTAGAAATTACCATAAACAAAGAAAGAGGGATGGCTATTGCTCTTATCACAAAGTGAATTGCCATAAAACAGATGAATGTCGAGTGCTGGTTGGAATCATTCAAAAACTAGTCTGTGAAGGACATTAAGGAAGCTAGAGAGAGTGTGTCCTTCATTCAATAAGAGCCCTAGCTTAAAAGTCCATGACTCAATGTACCAATGCGGAATCTTATTGTTACTGCCCAAGAGCTGAAGAAAGGGATTCAACATCCCCATAACCACCCCTTCATGATCACGACCTAAATTGGACTTTGTATAGTGACCAAGATTGTTGTAGACACTGGGAGCGCAGTCAATGTTATCTTCAAACATGACTTTGACCAAATAAGCATTCCTGAAGACAAGCTTGAGTCTAGCCTTGAGCCTATCTTTGGGTACAATAACAAGGGGTCAACTCCAGTAGGGCAAGTGAAGTTGTTAGTGCAGTTGGGAGTAGCGCCATGTTGCTGGACTTTTGAAACTCTATTCGTTATCATCAATCAACCATCGTACTACAATGCTTTCTTTGGCCGACCTGCACTTAATGAGGTGGGCGCTTTTTTCTTGCCAAGAAATTTTATGGTAAAATTCTTAACTAAGAGGGGTTGGGGCACTATCCACGGAGAACAATTTAGCTCTCAAGAGATGCACTTTGCAACGCTTGATCAATATAAGAGGGAGTATTCTTCTACTATTTTTCAGCATTTGGATGATAGATTTTTACATCCAACATTCAAAGAAAATATAAGATCTAATAAAATAAATATATTGTGCAAGGTACTTCCCGTCTAGGGGAAAATGGAAGAGGAATGAAGCCAACTCGATAGAGAAAAGCAAGATCGTTACAAAATCAGATTGTCGAAGGAAAACGGAAAGGATAAAGCCTACAGAAGATCTTAAGGCAATATGTATAGATCCAGCTGATCCGACCAAGATTGTTAGAGTGGGAAAATAATTGAAGGACAACTTGAAGATTGATCTAACTCAATTCCGCAAAGCTAATAAAGTGTATTTCTATAACATCCTCTATCTAGAGGCCCAAAACTAAGCGTTACGGATGTTGCAGTCATCTATAGTATTAAATTCCAGTGACTAAATACAGCCATGTTAATGGTATCAATAATATCAGATGCACTTGAATATGAAACAAAACACAGATTTCAAAACAACTTTTGCTTCATTACATTTCAAAATTAATTGTTTCATATTTACAACACATAATCCCAAATAATTCCTAGGCACAGATAAAATATAATAATAACAAATTACGCCAAGAGCGGTATATAAAGATACCGCCTTGGAATATCAGAGTCATATGGTCCTAATAAACCTAATACAGCCACAGCGGAAATACATCAAAACATAACAAGGACTGCAAATCCTTAATAGCTATCTGTTTGCCTCCTGCATGCCTTTGGTAGCTTATTCGTTATCCTACTAAAACCTAAAAAAGACCACAACCTACTCAAATTAATTTTGAGCACCCGAGAGTTTAAGGAGGAAAAAGATAAACTTCGAGTCAGCCATAAAGCCTGGTATGATCAATACTGTAAGTTCCGTTTAAAAATGTTAAGTGATACCACATTGCATAGCAGAATGGGTTTCCCCTCACTAACATTCTTTTAAAACATATGTTTGGCAAAACCTTTCATAAAACCATATACTGTCTCCTGCATCCACAAGGATTAATAGATATATTCATACAACATTATGGTGATATGCATACTTGAAAAAAATTAGGATTTCCCCATCCTCAAGTAGAGTTTAATTATATCAAAGTGGAACTACCTATTCCATATTCATTTTTCTTAAGTTTACGTAGACTATCCATCTCACATCACATAGTTTTCCTAGGATGACTATGAACCCACCATTTTTCCACTTGATTCATGCTAGCCCCATGAATCTAACTATTTTATGTTAGCCCCATAAACTTTAATGGTCTCATGTTATCCTCATAATTTTATTTATATTATGTTAGCCTCATGATTATATTTGCCATTTGACTCATGCTAGCCTCATGAATCTATTTGTATCATGTTTGCCCCATGATCCTATATGAATTTTCCATTTGATTCATGCTAGCGACATGAATCTATTTGTATCATGTTAGCCCCATGATTCCATTTATATCATGTTAACCCCATGATGAACCTATTTCCATTATATCCCTAACTTAGATCATATTCGTTTATTGTTTCCATTGGTACCCTCAAAACCCTTATAAATCAAAACCTTTCGAAACCATTAACACTCAACCCTTCGAAACCATTGAACCCATTGAACTTCAAACCTTTCAAAAGCAATAAAACCTTTGGACATCCTATTTTAAAACAATTGAAATATTGCCTTGGAAAATCTTTGGAAACCCTTTAATTTAAAACCTTTCAAAATAATTCAGAAACCAAAACCTTTCGACCCTTTCGTAAGATTACCTTTCTACTCCATTGAAAGCTTGACTTTCGGCCCCTTCGAATGCTTCGCTTTCGAACCCTTTTTAAAACATTCAGTAAACAAAACCTTTCAAAAGCATTGGCCTTCTAAAACCTTTCGAAAACTTTCTGGGTCCAATTTAAAACAGGTGGAAATTCTTCTTTTAAAACCTTTCTACATCATTGGAAACAATCTTTCGGCTAAGTCGAAAATTCTGCTTAGAAAGCTTTAAAGAATCTTTTAAAACAGCTCTTTCAAAAGCTTTGGGTTATAGTTCAACTTACGAAACAAAGGTAAATCACCTAAGTTGGAAGCTGCCTTTCGAAAGCACAGAGAAGCAGCTAGTTTATTTTAAAACAAGCAAACCTTTCGAAATCAATCAAAGTAAACCCTTCGACTTTATCGAAAGGTTCAAAACAAAACATTTATATATAAAGTGACAGCAACCTTTCGCCTATGACGGAGGGTTTCAAAATGAAGTAGCAGCTGTATCTTTCGACTGTGTCAAAATGTTTAAAATGTTTCTTTTAAACATTTTGACCTGGTCAAAAGCAACCAAGTCGAAAGCTCTAATTCGAAAGCAAAGCATGCGTAAGCTTTTGGTTTATAAAGCAAACATACCCCAACCTCTTTGGCCATCAACCTTTCGACCAAGAACTCTTCGACTCTGTCCAATTCATTACGTACCAAGTAACTTGATACCATATGCATTGGTTTAAACTTGTCGAGAGCTTAGAACCCTTCAACCTTATTGGAAGGTCTGGATCGGAAGGTTCCCTGCCGTAATAAGCTGAAACATGCTAAAAATGTGGTTTCTTTATTTCAACTTAAAAGGGACAACTTTTTAAGTAACCGGCCTTTTTTGTCAAATTCTCATTGGTTAATAAATTCTTCTTAGAAATGTGCTGCCACTATTTTCAAAATTTATGATCATTTTATTTTGCAAAATGCTCCTTCTCCTTAATCAAAATATACAAAACATTTAAGTCCCATATCTTAAATAATTTTATACATTCATTAAAACACTTAGAAAAAATATAGAAAAATCCCATAATATATATTTTAATATGTTGCCCAACATATAAAAATTTCAACCCTAAATAGTTATTATTTTAGCCGAAAATAATTTATAACCCAATAAACAATTTCCTTCACTAGAAAATTAATATAAAATCCACCATAAATCAAAAAATCATGAAAATTGAAAACCATATCTGAAATATCATTTCTGGCCTATATTTAAATTTTCAAGGCACTTGGATGTCATTAAAAAGGGTTTTCATATCGAGTATATCATAAATCAAGTATGAACATGCATATTTCACAACCAATAAATATATTTAATTTTAATCATCAAAACATGGCATAATCTTGCCAAAAACATTTCAGATCCTAATCCTAAAACTGAAAAACAAAAGATTAAGAGATGTACTAATTATTCACCTTAGCTTTGAGATTATAGATATGAGATTTGATGTTGATTTAGTAGATTATCCTCCTTTTCTTGAATCCTAGCTTTAATCTTTTTCTTAAGAGTGTAAACGATGGCTGTCCTTAGTGTTTTTCATTTGAGTGAAATGAAATGAACGTGATTTTCTATCTCCTAAGTGTTTAGGGTATAAACTCCACCTATTTTCCATATCGCCCTTATTATTTCCTAACACCTTTGTTTAGGTTATTTTATACTAATTAACATACTATTAGGGCACGACTACCCTTAATTTAATCAAATCTCAACCTATTAATCTTCATATTAATTTAACCAATTAAATATCCTAAATAATGTCATAAAAATATAAGGTGTGACAGACTCCCTACCTTAAAGAATTTCATCCTTGAAATCACGATAAGGTACGCAACAAAACAATCAAAGGTAAAACATACTGTCAAACAAGTCAGGATAAGTATCCCTTATCATGCTCTCTGTTTTCCATGTACAGTCTCTAACATCATTACTCCACTAAAACTTTACTAACTTGACTATCTTGTTCCTCGACTTATTCTGATCTCTAGCCATAATCCGAATCAGCTTCCTAACTATAGCCAAATCTGGTTCTACTACTAAATCTTCTAACACTATGGGTGCTATAGTAGTTTACGGGTCTCTAACACATTTCCTAAGACAAGAAACATGGAAAACATTATGGACCCTAGCCAAGCTACTCGGTAACTCCACTCTATAAGCTAGTTTTCCAATCCTCTATAATACAAAAAGGACCACTGAATCTAGGTGCTAACTTTCCTAATTTCCCAAATCTCATCACACCATTCATCGATGAAACCTTAATAAACACATAGTCTCTGATAGAAAATTTCAAATCTTTCCTTCTTCTATCAACGTAACTTTTCTACCTAGATTAAGCTTCCTTCATCCTAGCTTGGATTAACTCAATCTTCTCTGCAACTTCCTTCACCAAATCCGGACCAAGAACTAATCTATCCCCATCTATAACCAACATACGGGAGACTAGCATGGTCTTCTATTCAAAACTTCAAATGGTGCCATCCCAATAGTAGTCTGATAACTACTGTTATACGAGAACTCGACTAGATGAAGATGCTCCTCCCATGATCCCTCGAAATCCTATATGCAAGCCGTTAACGAATCCTCCAAGATTTTGTTAACTCTTTCCGTTTTCCCATCAATCTACGGATGGTAAGCGGTACTCATGTTGAGCTTGGTTCCTAAATCTTCCTGTAGACTTTTCCAGAACTCACTAGTAAACAAAGAATCTTTATCACCGACAATGCTACTAGAATCCCATGCAGTCTGACTACACTCTTCATAAATAACTTTGCTAAACTAGGTGCGTCCTAGTTGACTTTACCGGAATGAGATGGGCACTCTTAGTCGGTCTGTTTACTACGACCCGTATACTTTCGTTCCCTTTATTAGATCTTGGCAACCCATCAATAAATCCATAGAGATAGAATCCCACTTCCACGACGGAACTTCCAAGGGTTAAAGCAATCCGCTAGGCTTCTAGTGTTCAGCCTTTGCCTGTTGACAATTCAAGCACTACTTAACACATATACCAATGTCGCATTTCATACCTTCCCAGAAGAAACTTCTCTTCATGTCCTGACACATCTTCGTTTCTCCTGGATGGATAGCGAACTTCGAAAGATGGCACTCATCCAAAACTTCCTTCCTCATGTTTTCCACATTCGGAATACACAATCTTCCTTTCTTTCTCCACCACCCCTTTTGGTCAAGGCTGAAATCCTTTAAATCATTGCTCTTCATTCTTTCCCTCAACCTTTTGATCCACTCAGCTAAAATTGGACCCTCCTCTTGCTTAGAAGCGATCTTCTCAATCATTACTCGTCTAACTTCCAAACATGACAATACATAACTTCCGGTACTAGAACCTTCCCCGGATCTTAATTGCACAATACAAGCTGACAATGCTTCCAAACCTTTTTACTCAATGATCATAGCCAATACTACATTTTGATGTCTTCGGCTAAGTGCATCTGTGCAGTTGATGCGCTCGGTAGATTCAAAGCGGTGGAGGTGCAAAAAGTCATAGCGGGGATACAACGAGGATATAGCGGGATATAGCGGATGGCTCTAAAATAGCATACAAAACTCGTACTTAATATTTTTACAAATATATAAATGGTAACTAAATGAAAAATAATCATTCAATTGAATTATAAATAATACATAAATAATTTTAAATAAAAACATGCGCAAATATACTTTAAATAAACTAAATACTGTTATATAACATAACTGAATTTGGTAGAATATTAGAGTATTTTCATTTCTAAAAGTATATTAAAAATTAAATCAAATAAATTAGTTTCATAATTTTATAATGTATAAATGCAATTTTTCAATTCATTTTATTAAAAAAGATATAGCGGGAATAACGGAATATAGCGGAAATAACGGAATACAGCGGAAATAGCGGGGATTAAAGCGGAAAAGCTATATTTTGGGGCTATATGGAAAAATCGTAGCGGTAGAAGTCCGCTATGAGATATAGCGGGGTTGTAGCAGGGTAATAGCGAGGCATTAAATGCACAGAAGTGCATCCACCACCTTGTTTTCTTTTTCAGGTGTGTATTCAATCCTAAAATCATAAGCCGCAATAAAGTCCAACCATCTCTATTGTCTCATGTTAAACTCCTTCTAGGAGAACAAGTACTTTAACGACTTATGATCAGTATAAAGCTCAAATTGCTCTCCCAAAAGAAAATGCCTTCACAACTTTAAAGAAAATATAACGGCGGCTCACTCTAAGTCATGCGTTGGATACCTAACTCCATATGGTCTAAGCTATCTAAAAGCATAAACAATCACTTTACCTTTTTACATCAACATAGCTCCCAATCCAGTTCCACACGCTTCAGTATACACAACTAAATCTTTATTCTCCTTCGAAACCGCTAACACCGACGCATGGGTCAATAACTATTTTAAGGTCTGGAATGCTTCCTCACACTTATCAGTCCATACAAACTTCACATTTTTCGTGTAAGCTTAGTCATCAATGCAACTATCTGTGAAAAGTCCGTTATAAACCTTCGAAAATATCCAGCTAATCCAAGAAAGCTTTTAATTTCGATCACCGTCTCGAGTCTCTTCCAATTATTCGCCGCCTTAATCTTGGTTGGATCTAGAGACAGCCTTTCTCTGAGATGACATGACCAAGGAACTTCACTTCCTTCTTTCAAAAATGACACTTCAAAAACTTAGCCTTCAACTTATGCTCCTTCAATGTTTCAAGAACAACTCTAAGATGAACTTCATGTTCCTTCTCATCCTAAGAATATACTAGAATGTCATCCATGAATACCAACACAAACCTATCCAAGTAGTCTTGGAAAATCCTATTCATCAGATCCATAAAGAATGCTTGATGCATTAGTCAGTCCGTACGGCATAATTAACCATTCGTACGATCAATATCTTGTCCTACATGTCATCAAAGGAATGCTATCCTCTGCCACTCTAAGCTGATGAAATACCATTGCCAAATCCAGTTGAGAAAATACCTTGGCTCCACTTAACTGATCGAACAAATCGTCAGTTCGTATCGGTTCTTTATCATCTTCTCATTCAACTTACGATAATCGATACATAGCCTTAACAATCCTTTCGGCTTCTTAACAAATATGGCGGCAGCTCCTCATAGCGAACTACTTGGTCGGTTAAAGCTCTTACCTTCCAAATCCACCAATTGCACCTTCAACTCTTTCATCTTGGTGGGGTTCATTCTACTTGGAGGTCTACTCAACGGTCCTGCTCTAGGCACTAAGTCAATTTGAAACTCAATGGCTCGTTTCGGTGGCAATCCAGTTATCGACTCAAACACATATGCAAATTCTCTAACTAAGAAAATTCGAATTAACTCCTCTTCCATCCCCCTAACACCTAATAAAGCATTTATTTCACCATTAGGGTTCTCTACAGTATAAACTACCCGAACCCCACAATCTAGGTGACTAAGTGATGTTTTCCTATCATGGCAAAATATTCTAGCATCATATTTACTTAACCAATCCATCCCAAGGATAACCCCAAATCCCCCAAAGTCAAACACGTACAAATAGCACTCAAAAGTGTTGCCTTTCAATCAAACTCTAAATGGTTACACCTCATCCCAAGCGTTGCATACCCTCCTATTAGATTTGCAACCCTTAAGGAAGTAACGAGATATGAGGGTTCTAGGTTAAGCTTATCTACCAAACATCAAGAAATAAAAGAATAAGATACTCCGGTATCAAACAATACCCTAACTGGTATGCCATGGATCAAAAACATACCTTCCATTGCAGACTTTGTTTTCTCA
The DNA here is from genome assembly GCA_030765085.1 of Allium cepa. Classification (NCBI taxonomy): domain Eukaryota; kingdom Viridiplantae; phylum Streptophyta; class Magnoliopsida; order Asparagales; family Amaryllidaceae; genus Allium; species Allium cepa. The sequence continues at coordinate 900,159,048 of CM060937.1, read as the reverse complement.
GCAGCATTTGGTTTAGAGGATGATGGCTCCAAAGCAAAGACCTTTCCTTTTCTTGCCTTGGTAGCTTCAGGACATTTATTCTTGTAATGCCCCATCTGGTTGTAATTATAGAATTGCACATTCATCTTCCCCATAATTGACTTTCCATCTCCCGAATGGCACTCATTAGCATAGTGACCCTTCTTATCACCCTTGCAGCAAACTATGTCCACTTTGCCTTTCTTAGTGGTTCCTTCTCTTTGAGCACCCTTCTTCTTCTTGAAGAACTTTTTATTCTTCCCTTGATACCCATGGAACTCAACGGGCTTCTCCGTAGCCGAAACAACAAGCAGTTCTTCATGGCAAATGGCCATTTCCACTGCCACATTAGAAGGATCTCGGATATGGGCCATAATCATTCTGCCTAGCTCTGGCTCAATCCTCTAACGAGTCTCTCATTCCTTCTAACATCCATGTCAACCAAAGCATAACCATATCAAGGTAGCTCATCAAACCTTGCAGCATACTCGACCACGAACATTTATCTTTGGACAAGATCCATGGCCTTCCTTATTAACGCTGACTTGGCCACCTCAGATAAGAACCTCTACTCAAACCTCCTCCTGAAGTCAGCCCAAGTCAATTCTTCCTCTGGCACTCTGGCCATCATACTATTCCACCAATGAAGCGCTGACCCTTGCAACTGTCTCAAGGCCAGACTTCTCTTCTCCCCATGATTTAAGCCTAGGTCTGTAAAAATCCTTTCTTAGTTCAACAGCCAATCCTCCAATTCAACAACATCTTCCGTTCCAACAAACGGCTTTCCTCCCAAACTGATATAGTCTCTACTCAGCTTAGCATAGTTATATCCAACTGGAACTATAGGATTTACTCCACCAACGTTTCCAACAACATTACCTCTAACAACTCCGGCTGCAATTCCAGCCTGCATCACATTTACAAAGAAAAGATACATTGCACCCATGTCCATCTGGGGAACTCCTACACTAGCAGTTTTAACTTGTGCCTGACCTGGATCTCTTCTAGCATTGGGTCGGGCATATCCATTAGTAGTGGTGCTCTCTCCTCCAACATTAACTCTGGCTCTTCTTCCTTCCATATCTGTATTCAAACCTTATGAGATACAGATGTATAGCCTAACTAAGATAAGAGTCTAGAGATATAACATATACTTACATACATACATACATACATACATACATACATACATACATAGCAAATGCAAGTACGTTACAATAGCGTTATCCCGTACCCCGATTTTAACTCTAATTTATTGGGATCATGTTTTCAAAAATCATTTTTTAGTTTAAGTATTTCATAAACCATGTTCTGATACCAAGCTGTAACATCACCTATCTAGATGCCCAAAACTAAGCGATATAGATGCTGTAGTCATTTATAGTATTAGGTTTCGATGACTAAATACGACTATGTTAATGATATCAATAATATTAGAAGCATTTGAATGTGAAACAAAACACAGACTTCAACAAAACTTTTGCTTCATTCCATTACAAAACCAATTGTTTCATATTTACAACACATAATCCCAAATCGTTCCCAGGTATAAATAAAATATAATTATTACAAATTACGCCAAGTGCGGTATATGAAGATTCCCTAATAGATGATCATAGTCATATGGTCCTAATAGACCTAATACAGCCACAACGGAAATACATCAAAACATAACAAAAACTACAAATCCTAAATAGCTATTCGTTTGCCTCCTACATGCCTCCGGTAGCTTATTCGTCATCCTACTAAAATCTAAAAAAGACCTTTACCCCTCAGCCTACACAAATTAATTTTGAGCACCTGAGAGTTTAAGAGGGAAACATAAACTTCGAGTCAAACATAAAGCTTCATATGAATAATACTATACATCCCATTTAAACATGTTAAGTGAGAACATGTCGCATAGGGGAACGGATATCCCCTCACTAACATTCTTTTAAAACATATCTTTTGCAAAACCTTCCATCAAACCATATATTGTGTTCCTCCACAAGGATTAAAACATATATTTATACAACATTATGGTGATATGCATACTTGAAAACAATTATCATTTCCCCATCCTCATTTATAGTTTAATTATATCAAAGTGGGACTACCTATTCCACATTCATTCTGCTTATGTTGATGTAGACTATCCATCTCACATCACATAGCTTTTCTAGGATGACTATGAGCCCATCATTTTGCTACTTGATTCATGCTAGCCCTATGAATCTAACTATTTCATTTTAGCCCATGAACTTTAATGGTCTCATGTTAGCCCCATGAGTTTATTTATATCATGTTAGCACCATGATTATATTTTCCATTTGACTCATGCTAGCCCCATGAATCTATTTGTATCATGTTAGCCCCATGATTCTATTTGAATTTGCCATTTGATTCATGCTAGTGCCAAGAATCTATTTGTATCATGTTAGCCCCATGATTCCATTTATATCATGTTAACCCCATGATGAAACTATTTCCATTAGCATCCCTAACTTGGGTGATATTCATTTATTGTGTCCATTGGTACCCTCAAAACCTTTAGAAATCAAAACCTTATGAAACTATTGAAACTCAACCCTTCGAAACCATTGAACCCCAAACCTTTCGAACCCATTGAACTTTAAACCTTTTGAAAGCAATAAAACCTTTGGACATCCTATTTTAAAACACTTGAAATATTGCCTTGGAAAACCTTTGGAAACCCTTCCGTTTAAGACCTTCTAAAATCGTTTAGAAACAAAAACCTGTCGACCGCTTCGTAAGGTTACCTTTTGACTCCATCAAAAAATTGGCTTTCGACCCTTCCGAAATCTTCGGCTTCGACCCCTTTTTAAAATATTCAGTAAAACAAACTCTTTCTAAAGCATTGGCCTTCTAAAATCTTTAGAAACTTTATGGATTCAATTTAAAATAGGTGGAAATCCTTCTTTTTAAACCTTTCTACTTCATTGGAAACAACCTTTCGGCCAAGTCAAAAGTTCTGCTTCGAAAGCTTTAAAGAATCTTTTAAAACAACTTTTTTGAAAGCTTTGGGTTATAGTTCAACTTACGAAACAAAGGTAAATCACCTAAGTCGGAAGCTTCCTTTTGAAAGCACGGAGAAGTGGCTAGTTTCTTTTAAAACATGTAAGCCTTTCGAAATCAATCAAAGTAAACCCTTCAACTTTATCGGAAGGCTCAAAACAAAATATTTATATATAAAGCGGTAGTAACCTTTTGACTATGACAGAGGGTTTCAATACAAAGTAGCAGTTGTAACCTTTTGACTGTGTCGAAAGGTTTAAAACCTTTCTTTTAAACATTTTGACCTGGTCAAAAGCAACCAAGTTGAAAGCTCTAATTCGAAAGCAAAGCTGGCGAAAGCTTTTGGTTTATGAAACAAACGTACCCAACCTCTTTGGCTATCAACCTTTCGACCAAAAACACTTCAACTCTGTCCAATTCATTACATACCAAGTAACTTAATACCGTATGCATTGGTTTGACCTTGTTGAGAGCTTAGAACCCTTCGACCTTGTCAGAAGGTCTGGGTCGGAAGGTTCCTTGCCGTAATAGGCTGAAACATGCTAAAAGTGTGGTTTCTTTGTTTTTAACTTATAATGGTTAACTTTTTAACTAACCAGCCTTTGTTTGTCAAATTCTCATTGGTTAATAAATTCTTTTTAGAAATGTGCTAGCACTATTTTTAAAATTTATAATCATTTTATTTTGCAAAATGCCCCTTCTCCTTAATCAAAATATATAAAACATTTAAGTCACATACCTTAAATAATTTAATATATTCATCAGAACACTTAGGAAAAACCCAAAAAAAATCCTAGAATATCTATTTTAATATGTTTCCTAACATATAAAAATTTCAACCCAAAATATTTATTATTTTAGCCAAAAATAATTTATAACCCAATAAACAATTTCCCTCACTAGAAAATTAATATAAAATCCACCATAATTCAAAAAATTATGAAAATTGAAATCAATCACTGAAATATCATTTCTAACCTGTATTTAAATTTTCAACACATTTGGATGTCATCAAAAAGGGTTTTCATATCGAATATATCATAAATCAAGTATGAACGTGGATATTTCACAACCAATAAATATGTTTAACTTTAATCATCAAAACATGGTATAGACTTGCTAAAAACATTTCTGATCTTAATCTTAAAGCCAAAAATCAAAAGATAAATGGATGTAGTAATTATTCACCTTAGCTTTGAGATTATATATGTGAGATTTGATGTTGATTTAGTAGATTATCCTCCTTCTCTTGAATCCTAGCTTTAATCTTCTTCTTAAGAGTGAAAATGGTGGCCGGCCTTAGTGTTTTTAGTTTGAGTGAAATGAAATGAACGTGAGTTTCTATCTCCTAAGGTTTTAGGATATAAAATTCACATATTTCCCATATTGCCCTTGTTATTTCCTTACACCTTTGTTTAGGTTATTTTATACTAATTAACACACTATATGGCACAACTACCCTTAATTTAACTAAGTATCAACCTATTAATATTCATATTATTTAATTTAACTAGTTAAATATCCTGAATACTGTCATAAAAATATGGGGTGTTACAATTTGTGTGGACTCATTCGAATATGATTGGAATTGGTCCATCGGTCATGTATCATGCGTTAAATATTAACCCAAATATGACCCTCATTTGACAAAAGAAGAGGCAATTAGATATGGTTCAATCTGATGCCTTGAAAGAGGAAGTTAAAAGGATGCTTGAGAATGGATTCATTCGAGAGGTCTTTTATATAAAATGGCTAGCAAATCTAGAGTTGGTGGAAAAGGCAAATGGTAAATGGAGAACATGTGTCAATTATATGAATCTGAACAAAGCATACTCAAAAGACTGTTATCCGTTACCTAGAATAGTTCAGTTAGTTGAAGCAACTAGTGGACATATGCTATTGTCCCTCACGGATGCATAGTCAGGATATAACCAAATACCCACGTTCAAACCGGACGAAGAGCATACAAGCTTCATTGCCGTTTGGGGAATTTTCTAATATAAAGCGATGCCTTTCGGGCTGAAGAGTACAGAAGCTACTTATCAAAGATTAGTCAACGGAATGTTCAGGAAGCAGATTGGACGAAATATGAAAGTTTATGTGGATGACATGCTGGTAAAGTCTCGTGAAGCTGAGAATCATCTTAAGGATCTTGAAGAAATACTAAATGAGATTGAATCCTAAGAAATGTTCTTTTGGATTTCATTCCAAAAAATTCTTAAGGCTATATAGTTAGCGCACAAGGAATGGAAGCTAGTCCCGACAAGATTTAGGCTATCAAAAATACGCCAGAACCTAAAACAACAAAGATGTAATAAGCTTGAATGGTAGAGTTGCAGCCTAATAAGAGTTATCTCTAAGGCGAGTGATAAATGCATCCCCTTCTTAAATGTGATTATGAAAAGAAAGAATTTTGAATGGGGAAAGGATATTAAGAAAGCCTTCCATGAATTAAAAAATCATTTAGAAAGTCCCCTTATAATATCAAACCCCATGGATGGAGAAAGCCAATATTTGTATACGGCAGTTTCAGAACATATGGTTAATTCAGTGTTGGTTAGAGAGGAGAATGGAACTCAACTTCCCATTTATTACATAAGCAAACAATTGAAAGATGTTGAGGTTTGCTATCCAGTCATAGAAAATCTAGCTTGCTATTTGATACTGACGACACAGAAACTCAGGGCATACTTTCAAGCGCATCCAATCAGAATATTGGCCAACTTTCCACTCAAACAAGTTTTCAGCAAACCTGAGACTTTAGGAAGGCTAGTAAAATAGGGGACTGAACTTAGTCAGTATGACATTGAATTTTAGCCATGAGCAGCAATTAAAGGATGGGCTTTAGCAAAATTTATCAATGAACGCACAAGCTTTGTTAAGGAACAATCTGAGAAAGAGAATAATCAAAAACCCGTATGACAACTATTTTTTGATGCGACATCAAATGAGTAATGAGCTAGAGCTAGTTTTGCATAATTACACTCGATGGGCATCGCATGCATTATGCAATGAAGATAGGGTTTGCCGCAATAAATAACGTAGCAGAATATGAATTGATGGTGGCAGGATTGACTTTAGCCTTGCAATTTAAAATCCCATGGATTCAAAACTTTAGTGACTCCCAACTAATGGTTAATCAAATAAAATGGATATATCAGACCTAAGATGCCAAACTATCCTTGTATGTAAAGAAAATTTTGAAAATGCTCACCTTATTTGAAGATTTTTCTATACACCAAGTTCCAAGGGAAGAAAACTCTCAGGCATATTCATTAGCAAAGTTGGCTAGTTCAAAAGAGCCGTAGAAACCCATGTTGTACAAGTAGGGTACCAAGAAAATCCATTATTAAGGGGGAAATATCCAAACAAGGGAAATAATCATTGATTCTTACTAGATCCCAAGCCATGGCACAGGAAAGAGAAGAAAGGGAAAGTGATGAAGATATCCCATTTGAGGAGTTTAATCATCCAAGGGCAGATGACTGTTATAGTGGTACTTGGATGCCACTTATTGTTTACCAAGCGGATATTACCATACGAGAAGATGGAAGCTAAGAAAATCAGGCGACAGGCTCCGACTTTCACAATGATGGATGGAATTCTTTATAAGAAAAGATATGCCTTACCTTACTTAAGATTTGTAGGTTTGGAAGATGGGATGAAATTATTGGTGGAAGCACATGAAGGATTTTGCGGAGATCATTCCAACAGGGTAAAGTTTGCAAAGAAAATAATAAGATAAGGTTTCTATTGGCCTCGAATGGCAGGTCAAGCTATTGAGTATGTAAAGAAATGTTAAAGATGCCAAAAATACTCAACGATTCCTCATTTACCATTAATTCAGTTAACTCCAATCTCCAGTCCATGGCCCTTTGATATATAGGGAATCGACTTAATCGGGCCATTGCCAATTTCTAAAGGAGGAGCAAAATATGTTGTAGTAGCTATTGACTACTTTACTATGTGGGTAGAAGCAGAACCACTCCGTAAAATCACTTCTGGGAAAGTGCTTATATTTGTCATTAAATACATTATTACCAGATTCATCATCCCTTATAAGATTATATCGTATAATGGAACACAATTTGAAACCGAGAGTTTTCTCAATTTTGCCACAAGAATGGGATTATCAAAAGTTTTACTTCCGTAGCACATCCAAAGGCTAATGGAGCCGTTGAGGCGAAAAAGAAGACTATATTGAAAAAGTGAATGAAAAAAGCCAAAGGAGATTGGGTAGAAGAATTGCCACTTGTACTCTAGGCCTATCGAACATCCACTAGAACTACAACGGGAATACCCCTTATTCTCTAACATATAGGTGTGAAGCAATGTTGCCAACTGAAATTGAGGTACCCTCACATCGAAGGATTGCATATGCATTTGATCCAAACCAAGAATTGAAGAAAGAATCAATAGATTTGATACATGAGTTAAGAGACGAGGCAGCTATTTGAACTGCAGAATATCAGAGGAGAATGTCGAAATACTACAATTCAAAGGTAAAAAACAAGTTCATTTCAAGAGGGATTTCGGTGCTTCGAAAGGTGATGGCAAACACAATAAATCCTATAGAAGGACCGCTAGGACCAACTCGGGAGGTTCCCTAATTGTATGCAAAGCAATTCTTCCTAGAGCTTACAAGTTATGTCGACTAGGTGGAAATATGGTTCCTAGAATATGGAATGCAGAACACTTACAACCATATTTTCGCACAATGGACAAATAAAGCACCTCTTCCTTAACAGAAAGTCTACATGATTGGGAATAAAATTCTCCTTGAATTTGGAAACCATCTTAAACAATCAAAAGCCTTTGTCCTCGCCAAGATGGCCTGGTCAAAGTACCTCCTAGAGGAAGGTTAGAGTAAGCCTTTATCCACGCCACGTTATAGCCAGGTTAAAGCATCAACAAGCCCTTTATCATGCCACGCTATGGAAAGATCAAGGTGCCCCTAGAGGGTGGACGGAGTAATCCCTTGGTCTTGCCACGCTATGGCCTGGCCAAAGCACCGAATAAGCCTTCAGTCCCGCCGTGCTATGGCCTGGCTAGAGTACCTCCTGGAGGGAGGACGGAGTAAGCCATTGGTCCGGCCACATAATGGCCTAGCTAAGGAACCGAACAAGCCTTTGTCCCGCCTATAAGGCCTGGCTGGAGCGCCTCCTGGGGGGAGGTTAGGTAAGTCCTTGGGTCCTACTTGTGGACAAGTTAACCTAGCGCACTAGACAACAACGAATTAAGACGTCAGAGCCCGAGAAGCGGCGTATCACACTACGACAACATACGAGGCCAAAAATGTGGCACATGCCAAAAGAATGAAAACCTAAAGAGTGGTGCAGAAAAGAAGGCTCAAATAAAAGTTTACAGCCTTTGACTGATTTCCTACAAGAGCATTTCTGGACTTCACTTATTAATATTCGAATCTGGATTTTGGGTCTCTTACTATTAATTTCAAGACTTCACTCATAGTACCCAAAAATGTGTTTTAATTCTTTTACCAATAACTTATGGACTTTACTTATTAATACTCGAATCAGGATTTCAGGTCTCTTATTATTAGTTTCTGGACTTCACTTATTGATTCCCTAATATGGGATCTGGGACCTCTATTATTAAGACCTTTATCATGGAATTATGGACATCATTTTGTTAATACCCGTATCTAGTTTTCGAGTCTTTTACTATTAATTTTTGAATTTCATTTGTTAGTGCCCAAATATGGGTTCCAAGGCAGTTGATATAGAGATCTCAATGGACTTCTGGCCTTTAATTAAAACTCTGTATCTATCTTACTAATACCCAAATCAGGGTCACCAAATTTCTACTACTAACTTTTAGACAAAACTTATCAACACCTAAATCTTGATTTCAGGATTACTATTATTATTTCCAGTAGGGTGTAACACCCCTAATTTTTAATACCATTATTCAGGAGACTTAATTGGTAAATTAAATAGAATAATGTAAATAATTAGAGTGATAAAGGGATTGAGATTTGAAAATAAAACTAAGGGTCGAGCTTAATTAAATAAATGGGTTTAAGAATGGTTTATAAGAAAATTATTTTACAGCAGGGCATAATGGGAAAAAGCCGCACCATATTACTATAACCCTTATATATATATATATATATATATATATATATATATATATATCCACGGCTCTACCATCTATTCAAATTCATTTTCATTTTTCACCAAAACATAGAACACAAACATAAAAAAGGAGTCGACCATTGTTAAGGAAGAAAAAGAAGATAAATTCAAGTTAAGCTGAGGATTAAAGCAAAGGGAATAAATCTTAATCTCAATCCAATCTCCTTATCCTAATCAATGAAAATAATAATTTATGCCAATAGTATTTTGTTTATAATCATTTGTTTTCGGGTTTAAGATTGAATTCGTTTTAATAATGATTTAGATGAAGATATGCTTCGATTTATAACGTGTTTGATTTAAATTAAATTGTTCATATATGGATTTATTCCCTTTTTAGGATAAAACCGATTGTAAATTATTTCGAATGTCATGAGAAAATTTTATGTTACGTATAACATGATTTTGGAGTTGGATTTTAATTTTGATAATCTTCTAATCTATGGAAAAATTATTATGAATTTCAAAGGAAAATATGGTTAATTGGGTTGGAAATTTATTTCAGAAATTATATTGAGAATTTAGGTTGAAATTTAGATATGTCAAATGACATATTAAAAGTGTGTTTCTATAATTTATGGTTTTTTTTCTAAGTGATTTACTATGGGAATTAAATTATTCTAAAAGGAGAACTAAAATGATTTAATTGTTTTGCTTAATGGAAGTGCTTATTTATTAAATTAACCTTCATTTAGATCTGAAATTATGCGGTAGTTATTTCGGTAAAGATTTGAAAAGTTGAGAAAACCAAGCACATGTTTACAAGTAGGAAGGTTAGTTAGAAAGTATTTTCTATAATTGGAATTAATCAGATTTTATCGAGAAAAATGGGTTCCACCTCTATTAGAAGCACTTTTCGACTCATAGCTTCCGCCTTTAATCAAGTCGAAACCCTACTAAGCAGAAACCAATACACAAGGCATCAACGTTGGTACATAGTGGATTGAAGAAAGGTGGAAGGCATAGTGTCAAAAACCTAGCTTCCGATGGGAACGAAACTTTTGCTTTGCTTTTCAACGTTAAGTGCTTCCTTTGTTTTACTGAAGCTTTCGAAGGAGTCGAAACGTATGTTTTCGAAAGGGGTTATCTAAATAGCTTTCGAAGAAAGTTGCCATTTTTCATTTTTTTGTATAAACTTTCAAATGAGTCCCTTGTTTATAAATCAATGCTTTCGAAAATGGTGGTTCCGACCTAGTCGAAGCCCTGCTATCGTTTTTTGCATTTCAAGTGTATTAAAGTCATCAATGCTTTCGTATGGTAGTTTTTGTTTTAAACATGTACTAAGTCACTTCCTAAATGCTTTCGAAAGGGTTCGAGGGTTTCTAAGGCAATGGCTTCAAAAGGTTTTTTTTGCTAACCTTCAATGTTTTACTTAAATGTTGTGAAGCTTTCGAAAGGATGGTGCCGACGCCATCAAACTTTTCCCAAACAAAGATTAAAGGTTTCGAAAGGGATACTTTCATATATATTCACTATGACCCAAAAAGATGTTTTTGGTAAACCCAATACTTTCGAAAGGGGTACTTTTATTGGTTCTGAAGCTCTGTTTCTAAGGATTATTAAGTATTGTTTTGATAATTTCGAAAGTTTGGTTTTGAAAGAGATTATTTAAAGAGCTTCTAAAGGTTTATATTTAACTTTTTGAAAGGAAGTTTTCTATGCTTTTGAAGGAGGTTATCCAAGGGTTTCGAAAATATTGTTTTAAGGTTTCAAAAGCCTTAGTGTTCTAAACAAATAACCCGATCTTATTTTAAAGGAAAACCATCGCATAAATAAAGAGTTTTGAAATGATTTTAAGTATGAAGTTTTTGAAGTAGTTTTCCTTGATTAGTAGGTTAAAGGGATTCACCAAGTTATTATGCTTAGTTCTTCATATATGTATATATTCACATTGTAATGGACTCATAACTGCATTTTGGAAAAGGGCAGAATAACCAACTAGGTTTATCCAGTAGTGAATATAAATTAAATAAACTCTTAAATGGGTAGAATTGCATCTAGGAGGTCAGGAAAACTAGAATATAGAATGCTAAAATATAAATTAAAGAAGTTGGAAGGAAGACAGGTTCATAGTAAACCCATGAAAACTATGTTTAGAAGAAGTTATTGGTAGGGGCCAATAGGTTCATCGTAAACCCATGAAAACCATGATTAGATTAAGTTATTGGCAGGGGCCAATAGTTTTGCAGTGAACCCATGAAAGTTATATCCGGATTAAGTTATAAACAGATATCAATAGGTTCTTTGTCAATCCATGAAAACTAGGATAAATGGGAAGTTATTGGAGTTACTAATAGGTTCAGGAAGAACCCATGATTTAATGATGTTATTGGCATAGGCCAATAGGTTCTTAATGATCTCATGAAAACTATTAAATAGTAAAGGGAGTCCATAAATTTGAACAGGTTAATAGTAATCCCATGAAAACTATGAAATAGGATGGGGAATCCATAAATTTAAACAGGTTATTACTCATACCATGAAACTATAGGTTAATAGTGACCCTGGAAACTATAAATGAGATAGTTAGTCAGGATAAATGGGGATGGAAAATCCAGAATTGATTTACTTATTTGCATATCATCATACTGTTTTGAATTATTTTTACCATTGTGGATGTAGGAGCACAGTATATGATTTTACAAAGGTTTTAGGATACTAGTGAGTGGAAACGTGCTCCGCTAAGCGGCATGGTCTCACTAAATATCTAAACGATTTGAGATGGTAGATTATTATTCATACAGGCTTTATGTCTAACTCAAAGTTTACGTTTTCTCCATAAACTCTTAGATACTCAATTGATTTTGAGTAGTTTGAGAGCTGAGGTTTTCAGGTACCTCTTCAGACGAATAAGCTTCCGGAGACATATAGGAGGCATGATAGCTATCTAGAGTTCTCTATTATTTTGATTCACTGTGTTGTTTTTGTTGTAAAGGAAAAGTTGTTAAATGCCTATATGTACTCTGATCATCCAAGGGGTCATCTTCATATGTTGCTCTTGGCGTATGTTGTAATAAATTTATTTTCTCTAAACATGGTTCTCATATTGGGATTATGTAATGAATTTAAAATGTTTTGAAATGGAATGAGGGAGATGTTTGTTTAGTTTTAAAATTTTCCATATCCATGTGTTTTTATAATATCTCTATATCTAACATACCGTATTTGGTCGTCGAATATTAATAACTATGAATAACTACAGCATTCATAGCTGTTAGTGTTGGACCTCCAGATGGGGGACGTTACAAGTTAGTATCAGAGCATAGGTTTATGAAACATAAAAGAAATTTAAACCTAAAAGATTTTTCAAAATATAATTCAACGAATTAGAAAATAAGATCGATGTTTGGGATAACACTATAGTAACGTACTTGTATTTGATATATATATAAATATAAGTATGTATTCCCCTTTTTTGTAGACCATTCTTCTATATCGTCCTAAGGATCATATGCAGATTTACAAGAAAGAGGATATGGGAGCAAGAAATGGAAGAGGAAATCTCGATGGAGGAAGCACCACAACCAATGGAAATGATCGATTCACCAGGAGAAACTCGAATCGACAGGCTAATTCTAACTAAATGTAGATGGCAATGTGGGTGTTGGAAATCCACCGGTGGATATATGGGTGATATATCAGTTTTTGGTCAAATTAATGCAAGCAGGTGTTGTTGCTGATGTTGCTGGAAATGTTGGAGGAGCCAATCTTGTGGCTCCACTTGAGAAAAATTATGCTAAGCTAAGCAAAGATTACTGTAGTCATGATGGAAAGCCATTTATAGGGACGGAGAATGCTATAGAGGTAGAGAACTAGCTATTGCATTGTAAGAGAATCTTTACTGATCTAGGTTTAGATGATGAGCAAAAGAGAAGGTTGACCTCTAAGAAGTTGCAAGGGTCAGCACTTCATTGGTGGAACAGTGTTACTATCGGAATCCCATAGGAGGAATTGACTTAGGGTAATTTTCAAAGAAGATTTGAGCAAAGGTTTATGTCTGAGGTTTCTAAATCAGAGCTATTGAGGAAGTTTTTGGATCTGGAGCAGGGTGAGATGTAAGATGTTGAGTATGCTGCTAAGTTTGATGAGTTTTCCCATTATGGATATAATGCTATAGACATCATCATCAGGAGAAATAAGAGGTGTATTCGGGGATTGAGACTTAAGCTTGCTAGGGTGACCCTAACACATATTTGTGATCCTAGTAGTGTAGTGGTGGATTTGGCAATTCGCCATGAAGAGATGCTTGCTATTTGTACTAGAGAGAAGCTAGTTGAAACCCAAGGTCCTCAAGGAAAAAGGAGAAGGAAGCCCAGAAGGGAGATGGTACAAAGAAGGAAAAGGCTAAGTTAATTTGTTTTAGGTGTGATAAAAAGGGTCATTTCACTCATAAATGCAAGTCAGGCAAGGGGAAGAAGGCTATAGAAAAGAAGAATGTCAAGTGCTTCAACTGCGATCAAGTTGGATATTATAAAAATCAGTGTCCAGAAATGGTTAAGGCGGACAAAGGAAAGGTTTTTGCTATTGGACCATTACCTATTAGGCTAACTACAGCTAAAAAAGTGAAGACTGTGATAGAAGGTATGTTTTTGATTCACAGTATAACAGTTAGGATACTATTTAGTACCAGTGCATCACATTCATTATATCCCAGTGTTTAGTTGATAGATTATGCTTATACCCACATACTTTGTTACTTTCTTAAGAGTTGCGAGTCTAATAGGAGGTTATGCAACTCTAGGGGTGAGATGTGACCTGTTAGAACTAGAATTTTAAGGTCATAAGTTTGCATATTGTCCGTATGTTTTTGATTTTGTAAAATTTGGAAATATTTTGGGTATGGATTGGTTGAGTAAGTATGAGGCTATGATATTTTGCCACGGTGGGAAGATATCGCTAAGACACCCTCATAGTCATAACCGAATCATATTCTTAGTGGATAATTTTGACCGAAATAGTTGTGCTTTGTTAAGTGCTATGGAAGTGGGAGAAGAACTACGTCAGGTTGGAGTAGCAAGAGAGTTTTCAGTTGACTTTGAGCCGATTACGGGATTACCACCAAAACGAGCTGTTGATTTTTGGATAGATCTTATGCGAGGAGCTAAACCTGTAAGTGGAACACTTAGTAGGATGACACCGACCAAGATTAGGAATTTAAGGTGCAGTTAGTGGATCTAGAAGGAAGGAATTTTATTATACCAAGCAGTTCATCTTGGAGAGCAACCGCAGTGTTCGTGAAGAAACCAGACGGGTTGTTGAGGATGTGTATCGACTATCGTAAGTTGAACGAGAGGATGATTAAGAATAAGTATCCATTGTCAAGAATTGATGATCTATTTGATTAGTTGTGTGGAGTTAGAGTGTTTTCCCAGTTGGATTTGGTGACAAGTTTCCATCAGTTAAGAGTGCAGAGGACAATATACCTTTAACAACATTTTGAACTAGGTATGGTTCATATGGGTAGTTAGTAATGCCATTCGAGCTAGCGAATGCACCTGCTTTCTTCGTGGATCTAATGAACTGAGTTTTCCAAGAGTACTGGGATTGGTTCATATTGGTATTTATAGATGACATTTTGGTATACTCTAAGAAGAGTGAAAAGGAGCATGAAGATCATATTAGAGTTGTGGTTGAGACGCTGAGGCGGCACTAACTAAAAGTGAAGTTTTCTAAATGTCATTTATGGAAGAAAGATGTTAAGTTTCTTGGTCATGTGGTTTTAGAGAAGGGATAGTCAGTCGATCCAAATAAGATTGAAGCTATTAATAATTGGAAGAGACCAGAGACGATGACTAAGATTAGAAGTTTTCTTGAACTTGCTGGCTATTGCCAGAGATTCATCGAGGATTTTTTGCGATAGAAGCACCTTTGACTAAGCAAACTAGGAAGGAGGTGAAGTATGTCTGGTCCGACAAACGCGAGGAAGCATTCCTTAAGTTAAAGCATTCGTTGACCGATGCACATATGTTAGTAGTTCCAAATGAAAACAAAGAGTAAGTGGTGCATACCAATGCATGCGGGACTGGATTAGGAGTTGTGTTGGTGCATAAGGGTAAAATGATTGCCTACACTTCAGACAGCTTAGACCGCATAGAGTGAGATATCCTACTTATGATTTGAAGTTGGCTGCGGTGATCTTTGTATTGAAGGTTTGGAGGCATTATCTCTTAGTGAAGAGATTTGAGCTATACACAGATCATAAACCTTTAAGATACTTATTCTCTTAGAAGGAGTTGAATATGAGACAATAGAGGTGGTTGGAGTTTTTAATTGCTTATGATTTTAGTATATTGGGAAAAGAAATAAAGTTGCAGATGCTCTTAGCAGAAGGCAACAAAATGTGGTGTTGGCTATGTTGGCAGAGTGGAATAATTTAGAAACTTTGACTACTTGTAGTGTGAAGTTAAGATCGACTACTGGTTCTAGTCAAAATCCTACCATGTTGTCATATTTTGGAGCTCGACAATGTTGATTGAGAGAATTGCTTCCAAGTAGAAAGAGTATCCATTATTAGCCGAGAAGATCAGAAGGCTTGAGGTTGGAACCAAGATCGATGATCCGAAAGACTTTAGTCCTGACCAGAGGGGGTGGTTGAGAGAGAAGGGACGGTTGTGTGTTCCAAATGTTGAGAACTTAAGGAAAGAAGTTCTACGATAATGTCATCTATCTAAGTTTACTATTCATCCTGGAGGGACAAAGACATATCAATATATGAAGAGAAGCTTCTATTAGGAAGGTATGAAGAGGGATGTCGGCTCGTGTGTTAGGCAGTGTGCAAACTGTCAACAAGTGAAAGACGAATAAGCCAAGTGGATTGCTTCAACCTTTAGAGATTCCAGTTTGGAAATGGGTGTAACATCCCTAGTTTTTGATAACATTATTCAAGAAATTTAATTAGGCAAATGAAATAGAATAATGTTTATAAGGGGATTGAGTTTAAAAAAAATTATATGATGGGCCGTGCTAAATAATAAAAATTTAACAGGCTTAAAATTAGTTTTTAAGATAATTAATCTACACGTAGGCATAGTAGTAAGTAGCCATTCTATTATACATGGCTATACATTTCTTATTCTTTCCCATTCGCTTTCCATTTTTCATTATTCACAAATGTAAATCAAAACTAAGTAGAGCCGGTCGTTAACAAGGAGGAAAAAGGAGAAATTTCAACTTAAAGCTAAGGATCAAAGCTAGGAAGGATAATTCAACAACAAATCTCAATTTCCTTATCAAATCTAAGGTGAATAATAATTCATTCTATCTAATTTGGGTTTTATAATCATATGATTTCATAATTGCATATTTATTTTGTTTCAAAGATATATTGGATGATGATATGCTTAATTTATGAATTGTTTGATTTAAACAATTTATTTGTATATGAAATTCGTACGGTTTTAGGGGTAAAACCATAGATTATTGATTTTAAAATGCCATGAATTTTTTTATGTTAAATAAGACATGATTTTGAAGATGGGTTTTAATTTTCCAAGCTACGAAAATTTTATTATGAATTTTTGATGATAAATGTGATGTAATTGGATTCAAAAATTTATTTTTAATATTTTAGGAAGAAATTGGGTCTAAATTTTTATATCTTTGATTACACGATGAAATCTAATTTTTGTGATTTTTGTGGATTTTTCCCAATTGATTTACCAAGGAAAGTAAATTATTTAAAAAAAGATTTTTCTAAAATAATTGGTTTTGGTATATGGAAGGGCTTAAACGTTATATTTTTATAGTTTAGATCTGGTTTAGATCTGATTTAAATGTGGCAGTTTTAATTGTAAAATATTTGAAAAGTTTTATGGCAGCCAATCAATGATTTAAAAATAGGCAAGTTGTTATAAAGCAATTGGTAAAAGAAGCAACATTTCAGCCTTTAATTTACAAAAAAGGTTTTTCGCCTCAATCATTAGCCCATTCAACTCCAATGATTCCGCCCCATCCTAGTCGAAACCTACATAGTCGAAACCAATACACAAGGTATCACCAAGTGGTACGTAGTGGATTGGAAAGAAGGCGGAAGCCTTGGTGTCGAAGGAAAGCTTCTGATAGGGTTGAAACCTTGCTTTGTTTTTCAAAAGTTAATGTCTTGCCTTATTTTACTTAAAGCCTTCTACATAGTCGAAACATATGCTTTCGAAAGTGTTTTACAAATAGCTTTCGAAGAAGGTCATCATATTGTTAAAGTATCAGCTTTCGATGGGAGTGTCTTTTTCCTTTGATAAAGAGCTTTCGAAAAGGTTAGTTCTGACCTAGTCAAAACCTAGCCGCTATTTTCCTTCTGAAGTATTGAAGTCATTAATGCCTTTGAAAGGTTATCTTTGTTTTTCCCTAGGTTAAGTCGATTCCTAATTGCTTTCGAAAGGGGTTGAGGTTTTCAAAGGTGATGGATTCGAAAGAGGGTTTCGGCTCTGACCTTCGAAGTTTTAATTTTTAAAGATCTTTGCTTTCGACTAGCTGGTTACGACACCATCAACTTTTTCGTAAATTAATTTTAGTTGTTTTGAAAGAGATACTTTCGTATATAACCATTTTACCCAAATGATGTTTCTAAAGAGCAAATCCAATGTTTTCAAAAGGGTTCTTTATTTTTTTTGAAGCTATGTTTTAAAGAATGTTTTCTTGATGTTATCGAGAGGTATCATGGGTTTTGAAAGGCGTATACTTTGAGTTTTGAAAAGGGGTTTTCTATGCTTTCGAAGGAGGTCATCCAGTGGTTTCGAAAGTGATGTTTTGAAGTTTCAAAATAGATAACCCATTCTCATTTTGAAAGGAAAAACCATGGCATAAATAAAGATTTTGAAAATATTATTCACATTATTATTAACCCATAACTGTATTTTGGAAAAAAGGCAGAATAACCAGTTAGGTTGACTCGATATTGAATATAACTTAACAGATGTTAAAATCTTAATTAAAGATATTGACAGGGGCCAATAGGTTTACGGTTTCCCTTGAAAACTGTGTGATATTGGTAGGGGCCAATAGGTTCATAATCAGCCCATAAAAACTATGATTTGATACTGTCAGAGGCCAAAAGGTTTGTAGTTAGCCAATGAATACTATATCTGGATTAAGATACTGACAGTCAGTCGATAGGTTCCTAGTTAGCTTATGAAAACTTGGGTAAGATATTGAAGTTGCTAATAATTTCTTAGCGATCCTATGAAAACTATGATGTGGAACATATAGTCCATAAACATTTAACAGGTTAATAGTAATCCTAGAAACTATAATTGAGACAAATAGTCAGAATGAATGAGGATAGGTAATCCCTATTTGATTTACTTGTTGTGCATATCATCATAAAGTTTTCGAAATACTATGTTTTAACCATTGTGGATGCAGGAGCACAGTATATGGTTTTATAAATGTTTTAGGATACTAGTGGAGGGAGAACCCGTTTGCTAAGCGGCGTGGTCTCGCTATATATCTAAATGATTTGAGATGGAAAATTATTCATACTAGGCTTTATGTCTGACTTGAAGTTTTTGTTTTCCCCTTAAACTCTTGGGTACTCAATTAATTCTGAGTAGGTTGAGAGTTAAGGTTTCTAAGTGTTCTTTTAGACAAATAAAGCTTTCGAGGACGTGCAGGAGGCAAGCTTGTTATTAGTTCTTTTATTTTCGCTGTGTGTTTTGTTTGTAAAGGAAAATTATTTTCTTGCCTATTTATATACGCTAATCTACCAATGGGGAATCTTCAAATGTTGTTCTTGGTGTATTTTGTAATAATTTTATGTTATCCGAATATGATCTGCGATTTGGGATTATGTTATCAATTTGGTATATTTTGAAACGGAATGTGGAACTTGTTTGTTGTTTAATTTTTTTCTATATTCTTGTGTTTCTATGTATCTAATATCGCCATATTTGGTCACCGATGATTAATAATTATGGATGACTCCAACATCTATAGCCGTTAGTTTTAGGCCTCCAAGTAGGGGGGATGTTACAAGTTGGTATTAGAGCATAGAGTAATGAAACTTTAAAAGAAACTTAAACCTAAAAGATTTATTAATCACAATCCAATGAATCAGATAATAAGATTGGGGTTTGGGTTAACGTTATAGTAACATACATGTATTTTCTATATATAGTCACATATATATAAGTACGTTTTCCTTTCTCTCTTAGATCGTTCTTTTGTATCTTACTAAGGCTCGTATGTAGATCTACGAGAAAGGAGATATGGAAGTAGGAAATGGAAGAGGAAATCACGGTGGAGCAAGCACGACAACTAATGGAAACGCTCGACCCACTACCAAGAGAAACCCAAGTCGACAGGATAATACTAATAATCAAACTGCCGATGACAATGTGAGTGCTACACCAGTAGATATGGGGGCAATGCAACAGTTCTTTGCTAGTTTGATGCAAGTAGGGGTTATTGCTGGAGTTGCTAGAAATGCAAATGGAGCTAATCCTGTGGCTCTAGTTGAGAATATTGCTTTGCAAAGTAGATACCACACCAGTTTGGGTGGGAAGCTATTCTTAGGAACGGAGAGTGCAATAGAGGTTCAGAATTGATAGTTGCATTATGAGCGTATATTTACTGATTTGGGTCTGAAAGATGGGAAAAAGAGAAAGTTAGCCTTTAGACAGTTATTGGGGTCAGCACTACATTGGTGGAATAGTGTCACTATCGGAGTTCTGGAAGAGTAGTTAACTTGGGCTGATTTTAAAATGAGATTTGAGTAAAAGTGTGTATATGAGTTTGCCAAGTCTAAGCTGATGAGGAAGTTTATGGATTTAGTGCAAGAAGAGATGTTAGTAGTCAAGTATGCTACTAAGTTTGAAAAGCTGTCTCGATATGGATAAGCTACTATAGATAGTGACATCAAAAGGAATGAGAAGTTCATTCAGGGATTGAGGCTCGAGCTTGCTATAATGACCATGACCCTTGTCCGTGATCCTTGTAATATAATGGTGGAGATGGTCATTTGCCATGAGGAGTTACTTGCTGATTTAGCTAAAGAGAAGTTGGTGGAAACTCAGGGTTATTAGAGGAAGAAGAGGAATTTTTAAAAAAGAAGGGAGCCCAGAAGGGAGAAACTGCTAAGAAGTCAAAGGCTGAGGCAGTTTGCTATAAGTTGACAAGAAGGGTCACTTTGCTAATGAATGCTGATCAGGAGATGGGAAGAAAGCTGCAAATAAGAAAAATGTGAAGTGCTTCAACTGTGATCAACTTGGGCAATACAAGAGTCAGTGTCCAAAGCTGGTTAGGGAGGACAAAGGAAAAGTTTGTGCTATAGGACCAGCTAGGCCTACCACAACTAATAAAGGAAAGACTATGATGGAAAGTACACTTTTAATTCAGAACATTCCAGTTAGAGCACTTTTTGATACAGGTACATCACATTCACTTATATCTCAGTATTTTGTTGATATATTATGCTAAGAACCCACCTACCTTGTTATTTCCTTAAGGGTTACAAATTCAATAGGAGGTATGCAACTCTAGAGTTAAGATGTGACTAGTTAAAACTTGATTTATTAGGTTATAAATTTACATGCGGTTTGTATGTTATTGATATCGTAGATTTCGGGATCATTTTGGGTATGGATTGGTTGGGTAGCTATGAAGCTAGAATATTTTGCCAAATGCTAAGTTTACCGAAGCTAGAGTTAAGATGAGAGAGAGCATGAAGTGCATCTTAGAGTGGTGTTTGAGATGCTGAGTTCGAATCAGCTAAATGCTAAGTTTACCAAGTCTCGTGTTTGGAAGAAAGAGGATGTGATTTCAGAGAAAGGACTGTCAGTTGATCTAGATAAGATCGAAGCTGTAAATAATTGAAAGAGACCGGAGACGGCAACCGAGATCAAGTGTTTTCTTGGACTTGCTGGCTACTACCGGAGATTCATTAAGAATTTCTCTCACATAGCTAACCGAAAAGGTAGTGAAATTTGTTTGGTCCGACAAATGTGAAGAAGCTTTCATTAAGTTAAAGCACTTGTTGACTAATGCACCCTTGTTAGTAGTTCCGAACAAAAACCAAGGGTTGGTGGTATATAATAATGCATGTGGAACTGGATTAGGAGCAGTATTGATGTAGAAAGGTAAAGTTATTGCCTAAGCTTCTAAGCAGCTTAGACCGCATGAAATTAGATATCATACTCATGACTATGAGTTGGCGGTAGTGATCTTTGCATTGAATATTTGGAGATATTATCTCTTAGGGGAGAGATTTGAGTTATATACCGATCATAAGTCTTTACGGTATTTATTCTCTTAGAAGGAGTTGAATATGAGATAGTAGAGGTGGATGGATTTTTTGGCTGCTTATGATTTATGTAACACACCAGGGAAAGGTAATAAGGTAGTAGATGCTCTCAGCAGAAATCATTAGAATGTGGTGTTAGAAATGTTGGTGGAGTGGAAGGATTTAGAAGCCTTAGTCAGTTGCAATGTGCAGTTAAGATCGATTGCTAATTCTAGTCAGAGTTCCAATAGGCTACCTTGTTTAGAAGTCTGACCAGTATTGATTAAGGAAATTGCTTTTAAGCAGAAGAAGGATCTAGTATTAACAGAAAGGATCAACAGACTGGAGGTTGGAACAGCGATCAGTGATTTAAAGGATTTTAGCCTTGACCAGAAAGGATGGCTAAGAAAATAGGGACAGTTGTGTGTTCCGAATGTAGAGGACTTGAGGAAAGAAGTTCTTTAAGAATGTCATCAATCCAAGTTTACATTCATCTGGAGGAACCAAGATGTATCAGGATATAAAGAGGAGCTTCAAGTGGGAAGGCATGAGAGGGATGCTGGCTTGTGGGTTTGACAGTATGTAAACTTCAACAAGTGAAAGCTAAACATCAGAAGCCTAATGGGTTGCTTCAGCCTTTAGATATTCCGGTTTGGAAATGGGATTCGATATCTATGGATTTTCTAGATGAGTAGCCAAAGTCAAATAGAGGTAATGAAAATATATGGGTTATAGTGGACAGATCGACCAAGAGTGTCCATTTTGTTCCAGTTACGATAACCAGAACGACACCTGTCTTAGCTAAGTTGTTTCTAAATAACATAGTTAGATTGCATGGAGTTCCTATTAGTATAGTTAGTGACAGAGATTCTTTGTTCCCTAGTGAATTATGGAGGAGTCTACAGAAAGTGATGGGTACCAAGCTTAATATGCATATTGCGTATCACCCATAGATAGATGGACAGCCAGAGAGAGTCACCAAAGTATTCGAGGATCTACTAAGAGCTTGTGTATTAGATTAGACTTTGGTGAATCTTGGGAGGGTCGCCTACATTTGGTTGAGTTTTCCTATGATAATAGTTACTAGACTAGTATAATAATGGCGATATTTGAAACTTTGTATAGCAGACCATGCAAATCACCAGCATGTTGGTTAGAGATTGGAGACAGAGTAGTCTTAGGTCCAAATTTGGTTAGAGAGGCGCCAGACAAGATTGATATAATCCGAGGAAGGATGAAGGAAGCTCAGTCAAGACAAAAGAGTTACACAGATAAGAGGCGGAAAGACTTAGAATTCTCAGTTGGAGATAAGGTTTTTATTAAGTCATCACCAACGAAGGATGTGATACGAATTGGGGAGTCGGGGAAGTTAGCCCCAAGATATGTAGGTCCATTCTAAATTATAGATAGGATTGGAAAGCTGGCTTACAGAATAGAGTTGCTGAGCAGTTTGGCAAGTGTCCATAATGTATTTCATGTGTCTCATCTTCGTAGGTATGTGCATGATCCAATGACTACTATTCCTCCGATAGGGTTGGATGACTTAGTGGTAGAGCCTAATTTGACTTTTGTTAGACAACCAGTTGGGTTATAGCTAGAGATGATAAAAGATTAAGGAATAAGACAGTCAGGTTAGTGAAAGTACAGTGAAGCGACAACGAGAAGGACTGTACTAGGGAGACAGAAGACAAGATTAGAGATACTTATCCTGATCTGCTTTGAGGGTATGTCTATGTAAGATTTATATAGATAGTTGCTAGTCATCTAGACTAGTATGGTTGTTAGAAGTGGTTATATATGATTGCTATATTTAGTATTTAGTCCTTACTGAATTTCGAGGACGAAATTCTTTTAAGGGAGGAGCCTGTAACATCCCTAATTTTTGATAATATTATTCAGGAAATTTAATTAAATAAATAAAATAAAATAATATTGATAAGGGGAATGAGATTTAAATAAAATTATATGATGGGCTGTGCTTAATAATAAAGTTTAATAGGCTTTAAACTGGTTTATAAGATAATTAATCTACACGTGGGCATAGTGGTAATTAGCCATTCTATTATACACGACTATACATCTTATTCTTGCCCATTCATCTTCTATTTTCATTATTAACAAATGCAAATCAAAACTAAAATAGAGTCGGCCATCAACAAGGAGGAAAAATGGAGAAATTTCAATCTAAAGCTAAAGATCAAAGCTAGGAAGGATTATTCAATGACAACCTTAAATTCCTTATCAAATCTAAGGTGAATAGTAATTCATTCCATCTCTTTTTGGTTTTATAATCATATTTTTCAGAATTGAGTATTTATTTTGTTTCAAAGATATATTGGATGATGTATGCTTAATTTATGAATTGTTTGATTTAAACAATTTATTTGTACATGAAATTCGTACGGCTTTAGGGGCGAAACCATGGGTTATTGATTTTAAAATGCCATGGAAAACTTTTATGTGAAGTAAAACATGATTTTGGAGATGGATTTTAATTTTCAGAATTTTCCAAGCTATGGAAATTTTATTATGAATTTTTGATGATAAATATGATGTAATTGGGTTCAAAATTTTATTTTGAATATTTCAAGAAGCAATTGGGTCTGAATTTTTAAAATGCTTGATTACATGATGAAATTGAATTTCTATTATTTTTGGGTATTTTTCCCAATTGATTTACTAAGAAAAGTAAATTATTTTAAAAGGACTTTATGAAATAATTGGTTTTGGTATATGAAAGGGCTTAAACGTTACATATTTATGGTTTAGATCTAGTTTAAATGTGGCAGTATTAATTGTAAAATATTTGAAAAGTTTTATGGCGACCAAGTAATTGTTTACAAATAGGCAAGTTTTTATAAAGCAATCACTAAAAGAATCAACATTTCAGCCTTTAACTCGAAAAAAAGGTGTTCCGCCTCAATTAGTAACCCTTTCGACACCAATAATTCCGCCCCATCCTAGTTGACACCTACATAGTGGAAACCCACATAGTCGAAACTAATACACAAGGTATCACCTAGTTATACACAGTGGATTGGAAGGAAGGTGGAAGCCTTAGTGTTGAAAGGAAAGCTTCTGATAGGGTTGAAACCCTGCTTTGCTTTTAAAAGTTAAAGTTGTGCCTTGTTTTACTTAAAGCCTTCGACATAGCCGAAACATATGCTTTCAAAAGGGTTTTACAAATAGCTTTCGAAGAAGGTCGTCATATTATTAAAGTACTAGCTTTCGAAGGGGGTGTCTTTTTTCCTTTAATAGACGACTTTCGAAAAGTTGATTCTAGCCTAGTTGAAACCTAGCCGCTATTTCCTTCCAAAGTATTGAAGTCATTAATGCCTTTGAAAGGTAATCTTTACTTTTTCACTAGGTTAAGACACTTCCTAATTGCTTTTGAAAGGGGTTTAGGGTTTCGAGGGTAATGGAGTTGAAAGGGGGTTTCGACTCTGACCTTCGAAGTTTTAATTTTTAAAGGTCTTTGCTTTCGACTAGATGGTTCCGACACCATCAATTTTTCCCCAAATTAATTTTAGTTGGTTTCAAAAGAGATACTATCATATATAACCATTTTGACCTAAATGATGTTTCTAAAGAGAAAACACAATGCTTTCGAAAGGGTACCTTATTTGTTTTGAAGCTAAGATTTAAAGAATGTTTTCATGACGCCGTTGAGAGGTATCATGGGTTTAGAAAGGTATATACTTAGAGTTTTGAAAAGAGGTTTTCTATGCTTTCGAAGGAGGTCATCCAGTGATTTCGAAAGTGATATTTTAAAGTTTCAAAACGAATAATACATTCTTATTTTTAAAGGAAAAACCATGGCATAAATAAAGATTTTGGAAGTAATATTCACATTGTTATTAACCTGTAACTTTATTTTAGAAAAAGGGCAGGATAACCAGGTAGGTTGTCCCATTAGTGAATATAACTTAACAAATGTTAAAATCTTAATTAAAGATATTGGCAGGGGCCATTATGTTTATAGTAAATCCTTGAAAACTGTATGATATTGGTAGAGGCCAATAGGTTCATAGTCAGCCCATGAAAACTATGATTTGATACTGGTAGAGGCTAGTAGGTTTGTAGTTAGCCGATGCAGACTATATCCAGATTAATATATTGACAGTCAATTAATAGGTTCCTAGTTAGCCTATGAAAACTAGGTTAAGGGATAAGATATTGAAGTTACTAATAGGTTCTTAGTGATCCTGTGAAAACTATGATATTGAATAGATAGTCCATGAACATTTAACAGGTTAATGGTAATCCAAGAAACTATAACAAAGATAGATTGTCAGAGTGAATGGGGATAGACAATCTAGATTTTGATTTACTTGTTTTTCTTATCATCATAAAGTTTTTGAAATACTATGTTTAACCATTGTGGATGCAGGAGCATAGTATATGGTTTTATAAATGTTTTAGGATACTAGTGAAGGGAAAACCCGTTCGCTAAACGGTGTGGTCTCACTATATATCTGAATGGTTTGAGATGGTAAATTATTATTCATACAAGGCTTTTTGTCTGACTCGAATATTTTGTTTTCCCCTTAGAATCTCAAGTACTCAATTAATTTGGACTAGTTTGAGAGTTAAGGTTTCTAGGTGTTATTTTAGACAAATAAAGCCTTCAAGGACGTGCAGGAGACAAGCTTATTATTAGAGTTCTTTTATTTCCGCTGTGTGTTTTGTTTGTAAAGGCAAATTGTTTTCTTGCCTATCTATATACTCTGGTCTACCAAAGATGCATCTTTATATGTCGCTCTTGGCGTATTTTATAATAATTATATGTCATCTTAATGTGGTCTGCGATTTGGGATTATGTAATCAATTTGGAAGATTTTGAAATGGAATGTGGAACTTGTTTGCTGTTCAATTTTTTTTCCATATTCTTGTGTTTCTGTGTATCAATGAATCTAATTACCTAATGCCATCGTATTTGGTCGCTGTGAATTAATAACTATGCATGATTTCAACATTTATAGCTGTTAGTTTTGGGCCCCCAAGAACGGGGATGTTACAATGGGATTCGATATCCATGGATTTTATAGACGGGTTGCCAAATCAAATTAGGGGAAATGAAAGTATATGGGTTATATTTGACAGCTTGACCAAGGGTGCCCATTTCATTATAGTTAAGTCAACCAGAAGGGCACTTGTTTTATCTAAGTTGTTCATAAAGAACATAGTTAGACTTCGTGGAGTTCCTATTAGTATAGTCAGCGATAGAGATGCTTTGTTTACTAGCAAGTTCTAGAAGAGTCTACAAGATATGTTAGGCACTAAGCTCAAGATGAGTACTGCATATCACCCTCACACAGATGGGAAGACAGAGAGAGTCAATAAGGCACTTGAGGATTTATTGAGAGCTTGTGTATTGGACTTTGGTTGATCTTGGGAAGATCACCTACATTTGGTTTAGTTTTCCTATAATAACAATTATCAGACAAATATAGGAATGGCGCCTTTTGAAGTTTTTTATGGAAGGCCATGCAAATCACCAACATGTTGGTTAGAGACCGGAGAAATATTAGTCTTAGGTCTATATTTTGTTAGGGAGGTGTCAGAGAGGATTGAGTCAATCTGAGGAAGGATGAAGGAAGCTCAGTCCAGACAGAAAAGTTACACAGATAAGAGGCGTAAAGACCTAGAGTACTCAGTTTGAGATAAGATTTTCATTAAAGTATCACCATGAAGGGTATGATACGGTTTGGAAAGTCAAGGTAACTGGCATCGAGATATGTTGGTCCATTCCAGAATATATAGAGGATTTGAAAGTTAGCATATAGAGTAGAATTGCCGAGCAGTATGGCATGCGTCAATAATGTATTTCATGTGCCTCATCTTTGCAACTAAGTGCATGATCCAAAGACTACTATTCCTCTGACAGGGTTGGAAGATATGATAGTAGGGCCTAATTTGACTTTTGTTAGACAACCAGTTCGGGTTGTAGCGAGAGATGAGAAAAGATTGAGGAACAAGATAATCAAGTTGGTGAAAGTTCAGTGGAGCGACAACGAGAAGGACTGTACTTGGGAGACAAAAGATGGGATTAAAGATAGCTTTCCTGATCTGCTTTGAGGGTATGTCTATATTAGCTTTATATAAATGATTGCTAGTCAGGTAGGCTAGTATGGTTGTTAGGAGTCGTTACAGATGATTTCTATGGTTAGTATTTAGTCCTTGATGAATTTTGAGGACGAAATTCTTTAAAGAGGGGAGCCTGTAACAACCTTAATTTTTAATAATATTATTTAGAAGATTTAATTAGATAAATTAAGTAGATTAATGTAAATAATTAGAGTGATAAGGGGATTGAGATTTGAAAATAAAACTAAGGGTCGAGCTTAATTAAATAAATGGGTTAATTAATTTACAGAAGGGCATAATGGGAAATACCCGCACCTTATTACCATAAACCTTATATATATATATATATATATATCCATGGCTCAACCATCAATTCACGTTCATTTTCATTTTTCACCAAAACATAAAACACAAACATAAAACATGAGCCGTCCATTATTAAGGAAGAAAATAAAGAGAAATTTAAATCAAGCTAAGGATTAAAGCGAGAGGAATAAATCCCAATCTCAATCTAATCTCCTTATCCTAATCAAGGTGAATAATAATTTATACCATTTGTATTTTGTTTATAATCATTTTTTGGGTTCAAGATTAAATTCGTTTAAATGATGATTTGGATGATGATACGCTTGGATTTATAACGTGTTTGATTTAAATCAAATTGTTCATATCTGGCTTATTCCGTTTTTAGGATAAAACCGATTGTAAATGATTTCGAATGTCATGAGATAATTTTATATTATGTAAAACATGATTTTGGAGTTGGTTTTTAATTTTGTTAATTTTCTAAGATATGGAAAGATTATTATGAATTTTCAAAGAAAAATATGGTTAATTGGGTTTAGAAATTTATTTTAGAAATTATATTGAGAATTTGGGTTTGAAATTTAGATATGTTAGATAACATATTAAAAGTGAATTTTTGAGGAGTTTTTTAAGTGATTTACCATGGAAACTAAATTATTTTGAAAGGAGAACCTAAAAGAGATACTTTCATATATATTCACTAAGATCCAAAAAGATGTTATTGAGTAAACTCAATGGTTTCAAAACGGGTACTTTCATTGGTTTTGAACTATGTTTTTAAGGATTATTAGGTAATGTTTTGATACCTTCAAAAATTTGGTTTTGAAAGAGATGATTTAAAGAGCTTTGGAAGGTCTATATGTAATGTTTTGAAAAGAAGTTTCTATGCTTTCGAAGGAGGTTACCTAGGGTTTCGAAAATAATGTTTTAAGGTTTTGAAAGCCTTAGTTTTCAAAACAAATAACCCAATCTCATTTTAAAGGAAAGCTATGGCACAAATAAAGAGTTTTGAAACGATTTTAAGATGGAGTTTTTGAATAAGTTTTCCTTAATTAATAGGTTAAAGGGATTAACCAAGTTATTATGCTTGGTTTTTCATATATGTATATGTTCATATTGTAATGGATCCGTAACTGCATTTTAGGGAAGGGCAGAATAACCAACTGGTTGACTGGTAGTAAATATAAATTAAGGTAACTCCTGAATAAGTAGAATTGCATCCAGGAGGTCAGGCAGAGTAGATTATAGGATGATAAAATATTAATTAAAGAAGTTTTCAGGAAAACAGGTTCATAGTAAACTCATGAAAACTATGTTTAGAAGAAGTTATTGGTAGGGGCCAATAGGTTCATAGTAAAACCATGAAAACTATTATTAGATTGAGTTATTGGCGGGGGCTAATAGGTTTGTAGTAAACCCATGAAAACTATATATGGATTAAGTTATTGATAGATGTCAGTAGGTTCCTAGCCAACCCATGAAAACTATGACAAGAGGGAAGTTGTTGGAGTTACAAGTTGGTTCAGGAAGGACCCGTGAAATAATGTGTTAATCGCAGGGGCCAATAGGTTCTTAGTGATCCCATGAAAACTATGAAATAGGACAGATAGTCTATAAATTTGAACAGGTTAATAGTAATCCCATGAAAACTATGAAATAGGACAGGGAATCCACAAATTTAAATAGGTTATAAGTCTACCAATGAAAACTAATAGGTTAATAGTGACCCTAGAAATATAAATGAGACAGTTAATCGGAGTAAATGGGGATGTGAAATCCAGAATTGATTTACTTGTTTGCATATCATTATATTGTTTTGAATTATTTTAACCATTGTGGATGCAGGAGCATAATATATGGTTTTACAAAGGTTTTAGGATACTAATGAGGGAAAACCCATTTCGCTAAGCGGCGTGGTCTCATAAGATATCTAAATGATTTGAGATGGTAGATTATTATTCATACCAAACTTTATGTTTGACTCAAAGTTCATGTTTTCCCCTGAAACTCTCAAGTACTCGATTTATTTTAAGTAGTTTAAGAGTTAGGGTTTACAGGTACCTCTTTAGATGAATAAGCTTTCGGAGACATGCAGGAGGCATGATAGTGATATAGAGTTCTCTTTCATTTTGATTACACCGTGTTGTTGTTGTAAAGGCAAAGTTTAAATTGTATATATTTACTCTGATCATCTAAGTGGGCATCTCCATATGTCGCTCTTGGCGTATATTGTAATAAATATATTTTCTCTGAACATGGTTCGTGTATTGGGATTATGTAATGAATTTGAAATGGAATGAGAAAGATATTTGTTGATTTTTGAAATTTTCCATATACATGTGTTTTTGTTATATCAATGTATCTAACATTACCGTATTTGATCGCCGATGATTGATAATTATGGATGACTGCAGCATCCGCAGCCGTTAGTTTTGG
This sequence comes from Allium cepa, assembly GCA_030765085.1. Taxonomy (NCBI): domain Eukaryota; kingdom Viridiplantae; phylum Streptophyta; class Magnoliopsida; order Asparagales; family Amaryllidaceae; genus Allium; species Allium cepa. The sequence continues at coordinate 900,128,817 of CM060937.1, read as the reverse complement.
GCCTTCATGTAAGGGATGTTACATAGGGGTTTCTAAATGCCCACTGTTTACCCTAAATAAGGATTCATGGTTTTCGATAACTTATTTCTAGATGATAAATTATGGATTTTTATAACCACACTTACTATTACCAGAAGAAAACTTCTGGACTTCAATTATTAAAGTTGGATATAGACTATATGCCTGGTCTTCTATTAATATAACAGGGGTCTAGTTTCTAAACCTCTTTTGTTATTACCAAGTCAAACGGTTAGACTTCTATTATTGTCAGACAAGAGTTTCTGATATCCGTTCGTTCTTAAGTGTGGATTTCTTATCACTTATTAACTCCAGATGATGGTCAATTAATATCCGTTGTTTCTAGACTTAGAATTCGGGAATTCGTTTATTTAAATACTAACATTGTCTTTAATTATATTACAAATAAATCACTGAGTATATTTTTACATAGATTTTGACCTAACAATAGAGAATGTTATTTACTTTGAACTTAGAGAAATGAGGTCATTAAGTATGGAATAGTGCAAAAGGAAAGCTGTCAATTTTTTTTTCTAAAGAACAAAAATTGCTTTCATACAAGGGAGGAAAAATGATAATCATAAAATTCACTTAAGAATGAAGGTCTAAAAGAAGGCTCATAAAAGTCTTAAGCTATTGAAAACAAGGGTTTCACCATGATTCCAAAGCAGTGTTTCAAAGGCATTGAGATAGCTTTCGAAGAGGTTAGGATGGAGTCGCAAGCACCTTATGCACCTATGTGTCGAGTCAAATAGGTGCTTTCAAAGGAGTAAAGGAAAGCAAGGCTACCCTTCCACCTTGGCTAATCCTTTCAACGAAGTTGATTCAACATGTAAGAGAAAGCCTTATATAAGCTCAAAACACCTTTCATGAGTATTGATAATAGCTTGCACACAAGAATCAAACCTTTTGAAATAGATAATTTCGCCACTATCAATCTTCCTCCTAAAGACACTTTGCCAATGTGAACCTTTGGAAAGAAAAGATGAGCCTTTTGTAACAGTTGGTCCGCTTCACAAGCATAAAGGAAATTTCACATGAAACAAAGCTACCTTTCGGAATGATCCTCTCATCCCTTAGTGTTCCTTTTGTAATCATCCTCACTCATTCAAGTAATCACGTATCGCGGTTAGCACCAAATCAAATGAACTAAACAGAAGATTCGAAGGAGAAGAAAAGGTTGGAAATACTTTTGATAACATCAATACAACGTGATAGGGAACCTTGACCGTTTCACTACATACCTTTCGAAGGTGTCGAAAGGTTTCATAGGAAAACAAAAGCAGAATTGAGGAATTTCAGAACAATATCCGATGCTAGCACATTATGGATGAAGGTGAAAATGATATCCCAAGCATCATAAGAGACCTAAGCACCCGCCTTCAAAACTATGAAAGCAAAAGGATGATGGAAAAAGGATGAATGTGAAAGGCTGGGAGAAAGATCTTTCGAACGCTTCGAAAGGATGGATCGGAAGGGGGTCAACCTGCATCTATAAAACGACCCTGGGGGTCCGAATTTAGGGATCAAATTTTGAGTTTTGAAATCCCTTTCTTACTTGATAGTAAAATAAAACTTTTGTAACCTTAGATCAATTTGGGGAAAATTCTCTTACTTGTAATCCAATTTAGATAAATGCAAAGGAATGGATGCATGGATCCAATATCAATTCTGAATATACGAAAGATCATTTTGCCCATTAACATAACTAATGACCAATTGCACATGATGCTCACTTATTTTCTTATCCCCTATTTGACTTATGAAATGCTATGGAATCTACTTGGAAATTTTGATTTCGAATCATACTACCATCACGTGTCAAGATGTGAAATACTAAATTGACGTGACAGTGATTCAATATTAACAGATCTAGTGAATTTATACCATTTGTCCAAGATATAATTCCATTGCATATTGAATCTAAATGTTATACATTGTACATCAAATTCCTTCGAGAGAGTAAGAACCCTTCCGACTTGCTCGAAATGGGTTTGGAAGGGACTTACTGCATAGTTATTGAGGTTACACTTTATAGAAGGACTCCTTTGAAAGGAGCTTAAATATATCAAATCATATAACTCCATTTGAAGGAGCTTCAACCATGGCAGCAGAATCTATACTTTCGAAAGTGGATTCCCTTCTAATGCCATAATGACCCTTTTGACTTACTTGAAAGGGGTTATGAATGAATGCAGAATTTGTACTTTCGAAAGTGGATCCCTTTCTAAGGGCATAATGACCCTTTCGACTTACTCGAAAGGAGTTATGAATGAATAATCCCCTTCCTAATCTCTACTTCGAGGTGGTGATTTTTTCTCTTATCAACAATTAACATTTTTGAAAGGTCGCCTTTCAAATACAAGCGGTCTCTATCGACTCATTCGAATGGGGTTTCAAAGTGGTTGTTTTTTCTTTAAGTATTAATTTGAGGTGTTAACAAAATTTCTTGTTAACAACTTTGCTTGGAACGTTGACAAGTTTTCTTGTTAACAATCTATGCTCTATTTTGTCTAGTATTTGTTTAATTTAATTCGGAATACTATTTATGCACAAAGTGCAATTAATTGGGAATTTGATAGGAATTTAAAATATATGAATATGATCCTTTTTGTTAAACCCAAATATTGAATCTGGAAATTTTATTACATATATAACTATATACTATTGATGTTGATTTTTGACCTGGATAAATTTACTAAATACAAATATACCAAAATAATTGTGAAGGATATTGAAATCATAATTTAAGAAATAGAGTTGACTGTTGAAATTGAACAGTATTAATGATAATTAACATTGACCAGTTGACAAGTTTGCAGGAGCTGGTTAGTAGAGAGCGGTCGACGACACCAGTAAAAGCGGTCATGGTTTTTCACACGTAGATTGAACACGGCCTAAGGCTAGGTTATACATTTAGTATATATTAAATATATATGTAATAGTATATTAGTAGGGAAACTAGTTCCTTAATTCTCGAACCATGGATGTTATAGGATTAGGTGGAAATGTATGTAAACAATTAAGCCTAGAAACTATTCGTTCAGTGAATTTGACATTCGATATAAGGCAGTTCGATCGTGAAGGAGTAATTAGCACACAACACTAACAGGAGGTTCCTTAGTGTATGCGCGCACTATTGGTGGATGCTTGGCATGGTGAATAATCTGGCGCCAGTTGGAAGTTCCTCGGTGGACACATGACATTGTTGGTGGATTCCCAACGCAGTGCAACAAGTGGAGACATTATCATTGAGCTTGAGTAACTACTCGAAATTTTACTACTACGATTTGCGGATATTTAATTAATTTTAATATTCAAATACTAGGTTTTATTTTTAAAATAAGACTCTTTTAAGTAATACATAAATATGGAGAAATAGTTTTCAAATTTAGTTTATAAAAATATATAGCTCGAAGAAAAATCGAAAATATGACCAGAATTCATTTTACGAATTTTTGATTTATGGTCGAAATAAAGTTGTCGAAAACATTGCAAACGCTAGAGATTAATATTCATATACATTTGAAAATAAGGGTTATGTATTATAATAGTGTGTATATATATATATGTATATGTATATAGATGCGTGCATGTCTCTATATATTTAGGATAATATATGTTTTATTTTATAAATAAATGGAAAACGTGAAGATCGTGTCATTAGAAACATGTTTAAACATGTTGGCTCATGGGTTTTTTTAAGGGAGAAATCTTGTAGGCATGAGTACCATAGGGTAGAGGGAACAAGGTGAGTGGCAAACAAAGCATGGAGGGTAAGATACAAGGGCATTATGGTAATTTACTTTGTTGTGTTGCTTATAAATAGCCCTTTCACTCTTCAATTTCACCTTCTTTTCCTTCTACATATCTTGTCCAAATGGATTATTTCTTTTCTTTCAAACTGTAACAAATTCCAGTGCCACAGCTTTCATGTGTGCCACTTCTTTAAATTTTGAGCTTAGCCATGTTCAAATCTCATTTGTTTGTAGGGTTTTCACGGACCTAGTTTTTTTAGTTCGAGATTACTCTTCTTCCCCAGGCCATATCTCCCTCAAAATTAGTCTAAATTGAGTGATTAATTTTTTGGAATTGTAGAGAAGAGAATTTACAAGAACTTTTCCTTTGATAACTTTTCCAAATTCCATGAGTAACTTATACAAAATTTAATTGGAAAATGACCAATTTTTTGGTTCGATTTTTGTGAATTCGATGATAATCCAAAGTCCCTCCACTATTCAAGGCCAAACTCCACCAAACCTTCGGCCGGGAACTTCCCCTGCATGGACGAACCCTCTTTCCATATTAAGTATTGAATATGCTAGTATATGATTTTTGTTTGATGATAATAATCATATATATATTTATTTAAATGTATTTCTTATTGTACTGTTTTACTTTCACATAATTAAATAAATATTTGCTGAATAAAATAAATAACATAGTATTTAAATTCAAATTAATATTTTATTACAATTTTGTATAGTACGAATTTGAGCTCTCACTATATACACAATTTCCAATTCCAAATTATAATACAATTTTTCACTATACAATTATCATTTACAATAGCACCTCACTACATATCACTTATTTACTAGTATTTTATCTTCGACTTTGCTCCAACCTAAATCCAGCATCTGAGTTATTTGCAAAATAAACACTGAAGCGGTAAAATTGAAAAAGAAATATTTTTGCAGTGTAAAATAAAATGTGTATTATTGAAAATATTATTTGCCTTAGTTATTTAGGTTGTTTGTCATCATTTGTTTTGAATTCATCATCTACGAATAGCCTGTGACATGCGCAGTGTATCACTATACATGTCATAAGGACGTGCACACTGATATACACTTGATAAAATTGCAGGAACAGGTGGGCACAAGGTCAAATCCAATAAAAGTCGGGTTCAACTCAAGCGAAATACAAATAAAGCCACGATATTAGCACTAGGTGAAACCCCGGCTATAAATTGGATTCAACACAAGTGCGCAGTGAAGCATGTAGACATGTTTTGAATTTTAACATTTCAGTGGAAACCAAACTGGTTTAGTATGCTATATACAAGAACAAGAAACTTAACCAAACCAAGCACACAATTGACCAGACTTCTAGTGGAAATATGGATACAAGGGAGGCAGTTAAATATGTAAGCAAGGCTACAAGCATCAGGTCGAAAACGCTACAGACAAGTACACACACATATATATAATTGTTCAAAACAACACGGCAACAAGCATACATATATACATGTGTGAAACAAACCAGTCATGTATGCAGTGACAACAAGACAGTGAACAATGTAATGCAATCAATTGAAGTAAAGACCAACAACAAGTACAATCTGATTGCATAATGAATACAAGCACAAGACTCAAACATCAACTAGACCAGAGACATTTTTAGTAAAGTGCAGACCAACAGTAAAATAAGTGGACAGTGCAATCAACCATAGTGCAGTCAGATATCATAATTAAAGCCAGAAAAAATTGGAACCAAGTCAGAATCAAAACCATAAGAATCAAAGCAGCGAGTTCAAACCAAGTCAAGATGCCAAAGACTCTAAGCCATGATGAACAAGGTAGTAGCAACAGTAAACCAAACAAAGTTACACGGATTAAACGAGTCCACATAATCAAAGTGCCGAAGTCACAGAAACAAATTCGAGTGCCAAAAAGAATGGAACCAAAATCTAAAGCAAATTCATGAAGCCATGGTAATCGAGCAACGAGGATATGTGAATTGAATAAGTCAGTACAAATCACAAGCATTCAAGTAATAATCAATGGCTGAGCTAAATTAACTGACAAATTCAAATGAATCAGTTTGAATAGAAATTAAGGGAATTAAACCCTATATAAAACCTAATCATCATCGGCTAAAAGATCATCGAGTTCAAGCATATCAACGAATGGAATAAAGCAAAATCACATACCAATTAAAAATCGAACTCGACGAACTGAAGCTACCGAGTGTAGTAAACAGCAAAACGATTGATCAACAAAGCAACGAAAGAACTTCAATCGATCAACAATCAATCGACTTGCTCAAATTTGCAAAGCCATAATTTTGTGAAAGAGGAACGAACGAAAAAGAGGCAGCCATTTTCAAAGCAATGAAGTACAAGGAATCAGGCCAAAGACATAAGAAAAGAAAAGGGGATTCCTTATTCAATTTAAGCCAGCTTCTTTTAACTATTATTGGGATTCACTTTTAAAAATTAGGGTTTTGTTTTTAAAATTGTTTTTAATTTGTATTTCTCTTTTAAACTTTTGTAAATTCTAGTCGTGTGACTAGTGGATGAACTACGGTGGTGTAGTTCGAGAATTCGTAACTCAATGGCTGAGTTGTGGCAGGGTTTTGAGCGTAGAGTTATGTTAGTTAATAACAGGTGTCGCAAGTTTACGTGTGTAAGCGTCTGACTACTTAATTTCTAGTAGAAACCTTGGGGGCATCATGTAGGCAGGGTTTTGCCGAAGCTGGGTAAATCCGTGTTGTTCTATTTCTGTTTTTGATTTTCTACTATTATATGTGCTCCTATTATTCTGCTATTATTTATGTTACAATTATTTTATATACTTCTGCATTAAATTTTTATAGTTATTTGTATCACCCTATTCACCCCTCGTCTATGGTGAAATCAATCCTACAAGTGGAATCAGAGCTAGGAAAAAAAGCCAATTTTTGATTTTAAAATTTTGATTTTTCAAAAACAAATTTTTTGTTTTAAAATTTTAATGGCTTCTTTTAATAATGCTTTTGTTGAGGGTCAGTCCATAGTAAGACCACCGATGTTCAATGGTGAATATACTTACTGGAAAAATAGAATGAATTTTTTTTTGAAAACCATTGATGCTTGGAATACAGTTGAGACAGGATATAGGACACCAACAATAGTGGTAAACAATCAAGAAATTGAAAAGCCGATGGATCATTGGACAGATCTTGAAAATAGACTACATAATGCTAATGCTAAAGCTATGAATTCTATTATTTGTTCATAGGATCATATAAAATTTAATTGTGTCTCACATCATCTAACTGCGTAGGAAATATGACACACACTTGAAGTGACTCATGAAGGAACGTCTCAAGTCAAAGAATCTCGCCTTACCATGCTTAATAGCGAATACGAGAACTTCACAATGGCCAAGGAGGAAAATGTCAAAGAGATGTATGGACGACTTTCCAGTCTCGTATACAAATCAAAATCTCTCGGATAATCATACACAAAGTTGGAAACAGTCCGAAAAATCCTCTGAGTCCTTCCATGAAATTTTGAAGCGAAAGTTACAGCCATTCAAGAATCAAAAGATCCAAAACAACTCAAAATCGAAGAACTCATCGAAAATCTCACCACTTACGAGCTAGAAATGAAATTCAAGAAAGAGCGTGAAGGAGGTGATACTCGAAAGAAATCGATAGCTCTCAAAGGAACAAGAAAAGGTAATGATGATGATGATGGAGCAGCTGAATTAGCACAGATAATAAAGAAATTCAAAAGGCGAAATCATAGATCCGGAAATCCAACTCTATCAACAACTGAAAAGCAGAATAGGTTAAGTTCTAGACAATCCAAAAGAGTGGGAGATCATTTGTGACAAGTGCAATAAACCTAGTCACATCAAGCCCAATTGTCCTTTGAATCGATTCAGCCATGAAAAGAACCAAAAAGGAGAAGTTTTGCAGCCACTTGGGAAATTGATAAAGATAATAAAAGCACTGACAGTGAGAGTGAAAAATCAGATCTGTGCTTTCGAGGTGGTATAACTGATAGTGATGATGAAGAGCCAAGCAAGGTATCAAAACTTACTCATTCAGAATTACTTATATATTTACATGAGGTAAATGGCTGTTTTGAAAGAAATAGGTAGAAGTACGCTAAAATTGAATTTCAAAGAGATACTTTGATAGATTTAAACAAACAACTTGACCAATTAGTAAAAAACTATCAAAACAAGTGCCCTAAGTGTGATAAGTGTCCATCACTTGAAGAAGAAATTAAATAATCAGAAATTAAAATTAAATCACTTGAAAAAGAAATTCTAATTTTAAAAGAAAGTGAAAGTACTAGAAGAGAAAATTCTATTAAAAAATGCACTTAGTTGTTGAATGAAAATGAATCTCTCAAAGTGCAAGTCCAACAATTGTCTACAACTTTAGGAAAATTTTCCAAAGAAGAAAGATCGTTAAATATGCTAATAGAAAAACAAACTTTTAATACAGATAGACAAGGACTTGGATATTATCAAACTAAACTTGTTAGAAGCAAAATTAATCAAGTCATATCAGAATGCACAATTTGTCGAAAAATTTGAAACAATAAAAAAAATTACTGGTATAGACCCAAACACGTGAAAACAATTCCCATTTGGGTTCCGAAAGGCACGGATACAAAATTCCTCAAAGTCAAACAAATCTGGGTGCCGAAAGGAACATATATAAATAGTTTTGGGTCTACACAATTATATTTTCAAAATCTTTTTCCACTAACAACTATAGAATTATATAAAAAATTAGGTCACAAAATCTTCTCTCGTGTAGGTATGGTGGCTGGTTAAGGAACAACAACAATGTTACTTGGATTCTGGCTATTCCAGGCACACGATGGATGACAAATCAAAGTTCCTTAGCCTAGTATGAAGGTAGCAGAATCACAATGAGTAACAATGAAATATTATCTGTAAAGTTAAAACAAGTAATGCTACATCCTTCTTGAACGATATATATAATGTGATAATTTGCACCATAATCTGAATTAAATCATGTGATAAAGAAATGAATATTGATTTTAATATTGACTTTTTCAAAATTGTTGGCTAATTATATTTTTATGCCGAGAACACTATAAGAATATCTGGACTAGTATATATAGATTTGTTTGAACTAATGATGTTGTTTTATTGATTGATGATTACTCAAGATATTCGTGGATACATTTAGTTATTTTACTACTGACACTATGTTTACTGTTTATTTATTTGCATGGTTTCAATTCAAATTAAAAAGAATTCCATTTAAAAGTTGTTAAAAATGATTTTAAGGTAATTGTTGCAACTTCATGGTCTGGTCTATAACATCCAACTAATGAAATTTTGAGACAAAGGGAAATTCAGATATAGATTGCACTAGTAATCTAGTTGATAGAAAAATTATAGTAGAACGTGTTTTATAGAGTCATTCATTAGTTGCATCGCAGTTTCAAAGAAAATATCAGCATATTTTTCATTTCAATTGATTTTCAATTAGCATACATTTTTCTTGTAAATACCCTTCTAGAAAATATTTTTTTGTGATCTTGTTTCAGATTAGTCATTTTAGAAAATTTGATTTTGTAATTATTTTTGGATTTGAGCTTAAATGACTACATTAACTAATCTGACTCCCTACTGATTATCGAAAAGATAAATAGTGGTTGAAAAAGTGATGAGTGTTGATATTAATCATATATTATAACTTGAGATGGTATATTTAGTAAATTTCTTTAGAAATTTAAACTAGATTTATAATAACTTTTTAATAGGTATATATTTCATGACCATCTCTATTTCTATCATATTTCTATCAACCATCACTTATCAAATCTAATATAGCATGTCAATATGTGGTATTTTAAATGAGAAAATATTCGCTTTCATTTTATTTTATTCTTAGCAATAAAAACATCCAAAGTATTCACCCTCATTTAAAAGTCCTCACGGTTATGCATGGATGCATTGCTTGGAATTTTTGATTATGTGCTTTCATGCTCATTTAAAAATCCTTACGGTTATGCATGTATGGAATGCATATCAAAAATAGTCAAGTTGATTCTAATCCCATTTAAAAGTCCTCATGGTTATGCGTGGTTAGAAGATGCTCGAAATTCATTTAAAAAAATAAGAATACTACTAATCTCATTTAAAAGTCCCGACGGTTATGCATGGTTAGTACATATTCAAATTTATGCTATAAATATACCACAAATAGACACAACTATATGGTTTTATATACCGACATCATCCCTATCATTTTAAAGTGGAATATGCACCTAACAGAGTATTTACGATTTTTGTTTGATTTTTTATTGAAATTTAATATTTATACTTGATTCAGTTTTAATGTTGTATTTATGTCTATTACTTTATCTCTATTTTTCTAACACTATTACTCTTTTGCTGATAGCAAAAGGGGGAGAGAAAAGATTTTGGCAAATAAAGGTCAAATATTCTATTTTGTATTTTCTATTTGCATCTAGGTTCATTTGCATATTTTTATTTATTTTCATGCGTAAATGAAGGGGGAGCTTTATGTAGAGAGGGAGCATTCAAATAAGGGAAGCAAATAGAATGATCAAATACATTTAACAAAGTCAAAATCTTAAATATATGTTAGTTATCATTAAAGGGGAAGATTGTTGAATATGTAGGTATATGACTTTTGTTTGATGATAATAAACACACACACACACACACACACACACACACACAGATATATATATATTCATTTAAATGTATTTGTTATTGTACTATTTTATTTTCACATAATTAAATAAATATTTGCTGAATAAAATAAATAACACAGAATTTAAATTCAAATAGACATTTTATTCAAACAAATATTTTATTATAATTTTGAATAGTATACATTTGAGCTCTCACTATATACACAATTTCCAATTTTAAATTATAATACAATTTTTCACTATACAATTATCATTTACAGTAGCACCTCAATACATATAACTCATTCACTCATATTTTATCTTCGACTTTGCTCCAGCCTGAATCCAAAATCTGAGTTATCTGCAAAATAAACACTGAAGCACTAAAATTGAAAAAGAAATACTTTTGCCATGTAAAATGTGTATTTTTGAAAATATTATTTGCCTTAGTTATTTGGATTATTCATCATCATTTATTTTGAATTCATTATACATGAACAACTTGTGACATGCACAGTGTATCATTGTACATGCCACAAGGTCGTGCACACCGATATACAGTTGGTAAAATTGCAGGGACAGGTGAGCACAAGGTCAAACCCAAACAAAAGCCGAGTTCAACTCAAGTGAAATACAAATAAAGTCATGATATTAGCACAAAGTCAAACCCGAGCTATAAGTTGGATTCAACACAGGTGTAATCCAAGTACAAGTTCAATGAACTGGTCAAAGCAACATATACCAGACTTGTCTACCACACATGACGGTAAAGAATGAATGCAACAAAACCAAAATGAACAAAGTCTCAACTGTACAACTCAATGAAAACAACTACCAGTGAAATAGAGGCTCCAAGCATGTATATGGTCAAGCACAAGTCAAGACAGTGGAGTCTTGAACACAAAGCATACACCAGACTTAAGAGTTCAGACATATATATATGCGGTAATAATATGGGATGCAATGAAGCACGTAGACATGTTTTAAATTTTAACATTTCAGTGGAAACCAGACTAGTTTAATATGCCATGTACAAGAATAAGAAACTTAACCAAATCAAGCACACATGTGTCCAGACTTTTAGTGGAAATATGGGATACAATGGAGGTAGTTAAATATGCAAGCAAGGCTACAAGCATCGGGTCGAAAATGCTATAGACAAACCAGTCATGTATGCAGTGACAACAAGACAGTGAACAATGTAATGCAATCATTGAAGTGAAGACCAACAGCAAGTATAACCTGGCTACCTAATTAAAACAAGCATAAGACTCAAACATCAACTAGACCAGAGGCATTTTTACCGAAGTGCAGACCAACAGTGAAACAAGTGGACAGTGCAATCAACCAAAGTGCAGTCATAAAATTCAAATATCATAATCGAAGCCAGTAAAAATTGGAACCAACTCGGAATCAAAACTAGTTCAAATAAGAATCAAAGCAGCAGTTTCAAACCAACTCAAGATGCCAAAGACTCTAGGTCGTGATGATCAAGGTAGTAGTAACAGTAAACCCAACAAAGTTGCATGGATTGAACGAGTCCACATAATCAAAGTGCCGAAGTCACAGAAACAAATTCAAATGCCAAAAAGAATGAAACCAAAATATAAAGCAAATTCATGAAGCCGTGCTAATCAAGCAACGAGGATATGTGAATTGAACAAGTCAGTACAAATCATAAGCATTCAAGTAATAATCAATGGCCGCGCTAAATTAACTGACAAATTCAAATGAATCAATTCAAACAGAGATTAAGGGAATTAAATCCTATATAAAATCCAATCATCATCGGCTAAAAGTGCATCGAGTTCAAGCATATCAATGGAAGGAATAAAGCAAAATCACATACCAACTAAAAATCGAACTCGACGAATTGAAGCTGTCGAGTGTAGTAAATAGCAAAACGATCGATCAATAAAGCAGCATAAGAACTTCAATCGATCAACAATCAATCATCGTGCTCAAATTCGCAGAGCCCTAATTTTATGAAAGAGGAACAAATGAAAAAGAGGCAGCCATTTTCAAAGCAACGAAGTATAAGGAATTGGGCCGAAGACATAAGAAAAGAAAATGGGATTATTTAATTTGAGCTGGCTTCCTTTAATTATTAATTGGGCTTTATTTTTAAAAATTAGGGTTTTGTTTTTAAAATTGTTTTTTAATTTGTATTTCTCTTTTAATCTTTTGTAAATTCTAGTAGACGACGAACTACGGTAGTGTAGTCCGAGAATTCGCAACTCAGTGGCTGAGATATGGCAGGATTTTGGGCGTAGAGTTAGGTTAGTCGATAGCGGTTGTCGTGAGTTTACGTATGTAAGCGTCCGACTAGTTAATTTCTAGTAGAAACCTTGGGGGCAGCACGTATGTACGATTTTGCCGAAGCTGGGTAAATCTGTGTTGTTCTATTTCCGGTTTTGATTTTCTGCTATTATCCATGCTGCTATTATTCTGCTATTATTTGTGTTGCTATTATTTTATATACTTCCATGTTAAATTTTTATAATTATTGGTATCACCCTTTTCACCCCCCTCTAGGGTGAAATCGATCCTACATTAAGGCCACCAAAATATAATTTTTGTTAAAGAAAGCTAAGAGTCCAGATCTTTCACAAAAGTTGGTAAGAGTTTGCTTCGATTGGATAACTTTTGATGAGTAAAGCTCACAACTTTAAACTAAATTTTAAAACTTTAAATTATTTCTTATATTGGATGCAAAAGTATGTTGATTATTTGGATGAAGTTGGTGTTGATTTGTTCAATCAAATATGTTTATATGTGTGTTTATATGTGTGCTTAGATGAGATGTTGTTTAGACTTGAAATTAAAATGTTATAGTCAAGTATAATTTGCAATTTATGGTAAAGTAACAATTTTACTATATTTTATAGCGTTTGATAATGTTGAGCATATGATATGTATAGTAAGCTAAAACGGAAGTTAGTATCTTGGCTTGCTAAAGCGACATCGAGGTCCTTTAGTTCAAAACTTATTTCCTTTACTTTATGTTTTGATTTTTTTTTGAAAAGTCCCAAAATCCTTACCCTCCTTTTCTAAAGCATTCTTCTGAGTTTATAAGGTGTTTAAAGTATTAAAATAAGAAACCTGGAGTTATTTGAGATAATAAAACAAGTTTTGAAATTTTCGGCCCTATAGAGATAATCGATATAAACGCAGTATGCAAAAACTTACTCTTTTTGCAAATTTATATTGTTTTACTTAAGAATCCTTTTAGAAGGTGTTTTCAAAACTTATATCGAGTATTTAGAGATAATATTCATTTATTTATTTTTAAATAATGATTATTTAACTAATTTATTAAGTAAGATAATTAGTGCTTAATCATTAGTTAACAAAGAAAATTAGTACTTAAGTTTAAATTAAGTAAGTTAATTATAATTACTAAATTAATTAAATATTTATTATCATTAAGTTATTTTTTAAGGAGTAATAATTATTTTAATTTATTTATTAACGGTTAATCGTTAATTAATTAATTATTTAGAAAAGGGTTTAACAATTAATTAATTAACTGATCAAGTTAAATTCAAGTTAAGATTTAATTAAAACCTAATTGTGATTTAATTATTTTAAATAATGGATTAATTTATTATTTAAGTTTTAATTAAGGATTAATTAATTAATTAATTGAGGTTAATTAATATTTAATTATCATTTAAAAGTTTAAATTACTATTTAATAATTAATTAAAGATTAATTATGGTTTAATTATTTATTTCAATGTTAACTATTATTTAATTATTTATTTAAGTGTAATTATTATTTAATTATTTATTTAATAGTTAATTTTTGTTTAATTATTAATTAAAGGTTTAATTATTATTAAGTAAAGAGTTTAAATGTTATTTAATTATTAAATAAAAGTTTAAAATGTTATAAACCATTTATTTCCAAAGATAGGGTTTTGTTTTAAGTAACTCACTTGTGTAATTTAAATCTAGGGGATTTCTTTGTCGACTACTTTAAGTAACTCAAATGGGTAAGAAACCTAATAGTATATGTTTAGCAGAATAAAACACCGTTCTGCTAATTAAGTTGTATTTGACATTTGTTGGCAGAATAGATCATAGTTTGGCTATAATTCACCAAATAGGTTATAATGACATTTATTTAAGCAGAAATAAAATCCAATCTGCTATTATAGTCACTTGGACATTTACCTATATATGATTGATTATTACTGCTAAATGCCCTTTACATATCTACTTATTATGTAAATACCCAAGTTATAACTTGGATAAGTTAAACTCACTTAAATAAATCATTGTGTTCACTAAGTCTTTATCTGATTTTTTAAAGTCAAGTATTTCATTTATCCTTTTTAAAAGGGTTTAAATTTGTTATCATTTTTGAATATGATATTTAAAGGATAATTAGGCAATGATTTTTTTAAAGGTGTTTTTGAAGTTAACTAAATAGCTTTTTGAGTCATTGATATGTTAAATGTTTAAAGATAATTAAATGGAGGAAGTTTTTAAACAATAACATGTTGCTTAAAGATGTTCTAAATAATCATTTTGATAACTAAATAATAATTTTGTTTATCAAAGCAACTTTAGTAAATGAGATTTATCAAAGGAGTTTTGTTTTAAATAAGGAATATTTATAAAGAAAGTTTTATAAATGGTTTTAGATACTTACAAAAGAGTTATTATAAATGATTTTAGAGGTTTATAAAAGAGTTGTATAAATAATTTTGGAAATTTATAAAGAGTTATATAAATGATTTAATGTTTATAAAGCAGTTTTGTACATTGACTTGCAGTTTCATAAAGAGATTTATAAATGGGTTTGGAATTTAAGTAAAAGAGATGTTATAAATGGAAGATATTTATAAGAAAGATTTATAGAAGTAACTTAAAAAAGAATTTGATATTTAGATTTCCTTTAACCGTGCTTCTTAATTCTATTGGTATGGACATTTGTTCTCCATGTAGCATCGAAGGAATAATGTTTGAGACTATCTTTATCTCCAATTTAATTAACATTTGTTGACCCTTTTAATATGATTTTGAAAATAAGAAATCTTTCACATTCTCTTGTGAATATACTAATGATAGTGGGATAAGTATATGGATATTTTGATAAATATTCTAAAAGAGATTTAATAAATGAAAGATTTATTTATACGAGGCTTAGTGATTGCTATGGATAATTAAATCTCAGAATTTGTTGTTGTTTGATTGTTTGATAGTAAAATAACCGACTATCAAATCTTGACCTGTTTTGACTCAGGAAGTATGATTGTATATGCGGGTTCCCTGGTGAGGACACAAATACTTGTAGTATACTTCCAAGTTCCAATAGAACCGGGAATGAGTTGACAAAAAATTTCTTTGGTGGTTTGGATAGACCGGGATTGGATACATTATCTGAAACCCACTTCGAACCAACATATGCATTCACATGGAAGATAGCTTGAAGATGATTGAAGACGGTTCTCCTTGAAGGGCCTTTGGTTTCATTCAGACCCAGAAAGAACTTATATGGATGAGTGCTGGCATTCCAATTCTGCTTGAAGGGCAGTGTTACATTCAAAGATGGATTGTTATGTGCAAATTGTAAGAGCGTAGCCTCTCAAGCCTTAAAACCCGAAAGTGGCCAAAATAGTGTAGGCTACAAGGCTATGTTGGCCGCACCCATTAAGGCATGATCATCCCAAGATCAAGTATCGATATCCACGTATGCTTCAGGGCCTATTATGGTTGTTTGATTGTAACCAAGGGGCGATCATATTCGGTACTATCCAGTCAGGGATAGGCCGGTCTTGTCATGCGGGTTGCAAAGGTAACTACAGCCCAATGTATATTTTATCTAGAGGTGTACTATAAGGAAGGTGGTAGTCCCTTACCTTGCCATTTGTTGGAAATCTCATTCTCCAATATGCACCTTCAATTTTTGATTTTGTACCTATTTTTTTTCATGTACATGTATCATAGCTACTTGGTTATTAAATAACATGAACCCTCAACATTATTATAATATCACTGCATTTTTATAATATAAAATGTTTTGGTTATTATAAAGTAAAAAACCAATTGTTTTACATGCGATGTGGTCTTAAGAAATACGTTTTATTTTGAAAGGCCTTCAACTAATGAAATAAATATGATTTGATTGAGTTTTCTCATGCTGGTTTTACTAGACTGACCCAAAAGTTGTTTCCTATAATGCACGGGTCAGCCCGAGCATATTTTCCGGATTTGGCACACTTTGGAGCTTTCAAGTGGCGAGCCAGATTCTTCAAGATGTATTCTTGTATCTTCTATCTTCAACTATTCTGATTTGTTTTTTTTCTGAATTTATCGGTAATTATAAGGACAAGCTGCCATAACTGTCTAGGTTGATAATAGGTTATCGTACTATGATGTTGTGTATAATAAAGATGATTTTTCTATAAAGACTTATTTATATTTTATATTGCTTACCATATTTTGTGAGATTATGTTATATATTTTCTTTCTTCATCCTAAGTGACCTATCTTTCAGACAATTAAATAATCAGCACACGAATAACGAGAATGTATTAAGTGTAATCTTTTGGTGTAAGAAAGGCGGATTATTACACATTGTATTGGAGCTTAGGTTGAGCAAACACCTAGGCTTTGGTAGGGTTGACACATTTGAGATAGGGTAAGTGAGACCCTAGGATGAGTTTGAGAGTATTATATATAAGGGCGTATAACGTTAGTGATATAAAAATGTTTTATATTATGTTGTTTGATCAGTCGAGTGGCTTAGTAATTCTGGCTGATGCGTTTGGCCAATGTTATCGATAAGGATTTGCTAAACACTTAAACAAGTCCAATCGACACAATATTGTTTTATAATTGGTAAACGAAATATTTTTAGCTAGGACTATATTTTATATATATAAAGGAAAACTTTTCAAAAATTTATACATTTACCTACGCAATGATTGTTGTTAGGAGTTGATAATATTAAATTATTATCACTTAGGGTTTGAATAGTCATGCTCCCCCAGTTTTGAGCATTGGCTATGGATTGTAGATTCATCCACAATCCTCCCTTTTAAACTAAAGGTTGGGTAGATAGTATTTCGTGAAACACTGAATCAAACACCTTGTGAATTGAGTTTCACAATTTGACTATAAGACGTTTGATGATCTGTTGAGATAAACTTGAATTTTAAAATAAGGTTTATTAAAAACAAATATTTCAGAAGATTTTATATAAAGTTGGTTTTTAAATAAAGATTATAAAATATGTTTTAATTTAAAGGATTTGGAGAATTTAAAATCTAAGTTTCTTTAAAAAGGATTTCAAATTATTTTGAAAGAAAATTTGAGGGTGAGATTTTTCTTTGGACAACTTGGAGATTGAGCCTTGATCTATTTTGTAACGATCAAAATAATCTTCTAAGTGACAGTTGGTTGTTTTCTTTGGAAAATTTGATGGTGCACTTAGTAAATTATTCTCCTTGTCATTGTACGACCGAGAAGAGTTCGAATTCGTATGAATCCTTAGCAGGTGGATGAAAAATATTTTGTTAAAAACTATTTAGCTGGAAATATATAAATAATATTATTTCAAAGAGAGATTTGAAAAATAAGAAGTATTTTTATAGTTAACTAGTTCGATTGTTTCGAAAATGACTAATAATGGGTAAGAGATGTATTCGGGTGGTAAACCTTCTCTTTAGTATTACCCTTCCTAGTAAAGAGATATATAGCTCTATTTGGTAGCACCAAATTCATTGACATCACTTTGATGTTACACGAGCTATATGTATGTTTCTAAAGGTTAAATATAAAGTATAATTTCGAAACGATTTTTGAAATAAAACCTGAGCATTTGGCTCCTAAATTTTCAAAATAATAAAGTATTTTGATTTAAAAAGTAGGGAAAATAAATGAAATTTTAATTTGGAGGTTTAATAAACTTTGTTTTATTAAACCAAGTTTTTTGGTTTTAGCATTTAGGGAGTGAAAAATTTTATTAGACGTTGTTGGGCTAGCTAATAATTTTTTTTACTATAGAGGTGTCTAAGAAAAAGTAGACTCTAGGACGGAGTTTGGATACCAGCATCTTACTCTTCGTAGCTACTTACCAGTCCAATTGGGTAAAGAGGTTGTATTGGCCGACTCGGTTTTAAGACCTAAATCATTTAAGGCCTACATCTAAATTGTTAAAAAGATGAATAAGTTTCAAAATCAGATGTTTGTATATACTCTTAGGATATGGAAGAGCATTACAACAGTTAATAAATTAAAATAATTTTTTGAAAAGGCTTTATAAATAAGCTGAAACATTTAAAAGTTAGAACCTAATTTGTAATATATATGAAATGACTCAATAAATATTTGTGGGAGGGTAAGAGATTGGGTAAATAGGAACCTTCAGATTAGTATGTAGGTTGTACGTAGATCACATCCTTTCTCATATAGTCCTCGATAGATTCGAGTACAAAACTTGAGGTGTTTTACACGATTCCGGACAAGAATTTATCACTCAATTTTTGACAATGAATACTTAGCAAGGGTTCTTAATGCAAAACCAAATTTTTTCTATCATAGTTCGTCGCTATGTAAGGAAGATAGAGGTTTCTAATTAAGAAGAATGATCAGAGTCTGCACTAGAATGTCGAGTGGGTAATACTAGTTCGGAAATAAAGCTTTGTATTTGATTGAGTGACCAAATCAGAATTTTTCATAGAAATGATCTATGTATATCATACGGAATGATGAGTAGCATTAAGCATTTATAGGTTAGGGTTATGTTAAAATTTCGAGGATGAAATTCTTTTAAGGATGAGAAAGTGTAACGATCTGGAATTTTACTACTTTGATTTGTGGATATTTAATTAATGTTAACATTGAAATAATTAGTTTTATGATTAAAACAAGACTCTTTTAAGTAATAAATAAAGAAGTTAAAATAGTTTTCAAATTTATTTTACAAAAATATTTGGTTAAAAGAAAAATTGAAAATGTGACCGGAATTCTTTTTCGATTTTTCGTCGGATAAAAGTTGTCGAGTACATTGTAAACCCTACGGTATATATTCATCATAAATTAGGGTTATGATTATAGTAGCATGTGTGTGTGTGTGTGTATATGTGTGTGTGTGTGTATAGGACAAAATATGTTGTATTTTTAAATAAATTGAAAGTGAATGTCATGTCGTTAAAAACATGTTTAAGCATGTTGGTCTATGGGTTTTTAAGTGGGAGGACAAGCTTGTAGGCATGAGTACCATTGGGTGGAGGAGACAAGGTTTTGTGGTAAACTAAGAATGGAGGGTAAGGTGAAAGTGCATTAACGTAGTCCACTTTGTTCTCTTGCTTATAAATAGTCCTTCACTTCTTCAATTTCACCTCCTTTTCCTTCTACCATATCTTATCCAAATGGATATTTATTTTTCAAATCGTAACAAATTCCAGTGACTATAGCTTTATGTGTACCACTTCTTCAAATTTCGAGCTGAGCCATCACTAAATCTCACTTCTTTGCATAGTATTTTCAGAAGAATTTTTTTTTAGTTCGATAACATATTTTATTCTTAAGGTCATATCTCCCTCAAAACAGATCCAAATTGAGTGATTATTTTTTAGAAATTATAGAGAAGTGAGTTCAAAAGAACTTTCCATTTGACAACCTTTTCAAATTCCATGAGTAGCTTGTCCAAAAATCCGTTGGAAGATGACCCCTTTTCGGTTTTGATTTCTGTGAATTTTATGATAACCTGAAATCCCTCCACCATTCAAGGCCAAGCTCCACCATACCTTGGGCCGAGCACATCCCTTGCATGGTTTAACCCTATTTCCACTTTAAGACCAATAAAATATCATTTTTAAAGAAAGCTAAGAGTATAGTTCATTCCAAAAGTTAGTTAGAGTTCGGTTCAATTGGATAGCTTTTAGTGAGTAAATCTTACACCTTTAAACTAAGTTTTAAATATTTAAACTATTTATTATATTGGTTTTAAAAGTATGTTTCTTATCTGGATAAAGTTGATATTGGTTTGTATGATAAAATATGTGCATATATGTGTTTAGATGTAATGTTGTTTAGACTTGAAATTAAAATCTTAAAATCGAATATAATTTGCAGGTTATGGTTTAAAGTAATAATTCTACTTTATGTATGTTTTATGGCATGTTATAATGTTGAGCATATGATATGTGTAGTAAGCTAAAAAGGAAGTTTGTATCTTGACTTGCTAAAGCAACATCCATGTCCTTTGGTTCAAAACTAGTTTCCTTTACTTTGATTTTGAAATATTTTGGAAAGTCCCAAAAACCATACCCTTATTTTCCAAAGCATTCTTCTAAGTTTATAAGGTGGTTAAAGTAATAAAACAAGAATTTTAAAGCCATTTGAGACATTAAAACAAGTTTTAAAATTCCCTGTCCTATAGCGATAATCGCTATAAACACGGTTTGCGAAAACTAACTCTTTTTGCAAAATTTAAATTGTTTTTATTAAGAATCCTTTTGAAACGGATTTTCAAAGCTCAGATCAAGCATTCAAAAATAATGATTATTTAATTATTTTTAATTAATTAATATTGAACTAATTTATCAAGTAAGGTAATTAGTACTTAATCATTAGTTAACATAGGTAATTAGTACTTAATTTTAAATCAAATAAGTTAATTATAATTAGTTAATTAATCAAATATTAATTATTATTGATTTATTATTTAAGGATTAATTATTATTTTAATTACTTTATTAAAGGTTAATTATTGACTAATATTTATTTACAGAAGGATTTAATAATTAATTAATTAACTAACCACGTAAAATTCGAGTTAAGATTTAATTAAAACTCAACTGTGATTTAGTTATTTTAAATGAAGGTTTAATATATTATTTAAGTTTTATCTCAGGATTATTTAATTAATTGATTGAGGTTAATTAATGTTTAATTATTATGTAAATTTTGAATTATAATTTAATAATAAATTAAAGATTAATTATGGTTTATTTATTTATTTAAAGGTTAACTTTATTTAAATATTTATTTAAGGGTAGCCATTATTTAATTATTTATTTAATAGCTAAATTGTTTAATTATTAATTAAATGTGTAATTATTATTGAGTAAAGATTTTAAATGCTATTTAATTATTAAATAAAATTTTAAAAGGTTTTAAACCATTTTATTTCCATGGACCGGATTTTTTTAAGCAATTCTCTTTTAAAAATTATTTTAAATCCAAGGGATTTCTTTATCAACCATCCTTAAGTAACTTCAAATGGGTAAGAAATCTGATGACATCAGTTTAGCAAATTAAAACACCATTTTGCTAATTAAATTGTATTTGACATTTTTTTGGTAGAATAGATCACAGTTCTACCATAATTCAGCAAGTAGATTATAATGACATATATTTAAGGAGAAATAAAACCCAATTCTTCTATTAAGGTCACTTGGAGATTTACCAATATGTGATTGATTGGCATTGGTTGGTTTCATTTACATATCTGATTATTATGTAAATACCTATGTTATGACTTGGATAACTTAACTCAATTAAATGAACCATCGTGGTTACTAAGCCTCTATCTAATTTTGTGAATTCAAATGGGCGCTCTTTGTTAATCAATCTATAATTACCCAAATTCCTTCATTACTTCTTGTTTTGGGAAACCCATCTATAAAGTCCATGGATACTTTCTCCCACTTCCAATTCGGTATCTCCAATGTTTGGAGCAACCCAGCAGTCTTCTGCTGGTCACTCTTGACCTGTTGACAATTTGCACACCGGCTCACAAAAATCGAATTGTCTCTCTTCATCCCTTTCCACCAACAGGTCTTCTTCATATTCTGAAATTTTTTAGTTACTCCTGGGTAGATAGATAACCTTGACCGATGGAACTCTCACAACACATCATCCCTAATTCCATTAACATCTGGCACACAAATCCATCCATTCATTCTCAAAACACCACGAGAGTCTATTTGAAAACTAGAGATAGTTCCACTTCAACAACCTTCTTAAGTCGAGCTAGAATAGGGTCTTCTTCTTGGAAATATGCAATTCTATCCACTAGTGCTGGCTTAACTTCCAACTTTGCTATCGCCGACACATTCCTACTCAACCCATCTACAACAGCATTTGCTTTCCTTATGGTGTAAAGTATCTCTAGGTCATAAGACGCAAGAAAATCTAGCCATCTTTGCTGCCTTAAGTTCAAATCCTTTGGGTAAAAGATATTTTAATGACTTATGACCCGTATATATCTCAAACTTTGCCTAAAAGATAGTGCCTCCACACCTTCATTGCAAAGACTACTGCCAAAAACTCCAAATCGTGTGTAGCGTAATTTTTCTCATGGGTTTCAGCTATCGACTCGCATACGCTATTACTTTACCATTCTGCATCAAAATTGCTCCCAATCCGCCCCTACAAGCATCCGTGTAAAATGTTAATCCTTTATTCCTATCTGGAACTGTCAAGATAGGAGTGCTTGTCAATTTCTCCTTTAATTCATTGAATGCTTGATCGCACTTGGGTGTCCAAGTAAACTTAGCATCCTTCTTCTTTGGCTTTGTTAGATGAGAAGCAATCTTTGATAAATCTTTAATAAATCTTCTACAGAAACCTGCCAATCCCAAGAAAATTCTGACCTCGGTCGCACTTTCGGGTTTCTTCCAATCTTGAACCGCAACTACTTTAGTTGGGTCCACTGATATGCCTTCTCTTGAAACTACGTGCCCTAGAAATCTAACTTCGTATTTCTAAAAATGGCACTCAGAAAGCTTTGCTTTTAAAACATGACTTCTTAAAGTACCTAGAACAACTTAGAGATGGTGCTTATGCTCTTCCTCCATTTTAGAATAAATATGGATGTCATCAATGAAGACTAGAACAAATTTGTTAAGAAAATCCCAAAACACTCTATCCATCACGTCCATGAAATATGCAAGTCTGTAACTCAATCCGAACGGCATGACTAACCACTCGTAAAAAATATTAGGGGTACGAAAAGCTAAGGGTACACTCTCTTCTACTACCCTTAATTGGTGCAAACCAGTGGCAAGATCCAACTAAGAAAATATCCGAGCTCTGTAGAGCTAGTTAAACATGTCATTAATCCTAGGTAAACAATACTTATTCTTGATAGTCCTCTTATTTAATTCTCAATAATCCACCACAATCTAAGAGAACCATCAGCCTTGGTAACGAACACTACTGGCAATCTCCAACTTGATGTGCTACGTCTTGTCACACCTTTCTTCAATAAATCAAGCGTTCGTTTATCCAATTCTCTTCTTACCTTTGGAGCCAACCTTCGAGGAGGTTGTAAAATAGATCTGGTTCCTTAAATCAAATCAATGCGGAACTCTACTTCCTGATGAGGAGGTAAACCTTGCACTTCTTTAAAAATATTCTTGAAGTCCTGAACGATTGGTATATTTCTTATCTCCTCTTTGGGTATTTTGAGGGAAAAAACTTCTCATCAATCCCCTAAGCACTTCGTAGCATATATCAACGCTTCCACCTATTACTTCTTTTACTATGATCACACTTCTAACACAGTCCAAGAGTGCTTTAAACTTAGATTACCAGTCCATTCCTGATAATACTCCAAAATCCATGAACCCAAGGACAAACAAGTCAGAAAAGAAAGGCTAATCTCGATAAGAAATAGGAACATTCAAACACAAGGTGTCAAGATTGGTCGCATCCCAAATTGGGTTTGACATTCGACAAGCAAAGAGAATTATAGAGATAACATATTTAAGATTCAACTGATTCATTAGGTCATATGAAAACTATGGGATGCACTAGTATCAAATAACACTCTAACAGGTATATCAAAAATGGATAGTGTACCTTGTGACACCTACTTTCCTTTTGGGTCCATAGAAGTAGATGGTATTTCCTTAATAGCAAAGCTTGTCCCTGAGATCCCATCTTTGGAAAAGGGCACTAGTTCTTCATATGTCATGTTTGTTGCAAGCGTTGCAGAGTGGTCCACTAGCCAAGATCAGGCACTGATTTGCAAAGTGGCCCCTTTGGTTGCAATTATAACAAAGGATCTTGGTTAAGTCTAATTGCTTGTTTTGAGCTAATGCTCCGCCCCCCAGGCTTCTTTCCCGACCACTTTTTCTTCCCTTTACACTTGAAAAATGGCTTATGAGCAACTGGTATCAACCGATAAAGGTTGGCCATTAACTGCCGGCACTACTCCTTTCTAAACTGCTTGCTCAATATAGTAAGCTTTAAATCTCAAAGCTATACTGATCAAATTGGTAAAGGTACCGTTGAGATGATTGGTTATTTCCCTATGAAATTCTTGTCGCATTCCTTTCACGAACATTTCATTATTTTTAAGTAGTGTATCAATCATTCCTGGTCCAAAGCGGAAAAATGCATTGAACCTATGCTCTTACTGCGCCACAGTCTTCGCACCTTGTTTCAAATCCATAAAACTTCTGAACAACAAAGTCCTTCCTGCCTTTGGAACCGAGCTTCAAAAACCTCTTTAAACTGCACCCAGAAGAAATCTTCTTCTAGTGTATTCAAGGTGACTGAATCCCACCAATCCATTGCTGCTTTCAGAAGCTGATGCAATGCCAACAATCTCTTTCTCGCATCTCCAAACCGAAGATCCCTGAATATCCTCTCACAAGAGCGAAGCCATGTCCAAACTCCTAAAATATCTTCAGGTTCATAGAAAGGCTTACCAACTAAAGCAGTGTAATTCTTGCACAAGATCACAAAGTTCTAAGGCAGCTGAACTTGCATCACTGCTTCTGCCACCGGCTCTTTAACTAGCTCATTTCTAGGAGCTCTGCCATTTGTAGCCATGCTAGTTCCAGATTCCCTTCCTCTTCTTCCTCTCATGCTCATTTTCAAATAACCTAGATAAGTGATAAGTATCATTTGAACACAGATAGGGTCAAAGATGAAAAAAGGGAAACTGCAATATAAAACAAGACTCTTAATGGAGAAAAGGAAATGCTCTCTCAAGATTAACTCATTCTATAGCTCTACTCACCCTATCTCTAATGTATTTCACCCAAATCAGGCTAAGGCGTTCGCTCAACCAAAGCTCTGATACCAACTGTAACGACCCACCTTTCTGGTGCCTAGGAACGACACTTAGCACATCCTCGTTGTTCGCCTGCCATTTCCCAAGCATCGTAAAGATGAATTTTCATGGGGAGAAATAAACACCAGAATAGAAAACCTCACAACAAAACTATAAAATAAATCATCACAGTCAATAGTACATCAAGTCACTCCTTAACAGGGAATTATCAGAGTTACACAAAGTGCTATAAATTAACTTAGGTAGTTATAACAACTTACCTTTACGTATTCTAAAAAATGCACTTACACGAACAAGATAATACAGCGGAATAGATAACAAAGAAGATGAAAGCCTCCTGCTCAGACGTCGTCTTCAAAAGAGTCCAACAAGAAACCTGCTACTTTCGGACTACTCAAATAAAATGATACCCGAGAGTTTAAGGGAAACAAACAACTCGGGTCATACGATATGTCTGGTATGAGTAAAACCTTTTAAACCATAGGTGTGAAATTAAACAAAAACATGTGAGACCATACCGCTAAATACGAAACAGGTTTACTCTTACATAAATCAACATTCAAACATAAAGAATGGATAAATAATTAAACACCACAAAGAGTGGATGACTCTTCCCGATGCAAATAAGGGAATAAATTTGAAGGTTTGAATCAACTAAGAAAAGGAAAATCTCTAATAAATGACTTGGAAGGTGCATCAGCCTTGAAGTATACCTCCAGTAATATACTTTTGAGAAACTCATATGCTCCGTGACACCTCTTGGACAATACCCAGCCAGATCCTGCCAAATCATACTGAGTATTCAAATATTTCACATCTAATCGCGCCACCGAATCCAATCTAGATGAGATGTGAAAGTACCATAATGGAAGCAACCTCGCATAGCTTGGCTTCCTCTCGTGCTTTGCATTTAGTCATTTCCGACAAAGGATATCAATGCTTGATGGAGCAGCACATCGTTTTAAAATGACAATAATAAAGAAGCTGAAGTAACCGATAGCAGAGAAACCAACCATCGAGGATATAAAACGATCATATTTGGAAATTTATTCTTGTATACTTATAACCACTCATCGAATTAAAAATTGTACTATTTCTTGGTTAGCAATAATACCGAACAAGTCAAGGTAGTGTTACCTCGAAGTCATGTCCCACGATTATTCTTAACTTTTGAAATTGCAACAAGTCTACTTCTTCGATGTTTAGTGCTAATTATACAGATAAATCGTTTCCATATAAGTGAATCACATCACGGAAGTAAATTCCTTTCCATAAATAATTTGTACGTTTTCTTTTAAAAAACCAGAACTAGTGCTTTGGCTTCACATTACAGGTATTATCTTCAAAACCCTTTGTAAAAGAGTTTACCAACTTTAAAAAATCATTATAAAAGTATTTAATAATTTTCAACATTCTTATTTTATTGGATACTTGACTTCAACTATCATAAATGAGAATAATTAATTATCTTTAAACTTCATTAATCAATTTGGATAATTGACTTCAAAATACCCTTTAATTAATAAGGTTGATCGCCTTTAAATTAACAAAATTAATTAAATTAATTATTTAAATTTAATCTCATTAATTACATTAATTAATTAAATTTAGATATCATTAATTAAATTAATTAAAAATAAATAAATATCATTAACTAAATTAATTAATTTAAAACATAATTAAAGAAAAGACTAATTAAATTTAAATTAATTAATCAAATTCAAAAATAATTAATTGAAAGGAGTTAACTAATTTTAATCATCATTAATTAAAACGATTAATTAATTTTAATCCACCATTATTAAATAACTAATTAACCTTAATCATCAATAGACAAAATGTTTAATAAATTTTAAGTATCATTAACAAAGCAATTAATTAAATTTAAACATATCATTAATAAGTTAATTAATTAAATTTAAACTTATCATTAACAAGTTAATTTGCTAACCTTGATCCTTATTAATTAATTATATTTAAAAATATTTATTAAAATAATTAATTAAATTTGAAATCATCCTTATTTAATAACTTTATTAATATGTAAAACAAAACCCAAGCTCAAGAAGTAAATTAAAACATTTCGATGAGGATATGTTTGTCGAAAGTGCTGATATA
Organism: Allium cepa; assembly: GCA_030765085.1. Taxonomy (NCBI): domain Eukaryota; kingdom Viridiplantae; phylum Streptophyta; class Magnoliopsida; order Asparagales; family Amaryllidaceae; genus Allium; species Allium cepa. Next base: position 900,101,210 of record CM060937.1, on the reverse strand, counting down.
GCTATAGTCGCTATACGGACACTTCGATAACTAATTTCATGTCACTTTACTTATATCTACATATCACATAACCATAAGCAAAGCATAATACAAGGTACCTTACTATTATAAAAATAAGTAGAGAACATTACTTAGAACATAATTAACTATCACCCCAAAATTTTCATATTACTAACTAACTGACAAGATCTCCACTTTTAAGCTACTAACCAACTACCAAGATGCCATCTTTTAAAGCATAACCCAATCCAATAACCAAAAACAATATCATACATAACCTGTAGCAAATAGAAACTAATAATATGAGCTATATATTAAAGTTAAAATCTTTCGGTTGGAAAGTGAGATTTTACTCGCTTAAGTGCTACGAAGCGAGCGAAAGACCAGATCCGTCCATTTTTGGGGTTCACTTGATGTCGAATTATCGAAACTCCTTGCCTATCACTCGATCTTCCTTCTCATACACCAGAACTTGGATCTTTGGGCCCTTAGCGGGCTAGTTGAATTTGTCCAAGATGGGAATGGGCTCGGCATAGGTGGAAATAGGGTCATGTTTTTGAGGAATTAAGTAATTTAGAATGAAAGGAGCTAGTTTTAGTAAATTATTTAAGAAAAGAGCAAAAAAATATGTATTTTTGGATTATTTTTTTAACTTATGATGCTATAGAAATTTTGGAAGCAAGCTTGAGATAAGAATGATAAAGTAGGAAGTGAGATAAAATGGAATATGAAATTAGGAAATTAATTTTTGTATGAAATGTACTTAGCATATTGCTAAAATGCCCTTAGAGACATTACCCTCCATCCTTGGCATGCCACCTCACTTCATTGTCCCCTCCTCCTTCATTTTACACGAAAATAGGTGGGTGCCCCTTTATTTTCTTCCAATGACCATTAAATGCTAAGCACCTTAGTGTATAAACATGTTTTATTATGTTTCACATGGCATCTTTATGGAATATTCCATTTTGTTTTTCATGAAATGTTACAACCCATATATACGTATATGTACTTAACTACATGCATACATGTATATACACATTCCCTAACTTCATTTATATGAGTCTGTATATGATACACAAATGTGCAAAACATTTTTCGATAATTTTTCGACACCGAAAAGTTGATAATTTGAAAAATAGTTTCCAGTCACATTTTCTATTTTCTTCGAACTGAATATTTTTGTAAACTATTTTAAAAAACTATTTCACCATCATTATTTATTATTTAAAAGAGTTTTATTTTAGTTATAAATCCATTAATTAATTATTAAAAAATATATTAAATATCCTTATTTTAAAGAGGTTAAATTACAGGTTGTTATATTTTTTTTTAGTTTGATGATCTACTTTGATAACAAATCAACTTACATAGCCACTCATAAAATAACGATATTTATTTCATCATAAGTCAAAATTTAACTGAACATTCTCCATTACATTTCAGATTTTCTTGGTTATCCATTATCAGAGTTTGATAATATGATGATCTACAACCCTCCGAGGTTATGACATCCCTTCAGCAAGATACTACATGGTTTCTTCATCAATGTGAGAAACTCAAAGGAATATTAGTTAAACATGGATTTCAGTAATGGATAGCTTGACATACGCTATTGCATTATCGACACATGCTTCCCGGCGTTGCTCATCATTTGAGATAGGTAAGGTAACTACTATAGTGTTGTCAAAAGAGAACATAAACATGAGTCCAACAGAGAGATCGGCTCTGCAACATTGTTTTCTGACTAACTTAATCACTATGTAAAATGGCGATACCTTCTTCATATGAATTCAGATTTGCTCATGATCTCGACCTTTGTTATTATTTGCTCTAATAATCATTCTAGAATACTTATTTTCTTTATTCATTACGATGAAATATTCCCATAACAACCTATTATTCTTATGATGTGCCTAAAATATTAATTTTTATTTTTTGTATAATAGTAGTAATAAACTTACGTGAGAAGGTTCTTGTGCAATTATATTCTATATACGGTAGCCACTTGCCATTTCATTGTTTAACCGTAATTACATCCTATCATCTTATACATATAAACAAATTTTAAAAACTATTTCACCATCATTATTTATTATTAAAAAGGAGTTTATTTTAATTTTAAAGACCAATTTTTGAACATTCAAACTTAATAAAATATTCAAAATTAAAGCGGTGAAATTTTGGGTCATAACAAAACTAAAACAAAAAATATATACATACATACATATATAAACCCAAAATTTCATCGCTTTAATTTGTGAATATTGTATTAATTTTAAATATTCAAAAATTGGTCTTTATAATTAAAATAAACTCCTTTTAATAATAAATAATGATGGTGAAAAGGTTATTAAAATTAATTTACAAATATATTTAGTTCAAAAAAATCAAAAAATGTGACCAGAATACGTTTTCTGAATTTTCGACTTTTCGTTGACCAAAAGTTACCGAAATTTATGTAACATTAGTGTATACACTATGATATAAATATACACATAAAAGTGTGTGTGTATGTTTAAGTATATAATATGAAGATTTTATGGAAACATGAAAAGACCTAAGGTGAAAAACATGTCCGAACCAAGTACTAGAGTGCATTTATTACATGTTGGAGTAGGGTACAAAGAGGGGGACAAGGTAGAGACGCGAGTTAGCGTAACATCCCCTACTTAGAGGTCCAAAACTAACGGCTATGGATGCTGCAGTCATCCATGGTTATTAATCCTTAACGACCAAATACGGTATGTTGGATACATTGTTACACATAAACACATGAATATGGAAAAATTTAAAACATCAAATAGGTTCCACATTCCATTTGAAAACATTTCAAATTCATTACATAATCTCATAATCATGAACCACGTTCAGAAAAATATATTTATTACAATATATGCCAAGAGCAACGTATGAAGATGCTCCCTTGGATGATCAGAGCATATATAGGCAATTTAACAACTTTCCTTTTACAACAACAACACAGCGGAATCAAAATAAAAGAGAACTCTAGATAGAGATCATGCCTCATGCACGTATCTGAAAGCTTATTCATTTAAAGAGGTACCGGAAAACCTCAACTTCCAAACTACTCAAAATCAATTAAATGCTTGAGAGTTTAAAGGGAAAATATAAACTTCGAGTCAGACATAAAGCCTAGTATGAAAAATAATCTACCATCTAAAACCATTTAGATATCTAGTGAAACCACGTCGCTTAGCAAAATAGGTTTTCACCTCACTAGTATCCTAAGACCTTTATAAAACCATATCCTGTGCTTCTGCATCCATAATGGTTAAAACAATTCAAAACAATGCGATGATATGCAAAACAAGTAAATCAATTCTGGATTACCCATCCACATTCATTTTGACTATCTGTCTCGGTTATAGTTTTTAGGATCACTATTAACCTATTAGTTTTCATGGGCTTACTAATAACATGTTTAATGTTTAAGGACACCTTGTCCAGTTACACTGTTTTCATAGGATCACTAAGAACCTATTGGCCCCTGCCAATATCTTTACTGTTTCATGGTTTTTCCCTAAACCGATTGGTAACTCCAATATCTTTTCTTTCCAGTTTTTATGGGTTGACTAGGAACCTATTGACTTCTGTCAATATCATAATCCGAATATAGTTTTCATGGGCTAACTACAAAGTTATTGGCCCCTGCTAATGTCAATAGTTTTCATGGGCTAACTATGAACATGTCTTCCTGGAACCTTCATTTAAGCATAGTTTTCATGGGATTTCTATGAACCTATTGGCCCCTTCCAATATCTTTTCTCATACATAGTTTTCATGGACTTACTATGAACCTATTGGCCCTTGCCAATATCTTTAATTAGTTTAATTTATATTCACTACTGGGTCAACCTAGCTGGTTATTTTGCCCTTCTCCAAATTATCGTTATGGGTTCATTATACTGCGAATATATATATATATATATATATGGAGAAGAAAAGATAATAACATAAAATTCCTCTCCAAGGGGTTTAATATCCTTAAAACTATTTTCGTATGAAACATGGTTAATCCCTTTAACCTAATATTTTATCAAGGAAAGCTTCTTCTTAAAACCATTTCAAACTCCTTTACTAAGCCATGGGTTTTTCCTTTAAAATGATATTGGGTTATTTTTTAAAAAAACTAAGGCTTTCGAAACCTTCAAAACTTTGCTTTCGATTTCACTGGATAGCCTACTTCAAAATCTTATAAAGATCTTTTCAAACATTATGCCCCTGCCTTTTGAAATACTTAGAAGCATAGCTTTGAAACCATTGAAAGTACCCCATTTGAACCTTTGAAAGAATCCCTTCCCAAACATTTGAAAGTCCCTCTTTCGAAACCATTGGGTTTATATTAAAATTATCATTTGGTCAAAGTGAATATATACGAAAGTATCACTTTCAAAACCATTCTTTATCATATAAAAGTATTGGGGAAACTTGATGGCGTCGATACCATCTTTTTAAAGCTTCAAAACCTTTAAGTAACACATTGAAGTTTTGCATAGAAACCCCCTTTTGAAGCCATTGCCTTCAAAACCCTTGAACCCTTTAAAAAACATTTCAGAAGTGGCTTATCATAAGTTTAAAATAAAGAAAACCCTTCAAAAGTGTTGATGACTTCAATACGCTTGAAAGGCAAAGAACAGCGGTTGGGTTTCGACTTAGTCAGAACCACTACTTTTGAAAGAATCATTTTATAAATAAAGAAACCCTTTCGAAGGCTTAAACTTAAAAGCGCAAGATGGAAACCCTTTTCGAAAGATTCTAGTAAACCCGTTCAAAAGTATCTGTTTCAAATGCTTTTATGAAAACCAGGCAGGCGCTTAATATTTGAAAATAAAACAAATGTTTCGAACCCAATCAGAACCAAATACTTTCAACACTATGCCTTCCGCTTTTCTTTCAGTCCACTATGTACCATCTAAGTGATACCTTATGTATTGGCTTTGGCCTGGGTTGGTTTCGACTGAGTCGAAGCGGAAGCTATGGTTCGAAAGGTAATTCTAATAGAGGTAGAACCTACTTTTCATAATATAAGATGATTAATTCCAATTAAAGAAATTTCTATCTAACCAACCCGCCTATGTGTAAACATGTGATTGGTTGTCTCAACTTTTCAAATTCTTTACAAAATAACTGCCACTTAATTTCAGATCTAAGAGAAGGTTAGTTTAGCAAATAAGCCCTTCCATTAAACAAAAACGATAATGCAATTAAGTCCTTCCTTCTAAAATAATTTAATTTTCATAGTAAATCGATTAGGAAAAATCAACAAAAATCATAGAAATTCACTTTCATCATGTTATCTAACATATCTAAATTTCGCACCCAAATTCTCAATATAATTTTTGAAATAAATTTCTAAACTCAATTAACAATATTTTCATTAAAAAATTCATAACAATCTTTTCACAGGTTGGAAAATTATCAAAATTAAAACCCAACTCCAAAATCATGTTTTACATGACATATAATTTTTCTATGGCATTCAAAAATCGATTTTAATTGGTTTTGCCCTTTAACCACATAAATCCTCATTTAAACAATCTTGTTTAAATCAAACAAATTATAATTCAAGCATATCATCATCCGAAAAATCATAGAAACAAATTCAATCTTAAATTCGAAAATATATGTTTATAAAACAAAATAGAGATGGTATCAATTATTATTCACCTTAATTGAGATTAAGAGATTGGATTGAGATTAAGATTTGTTTCCCTTCTTTAATTCCTTAGCTTGATTTGAATTTCTCTTTCTTAATAACGGCCGGCTCCTCCTTGATTACATTTGTGTTTTACATTTTTGTGAAAATGAGAAATATGTGAATGGTATAAGAAACGGAAATATATATAAGGGTTATGGTAACAAGTGCGGCTAATTCCCAATACGCCCTTATGTAATTTAGTTAGCTTAGAAACCACTCTTAAGCCCATTTAACTACATAATCAAACAATGCCTTCTTATCATTTGTTCAAATCTCAATCCCCTTCTCACTCTAATTATTTACATTATACTATTTAGTTTATCTAATTAAATTTCCTAAATAAAGTTATCAAAAATTAGGAGTGTTACAGGCTCCCATCCTTAAAGAATTTCATCCTCGAAATTCAGTAAGGACTAAATACTAAACATAGCAATCACTGTAACAACTTCTAACAACCATACTAGCCTATCTGACTAGCAATTATCTATATAAATCTAAATAGACATACCCTCAAAGAAGATCAGGAAAAGTATCTCGAATCATGTCTTCTATCTCCTATGTATAGTCCTTCTCATTTTCGCTCCACTGAACTTTCACCAACTTGACTGTCTTGCTCCTCAATCTTTCTCATCTTTTGCTACAACCCGAATTGGTTGTCTAACAAAAGTCAAATTAGGCTCTACTATCAAATCTTCCAATCCTATCGGAGGAATAATAGTCTCTGGATCATGCACATACTTGCGAAGATGAGACACATGAAACACATCATAGACACCTACCATACTATTCGGCAACTCTAATCTGTATGTGAGCTTTCCAATCCTCCCTATAGTTTGGAATAGATTGACATATCTCGGTGCCAGTTTTCCTGACTTTACAAATCATACCACACCATTCATCGGTGATACCTTAATGTAAACCTTATCTCCAACTAAGAATTCTAGGTTTTTATGCCTCTTATCTGTGTCAATTTCTATCTGGATTGAGCTTCCTTCAACCTTTCTCGAATCAACTCAATCTTCTATGTCGCCTCTCTAACTAGACCTAAGACCAATCTATCTCCAGTCTCCAATCAACATGTTGGCAATTCGCATGGCCTTCCATACAACTTCAAAAGGCATCATTCCTATACTAGTCTGATAACTATGTTATAGGAAAACTCGACCAAATGTAGGTGATCCTTCCAAGATCCACCAAAGTCCTATACACAAGTTCTTAATAAATCCTTGAGTACCTTATTGACTCTCTCTATCTGCCTATCTATCTGAGGTTGATATGCAGTACTCATCTTGAGCTTAGTGTCTAACACATCCTACAGACTCTTCTAAAATTCGCTATTGAACAAAGCATCTCTGTCACTAACTATGCTACTAGGAATCCCGTGTAGTGACTATGTTCTTCATAAAATACTTAGCTAAAACAGGTGTCATCCTGGTTGACTTAACTAGAATGAATGGGCACTCTTGGTCAATCATTATGACCCATATACGTTCATTTCACCTATTTGACCTTGGCAACCCATCAATAAAATCCATGGATATCGAATCCTATTTCCAAACTGGAATCTCTAGAGGTTGAAGCAATCCTTTAAGCTTCTGACGTTTGGCTTTCACTTGTTGACAGTTTTCACACTGCTTAATCCACAAGCCAACATCTCTATTTATACCCTCCCAATAGAAGATCCTCTTTATATCTTGATACATCTTTGTTCCTCCAGGATGAATCGTAAACTTGGATCGATGACATTTCCCAAAAAATTCTTTCCTCAAGTCGAACACATAATCATCTCTTCTTTTTTAACCATCCTCTCTGGTCAAGACTAAAATACTTTAGATCATCGATCTTGATTCCCACCTCGATCATTATGATCTTATCGACCAATAATGGATCCTCCTTCTGCTTAGAAGAAATTCTGTCGATCAACACTAATCGAACTTCTAAACAGGACAACATGGTAGTATTCTGACTAGAACTAGCAGTCGATCTTAACTGCACACTGCAGGTAGTCAAAGCTTCTAAATTCTTCCATATTGCAAACATAGCTAACACCACATCTGATGTCTTCTGCTAAGCATCTACTACTTTATTACCTTCCCTGGTGTATACTCCATACCAAAATCATAAGCAACTAAAAACTCCAGCCACCTCTATTGTATCATATTCAACTCCTTCTGAGAGAATAAGTATCTTAAAGACTTATGATTTGTATATAGCTCAAATCTCTTCCCTAAGAGATAATGTCTCCAAATCTCCGATGCAAAGATCACTGCCACCAATTCCAAATCATGAGTATAATATCTCACTTCATGTGGTCTAAGCCGTCAAGAAGCGTAGGCAATCACTTTACCCTTCTGCATCAACACAGCTCCCAATCTAGTTCCATATGCATTGGTATACACCACTACTAACCCTTGGTTTCCCTCTGGAACTACCAACACAGGTGCATTAGTCAACAAATGTTTCAACTTAAGGAATGCTTCCTCATATTTGTCTGACCAAAAAAACTCCATCCCCTTCCCGATTAGCTTTGTCAAAGGTGCTACTATCCACAAGAAATCCTTAATAAATCACTGATAATAGGCTGCAAGTCCAAGAAAACTTCTAATCTCAATTACCGCCTCTGGTCTCTTCCAATTATTAACAGCTTCGATCTTATCTGGATCGATTGACAACACCTTCTTTAAAGCCACGTGACCAAGAAACTTAACCTCTTTCTTGCAAAAATGTCACTTGAAGAACTTCGCTTTTAGCTGATGCTGCCTCAGCGTCTCAAGCACAACTCTAAGATGATCTTCATGCTCTTCTTCATCCTTAGAGTATACCAAAATATCATCTATAAACACCAACATGAACCTATCCAAATATTCTCAGAAAACTTGGTTCATCAAATCCATGAAGAAACCAGGTGCATTTGTTAACCCGAATGGCATTACTAACCACTCGTACGAGCCAAATCTAGTCCGAAATGTTGTCAAAGAAATACTATCATCAACCACTCTTAGCCGATGGAAACCTATTGCCAAATCCAACTAGAAAAACACTCTAGCTCCACACAGCTGATCAAATAGATCATCAATTCTTGGCAAAGGGTACCTATTCTTAATCATCTTCTCATTCATCTTACAATAGTCGAGACACATCCCCAACGACCCATCTAATTTCTTTACGAATGCCGCGGTTGCTCCCCAAAGTGAACTGCTTGGTCAAATAAATAAATTCCTTCTAGATCCACTAGCTGCACCTTCAATTCCTTCATCTCGATTGTTGTCATCCTGCTTGGTGGTCTATTTAAGGTACAACTCCTGGCACAAGATTTATCTGAAACTAAACAGCTCGTTTCGATGGTAGTCTTAAGACAGACTCAAAGACATCTGCAAACTCTCTTGCTACCTGAACCTGACTTGGCTCTTCTCCCACTTCCATCGCACTTAACAAAGCATAACTACTCCAGTCAGAATTCTCTACTTAGAATATAATTATGTTATAGCTATCAGGGTGTCTTAGCGATGTCTCCCTTTTTTGGCAAAATATCCTAGCCCTATACTTACTTAAACAATCCATACCCAAAATGATTCCAAAATTTACGAAATCGAAAACATACAGACTGCCTGCAAACTTTTGACCTATAAGTCAAGTTCTAATTGGTCACATCTCATCTCCAGAGTTGCATACTCTCCTAATGGATTTGCAACCCTTAAGGAAGTAACAAGGTATATGGGTTCTAAGCATAACCTATCAACTAGACATTGGGATAGAAATGAATGTGATGTACTTGTATTAAATAATATCCTAACTGGTATACTCTAAATCAAAAACATACCTTCCATCGCAGTCTTTCCTTTTTCTGCAGTTGGCTTAGCATATGATGGTCTAACAATGAAAACCTTTCCCTTGTCCACTTTAATCGACTCTAGACACCGATTCTTATAATGTCCAACTTGATCACAGTTAAAGGACTTCACATTCTTTTTACCTATAGCCTTCTTCCCTTTGGATGATTGACACTCATTTGCATAATGACCATTCTTGTCACACTTAAAGCAAACTAAGCCGGCCTTTGTCTTCATGGCAGCATCTCCCTTTTGGGCTCCCTTCTTCTTAAAGAACATTCTATTCTTTCCCCGAGAACCTAGGGTTTCAATTGGCTTCTCTCTAGCACAAACATCAAGTATCTCCTCATGGCGATTTTCCATTTCCACCACTACATTACTAGGATCACAAAGATATGGCAGGGTCGCCCTAGCTATCTCATGCCTTAGTCCCCTAATGAACCTCTCACTCCTCCTGATGACGGTGTCTATAATATTATATCCATAATAGGACAACTCATAAAACTTAGTGGCAAACTCAACAACCAACATCTCTCCCTACTCCAAATCCAAAAACTTCCTTAGCAGCGCTGATTTAGCAACCTCAGACATAAACCTCTGTCCAAATATCCTTCGAAAATCAGCCCAAGTCAATTCCTCCTCCGGAACTCCGATAGTAACACTATTCCACCAATAGAGTGCTGACCCTTGCAACTATCTAGAGGATAACCTTCTCTTCTGCTCATCATCTAAACCCAGATCAACAAATATTCTCTCATAATGCAACAACCAATTCTTTACCTCTACGGCATTCTCCATCCCCATATATAGCTTTCCACCAAGACTGATGTAATCTCTACTCAGCTTAGCATAATTATTCCTAACTGGAGCCACAAGATTAGCTCCTCCAATATTTCCAACAACTTCTCCTTGCATCATATTAACGAACAACTGATACATCGCCCCCATATCTACTAGTAGATTTCCAACACACACATTGGCATCAGCATTTTGGTTAGCATTAGCCTGTCGACCTTGGTTCCTCCTGGTAGGTCGAGCATTTCCATTGGTTGTGGTGCTTCCTGCACGGATATTTTCTCTTCTGTTTCCTACTTCCATATCTTCTTTCTTATAAATCTGCATATGAGCCTTAGTAAGATAAATAAAAATGGTCAAAGAGAGAGGGGATTACGTACTTATATATGTATGTATATAAGTATGTATGTATGTATATCAAATACAAGCACGTGACTATAATTTTAACCCAAACCCCGATCTTATTTTCAGACTCATTGGATTGTGTTTGAAAAACCTTTTAGGTTTAAATTTCTTTTAAGTTTCATAAACCTACGCTTTGATACCACCTTGTAATATCCCCAACTTGGAGGCCCAAAACTAACGGCTACGGATGCTGCAATCATCCATGGTTGTTAACCCTCGGCGACCAAATATGGTAATGTGAGATACATTGATACACAATAACACATGAATATGGAAAAATTTAAAACATCAAACATGTTTCACGTTCCATTTTAAAACATTTCAAATTCATTACATAATCCTACAGTTGTTAACCACGTTCAGAAAAAAAAAATTATTACAACATACGCCAGGAGCGACATATGAAGATGCCCCTTGGAAATTCAGAGTATATACAGGCAATTTAACAACTTTGCCTTTACAACAACAACACGGCGGAATCAAAATAAAAGAGAACTCTAGATTACTATGCCTCCTACACATCTTTGGAAGCTTATTCTTCTATAGAGGTATCTGAAAACCTCAATTCTCAAACTACTCAAAATCAATTGAGTACCCGAGAGTTTAAGGGGGAAACATAAACTTCGAGTCAGACATAAAGCCTGGTTTGAATAATAATCTACCATCTCAAACCAATTAGATATCTAGTGAAACCATGCCACTTAGTGGAACAGGTTTTCCCCTTACTAGTATCCAAAAACCTTTATAAACCATATACTGTGCTCCTGCATCCACAATGGTTAAAATAATTCAAAACCATATGATGATATGCAAAATAAGTAAATTAATTCTGTATTACCCATCCTCATTCATTTTAACTACCTGTCTTAGTTATGGTTTTTAGGGCCACTATTAACCTATTAGTTTTCATGGGCTTACTAAAACCGTGTTTGATGTTTAAGGACTCCCTGTCTAGTTACATAGTTTTCATAGGATCACCAAGAACTTTTTGGCCCCTGCCAATATCTTTATTGTTTCAAGAGTTCACCCTAAACCATTGGTAACTCCAATATCTTTCCTATTATTCTAGTTTTCATGGGTTGACCATGAACCTTTGACTTATGTCATTATCTTAATCCGAATATAATTTTCATGGGCAAACCACAAACCTACTGGCCCCTGCCAACATCAAATCATAGTTTTCATGGGCTAACTATGAACATGTCTTCCTAACATCTTCATTTAATTATAGTTTTCGTGGGCTTACCATGAACCTCTTGGCCCCTATTAATATCTTCTCCTATACACGGTTTTCAGGGGCTTATTGTGAACCTATTGGCCTCTGCCAATATTTTTAATTAGTTTAATTTATATTCACTACTGGGTAAACCTAACCGGTTATTCTGCCCTTCCTTTAATATCATTGAAATTATTTTCATATGAAATATGGTTAATCCCTTTAACCTAATATTTTATCAAGGAAAGCTTCTTCTTAAAACCATTTCAAAAATCCTTTACTTAGCCATGGGTTCTTCCTTTAAAATGAGATTGGGTTATTTTTTTGAAAAATGAAGGCTTTCGAAACCTTCGAATTTTGCTTTCGACCTCCCTGGATAACCTCCTTCAAAAGCATATAAATCTCTTTTGAATCATTATGCCCATGTCTTTCGAAATACTTTAAAACCTCTATTTCAAAACCATTCGAGTGTAATAAAGTATTATTTATTAACTCTTAGAAGCATAGCTTAGAAACCATTGAAAGTACTCCTTTCAAACCTTTGAAAGTATCCCTTCTGAAACCATTGAAAGTCCCTCTTTCGAAACCATTGGGTTCATATTGAAAATATCATTTAGGTCAAAGTGAACATAAATGAAAGTATATCTTTGAAAACCATTCTTTATCATATAAAAGTATTGGGGAAAACTTGATGGCGTCGGCACCATCCTTTCAAAAGCTTTACAACGTTTAAGTAAAACATCGAAGGTTAGGATCGAAACCTCCTTTCGAAGCCATTGCCTTCAAAACCCTTGAACCCTTTAGAAAGCATTTAGGAAGTGGCTTATCATAAGTTTAAAACAAAGACAACCCTTCGAAAGCATTGTGACTTCAATACACTCGAAAGGCAAAGAAAAACGGAATAGTTTCGACTTAGTCGGAACCACAACTTTCGAAAGCATCATTTTATCAATAAAGAAACCCATTTGAAAGCTTAAACTTTAAAACAGAAGATGGAAAACCTTTTCAAAAGATGTTTAGAAAATCCGTCGAAAGTATCTATTTCGACTCCTTTGAAAACTTTTTTGAAAACCAGGCAGGTACTTAATATTTGAAAACAAGACAAATGTTTTGACTGCATCGGAACCAAATGCTTTCGACACCATCCTTCCGCTTTTCCTCTAATCCACTATATACCATCTAAGTGATTCCCTGTGTATTAGTTTCGGCCTGGGTTGTTTCGGCCTGGGTTTGTTTCGACTAAGTCAAAGTGGAAGCTATGAGTAAAAAGGTACTTCTAATAGAGGCGGAGCCTGCTTTTCTGAGTAAAAGTTGATTAATGCCAATTACAGAAAATTCTATCTAACAAACCTTCCTACGTGTAAACATGTGATTGGTTGCCTCAACTTTTTAAATTTTTACCAAAATAACTACCGCTCAATTTTAGATCTAAGCCAAGGTTAGTTTAGCAAATAAAACCTTCCATTAAACAAAAACAATCATGCAATTAAGTCCTTCCTTCTAAAACAATTTAATTTCCATAGTAAATCGATTAGGAAAAAACCCTAAAAATCATAAAAATTCACTTTCATCATGTTATCTAACATATCTAAATTTCGAACCCAAATTCTAAATATAATTTTTGAAATAAATTTCTAAACACAATTAAACATATTTTCATTTAAAAATTCATAACAATCTTTCTATAGCTTGGAAAATTATCAAAATTAAAACCCAACTCCAAAATCATATTTTGCATAACATATAATTTTTCTATGGCATTCAAAAATTGATTTAAATAAATTTTGCCTAAAACTGCATAAATCCCAATTTAAACAATCTTGTTTAAATCTTATAAATTATAATTCAAGCATATCATCATCCAAAACATCGTAGAAACGAATTTAGTCTTAAATTCGAAAACATATGTTCATAAAACAAAATAGAGATGGTACAAATTATTATTCACCTTAACTTAGATAAGGAGATTGAATTGAGATCAAGATTTATTTCCCTTTCTTTAATTCCTTAGCTTGATTCGAATTTCTCTTCCTTGACAATGGTCGGCTCCTCTTAGATTTACATTTATGATTTATGTTTTTGTAAAATGAGAAATAAACGTGAATGGTATAAGGAACGGAAATATATATCAGGGTTATGGTAACAGGTGCGACTAATTCTCAATATGCCTTTATGTAATTTAATTAGCTTAGAAACCATTCTTAAGCCCATTTAATTAATTAATCAAGCTCGGCCTTCTTATCATTTGTTCAAATCTCAATTCCCTTATCACTCTAATTATTTACACTATTCTATTTCATTTGTCTAATCAAATCTCCTGAATAAAGTTATAAAAATTAAGGGTGTTACAGTTTAAATGGAAGGACAAGGTGAGCTGGATCAATGAGAGTGGAGGGCAAAGTACATGGGTATTTTTTTAAATTAGTAATTTCTTTTCCTATAAAACCAAGATTCTTAATTCCTTTTTCATTTCCATTCTCGTGAGAATTCTTTCATTTTCTTTAGATATTTCCATGGCTTCTCTCCAGTTTCCAAAATTTAAAAATCCGTACTTTATTTACTTCTACATCTTTAAAAATTCATTTAAATCATTTTCCTTTACTACTACAACTCCTTTTCTCAAAAAGCACGCCTAGCTCCTTTAAAAACCACTTAAGGCCAAGTATTTAAGCCTTAGGCCAAACCACCATATGCCTTAAAGGCCTCAAAAAATCACAATTTTCCAAAGTCAAAGCACAGTTCTAAGTCATATTTAAGTTTGGAAGGATGGTTCTTTGGTTTAGTCGACTTTTTGGCCAAAAAACAAAATCTCTTTTTGCCTTAAATTTAAAATTTTGTAATTTATGAAAATTTATCGCTCGTAATTGGTTGAAAAGTATGTTGTGTTTGGGTAATATAATGTATACTTTAATGTAGATTCATTGTTTGATTGGTTGTTATGGTGTTACTTTGTATGGATGTACATGCACTTATGTATGTTGTGATTTAAATTTGAAATAGAAATTAAAGTTAAAAGGGTTAGTGAGGATTGAAAATTAGGATCCATTTGTTATATATTGTGATAGCATATGTATATGTTGTGTTCATGCCCTTATAGCTTATGTACCATGAAAAGTTAGTAAGTTGAGTTATTAATTCCGACATCAAGATCATTTGATTCAAAAGCTTGCTTTCTAACTTTATTTTATGGAAATGTTTTATAAAAGTTTTGAAAATCTCATTTTGTTTCTAAACTTTATTATAGGTTTATAAAAGTATGTTAACCATAAAGGATAGAGTTTTGAAAGCTATTTAGAGTATAAAACAGGATTTAAAATTTTAGGTCGTATAGCAATAATCGCTATAAATGCAGTTCGTGAAAAACATACTCTTTTTTAATTTAAAATGTTTTAACTAAAGAATATTTTGAAAATACAAAACATATTATAACAGTTTAAAGGTAATTATTTAGTTATTTATTTATTTATTTAATGGTTACTTTATTTATTAATTAAGTAGAATAATTAGTACTTAATCATTAATTAAGTTAAGGTAATTGGTACTTAATTATTTTTAGTCAAGTAAATTATAATTTGTTAATTATTATTTAATTTATTATAGGAATTATTTATTATTTAATTTAGATTAATTAAATTATTTATTTAAGAAAGGGTTTAATTATTAATTAATTTCTAATCAAGTTAAATTCAAGTTAAGAACTAACTAAAACTCGTTTATGAATTAATTATTTTAAATAAGGTTTATTTTAATATTTAGGGAATATGTAATTGATTAATTTAGAATAATTAATATCTAATTATTATTCAAAAAGTTTAAACTATTATTTAATAATTAATTTAAGATTGATTTTGGTTTAATTACCTATTTAAAAGCCGACAATTATTTAATTATTTATTTATGGATAATTATTATTTAATTAGTTATTTAATAGTTAATTATTCTTTAGTTTTTACTTAAATATCTAATTATGATTTAATAAGGAGTTTAAACAATATTAAATTATTAAATAAATAAAGTTTAAAAATTTTAAACCACTAATTCTAAAGATCGGTTTTGTTCTAAAGTAACTTTCTTTGTAAAGATGTTTCTGAATCTAATGGATTTCTATTTCAGTCACCCTTAAATAACCCCAATTTAAATATGAAATTCAATTACATTTGCTTGATAGAATAAATCACAGTTCTGCCATAATTTACTAAGTAGATTAATTTGATATCTATAAGGAAGAACAAATTCTTATTCTACTATATTATTTACTTGGACATTTTTCTGTATGTTGATTGATTATTATTGGTTGATTCCTTCTACATATTTGCTTGTTATGTAATACATGTGTTATAACTTGGATAATAAACCCAATTAAATGAATTATTGTGGTAACTAATCCTCCTTCTGATTATACAAAGTCCAATATTTCATTTTATCCTTATTGAAATGGTTTAAAGTTTATTTTTATTTTAAATATGGTATTTAAAAGATAGTTAAACAGATATTTTATCAAATGTTTGAAGTACATTTAATTTTTTTAAATGATTATTTAAAATTAGGATTTTCGTTAATATGTTTTAAAAATTATTAAATGAAGAATATTTTAAATAATAACTTGTTTATTTAAAGGTATTTTAAACAATTGATTACATCAAGAGAACTTTATTGGTTAAATCTTTATTAAAGGAATTTTTGTTTTACATAAAGAAGTTTTATAAATGATTTTGAAGATTTATCAAGAGTGTTATAAATGGTTTTAATATTTATAAAATAAGCTTTATAAAATGATTTTAAGCATTACAAAAGAGTTTTATAAATTAACATGGATATTTATGAAGTGTTTTATAAATTAATTTGGAATTTAAGTAAAAGAAATTTGTCAACAAGAAAACTTGTCAACACCGTTATGTAGAATTTAAAATATAGCAGTCTTATTCAAATCCCTCTCTCATTATGCTGAAATAATTAGTATCTTATTACTCCTTTCAATATACCTTTTGAACTAACTCTTTATTCTACCTTTCAACTCAATCGACACCCTTATATCCCTTTTTTTTTAAATCCTTCAAGCTTGCCGAATTTGTTTGGTTATCCGTTCGAAACCTCTTTTCAACACGAGTGCGAAGCCCTAAAGGTTGACGCTAAGGATTTAAGAATATGGTTTAACTAGGTAGGTTTCAACTTTGTCGAAAGTTGGTCTTTTAAATGGCTTGGGTTCAATCCTGAAATCTAAGAAAACAAGCTAAGTTTAAAGTTTCGTCTCACTCGAAAGATGACTTTTAGGTATCTAGATATTAAATTTCGAGACTTAAAGAAAATTGGATGGGTTTACGGTATCTGCTCCTTTAGAAAATGACCTTTTGACCTAGTCGACACAAGCAGATCGTAACTAAATCCATTCAGAATTTCAAATCAATAAAATATTCAAAAGTACTATAATTTTGCTTTCACTAAACTCAAGTAGTACAATTTGATCAAATCCCTAATCTAATTTCAGAATTATGGTTTTAAATTTACAATTTTAAGAAAGTTCATGAAGAGAGTGAATGAATTCTGATCCCTAAACCTAGACCCATACACTCTTATTTATTTGTAGGGATTGGCGCCTTTTGACTCAGAGCTTTCGACCTGGTCGAAAGGTCGCCTTGCAAGCCTTTCATCATCTTCAAGATTTGCGCATCCTTCTGCTTTGCACTTGAATGGATTTGAATGCTTTCATCATTGAAAGGGCAGATGTGCCTTTTTCTCCTTATGTTGCTTTGTTGTTGCAAGTAAGAAGACGTATGAGCTTTCAACTCTATTGACAAGTAGTTCTCAAGGGTTTCGAAGGTGCTGAAATGTTGAGGTTTTTGACATGGAAGGTAACTTCCGAACACATGCTTGCAGATTGATGTGGCACCTTTCCTGGTTATTAAAGGCTTCGATCGGTTTGAAAGGCTTGATTATGCTTTCGAAAGGGTTGTTCTGATCAAAGCATCTTTCTAAGTAGCTTGAATGAAGGCGAAAACTTTGGTTTCAAAAGGTTTGGCATGCTTGTGAGGGGTTGTTATCCACTACCTTCGAGAGGTATTCCTCCTCTTATTCGAAGCGTCTTCATGTACACGAAAACATCTGTTTCGAAAGGAAGAAATTGAAGCAAAAGGGAGCTTTCGACCACTTTGACCCCTTTGAAAGCTTGTAATATATCTGGCTTTTGGTTGCAGCATCCACTCGACTCCATTGAAAGGCTTTGTTGGTGCTGTCATTTCTCGTTCCTTTTTTGCTTCTATTCATTTTGGTTTCGGCAAGGTTGAAGTGAGAATTGGGGGTATCACTTGCCCCTTCCCCCACGAAGGGATGCCCTTGACTTCCAAGTCAACCATTTCGAAACCATTAATGCTTCACGCCTTTTCATATTCTCATGCAAATCATGGCCGCTCATTTATATTTGATCGTACGGTGTGCTGTCCATGCTCACTTTTCTTATAAACTAAGTTCCTTTCATCCCTTCTTTCATTTATCTGCAATTAGAAGAAATTTCCAGCAATAATCAAAGTTTTTAAATTCTCAAATAATTTCCATTTCCAACAAACATAAAGTCAAATCCAAAGTAAGTTTTTATTATTGTATTTTTTCGAATTTTCTTTTTACAGCAAATTTTGATTTTTAAAATTTTCTTGGTTCGAATCTAAACTATTGTTTTAACTTAATAGAAATTATCCAAGTCTTTCATTCGCCTGAAAGCATTCTCTAATTTATTCTCATTGTTTACTTCATTTCCTTTCCTCTATTAACTTTCATTCAGAACTCATCTAATTTGGATCTTTCCCTTCTTTTTAGGTTCGAATCTGCAATTTGGGGACATTTTTTAAGATTAACGATTGTAAATTTGCGTTCATATCAAGCTAGTTATTATTTTTTGAAGTTTTGAGTTAAAATCAAATTTAGGGAAGAAGGAAATTTCCAGTTACTTCATAAAGAAGTTTTAGCGGTATAAATCGCATTTTAGCGATGCAATTTTACCTTTTTACAATATCGAAAGAGGTTGAGGCGGCAAACTTTGATTTGCTTCTTTAACTCCTTTCGATGGGGTCAAAAGGATGTCCAACGCCTAACTCTTAATTGAAATCATCGAAAGGTCGACGTAGTTAATATGAAGTAGACATTCTTTGAAAGCATATCCATGCTTTAGTATGTTCTGATACCTTTTGAAGTGACTGAAACCTTTTGTATCGAATTCGATTGTTGATATGCTTTCAAAATCATGTACTCCTTTCGACTTGCTCGATACCCCTTGTAACTAATAGGAACTTGACCATTATTTTATAAAAATATTGTCGAAACGTCTCAAAGCCTTTTCATTTATATCAATGTTACTCAAATTTAAACCTTTCGATTCAATTGGCATATGGGGTTTCGACAATAATTGAACTCTTTTTGAAAAACTAAGTCGATGGGTTTCAACAGCGTCAAAAGGTTCTTTTGTTTTGTTTATTGGATATTGGTAGCATATATTTGTATTCAAATTGGTTATACAGGTTTCAACTACTTCCTTCAATAATAAAATTATACTTGAGCTTTCAACATTGTTGAAGGGTGTTTGTTGGGAGCCAACTTCTATTCTAGCTTTCAACTCTGTTGAAAGCTCAACAAATTTCATTTTTCTAACTCTAACATTCTTTCAAGAATATGAAAATTCATGTTTTGCTTGATATTCAAATTGTTGTAATAGGTTTTCAGTGTCCTTAAAAAATGTTAATTTCATAACAAACTATAATTTCTAACTTAAATGATTTCACCTGGCAAGATCGGGGAATGAAAATGTTTTCCCAAAAATCAGAAAAGGACACAATACCAGTGATGGAATCTTCTCTCAAGAAGATTAAAGAAACTTCCAAATGCTCCTTAATACCTACCTAGGATGAGGTGGACGCAGTTCTCAATGACTTCGGCATCACTGGGGTGGCAGCTATTCCTCCAAGTGATAACGACACCGTTCAAAGCCCACCTAAAGGGTACTTTGCCTATACTGCTCAACATTTGGCATGGAGGCTTCTTACCTTTCCTGGATTTCTTACCCAAATTCTTGACCTATCCGGGCATTGCTCTTATACACATATCTTTTACCCTTGGAACTCATGGCACTGGAGTCCAAATTCATTCACCTAAGCTGAAATTTGAACCATCCTATTCAATTGGTTAAGCTCAGCTCCTTCACCTAATGTTAAAATTTAAACTAACAAGTTCGATTGGTTAAGCTCAGCAACCCGCATAACCAAATCTTTAGAGCCAATCCCCTCAAAAAACTAATATCCAACAGGGTAAACAAATTCAAAGACTGGGAAACTCAGTTCTTCTTCGTTAAATGCTTTCCCAATATCAATGGGGTTTTCTCTTCCCTCGCAAGTTGATCACAGTATTTTTTCATTTAATTACTTTCCTTTTCTAATCTATGCATCTTTGTTAGGTTCTTCTGTTAAAAAGCTGAATGAAGAAGATAAGAAAATTGTAAAGTCGTTAATTATCGCTCAAGTAGGATTGGAAATAGATTAACTTTATTGAATCCTTCAAATCTACAAAAGCACTCCCTCCTACTAGTAGGCCAGATGGTACTTGATCAACCTCCATTAGTTCAACACATCCTGAAGCAAATGCTTCCTTTCTTTGGGTGATCCAAAGAATTTCTCCCCAACGTTACCGATTTGTCCTGATCACTCTGGTTGGTTTAAATGTAGTGCACGTAATTTGTTGTTGCGTTACTTTTTAAATTGCTTCTATGACCTGTAATTTTATGAATTTTCAAGTGTCGCTTCTCAGGTTGAACCAATTATAAGTGATCCGGCTCTCCCTTCTTCCACATCTCGTGTGTCATCTTTGTCTTAGGCTATTGCTAAGTCGAAGACGGTTGTAGAAAGAAGGTAGGGTAAAGCGGCCATGGTGGAACCATCCCCTAAGAAGGCCAAGATTGTTGAAGTTCCTGATTCTTCGCCGCCAGTAGAGGGGAGATTGTTGATATTGTCAAAACTTTGGAAGGTACAACTATTGAAGCATCTCTTGATCAACCCAAAAAGACACCCACATAGGTTGATCCCTTATCATGCACTATAACTTTTAGCTCTCCTCGTGCGATTGAACAAATGCAGAAAAACTTGGGGACTTTGGCCCCCTTTTAGGAGTTGTACTCTTCCAGATCTAAATCACATGTGCCTCTGAGAAATTTCAAAAAAATGGTTCAGCCTATCCTGAATTCTCCATCTTTTGCTTCTACTCGCCCGCCTTCTTCTGTTCCTAACTTATAACATCCCCCTACTTGGAGGTCCAAAACTAACGGCTATGAATGCTGCAGTCATCCATAGTTATTAATCCTCCGTGAGCAAATACGGCAATGTTAAATACATTGATACACAAAAACACAAGAATATGGAAGAAATAAAAAACAACAAACAAAGCCACATTCCATTTCAAAATATTTGAAATTCATTACATAATCATAATGCGCAGACCACGTTCAAACAAAATATACTTATTACAAAATACGCCAAGAGTGACATATGAAGATGGCCCCTTATATGATCAAAGTATATAATAAGGTAATAAAACAAGCTTGCCTTTACAACTAAACACAACAGAAATAAAAGAACTCTAAGTAGCTAGAATGCCTCTTACATGTCACCAGAAGCTTTATTTTCTAAAGATCGCCTGAAAACCCTAAGCCTAGAACTACTCGAAATAAACTGAGTACCCGAAAGTTTAAGTGGAAAACAGAAACTTTAGTTAGACATAAAGCCTAATATGAATAATAATCTACCATCTCAAACCATTTAGATATCTAGTGAGACCATGCCGCTTAGCAGAATGGGTTTTCTCCTCATTAGTGTCTTAAAAACTTTATAAAACCAAAAACTGTGCTTCTGCATCTACAATGGTTAAAACAATTCAAAGTAATATGATGATATGCAAACAACTAAGCTAATTATGGATTCCACATCCCCATATATTCTAACTAACTCTCTCAATTATAGTTTTTAGGATTATTATTAACCTATTAGTTTTCATGGGCTCACTAATTACTGGTTAAATGTTTATCGACTACCTGTCTGATTTCGTAGTTTTCACGGGATCACTAAGAACATAATGGTAACTCTAACGTCTTTACTTTTATCCAAGTTTTTATGGGCTGGCTAGGATAAAATGTTAACATCATTCAATATCTTAATCCTGATATAGTTTTCATGGGCTAACTATAAACTTATTGGCCCCTTTTAATATTAAATCATAGTTTTCATGAGCTAAATGTGAACTTATTGGCCTCTGCCAATATTTTTTTCTTTACACAATTTTTATGGGATTACTGTGAACCTATTGGCTTCTGCCAATTTCTTTAATAAATATTTTAACATTTCTTAAATCATATTCACTACAGGGTCAACCTAGCTGGTTATTCGGCCCTTTCCCAAAGCACCAATGTGGGTTAATTACAATGTTAATAAATATATGAAGAAGTAATCATAACAACAAAATAATACAACACAAATGGTTTAATATCCATGAAATCATTTTATATAAAACTAGGTTAATCCTTTCAACCTGTTATTCAAGGAAAACTTCTTCAAAAATTCCATATTTATGCCTTAGTTTTTTCTTTGAAATGAGAATGTATTATTTTTTTTGAAACCTTAAAACATCACTTTTGATATCATTGGATGACCTCCATCATAAGCATACAAAGCCTCTTTTCAAAACTCTAAGTATACACCTTTTGAAGCTCTATAAATCAATATTTTCGAAACCAAATCATACCTTTCGAATGTGTCAAAACATTGCTTAATAATCTTTAGAAATATAGCTTTGAAACTAAAGAAAGAACCCCTTTTGAAAACATTCGGTTTTACTCTTTAAAAACATCTTTTGGGTCAAAGTGCTTATACACGAAGTATCTCTTTTGAAACCTTTAATAAAATTGTTTGGGGAAAATTTTGATGTTGTTGGAACCATTGATTCGAACGCTCGAAACCTTTGAGTAAAATTTAGAAGAATAGCAGCGAAACCCCCTTTTGACACCATTGCCTTCAAAACCCATGACCCCTTTCAAAAATATTTAGAAAGTGGCTTAACATAAGTTTAAAACGAAAGCACCCTTCGAAAGTATTGATGACTTCAATATACTCGAAAGGTAAAAGAAAAGCGGCTGGGTTTCGACTAGATCGGAACCACTACTTTCGAAGGCATTCTTTTACAAATAAAGTAACCCCTTTTAAGGCATTTACCTTTGCAACCTTTTTTGAAAGCTATTTATAAAAACCCTTTTCGAAAACATATACTTTGACTAAATCGAAAGTTTAAAGCAAAACAAAGCAAGCCTTTAATATTTGAAAACAAAACTAAAGTTTCGAATCCATCGGAAGCATTGCTTTCGACACCATAGTTTCTGCCTTTCCTTCAATCCACAATGTAGCGTCTAAGTGATACCATGTGTATTGGTTTCGACTGGTTTGGTTTTGACTGAGTTGGAGCGGAAGCATGTAGTCGAAAGGCACTACTATAGGAGGCGGAACCAACTTTTCCGAATAGAGGCTAAAATTATATAATTTTTAGTACTTACTTTATAACTACCTGCCTATTTGTAATCCTTTGAATGATTGTCTTAAAATTTTTCAAATACCTTATGAAATAACTGTCGCATTTATTTGATCTAAATCAAGGGAAAAAGTAACGTTTAAGCCATTCGATTAAGCAAAACCAATATTTCAAATAAATCCTTCTTTTAAAATAATTTTTTTCCATGGAAAATCAATTAGGAAAAATCCCTAAAAATTATAGAAATTCACTTTCATCATGTTTTCAAACATATTAAAATTTCAGACCCTATTTCTTCTTGAAATAATCGAAACATATTTTAAACCCAAATATATCATATTTTCTTTTAGAATTCATAATAAATTTTTCATAGCTAGGAAAATTATAAAAATTTAAACCCATCTCTAGAATCATGTTTTACCTAACATATAAATTTTCGGTTGCATTTTAAAACCAATAACAATCGGTTTTTGCCCTAAAACCATGCAAATTCATATGCAAATGAATTGAATTTAAATCAAACATAGAATAATTCAAGCATATCATCATCCAAAATATCATAAAAACAAATTTAATCTTAAATCCAAAAACACATGATTATAAAAAACAAAATAGAGATGGTATAAATTATTAGTCACCTTGGATATGGTAAGGAATTCGAGATTTGTAAAAGATTGATTCCTCTAGCTTTGATCCTTAGCTTTGCTTTAATTTTTCTTCCTTATTTCCATTGTTAATGGCAGACTTCACTTAGTGTTTGATTTGCATTTTAGATTTTTAGAACGAACATCAAAATGATGAAATGAAACGTGAATGGGTATAACCGTGAATCAAAAGGTGGGGTTATTTAGTAATATTCCTATGTTTTTAATTAATAACATATGAGCCATTTGAAGCCCATTTAATTAATTACTTAAGCATGGCCTTCTTATAGTTTTATTCAAATCTTAATCCCCTTATTATTATTATTATTCTATTTAATTTATCTAATTAAATCTTCTGAATAATATTATCAAAAATTGGCGGTATTAAAACCTCCTCCTTAAAGAATTGCATCCTCGAAATTCGGTAAGGACTAAAAACTAAACATAGCAATCATCTGTAACAACTCCTACTAATCGTACTAGCTTATTTGACTAGCAACTATCTATATAAATCTATTATAGACATACCCTCACAACAGATTAGGATAAACATCCATAATCCTGTCTTCTATCTCCCAAGCACTTCTCGTTGTTGTTCCATTGAACTTTCTCCAACCTGACTGTCTTATTTCTTTTTTTTCCATCTCTCGCTACAACCCGAACTGGTTGTCTGACAAAAGTCAAATTAGACTCTACTACCAAATCTTCCAACACCGTCAGAGGAATAGTAGTCTCTAGATCATGCACAAATTTATGAAGATGGGACACATGAAATACATTATGGACACCCACTATATTGCTCGAATACTCTACTCTATGTGCGAATTTTCCAATTCTCTCTATAATCTGGAATGGTCCAACATATCTGGACGCTAATTTCCCTGATTTTCCAAATCGTACCACACCTTTCATCAGTGATACCTTAATGAAAACCTTATCTCCAACTACGAATTCTAGGCCTTTATGCCTCTTATCTGAATATCCCTTCTGTCTGGACTGAGCTTTATTCATCCTTCCTCGGATCAACTCAATCTTTTCTGATGCCTCGCTAACCAAATACAAATCTAAGACTAATCTGTCTCTAGTCTCGAACCAACAAGCTGATGATTTGCATGGTTTTCCATACAAAGCTTCAAAAGGTTCCAATCCTATAATGGTCTGGTAATTATTATTATAGGGAGAATCAACCAAATGTAGGCGATCTTTCCAAGATCCACCAATGTCTAATACACAAGCTCTCAATAAATCCTCAAGTACCTTGTTGACTCTCTCTTTGTTTGCACATCTGTCTGAGGGTGATATGCAGTACTCATATTAAGCTTGGTACCTAATACCTCATGTAAACTCTTCCAAATTCACTAGTGAACAAAGCATCCCTATCACTAACTATACTACTAGGAACTCCATGCAGTCTAATTATGTTCTTCGTGAACAACTTAGCTAAAATAGGTGTCGTCCTAGTTGACTTAACTGGAATGAAATGTGCATTTTTGGTTAGTCTGTCCACTACAACCTATATACTTTCATTTCTTCTATTTTCCATTGGCAAGCCGTCTATAAAATCCATGGATATCAAACCCCATTTCCAAACTAGAATCTCTAAAGGCTGAAGCAACCCACTCGGCTTTGATGTTTGGCTTTCCCATGTTGACAGTTTGCACACTACCTAACCCACAAGCCAACATCCCTCTTTATACCTTTCCAATAGAAGCTCCTCTTTATATCTTGATACATCTTGGTCTCTCTAGGATGAATCAAAAACTCGATTCGGTGGTATTCTTTAAGAATTTCTTTCCTCAAGCTCTCCATATTCAGAACAAATAATCATCCCTTCTTTCTCAACCGCCCTCTTTAGTCAAGACTAAATCCTTTTATATCATTGATCTCATCTCCATTCTCAAGCCTTTTAATCCTCTCGACTAATACGAGATCCTCCTTTTGTTTAGAAGCAATCCTTTTGATCAGCACTGGACGGACTTCTAAACAAGACAATACGACGGTACTCTGACAGGAACTAGCAGTCAACCTTAATTGCACACCACAACTAGTCAAATCTTCTAAATCCTTCCACTCTACCAACATAGCTAACACCACATTCTAATGTCTTCTGCTAAGAGCATCCGCAACCTTATTACCTTTCCCTGGTGTATACTCTGTACCAAAATCATAAGCAGCCAAAAACTCCTGCCACCTCTGCTGTCTCATATTCAACTCTTTCTGAGAGAATAAATATCGTAAAGACTTATGATCGGTATAAAGCTCAAACCTCTTTCCTGAGAGATCATGTTACCAAATCTTCTATGCAAAGATTACCGTAGCCAACTCCAAATCATGAGTAGGAAACCTCACTTCATGCGATCTAAGCTGTCTGGATGAATAGGCAATAACTTTACCCTTCTACATCAACACTGCTTTCAATCTAGTCCCACATGCATCGGTACACACCACCAATCCTTGATTTTCGTCTAGAACTACTAAAACTGGTGCATTGGTCAATAAATGCTTTAACTTAAGGAATTCTTCCTCACATTTGTCGGAGAAAACAAACTTCACCTCCTTCCTAGTTAAGTTAGTCAAAGGTGTTGCTATCCATGAGAAATCCTTGATGAATCTCCTGTAACAGCCAGCAAGTCCAAGAAAACTCCTAATCTAGGTCACCGTTTCTGGTTTCTTCCAATTATTCATAGCTTCAATCTTATCTGAATCTACTGACAAGCCTTTCTCTGAAACCACATGACCAAGAAACTTAATCTCTTTCTTCCAAAAATGGCACTTGGTAAACTTCGCCTTTCATTGATTCTGCCTCAGCATTTCAAGTACCACTCTTAGTTGAACTTCATGCTCTCTCTCATCCTTTGAGTATACTAAAATGTCATCTATAAACACTAGCACAAACCTATCCAAGTACTCTCGAAAAACTCGGTTCATTAAATCCACGAAGAAAGAAGGCGCATTCATTAATCAAGTGGCATCACTAACCAATCATACGAACTATACCAAGTCCGAAATACTGTTAAAGGAACACTGTCCTCTACCACTCTTAACTGATAGAAACCTATCGCTAAATCCAACTGGGAAAATAGTTTGGCTTCACTCATCTGATCGAATAGATCATCTATTCTTAGCAAAGGATACTTATTATTAATCGTCCTTTCATTCAACTTACGATTGTCGCTACACATCCCCAATGACCCATCTGGTTTCTTCACGAACACTGTGGAAGCTTCCCAAGACGAACTACTTGTTCTAATAAAATTCCTTCCTTCAAGTTCCATTAGCTGCACCTTTAATTCCTTCATCTCAGTCATTGTCATCCTATTAGGCGGTCTACTCATAGGTTCAGCTCCTGGCACAAGATATATCCGAAACTCAATAACTCGTTACGGTGGTAGTCCTATGACTAGCTCAAAGACATCTGCAAACTCTCTTTCTACTTGAACCTAACTTACCTCATCTTCTATCTCCATAGCGCTAAGCAAAGTACTAACACTCCGGTTAGAATTCTCCACTGAGAATATTACTCAGTTATGACTATCTGGATGTCTTAGTGATATTTCCCTATCCTGGCAAAATATTCTAGCCTCATATCTACCCAACCAATCCATACCCAAAATGATCTGAAAATCTACGAAATCAATAACATACAAGCTGCATGCAAACTTATGACCTAAAAAAATCAAGTTCTAACTAGTCACATCTCAACCGTAAAGTTGCATACCCTCCTATTGGATTCACAACCCGTAAGGAAGTAACAAGGTAGATAGGTTATAAGCATAATCTATCAACCAAACACTCAGATATAATTGAACGTGACGCATCGATATCCTAACTAGAATACTCTGAATCAAAAGTGTACCTTCCATCATAGTCTTCCCTTTATCAGCTATAGTAGGCCTGCTGGTCCAATAGCAAAAACCTTTCCTTTGTCTTCCCTGACTGGCTCTGGACACTGATTCCTATAGTGCCCAACTTGATCACCGTTGAAGCACTTCACATTCTTCTTATTTGCAGCCTTCCCCCGGTCACCTTATTGGCACTCGTTCACATAATGACCCATCTTGTCACACTTATAGCAAACTAACTCCATCTTTGCCTTCTTGGCAGCTTCTCCCTTCTGTGCTCCCTTCTTCTTAAAGAATGTTCTCTACTTCCCCTAAGAACCCTGAATTTCCACTTGCTTCTCTCTAGCACAACTAGCAAGCATCTCCTCATGGCGAATGGCCATCTCCACAACTAAATTACTAGGATTGCAAAAATGTAGCAGGGTTGCCCTAGAAATTTCAGGCCTCATTCCCCTAATGAACTTCTCATTTCTTCTAATGATTGTGTCTATAGTATTATGTCCATAACGGGACAATTCCTCAAACTTAGTGGCATACTCAACAACCGACGTCTCTTCATCTAGATCCATAAACTTCCTCATTAGCTCTGACTTAGTAAACTCAGACATAAAATTTTACTCAAATCACCTTCTAAACTCAATCCAAGTCAACTGTTCATCCGAAACTCTACTAGTAATATTGTTCCACTAGTGAAGCGCTGACCCTTGCAACTTCCTAGAGGGCGACCTTCTCTTTTGCCCATCATCTAAACCCAAATTAGCGAAGTTGTGCTTACAATGCAACAACTAATTCTCTACTTCTATTGCATCCACCATCCCCATGAATGGCTTCCCACCAAGACAGGTGTAATCTCTACTTAGCCTAGCATAATTATACCCAACTGGAGTCACAAGATTAGCTACTCCAACATTTCTAGCAACACTGGCAGTAACTCCTGCTTGCATCATATTGAGAAGAACTAATACATTGCCCTCATATCTACTGGTGGTTTTCCAACACCCACATTGGCATCAACATTTTGGTTATTAGCATTAGCTGGTCGATCCGGGTTCCTCCTGGTGGTGGTTCGAGCATTTCCATTGGTTGTGGTGCTTTCTCCATAGAGATTTCCTCCCCCGTTTCTTGCTTCCATGTCTTATTTCTCATGAATCTACATATGAACTTTAGTAAGATACAGAAGAACGGTCTAAGAGAGCAGAGAATACGTACTTATATATATAACTATATATCAAATACAAGTACGTTACTATAGCATTAACCCAAACCCAATCTTATTGTCTGATTCCTTAGATTATGTTTGAAAAATCTTTTTCGTTTAAGTTTCTTTTAAAGTTTGGTAAACCGATGCTCTGATACCAACTTGTAACATCCTCCTACTTAGAGGCCCAAAACTAATGGGTTGGAATGCTACAGTCATCCATAGTTATTAATCATCGGCGACCAAACACGGCAATATTAGGTACATTGATATATAGAAACACAAAAATATGGAAAAAACCAAAACAGTAAACAAAGTCCACATTCCATTTCAAAATATCCATGAAATCATTTTATATAAAACTTGGTTAATCCTTTCAACCTGTTATTCAAGGAAAACTTCTTCAAAAATTCCATATTTATGCCTTAGTTTTTTCTTTGAAATGAGAATGCATTATTTTTTTTGAAACCTTAAAACATCACTTTTGATATCATTGGATGACCTCCATCATAAGCATACAAAGCCTCTTTTCAAAACTCTAAGTATACACCTTTTGAAGCTCTATAAATCAATATTTTCGAAACCAAATCATACCTTTCGAATGTGTCAAAACATTGCTTAATAATCTTTAGAACTATAGCTTTGAAACTAAAGAAAGAACCCCTTTTGAAAACATTCGGTTTTACTCTTTAAAAACATCTTTTGGGTCAAAGTGCTTATCTCTTTTGAAACCTTCAATAAAATTGTTTGGGGAAAATTTTGATGTTGTTGGAACCATTGATTCGAACGCTCGAAACCTTTGAGTAAAACTTAGAAGAATAGCACCGAAACCCCCTTTTGACACCATTGCCTTCAAAACCCATGACCCCTTTCAAAAATATTTAGAAAGTGGCTTAACATAAGTTTAAAACGAAAGCACCCTTCGAAAGTATTGATGACTTCAATATACTCGAAAGGTAAAAGAAAAGCGGCTGGGTTTCGACTAGATCGGAACCACTACTTTCGAAGGCATTCTTTTACAAATAAAGTAACCCCTTTTAAGGCATGTACCTTTAAAACATAAAATGGCAACCTTTTTGAAAGCTATTTATAAAAACCCCTTTCGAAAACATATACTTTGACTACGTCGAAAGTTTAAAGCAAAACAAAGCAAGCCTTTAATATTTGAAAACAAAACTAAAGTTTCGAATCCATCGGAAGCATTGCTTTCGACACCACAGTTTCTGCCTTTCCTTCAATCCACAATGTAGCGTCTAAGTGATACCATGTGTATTGGTTTCGACTAAGTGGGTTTCGACTGGTTTGGTTTTGACTGAGTTGGAGCGGAAGCATGTAGTCGAAAGGCACTACTATAGGAGGCGGAACCAACTTTTCCGAATAGAGGCTAAAATTATATAATTTTTAGTACTTACTTTATAACTACCTGTCTATTTGTAATCCTTTGAATGATTGTCTTAAAACTTTTCAAATACCTTACGAAATAACTGTCGCATTTATTTGATCTAAATCAAGGGAAAAAGTAACGTTTAAGCCATTCCATTAAGCAAAACCAATATTTCAAATAAATCCTTCTTTTAAAATAATTTTTTTCCATGGAAAATCAATTAGGAAAAATCCCTAAAAATTATAGAAATTCACTTTCATCATGTTTTCAAACATATTAAAATTTCAGACCCTATTTCTTCTTGAAATAATCGAAACATATTTTAAACCCAAATATATCATATTTTCTTTTAGAATTCATAATAAATTTTCATAGCTAGGAAAATTATAAAAATTTAAACCCATCTCTAGAATCATGTTTTACCTAACATATAAATTTTCGGTTGCATTTTAAAATCAATAACAATCGGTTTTTGCCCTAAAACCATGCAAATTCATATGCAAATGAATTGAATTTAAATCAAACATAGAATAATTCAAGCATATCATCATCCAAAATATCATAAAAACAAATTTAATCTTAAATCCAAAAACACATGATTATAAAAACAAAATAGAGATGGTATAAATTATTAGTCACCTTGAATATGGTAAGGAATTCGAGATTTGTAAAAGATTGATTCCTCTAGCTTTGATCCTTAGCTTTGCTTTAATTTTTCTTCCTTATTTCCATTGTTAATGGCTACTTCACTTAGTGTTTGATTTGCATTTTAGATTTTTAGAACGAACATCAAAATGATAAAATGAAACGTGAATGGGTATAACCGTGAATCAAAAGGTGGGGTTATTTAGTAATATTCCTATGTTTTTAATTAATAACATATGAGCCATTTGAAGCCCATTTAATTAATTACTTAAGCATGCCCTTCTTATAGTTTTATTCAAATCTTAATCCCCTTATTATTATTATTATTCTATTTAATTTATCTAATTAAATCTTCTGAATAATATTATCAAAAATTGGCGGTGTTAAAACCTCCTCCTTAAAGAATTGCATCCTCGAAATTTGGTAAGGACTAAAAACTAAACATAGCAATCATCTGTAACAACTCCTACTAATCGTACTAGCTTATTTGACTAGCAACTATCTATATAAATCTATTATAGACATACCCTCACAAAAGATTAGGATAAATATCCATAATCCTGTCTTCTATCTCCCAAGTACTTCTCGTTGTTGTTCCATTGAACTTTCTCCAACCTGACTGTCTTATTTCTTTTTTTTCCATCTCTCGCTACAACCCGAACTGGTTGTCCGACAAAAGTCAAATTAGACTCTACTACCAAATCTTCCAACACCGTCAGAGGAATAGTAGTCTCTAGATCATGCACAAATTTACGAAGATGGGACACATGAAATACATTATGGACACCCACTATATTGCTCGAATACTCTACTCTGTGTGCGAATTTTCCAATTCTCTCTATAATCTGGAATGGTCCAACATATCTGTACGCTAATTTCCCTGATTTTCCAAATCGTACCACACCTTTCATCAGTGATACCTTAATGAAAACCTTATCTCCAACTAAGAATTCTAGGCCTTTATGCCTCTTATCTGAATATCCCTTCTGTCTGGACTGAGCTTTATTCATCCTTCCTCGGATCAGCTCAATCTTTTCTGATGCCTCGCTAACCAAATACAGATCTAAGACTAATATGTCTCTAGTCTCGAACCAACAAGCTGATGATTTGCATGGTTTTCCATACAAAGCTTCAAAAGGTTCCAATCCTATAATGGTCTGGTAATTATTATTATAGGAAAAATCAACCCAATGTAGGCGATCTTTCCAAGATCCACCAATGTCTAATACACAAGCTCTCAATAAATCCTCAAGTACCTTGTTGACTCTCTCTTTGTTTGCACATCTGTCTGAGGGTGATATGCAGTACTCATATTAAGCTTGGTACCTAATACCTCATGTAAACTCTTCCAAATTCACTAGTGAACAAAGCATCCCTATCACTAACTGTACTACTAGGAACTCCATGCAGTCTAATTATGTTCTTCGTGAACAACTTAGCTAAAATAGGTGCCGTCCTAGTTGACTTAACTGGAATGAAATGTGCATTTTTGGTTAGTCTGTCCACTACAACCTATATACTTTCATTTCTTCTATTTTCCATTGGCAAGCCGTGTATAAAATCCATGGATATCAAACCCCATTTCCAAATTGGAATCTCCAATGGCTGAAGCAACCCACTCGGCTTTGATGTTTGGCTTTCCCATGTTGACAGTTTGCACACTACCTAACCCACAAGCCAACATCTCTCTTTATACCTTTCCAATAGAAGCTCCTCTTTATATCTTGATACATCTTGGTCTCTCTAGGATGAATCAAAAACTCGATTCAGTGGTATTCTTTAAGAATTTCTTTCCTCAAGCTCTCCATATTCAGAACAAATAATCGTCCCTTCTTTCTCAACCACCCTCTTTAGTCAAGACTAAATCCTTTTATATCATTGATCTCATCTCCATTCTCAAGCCTTTTAATCCTCTCGACTAATACGAGATCCTCCTTTTGTTTAGAAGCAATCCTTTTGATCAGCACTGGTCGAACTTCTAAACAAGACAATACGACGGTACTCTGACAGGAACTAGCAGTCAACCTTAATTGCACACCACAACTAGTCAAATCTTCTAAATCCTTCCACTCTACCAACATAGCTAACACCACATTCTAATGTCTTCTGCTAAGAGCATCCGCAACCTTATTACCTTTCCCTGGTGTATACTCTGTACCAAAATCATAAGCAGCCAAAAACTCCTGCGACCTCTGCTGTCTCATATTCAACTCTTTCTGAGAGAATAAATATCGTAAAGACTTATGATCGGTATAAAGCTCAAACCTCTTTCCTGAGAGATCATGTTACCAAATCTTCTATGCAAAGATTACCGTAGCCAACTCCAAATCATGAGTAGGAAACCTCACTTCATGCGATCTAAGCTGTCTGGATGAATAGGCAATAACTTTACCCTTCTACATCAACACTGCTTTCAATCTAGTCCCACATGCATCGGTATACACCACCAATCCTTGATTTTCGTCTAGAACTACTAAAACTGGTGCATTGGTTAATAAATTCTTTAACTTAAGGAATTCTTCCTCACATTTGTCGGAGCAAACAAACTTCACCTCCTTCCTAGTTAAGTTAGTCAAAGGTGTTGCTATCCATGAGAAATCCTTGATGAATCTCCTGTAACAGCCAGCAAGTCCAAGAAAACTCCTAATCTAGGTCACCATTTCTGGTTTCTTCCAATTATTCATAGCTTCAATCTTATCTGAATCTACTGACAAGCCTTTCTCTGAAACCACATGACCAAGAAAGTTAATCTCTTTCTTCCAAAAATGGCACTTGGTAAACTTCGCCTTTCATTGATTCTGCCTCAGCATTTCAAGTACCACTCTTAGTTGAACTTCATGCTCTCTCTCATCCTTTGATTATACTAAAATGTCATCTATAAACACTAGCACAAACCTATCCAAGTACTCTCGAAAAACTCGGTTCATTAAATCCACGAAGAAAGAAGGCGCATTCATTAATCAAGTGGCATCACTAACCAATCATACGAACTATACCAAGTCCGAAATACTGTTAAAGGAACACTGTCCTCTACCACTCTTAACTGATAGAAACCTATCGCTAAATCCAACTGGGAAAATAGTTTGGCTTCACTCATCTGATCGAATAGATCATCTATTCTTAGCAAAGGATGCTTATTATTAATCGTCCTTTCATTCAACTTACGATTGTCGCTACACATCCCCAATGACCCATCTGGTTTCTTCACGAACACTGTGGCAGCTTCCCAAGACGAACTACTTGTTCTAATAAAATTCCTTCCTTCAAGTTCCATTAGCTGCACCTTTAATTCCTTCATCTCAGTCATTGTCATCCTATTAGGCGGTCTACTCATAGGTTCAGCTCCTGGCACAAGATATATCCGAAACTCAATAACTCGTTACGGTGGTAGTCCTATGACTAGCTCAAAGACATCTGCAAACTCTCTTTCTACTTGAACCTAACTTACCTCATCTTCTATCTCCATAGCGCTAAGCAAAGTACTAACACTCTGGTTAGAATTCTCCACTAAGAATATTACTCAGTTATGACTATCTGGATGTCTTAGTTATATTTCCCTATCCTGGCAAAATATTCTAGCCTCATATCTACCCAACCAATCCATACCCAAAATGATCCGAAAATCTACGAAATCAATAACGTACAAGCTGCATGCAAACTTATGACCTAAAAAATCAAGTTCTAACTAGTCACATCTCAACCCTTGAGTTGCATACCCTCCTATTGGATTCACAACCCGTAAGGAAGTAACAAGGTAGATAGGTTATAAGCATAATCTATCAACCAAACACTCAGATATAATTGAACGTGATGCATCGGTATCCTAACTAGAACACTCTGAATCAAAAGCGTACCTTCCATCATAGTCTTCCCTTTATCAGCTATAGTAGGCCTGCTGGTCCAATAGCAAAAACCTTTCCTTTGTCTTCCCTGACTGGCTCTGGACACTGATTCCTATAGTGCCCAACTTGATCATCGTTGAAGCACTTCACATTCTTCTTATTTGCAGCCTTCCTCCTGTCACCTTATTGGCACTCGTTCACATAATGACCCATCTTGTCACACTTATAGCAAACTAACTCCATCTTTGCCTTCTTGGCAGCTTCTCCCTTCTGTGCTCCCTTCTTCTTAAAGAATGTTCTCTACTTCCCCTAAGAACCCTGAATTTCCACTTACTTCTCTCTAGCACAACTAGCAAGCATCTCCTCATGGCGAATGGCCATCTCCACAACTAAATTACTAGGATTGCAAAAATGTAGCAGGGTTGCCTTAGTAATTTCGGGCCTCATTCCCCTAATGAACTTCTCATTTCTTCTAATGATTGTGTCTATAGTATTATGTCCATAACGGGACAATTCCTCAAACTTAGTGGCATACTCAACAACCGACATCTCTTCATCTAGATCCATAAACTTCCTCATTAGCTCTGACTTAGTAAACTCAGACATAAAATTTTACTCAAATCTCCTTCTAAACTCAATCCAAGTCAACTGTTCATCTGAAACTCTACTAGTAATATTGTTCCACTAGTGAAGCGCTGACCCTTGCAACTGCCTAGAGGGCGACCTTCTCTTTTGCCCATCATCTAAACCCAAATTAGCGAAGTTGTGCTTACAATGCAACAACTGATTCTCTACTTCTATTGCATCCACCATCCCCATGAATGGCTTCCCACCAAGACAGTTGTAATCTCTACTTAGCCTAGCATAATTATACCCAACTGGAGTCACAAGATTAGCTACTCCAACATTTCTAGCAACACTGGCAGTAACTCCTGCTTGCATCATATTGAGAAGAACTAGTACATTGCCCTCATATCAACTGGTGGTTTTCCAACACCCACATTAGCATCAGCATTTTGGTTATTAGCATTAGCTGGTCGACCCGGGTTCCTCCTGGTGGTGGGTCGAGCATTTCCATTGGTTGTGGTGCTTTCTCCAGAGAGATTTCCTCTCCCGTTTCTTGCTTCCATATCTTATTTCTCATGAATCTACATATGAACTTTAGTAAGATACAGAAGAATGGTCTAAGAGAGCAGAGAATACGTACTTATATATATAACTATATATCAAATACAAGTACGTTACTATAGCATTAACCCAAACCCAATCTTATTGTCTGATTCCTTAGATTATGTTTGAAAATTCTTTTTCATTTAAGTTTCTTTTAAAGTTTGGTAAACCTATGCTCTGATACCAACTTGTAACATCCTCCTACTTAGAGGCCCAAAACTAACGGGTTGGAATGCTACAGTCATCCATAGTTATTAATCATCGGCGACCAAACACGGCAATATTAGGTACATTGATATATAGAAACACAAGAATATGGAAAAAAACCAAAACAGTAAACAAAATCCACATTCCATTTCAAAATATTTCAAATTCATTACATAATCCTAGTGCACAGACCATGTTTAGACAAAATATAGTTATTACAAAATATGCCAAGAGCGACCTATGAAGATGCTCCCTTGAATGATCAGAGTACATAATAAGGCAATAAAACAAGTTTGCCTTTACAACCAAACACAATGGAAATAAAAGAACTCTAAGTA
Organism: Allium cepa; assembly: GCA_030765085.1. Classification (NCBI taxonomy): domain Eukaryota; kingdom Viridiplantae; phylum Streptophyta; class Magnoliopsida; order Asparagales; family Amaryllidaceae; genus Allium; species Allium cepa. The sequence goes on along the minus strand of CM060937.1, from coordinate 900,064,428 downwards.
GCTAGAATGCCTCCTGCATGTCATCAGAAGCTTTTTTCGTCTAACGATCACATGAAAACCAAAACGTCAAACTACTCAAAATCAATTGAGTACCCGAGAGTTTAAGTGGAAAACAAAAACTTCGAGTTAGACATAAAGCCTGGTATGAATAATAATCTACGATCTCAAACCATTTATATATCTAGTGAGACCACGCCGCTTAGCGGAATAGATTTGCCCCTCACTAATGTCTTAAAAACTTTATAAAACCATATATTGTGCTCCTCCATCCACAATGGTTAAAACAATTCAAAATAATATGATGATATGCAAACAAATAAGATAATTCTTGATTACCCATCTCCATTTATTCTGACTATCTATCTCAATTATAGTTTCTAGGATTACTATTAACCTATTAGTTTTCATAGGCTCACTAATAATTGGTTAATCGTTTATGGAGTAACTTTCTGATTTCATAGTTTTTATGGGATCACTAAGAACCTATTGGTAACTCCAATATCTTTATTCTTATCCTAGTTTTCATAGGATGACTAAAAACCTATTAACATCTGTCAATATATTAATCCGGATATGGTTTTCATGGGTAAACTATAAACATATTGGCCCATGCCAACATCAAATCATAGTTTTCAAGGGTTGACTATGAACCTATTGGCCCCTGCCAATATCTTTTTCTTTATATAGTTTTCATGGGCTTACTGTGAATTTATTGGCCCCTGCCAATATCTTTAATAAAGATTTTAACATTTATTAAGTCATATTCACTACTGGGTCAAGCTAGCTGGTTATTCCACCCTTCCCAACAGCACTGTTATGGGTTAATTACAATGTGTATAAATATATGAAGAAGCAATCATAACAACAAAATAATACCAACATCAATGGTTTAATATCCTTGAAATCATTTTATATAAACCTCGGTTAATCCATCAACTTGTTATTGAAGGAAAACTTCTTCAAAAACTTCATTTCAAAGCTCTTTATTTATACCATGGTTTTTCCTTTAAAATGAGAATAGGTAATTTGTTTTGAAACCTTAAAACATCACTTTCACAATCACTGGATGACCTCCATCGAAAGTATAGAAAACCTCTTTTCAAAACTCTAAGTATAAACCTTTCGAAGCTTTATAAATCAATCCTTTTGAAACCAAATCATACTTTTCGAATGTGTAAAAACATTGCTTAATAATCATTAGAAATATGGCTTCGAAACCAATGAAAGTACCCCTTTCGGAACATTGGGTTTTACTCTTTAAAAACATCTTTTGGGTCAAAGTGGTTACATATGACAGTATCTCTTTTGAAACCTTTAATAAAATTGTTTAGGGGAAATATTGATGGTGTCGGAACCATCTATTCAAAAGCTTAAAACCTTTGGGAAAAATTTAGAATTTAAACACTCTTTCGACAACATTGCCTTTAAAACCCATGACCCCTTTCAAAAACATTTAGGAATTGGTTTAACATAAGCTAAAAACAACAGTACCTTTCCAAAGTTTTGATGACTTCAATATACTCGAAAGGTAAAAGAAAAGCGGTTGGGTTTCGACTGGGTTGGAACAACTACTTTCGAAGGCATTCTTTTATAAATAAAATAAACTCTTCGAAAGCACGTACCTCTAAAACATAAAATGGAAACCTCCTTTGAAAGCTATTTAGAAAAACCCTTCTAAAAGCATATGCTTCGACTACCTCAAAAGCTTGAAGTAAAACAAAGCAGGCACTTAATATTTGAAAACAAAAATGGGGTTTCGACCCCATCGGAAGCATTGCTTTCGACACCATAACTTCCGCCTTTCTTTCAATCCACTACTGTAACATCCCAAAAATTAATCAAATTAATAATATATTTAAAACCCATGGAATTTAATTTGAAAATAAATTGGAAAAAATTATTAAACAAATAAAATAAATGAAAATTAGATATGAATAAAATTCCATTTTTATTTTGAGTTTAAGATATTGTAATAATGAATGTTTAAAAAGTCATTTGAATTTAAAATTTTATACATATATGTATATTGCATATATGAGTAGGATCAAATACATATTGGAAATTTATTTAAATTTTTCAAGGTATGTGTGAAATATAAATGGACACAAATTTTTATATTTCAAGTTTAAAACTGAAATTTAAATTTAAATTTAAAATAAATGTTTTTAAAAATAAGTAGCATTTAAAAATAATTAAGATGTTATGTATATAATATAAATATTGGTTAAAAACAATTCCTTTAACAATTGTATACATATATACACAAATGCATAGGATATAAAAATTTATAAAAAAATTCGTTTGCCTTGTAAAAAATCAAAAAGGCTAAACATACATTCACATGGGAAATGGAGTGAAGAGATTAACAAAATTTAGATCTCATGATTATCTCTTTTTACAAATGCAATGAAACATCATTACTTTAATAAAATAATCAAATTAAAAATTTCAGAAAACCTTTCAGCTTCCAATTTCAAATTTATTTAGCTCCAAATCTCTGAAAAGTTCAGTAACCAAAAGATTTAGCAATCTCAAGCTCCAACACTCAAGAAAAAAACAGAAAGATAAAAAAAAGAAAACTGCCTATCTTCTTCAATTCAAAAGTAAAATATGAGAATCATCTTAACGCTTTAAGTTGTAGTGTGAGTTACATCTCTCAGCTAAGTTTTTAAAACTTTATAGTTAATGAAATTATGATTTTGAAATCATATTTTAACAACATATTCAAAAAAAAAACTACAGATTTGAAAAAAAAAACAAGAGCTTCAGGTTTACATCTAGCTTTCTGTTTACAAGAGTAAACCATATCAAAATCCAATTCTAATCTTTGTCTCCCTCATTTATTCTGAAAATGAATTGAAAAACAAGTTGAACTTTTGTTTTAAAACCTGTACTATGTTCCAGTAATAAATTAAAGCAAGGCTATATAGTTTTTTTCTGGAACTTATGAAATGCAGTCATCGCTTAATTTTTTTGTAGAAATTCGAACCTCTTGGATTTTTATCTCAGTTATACTATTTGAATCCCCTCTAAAAATAATGATTTTTGAAACTGAAATTCAAATTTTTCATTAGCTTTTAACTAAGATATTTGGGATGACCTGAAAAATGAAGTTTTGTCAAATTCTGGTGATCTAATAAATTATAGGCCTTGAGTTCGTTGTCACAGCAAGGTTTAATTTTTAACATCACTAGAAAAATACGAGTATAATTTATAAATCCTTAACTTTCTAATACGAGATAAAATTAGGGTTTAAGAACCCATTTTTGTTCACGTTTGAAATGATGGTGCTGTGCCATCATAGGTCGATCGGAATTCGTCAATGATGCAAATCGCGACGTAGCACGTTTATGGAGCTTCGGTCCAAATTTGGTGATCGCCGACGGTCAGAGGATGTGGGGCGAGGCTTTTTTTTGATGATGTTTTAGATGGGGTGTTTGGGTCAAGATGACTCGATCCTGGTTTTCGAAATTTATTTCGAATTCTGGGTGTTTGTGGTGTTTTGGGGGATGGACGTCGACTCGAGGGTGGCTGCAGCTTCGACCAACGACGATGATTTTGGCCGTGCACGTGCACGTGGTGGTCGTGGTGTCAGTTTGATAGCTTGGGAAGAAGGAAAGGGTGACTCGAAGCACAATGCGGGGATTCGGGAGATAGCTCGAAGACAAACCCGTGTCATTTAAACGTTGCATCGGGTTGTATAAAACACTTAAATAAATTATTGTTAAAAAATTTCTCTCGGGTAAATTTTGGTTAAAACTTGAAGCGGGGGATGTTTGTCTCGGGGACGACTCGAGGCAGTCTCGGGTTGGTCATGGAAACAGCAAGAAATCCTGTTTTTTAACTAAATTTTTGAAACACAAGTTAAATAATTTCCTGAATACACTCTTTAGAAATTAATGATAATTTTTTGGTGGAATGTGAAGTAAATGATATTGAATCAATTATTTAAAATTTATGAAGTTCAAAAATATTTCAAATTGTATATTTTCCTTTAAATAAAAAAGTTGTTTTAAAATCTAACATAATAAAAAGTTTAGAAGTAAATCAAATATTCAAGTATTAGTTTTAAACCAAATTTATTTATAATAATAGTAATTAAAAATTAATGTTTTTAATGATTTTATAATTAATAATTAATTAATTAAAGAATAGTCGATTAATAAAAGTAATTAAACTTATTTAGTTAACAATTAAGGATTAATGAATTTAAATAATTAATTAAAGGATAATTAGTTAATAAAGCCAATTAAAATTTAATTAATTCATAGTTAAGAAAAATTAAACATTGTTTTAAAATAATTAATAAAGATAATTATATGGTTAATTCACTTTAATCACAATCACCTTAATCAAAGATGATTGACTATCATCAAATATTCTGTACTGGATTGACATTTCTGTTGTGATACTGTGATTGCTTTGTGATGATATGTGATTTGTGATATGTTCCTATATGTATGTGAAAACCCCTTTTCACCCATAAAATGGCATTTAAACTTCGATGCGACAGGGAGTCGGATTTCAGTTAGTTATCCGAAACCCACATCCAACCCTGAATGCGAATCCTTGTAATTGATACACCCACTTGTTTTAAAATTGAGCGCTCACTATTCGGGTTAGCCGGGAGAGGACCTTTGTGTAATATAACCCATTCCGAATAATGATTCGATGAAATGGATATCATTTGAAGACAGTGGTGAAGACCAGGTGTCTTCGAAAATGTTAGGATAACTTATCGATTGTCTTTGCACTGAGTTGCTATGGTATAGAGATCTCCACCTGTGATGGGGAGTCCGATGAGAATCGTGGACGCCCGGATTTGCAAGGACTTCTTCTTTTATTAGACGAAGTGCCTTCGGTTTCATTCGAATCCGGAACAGACTTGTATGGTCATGTGTCTGACACTACACTTTGAGATATAAAGCCGATTTCTTCCAAATACATATCTGTTGGCGGCGGAGAATTTATTCTCTTAGCTTAACACCCTTCTCTGAGACGTACAAGCTCAGAGGTTATGTAGTTGAAGGTTATCAGCGATATACTCCCAATTTGGTAGTGTGGCATGCTAAGTGTTGTTGTATATTGATGATCATTTGTGATCAAAGCATGGCTTTCGTGTAAAGCATAGCTTTGTGGACGAGACCTCATCGGACCTCACACCCCGAAAATGGTCGAAACAGGAAAGATGCGGCAAGGTTATGAGGGTCGCGCCCTTTAGGGTATGTCATTTCCTTCTGGAAAAAGGTGGTATCATGGTATAGAGCCCAGATACTTACCTATGTGGTTGCTTCAATCTCATTTACTGTGTGGTTGTGGCTTTGTGATGGAGGGCCCTCGGATAAAGGTCCCAAAGGACTGGGGAATGGCATAGTCGTATAGTAGTTACCTAGTTATAGAGGTAACCCGGCCTAGTGTTGGCAGAGAACTGGTTGAGTTCTCGGGACATCCCACCAGAGGCGTACCCATGTGGCATAGGAAGTTCCTTAACCTGACCATTTGTTGTAAATCCAATTTCCAATACGAACCTAGTACAGTTTTAGTTGTAGAATCTGCCATTTAACATGGCAGCTATAGTAGGCATAGTATCATGGTACCTATGCTGGCTAAGATTAATATTCTACTTTCAAAATGTTTTCATACTATGAACTAGTAATAATATCAAAGATTTTTTCTCGTATTAAGCATATTTGACTATCATAAGGGGAAATCTCCCCCAAGTGTGTGATTGCATTGTGTGTGTGCCGGGAGGCCTTATGGTAGTTTCATTTTTCAAAAGCATAAACGGTTTTTTGTTATAAATCTGTTCTATTTAAAAGAAACAATCTTTGTTTACTCATACCAGTCTCACGACTGACCCGAAGTTTATTGTTTCTTTTCTAAACTCTGGATGCCCACCATTTCTACACGGGAAGCCTAGTAGCAGGTTTTCCGTATTTTGGCATTAGCTATATTTTGGAGTATTTTGATTTGGAGATTATCAGTTTTTGGAGGCTTTTACCTTAGACACATTTTGGAAGCTTTTGGATCTCAAGGTGCTTAGTTTGGAAGTTCACCATCACTCTATGTCCTTTTGCAGACTTTTTTGCACATGATCACTTATTGTCCTATTATGACATTCTATTTGGAGTTGTGATATATGTATTATGATACTCTGATGTTGTAACGGATATTATGATGATGTTGTATCTGTGATGTAATGCATGATATTCATTTTGTTTCAGCTGTTTTATATTCATCTAATGTTGTTATAAGCTCCATCCGACTAGAGTTCGATGTTTGAATCTTTGGTAGTCGAATACAAGTGAGGTATTTGATGTCAATTTTCGAATATTGGATTTCAGGTCGTGACAACTACGTACCATCGAAATGATATCTTGTGCATTGGTTTCAACTAAGTGGTTTTCGGCTGGGTTGGTTTTGACCGAGTTGGAGTAGAATCGTTAGAGTCAAAAAGCATTACTATAGGAGGCGGAACCAACTTTTCCAAATAGAGGCTGAAATTATGCTATTTTTAATATTTGCTTTATAACTACCTACCTATTTTCAATCTTTTTATTGGTTGCCTTAAAAAATTTCAAATACCTTACAAAAAAACTACTGCATTTATAGATCAAAATCAAGGGAAAAATAACATTTAAGCCCTTCTATTAAGCAAAACCAATATTGCAAATAAGTCCTTCTTTTAAAATAATTTATTTTCTATAGAAAACGAATTAAAAAAACCTCGAAAATCATAGAAATTTACTTTCATTATGTTATCAAACGTATTAAAATTTCAGATCCAATTTCTTCCTAAATAATCGAAATAAATTTTAAACCCAAATATATCATATTTTCCTTTAGAAATTCTTTACAAATTTTCCATAGCTTAGAAAATTATGAAAATTTAAATCCATCTCTAAAATCATGTTTTGCTAACATATAATTTTTCCATGGCATTTTGAAATGAATAACAATCGATTTTGCCCTAAAATCGTGCAAATTCATATGGAAATGAATTGGTTTAAATCAAACATAGAATAATTCAAGCATATCATCATCCAAAACATCATAAAAAAATTTATTATTATATCTAAAAACATATGATTATAAAAACAAAATAGAGATAGTATAAATTATTATTCACCTTGGATATGATAAGGAATTTGAGATTTGTAGAAGAATGATTCCCCTAGCTTTGATCCTTAGCTTTGCTTTAATTTTTCTTCCTCTTTTCCCTTGTTAATGACCGGGTTCTCTTATGGTTTTATTTGCATTTTACGTTTCTAAAATGAATGTTAAAATGAGAAAATGAAACGTGAATGGGTATAGCCGTGGATCAAAAGGTGCAGCTATTTAATGATATGCCCCTTGTTTTTAATTAATAACATATAAGCCATTCTAATCCCATTTAATTAATTGCTTAAGCACGGCCTTCTTATAGTTTTATTCAAATATCAAACCCCTTATCATCATTATTTTATTTTATTATCTAACTAAATATGTTGAATAATGTTATCAAAAATTAGAGGTGTTACACTAGCCTAATGGATCACTGTTGATCCCTGGTAGAACGTCAACTTCTGGTATGCTTCTTATAACTTAACCTTATTATTATTATTTCTCCCTATGTTTTTGACTTATGTTGTACTTTTCTTTTGGATTTCCAAGAGCTGGCTCTCCTTGCAAGTTGTGCATTAAAATCTTCCGTAGAGACATTGAGGCTTCGAGAAGAAATTTCAAACTTAAACAACCAAGGCTCCTCCCTGTCTATGGATGCAAACGAAGCTATGATGGAACTAGGTAGATTGAGAGCTTATTTGGCTTAGTCAGAGTCTGTTATTTCTGAGGAGAGGAAAGCATATCAACTCCTTACTAATAAAAATTTGTCCTCGAAAATGGCCCTGAAAGAATCCGAGGACCAAAAAGCTCGAATGGTTGCAAAACAATATTCTCTGGAAAAAAAGATGAAGAAAAATAAAGATTCTCTAAAGTGGGATATTAATGTTATTTCTAATGCAAAGCAACGGGTGTCTCAAATCGTTGATACTTCCTTTGAACACATTATTGTTAATTCTTTTGAAGACGCCATGATGCTTACTTACGCCGACAATATAGATAAATGCCCAGACTTGAGCTTTCCTTCACTTGACCCTGCTCTTATCAATAGAGTTATGGACCGAATTAAAAGAATAGAGAAGGGGGTTGAAGTTTCTAAAAGAGAGGAGATCAATGCCTCTAAAATTTTATCCTTTAAAGTCCCTTCCTTCGAGGTAGACTCCGACTCTGAAAATGAAGGCGATAAAGATGAATTCACCAAAAAAGAGGGTGGCAATGAAGATGACGACGATGACGACAATATGGATGGAAATCAAGGTTCAAGTGGCGACAGGGGTGGTCACGCTAGTGCTCCTGAAAAAGGATGATGATGAAAACACTAGGGCTTCATAAAAGGTCAACCCTGATCCATCTATTCATGAAGCAAGCCCACCTAAACCCCCTGTGCCTTTTAAAGAGGAGCATGCTTGCATTAACATGGAAGCACTAAGAGAGAAGAAGCAGATCCCTTAAGCATTAGTTCCCGTCTCTTAGGTGTGTGTTTCTTTGTTTAAATGGCTTTCACTTCCAAGATAATAATAGTTTAAATCCATTATTTTAGATAAGGAGGAAACCCATTCACCCTTATAAAACCAAGCTTAAAAGAAAATAAACGAAAATAAGTAGCTTGTATAGAGAGTTAGATAAACAATTGAAAAAACACAATATTCTCTCCAATAAGTATCATAGACTTAACAAAAGTGCGACAATTTTAGCATCCTTCAAAAATCAAGAAGCCGTTCCACGACCGACGAGAGCGTGCCTTTGATATGATAGTCTTTTGGAAGAGAATAGGGAGTTGATTACACTTTTTTGGATAATGATTGAAGAGAGGAATATCCTGGTAGACTTTTTATACAAAGCCTATTGTAGACACCCAACTGTAGATTTCTCGTACTTAGATGATTGTAGTGGAGGCCTACATAAGTGTTTACATAGAAGATATTTGGATGAATTTGGATCTGATCCGCATCCTGAAGCACGTCGAAACTTAGTATGATTCGGATTGATTCCCCAAGAACTGCCTCTTAAGAAACTTAAATACTATAAGGACAAATTTATTTCAATATTATTTACAAAGTAGATTTTGTATAAACTAGATGAACATTCGTAATTATGTAATAATATATATTTGTAAACTTTTGCTTTAGTTTTCTTTTATACTTAGCTATATTTTATTATGTTATCTCAGAATGAATGTCCCCCTAGCAGCTTTGTTTCTAGAGACTATTTAAGCAAGTATGTTAAATTAAGAAGAAAATATTTAGAAAAGGCTTCACTTTTGAAATCTTTAAAATTAGTCAGATATTGCTTTCTTAGTTATTTGCAAAAACTTTACATAGAACATCCACGTCTTCTTTTCGATATTCTTGGTGAAGAAAAAGAAAAGCTTCTTAAAGAAATACGGATGTATCATACCAAATTAATATGTGGTCATTATAGTGCTCCTACCGGGAAGTGGGACTATAACAAATATCCTTCGGTTATTACCCCAAATGGACTTAATGTTCCTTTTGACTCTACAATTATTCTTTCTGGTAATTCCTTGAGTAAAGTTAGAAATGTAGTTCCCCAACTTTAGATGTGAAACAGTTGTCTTACTTGAGATGTAACCCTTTATTGTTATAGTAAAGAGATTGATTATTCTTGTCTTAACTTCATTTTCTTTATATTGGAGTTATAGTTATGGATAATGCCATTCTCATTAGATTCTCCATTTCTTTTCATCAGCATCAAAGATTGGCTAATAGTAGACATTGAAAAGAGAAAATTCGCTAATAATCCCTTATCTTCTCGCTTTCAAAACAATACCACATCTCTTGAATGGTATAGATGATATTTTCTTCAAAAGACGATTGTTAGAAATCTCAGTGATTAGATTACTAATCTTGAGGCAAATGCTAAGGGTAGGAATGAAACGATCTCCATATTGAAGCACCAAATTAAGTCAAATTCTTCAATTGACTTTAAACATAAGAGGTCAGAACCTCTCCAACTAACAAGTAATTTGGAAATTAAGTTGAAAGATAGTCAAGCTCGGTGTGTATCGCTTGAATTCACTATGGGAAATAATCCTTCAAACATTGATTCACCAGCTTCTTCCATTGCTCCATTGCTGCAAATTTAACATGGTCCACTTCCCTTTCCACCCAAAAGTTCCTTACTACGACTAATCCACCTCCTGGTTTAGATGAAAAGGTAGTAGGAGAATGGTGCAGGAAAGTCAAGAAATGATGAAGTATTTCGATGAACAACAGTGAAGTACTCGTAGCGTATAAATGAGTATGCTGCTAAGATTCAAAAACTTAAACGCAATAAGTATCTTCTTTAGAAGTGTATCACTGATTTAAAAAGGGAAAATAAAACTCTTAAAGGCATAAACAAAGCTTTTAATCATGCTTTAATGACCAACATTGAGTCTATTGATGACGAGGATAAGATAAGGAAAAGGAGAAGAAGCTTAAAGAGGTTCTCTATATTGCAATTCATCATATTATGGATCCTTTGATTGCTAAGAATCTAAATAAGGCTATTCAAGATTCATAAACAATTTATATATATGAAATGCATATATTTGTTCTGTATACTTGTAAATAATTTCATAAATTATGTAAATTATGAAAATTTTGTAAATATCACCTGGTCAGTAGTCTTTTCCTGTAATGTTATTTCTGAATCAACTTTCTCATAATTTGTACCATGATTCTCGTATTTGCTAAATTTTCCAATCCTTTTTACTGATATCCTTTCCCTAAAAAGCATGAAGTAAACAATATTTGATATCGTTAGCTTGAAATCTATATAGAAGTCTATCCATGTCACTTGCAGAAATTAATAAATCATCATGCTAACATATGAAAATTAATCCCATAATTAAATATGATTAAATGTCTTAAAACCCATCTTTGGTAATGATGAGAGATAACCAAAAATTTAACTTCAAATATATTGCGAAATCATCAGAAGTCTGATGGTAGAAAACCATAAATTCAACCAAGGATTTAATTATAGATGTTTAGAAATTCAACATTTGGAGATTTCCAATAGAAAATTGATAATGATCAGAAGTCTAATGACCCAGATTGGGCATGAATGAATGAAATTGAAAAGTTAGAAGATCCGAAACCTAGATTCGGGTATTTGTGGGAGGTAACTTGAAGTCCATAATAGTAATCTTTTTAATAGAGATCTTTAGCCCAGATTCGGGCATTAATGAGTGATGTTCAGTATTAATAGTTATAGCCTCAAATCCATATTCGAGTATGATGAAGATTGTAATTTAAAAGACCCGAAACTTAAATTCTGATATTAATAAGTGAAGTCCCAAACTCAATAATAAATGACCCAAAACCTAGATTCGGGTATTAATAAATGAAGTTTGGAAATTCTTCTTAGATGATCAATTAGAGGATGCAGAATCTTATTTAAGCCTTTTATTTTGTTCTACTCCTTATGTCTTATCTCTTTCAACATGTGTTAACCCATTAGGCCTTGTATGTAATTGCTAATTTATTAGCTGCTTCTCGAGCTTGGACGTCTTAGTCCATCATGTGATATATCGCTTCTCGAGCTCGAACATCTTAGTCCGTTGTTTGATATGCTGCTACTTGGGCTTGGACATCTCAGTCGCTGTTTGATATGACACTTCTTGGGCTTGGACATCTTAGTCCATTATTTGATATGCCGCATCTTGGACTTGGACATCTTAGTCCATTGTTTGATATGCTGCTTCTTAGGCTTGGATGTCTTAGTCTATTGTTGTCCGGTGCACTTGGTTAGCTTATCTACAAGCAAGACCCAAGGACTTACCCAACGTCCCTCCAGGAGGTGCCTTGACCTGGCCATAGCAATGCACAACCAAGGGCTTGTCGATGCTTTAACCTGGCCAAAGCATGGCACGGATAAACGTTTACTCTAACCTTCTTCTAGTAGGCACCTTGATCTTTCCATGGCATAGCATGGCCAAGGGCTTGTCGGTGCTTTATTCTAGCCACGGCATGGCATGGATAAAGGCTTACTCGAACCTCCCTCCAAGAGGCACTTTGACTTGGCCTAATCGGCATGGACAAAGGCTTTGACCATTTAAGGTAATATCCAAGTTTAAGGAGTATTTTACTCCTAACCATGTAGATTTTCTTTAGTAAAGTAGTTCTTTATTGACTTCATCTAGGATCTCTTTACAAACCCATTAATTTTTCCTTGTCTAAAAATTTTGATTATCATTCCTTCAAGTGCTCTACATTGATTTGTTTCATGACCATTCATCATATGGTAGTGGAAATAGGATCCTCCCAAGCTCCTTTCATATTTAGGCTTTTTCTTCTAAGATGGCCAATAATTGAGTTCATCCTTGGTCAGCAAGTAGATGTTCTCTGTAGATGTTGTTAAGTTGCATTCTTTAGGAAGTCTCGACTTGAAGCTTCTTTCTCGAGGATGGTTTCTTGGTTTTTTATTACTTGGTTCTGGAGTTCTACCCTTCATAACTGGTTTTATTTTTAAAACCCTTTGAAACTCATGTATAGGCAGTGTCCCACTCGTTGCTTAATATCATTTGTATGCAAAAGCGTCGTAATCAGTCATCATTCCTTGTTCAAAGATTGTGCCTTTAGTATAGTGTTGAATTGTTTTCCTCATTTAGTCTAACAAGTTATCACTTTCATTTTTCCTTCCTCCTAAGGCAAAGATAGGAGTGGGGCCAATATGAAAAGGATTTAAACACCATTTAATCGGATCATAGGCTTTAACTTTATTTTTCCTTATGATCCTTAAAGCCTCCATTCTTAATAGATGTTCTTCATGCAGATTTATATCATTAATTGTTTCATAGGAGAATCTAGTTAGATATGGCTCTGAGGAGCCTTGCTCGGATCTTTTTACATTGCCAATCATGATGAAGTAAAGTCTTAAGTGGATAGGCTTAGAATATAATTGGCTTAGAGGAAAATGGTGTGGAAGTTTAACAAGATCGAAGGTTCGACCCCTCCTACTAGCGCCAAAATGTTAACAAGAAAACTTATCAACACCCTAACATATAATTTAAAGCGTAGAAGCCTTATTCGAATCCCACTCTCGATTAAATTGAGGTAGTTAGAATCTTATTACTCCTTCCAATCTACCTTTTGAATAGATCGCTATGATAAAAACTAACTCTTTATTCAATCTTTCAACTTAATCTACACCCTTATATCCCCTTCTTTTAAATCCTTCAAGCTTGCTGAAGTTGTTTGGTTATGCTTTTGAAACCTCCTTTCGAAATGGTTGCGAAGCACTAAAGTTTGACACTAAGGATTCAAGAATATGGTTTGACCGGGTAGGTTTCAACTTTGTCGAAAGCTAGACTTTTAAGTGGTTGGGGTTCAATCCTGAAATCCAAGGAAAACAAGCAAAGTTTAAACTTTTGTCTCACTCGAAAGATGACTTTTAGGTATCTAGAGATTAGATGCCGAGACTTAAGGAAAATTGGATGGGCTTAGAGTTTCAGCTCCTTTAGAAAATGACCTTTCGACCAAGTCGATACAAGTAGATCGTAACTAAATCCATTTAGGATTTCAAATCAATAGCATATTCAAAAGTACTATGATCTTGCTTTCATTAAAATCAAGTGGTACAATTTGATTAAATCCCCAATGTAGTTTCAAAATTAGGGTTTTAAATTTACAAGTTTAAGAAAGTTTAAGAAGAGAGTGAATGAATTCAGATCCCAAACTCATACCCATACCCATACGGTGTTATTTATAGGTCTGGGTTGGCGCCTTTCGACTCAGAGCTTTCAACTTCGTCGAAAGGTGGCCTTGTAGACCTTTCATCATCTTTAGCACTTTCACATCCTTCTGCTTTGCATTTGAATGGATTTGAATGCTTCCATCTTCATCAAAAGGGCAGGTGCGCCTTTTTCTCCTTATGTTGTATTGTTGTGGCAAGTAAGAAGAGGTATAAGCTTTCGACTGTATCGATAGGTAGTTCTCTAGGGTTACAAAGGTGTTGAAATGTTGAGTGTTTCGACGTGGAAGGTAACTTCCAAATACATGCTTGCGTATTAATGCGGCACCTTTCCTAGTTGTTAAAGGCTTCGACCAGTTCAAAAGGCTTTATTGTGCTTTTGAAAGGGTTGTTTTGATCAAAGCATCTTTTTAAGTAGTTTGAATGAAGGCGAAACCTTTGGTTTAGAAAGGTTTGGCACACATATGAGAGGTTATCATCCACTGCCTTTGAAAGGTATTCCTCCTCTTATTCGAAATGCCTTCACGTAGGCGAAAGCATCTGTTTCGAAAGGAAGACATAAAAGCGAAAGGCGCTTTCAACCACTTTGACCCATTCGAAAGCTTGTAACATATATTACTTTTGGCTATAGCATCCCTTCGACTCCTTTGAAAGGCTTTGTTGGTGTTGTCATCTCTCGTTCCTTTTTCCTTCTATTCATTTTGGTTTAGATAGGGTTGAATTCAGAGTTAGTGGCAACAAGATTTCAAAAACAAAAGAGATTCGTTAAAAGGATTTATAGGAGTAAATTATTAGAGAATTTGAGATGGGATTTCCTTTTACTTACCTTCTTAATTCTGGTGGTATGGACATTCATTCCACATTTCACACTGAAAGAATATTGTTTGAGATTATCTTCATCTTTAATTTAAATAACATTTTGTTTTGATCCTTTGATATGATTTGTAAATAAGAAACCTTTCACAATATTTTGTGAATATACTTATGTCGGTGAGAAAAGTATGTGGTTGTTTTTACAAACACTTTTGAAAAGAGATTTTAATAAATGAAAGAATTGTTTTTGGGCTTAGTGGTTTCTATGGGTAATTAAATCTCTAAATTATCATTGTTTGTTTATTTTATATTTTTAATAACCAATATCAAATTTGGACCTGTTTTAACTCGGGAAGTATATTAGGTATATTCAAGTTCCACAATAAGGACTCGAATACTTATTTCATACTTCCAAAGAACCAGAATTGAGTTAGCAGAAAATTATCGCTTAATTTAGAGACACTGGTTTCCGGGTTTACCCACACCACTCCACACTAATAACATTCATGATGAAGTATGATATGATGTTATACTATTCTTCGAGAGGGTGATTCGAAAATGAAAGATAGTAAAAAATTGAATGCTTGCTCGATCCTGGAACAAATTGTATGGATGAATGCTAGCATTACATCTCTAGCTCCAGGGTAGTGCTAGCATTCCAAGATGGTATGCTAGTAGAAGAGGTGAAAACGTAGCCTCAAGCCTTAAAACCCAAAAGAATGGCTAAATTAAGGTATGTGGCAAAGTTATGTGGTTAGCTATAATTAGGAGCCACTATCCCATTCTAGATTTGTCCCTATAGAGTTATTTTGCACACAAGCATCGAGGGGCAATGTTTGTAGTGTCGGTATCAAGGGATGAGGTAATTCGACCTATCATGTTAGTGAGGCAGCCAGCTCTGTGAAGTAGAGGGGCATATGCGTTTGTAGCTCTCAGATACATTTTCTAGAGGTGTACCATCGGAAGCTAGTCCCTTACCTAGCCATATTTAGAATGAAAACTCCAATATGTACCTTTATGATTTTGATTGTAGGGCCTAGTATATTGGAATTTAGTTAATGTAACAATTTTGGATATGATTCAATATTTACCTTAATCCTAAACAATATTATAATATCACTAGATTTTCATAATAAAATGTTTTAGTTATCATAAGGTAAAAACTCATCCATGTTTATGTGCGGCGTGGTCTTACAAGATACTTTTTATTTGGAAAGGTTTTTCAAATATAGTAATCCATATGATTTGTTTCGAGCTTTTTTCATGTCGGTTTTACCAGACTAGCCCGGGCGTTGTTTTCCTATAATGCTCGGGTAAGCCCGACCATATTTTTCAGATTTAGCTAGACCCTTTGGTGCTTTCAGGAGACGACCTGGATTCTCCAAGGCATATTCATGTATCTTCTACCTTCCGCTGTTTTTGTTTGCTTTTTTGTCTATATTTATCAGAAATTTTAAGGACAATATGTTATAACTGTCCAAGCTAATAACAGGTTAGTGTACTCTGATGTTGTGTATAATAATGACGATTTCTTTTGTAAGGACTTGTTCATATTATATATTACTTGTCACGATATGAGATTTTTTGTCATTTTCTTTCTTCACCTCTAGCAACTGTCTTTCAAACAGTTAAATGGTGGACACATGAATACGAGGATGTATTAAGTGTCATCTTTAGGTATAAGAAAGGCAGATTGTTACACTTGGTATAAGAGCCCAAGGTTAAGCGATAACATTTTCAATGGTGGGATAAAACTTATTTTATATAGGATAAGTGAGATCCTAGAATGAGTATGAGTGTATTATACAATACGAGCACGTATTTATTAATGATTACAAAATGTTTTATATTATGTTGATTTATCGGTTGAGTGGTTAATGAATTCTGGTCGAGATATGGGATGCAACGAGATTGATTAGTTTTTCTAAACACTTGAACTAGGCAAACCAATACAATATTGTTTTAAATTTGGTAAATGAAATAATTTTCCTACGATTATATTTTATGAGAAAAGGAATAATTCTCAAAACTAATGTAGTTATTTTGTTGTGATTGTTGTTAGGGAATGATAATATTTGTTTACCATTTGTAAGCAATGCCTTTTCTAATAAATCCTATTTTGAAGTGTATCCTAAGGATATCTTACTGTACTTAGGTAGTAAGAAATGAGTGCACAATGAGAATGTGGATGGGAAAACGGATAGGATGGTAGGGCCGATAGTCAAGTTGTCAAAGAAGTTCTAGACATGAAGGTTGATGTTTTTGAAGATCCGAAGAAGCCAACAACCTCCACAGAAAGCAACATTAGCAATCGCAAAAAGAGAAATTTCTACCACGTCGAAAGAGGCCATGGGAGAACAAATCGGAGAAGGTGGCCTGTAAAGGAAGTTTTTCAAGAAGGGAAAAGAAATTGTTGGCTAATGGCATCATAAAATTGGACATGCCATGGATTATTGTATAGAAGGAGTAAGGGGCTAGGGGTTCCCAAAGTTTGGGGAAAACATTGCTTTTCTGCCATTAGCTATAGCCCATCAAGAACAAATGCCCCATGTTAGAAAGGGTACAGCTAGTTGGGGAAATTATTAAGAAATCATCCCCTATAAGAGGGAAAAGATGAGAGAAGTAACTATGGGTAGGTATGGAGGACCGTAGTTTGGATAAGATCTTTGGGAAGAACCCTTAGTGTGTGGTGTTTTTTGAAAATTATGTATAATATTATTTGAATGATATGCAGCCATTGTTGGTTTTTCTAAAATCATTCTTCAAACTTAGAGAATAGCCAAAAATGTCATTTCGTCAAAGATTGTCCCACGCTCAGGAAAGGGTAATAGCTTAGGCCCTTTGTTTTTATTTCAGCACCATCCACTTCAGCAGTAACAAAGGGAAAGATGTTTTGGAAAGGTTAGTTCAGCACTAGGAAGATGTAAGGCTAGTATTAGGAAGTTTTATCCTAAGTTGTTCCTTGTTTAATGTCTTCCATTGTGTCATACCTTTTAGAGTACATTTCTATTCTATGATGGAGCTACTCGACCAGTGTTTAGGGTTGTTTAGTTTGAACAATGTTATATATATAATATTCCTTGTGTTGTACTTTGTTTAATATTGGTTCTTATCATAGTTTTACTCTCTTAGCCTTGTAGATAGATTAGTACTTGTACAAATATGGTTTATAACTTTATATTATGTCAAACTCAGTAGGGTAAGGGTTGACCCATCATAAGGTATTTCGATTAGAGAGTTGGTTAATAAATAAAGTCAAAATTTAATTACGTTAATAAGCTTGGTTTTATTAAACAGTGTCTTTTTGAATTTTAAAACCTAGGAGATAAATATTCATTTAATGTTATTAAGCCAACTAATAAACACCTTTACCATAGTATTATCTAAAGAGATGTAGACCCTAGGACAAAGTTCGGATACCAGCGTCCTACTCTTCTTAGCTACTTACCGGACTGACTTGGGTAAAGTGGTTATATTGGTCAACTTAATTTTGAGACCTAGATTATTTAGACCTACATCTAAATAATTAAAAGTGAACATGATTTTAAAATTAGATGCTTCATATATAGTCTTAGGATGTAGGAGAGTAATATACAACTAAATAATTTAAAATGATTTTATGAAAAATTTCAAAGACTTACAACATTTAAAATGTTTGAATTTAAGTTGATGAAATGTTTCCATAAATGTGGTGTGGGTGGGAAAAAAGTAGTTGTGTAGCTGTGACCCTTATATAAGTATGTAAGTTGTACATAGATCCTTCCTCCTTTCCATATAATTCTCGATCCAAGATTCAAGTATATGACTCGAGGTGTCTCACACCATTCCGAAAAAGGATTTATCATTTGATTTTTGACGGTGAACACTTGATTAGGGTTCTTGATATGAAACCAAAGTTCTCTATCATAGTATACGGCTATGTAAGGAGAATGTAGGCTTTTAATGAAGAAGCTTGATTAGAGTCCAGATTAGGGAGTTGGCTGAGCGATACTATTTTGGAAATAAAGCTAAATAAGTGATCAAATTAGATTTTTGCATGGGAATGATCTATGTACATAATATACAAACTAATGTATAATGTAATTTATTCTTAGGATTGTTGTTTGTGGGTTAAGGATGTGGTTGAATATCGGGGATCTTTTAAGGGAAGAGAGTGTAACGACCCAGAATTTCATCACTTTAATTTGTGAATATTTTATTAATTTTAAATATTCAAATATTGTTTTTTATAATTAAAGTAAACTCCTTTCCAATAATAAATGATGATAGTGAAATATTTTAAAATTTGTTGACAAAAACATTTAGTTCAAAGAAAAAACAAAAATGTAACCGGAATTCGTTTTTCAAGCTTTCGACTTTTCGTCGACTAATAGTTGTCAGAATTGTTGTAACATTATTGTGGATATTATGATATAAATATAAACATACATTTATGTTTAAGTTAGAATTTTATAACATTTGTGTGTGTGTTTAAGTACATAATATAAACAAGCTTATGGAAACATGAAAAGACCTAAGGTGAAAAACATGTCTAAAACAAGTACAAGAGTGCATTTATTATATGCTGGAGCATGGTACAAGAGGGGGACAAGGTGAAGGCATGAGTTAGGGTGAAGGAAGGACATGGTGAGGTGGCACAAGGGGAGTGGAGGGAAAAGTACATGAGTATTTTGGTACATTAGTAATTTTATTTCCTAAAAGACCAAAATTCTTAACTTCTTTTTAATTTTTTTCCATTTCCATTCTTGTGAGAAATCCTCCATCTTCTTCACATATTTTCATGGCTTCTCTCTAGTTTCCATAAATTTGAATATCCTTATATTATTTACTTCTAAATACTTAAAACATTTTTTTAAATCATTCTCCTTTATTACTACAACTCCTTTTTCAAAAAGCAAGCCTAGCTCCTCTAAAAAAGCACTCAAGGTCGAGTATTTAAGCCTAGGCCGAACCACCATATGCCTTAAAGGCCTCCAAAAATCATAATTTTCCACATTCAAGGCATAGATCTAGGTCATATTCAAGTTCGAAAGGAAGGTTCTTTGATTTAGTCGACTTTTGGTAAAAAAAATCTCTTTTTACCTTATGTTTAAAACTTTGAAATTTATGAAAATTTGTTGCTCATAATTGGTTGAAAAGTATGTCGTTGTTTGGGTAATATGATATGTACTTTAATGTAAATCCATCGTTTGATTGGTTGATATGGTGTTGCTTTGTATGGATATACATGTGCTTAGGTATGTTGTGATTTAGTTTTGAAATAGAAATTAATGTTAAAAGGGTTAGCGAGGGTTGAAAATTAGGATTTATTTGTTGTACATTGTGATGGCATATCTATATGTTGTGTTCATGTCCTTATAGCTTATATAACATGAACAATTGGCATCTTCAGTTATTAATTCTGACAACGAGATCCTTTGATTCAAAAGCTTGTTTTCTAACTTTATTTTATGGAAATGTTTTATAAAAAAATTAAAATTCTTATCTTTATTTTCTAAAATTTGTTCTAGGTTTATAAAAGTATGTTAACCATAAAGGTTAGAGTTTTGAAAGTTACATAGAGTATAAACTAGATTTAAAATTTCAAGTCGTATATCGATAGTTGCTATAAATGCGGTGTGAAAAGGAACTCTTTTTGAACTTAAAATGTTTTAACTTAAGTATCTTTTGAAAAGTGTTCCCAAAACATATTTTAATTATATAAAAGTAATTATTTATTTATCTAATGATTATTTTATTAATTAGTTAATTAGAATAATTGGTACTTAATCATTAATTAAGTTAAGGTAATCGATACTAAATTATTTTTAAGTAAGTAATTTATAATTTTTTAATTATTATTTATATATTAATTATTATTCAGTTAGGATTAATTAAATTATATATGACAAAGTGTTTAATTATTAATTAATTTCTAATCAAGTTAAATTCAAGTTAAGAACTATTTAAAACTTAATTATGATTTAATTATTTTCAATAAAGGTTTAATCTAAAATTTAAGGATCAATTAATTAATTAATTAAGATTAATTAATATTTAATTATCATTTAAAAGTTTAAATTATTATTTAATAATTAATTTGAGATTAATTATGGTTTAATTACCTATTTAAAAGCGAACTATTATTTAATTATTTATTTAAGGATAATTGTTATTTAATTATTTACTTAATAGTTAATTATTATTTAATTTTTAATTAGAGGTTTAATTATGATTTAATAAGGATTTTAAATATTATTTAGTTATTAAATTAATAAAGTTTGAAAATTTCAAATCACTTCAATTCTAAAGATCAGATTTGTTCTGGAGTAACTTTCTTTGCGAAGAATGTGTTTAGATACAAGGCATTTCTGTGTCAATCACCCTCAAATAACCCCAATTTGAATATGAAACTAACATCTTTTTGGTAGAATAAATCAAAATTCTGCCATAATTTACTAAGTAGATTATGTTGACAGCTATTAGGCATAACAAATTCTCGTTCTGCTATTTATTAACTTGAACATTTATCCACATGTTGATTGATTGTTATTGGCTGATTCCCGTAACATATCTGCTTGTTATGTAATACTCATGTTATAACTTGGAAAGTTTAAACCCAATTTAATGAACCATTGAGGTCAGTAAGCCTCCTTTTGATTTTACAAAGTCCAATATTTCACTTTATCCCTTTTGAAATGGTTTAAAGTTTATCATTATTTTATATATGATATTCAAAGGATAGTTAAACAATTATTTTTGTAAATTTTGAATTAAATTTAATCTTTTTAAATGATTATTTAATATTAGGGTTTTGTTAATATGGTTTAAAAATAATTAAATGAAGAATGTTTTAAATAGTATTTTGTCTATTTAAAGGTGCTTAAAATAATTGATTTTATCAAGGGAACTTTATCGATTAAAGTTTTATTAAAAGAATTTTTTTAAATAAAAAAGTTTTATAAATGATTTTGGAGATTTATCAAGAGTGTTATAAATGGTTCTAATATTTATAAAAGGAGTTTGACAAAATTATTTTAGGCATTTATAGAAGAGTTTTATAAATAAACATTGAGATTTATAAAGTGTTTTATAAATGAAATTGGAATTTAAGTAAAAGAGATTTCATAAACAAAAGAGATTTTTTAAAAGGGTTTATAGAAGTAAATTATAAAAGAATTTGAGATGGGATTTCCTTTTACTGACCTTCTTAATTGGCGGTATGGACATTTATTCCATACTTAACACCGAAAGAATATTGTTCGAGGTTATCTTTTTCTCCAATTTAAGTAACATTTTGTTTTAATCCTTTGATATGATATGCAAATGATAAACCTTTCACCAATGTTTTGTGAACATACTTATGTCGGTGAGATAATTATATGGATGGTTTTTATAACACTTTTGAATGGAGATTTTTATAAATGAAAGAATTCTTTTGAGGCTTAAGTGTTGCTATGGGTAATTAAATATCTGAATTGTTGTTGTTTGTTTATTTGATAGTTAAATAGTCGACTAACAAATTCAGACCTATTTTAACTCAGGAAGTATATTAGGTATATTCGAGTCCCCTGTGAGGACCCAAATACTTATTTCAAACTTCCAAAGAACCGGAATTAAGTTGGCCAAAATTATCGCTTAGTTTGGAGACACCGGTTTCTGGATTTATCCGAACCACTCCAAACTAATAACATTTGTGATGAAGTATGATATGACACTATACTATTCTTCCAAAGGGTGATTTCAAAATAAAAGATAGTAAAAAAATTGAATGCTTGTTCAATCCTGGAAAAACATGTGTAGTTGAATACAAGAATTGCATCTATGATTGGAAGGCAGTATTAGCATTCTAAGATGGTATGCTAGTAAAAAAAAGGTAAAAGCATATCCTTAAGCCTCATAACTTGGAAGAATGGCTAAAATAGGGTATGCAGCAGAGTTATGTGCTTAGCTACCATTAGGAGCTGTAATCCCATTCTAGATTTATCCCCATAGAGTTGTTTTGTGCACATGCATCGAGGGGTATTGTTTGCAACCCCAGTGTCAAGGGATGAGGTAATCTAGCCTGTCATGTTAAAAGGGAAGCCAACTCTGGGTAGTAGAGGGTTAAAGGGGCTGATGCGTCTGCAGCCCTCAAGTACATTTTCTAGAGGTCTACAATCGGAAGGTAGTCTGCAACAACCCGAACTCTAGTAGTACAGATTTTTCACAAAAATGCTAAAAGCCAAGCCCACTGAAGTCCAAGTTGGGTATTTGGTATATTGCAAATAGGCAAAGATAAATATATCAGAGCTCAATTAATTATCTCACAGCGGAATTGATTAAAATTTAATAGTAAGTAAGTACTCACTCAAATAATAACATTTCCTAAGCAAGTGTCACATAGCTGAGAAGTCTCTGTCATGTACCTAACCTGTAGGATGCTATGAGGAGGAGGTCGGAACAAAAGTTCTAGTGAATGAATAAGTTATATACTTCTAGGCTTAATTCTACATATATGGTTTTATTTCCATTTACTCTTATATTAGGTTCATTAGGTTATAATATTCTCATCTCTATTCGTGAATCGTGCCCATCTACTCCATAGTAGATTAAAACCTAATAAATAATATATACATATATGTAGCTATATGCCCAATGACCATAAGGTCCTAGATATCGCCCATGGTACCTTTCGTATCCTTCTCGAAAAAGGCTCCATCGTCTTGCTTCGAGAGCGTTCTGTAACTACATTTGTAATGGACTGCTTCGTAAGGCCTACAATACAGATGCTCCATCGTCTTTCTCCTTAGTTATATCTGTAAAGGACTGCTTCATAAGGCCTATAATACAAATGCTCCATCGTCTTAATCCATAGTTATATCTGTAAAGGACTCCTTCGTAAGGTCTACAATATAGATACCCCATCATTTTTCTCCATTACCGCTTTGTAGCTACATCTGTAAAGAACTGCTTCGTAAGGCCTACAATACAGACACTCCACTACTTACTATGAAAACGTAGATCGCATCCGCACTGGTCTATACCATTGTTCGAACATCCACAATATACCACCTAGTGCGTACATTGAGGAGTATGTAATCGTTCTGTCTACCATCCGAATCCCGCCAACAAGGTCTACCTTGTGTGGAAATCAGTCGGGGTTTTTCTACATCTATAAAGGACCGCTTCATTAGGCCTACGATATAGATATTCTAGTTGGTTTGTCTCTTTCTCATCATGGCTATGGCCCCACGCAGCCACCTCTCAACTAATCGAAAGACTTCTAAGAGTTAAGTGGTCATGCCCTACTGCAAATAATCCAACATCTAATTTGTGGTGCCCCTCATCCAATGTCTCAATAGTGAAAGAATCATTGGCCTGATGGTTTAACTCTAGTCTTTCCCGAAATCGCTCTTGGTCTTGATGCTGGCCGATATCCGCATGCGAATATCCTTAAACTTACTTGCAAGTACTGGACATACGAATACCCTATTCCGAACACCAAGCATTTCTGACTTCCTACAAAGGTCTGCTTCGTTGAGCCTACAATGCAAATGCAGTCAAGGCATACTCTCTTGATGAAACACCTACAGACCTGCCTCCGGGGGTACAACTTCGTTAGGCCTACTCAAAGGGCCATCCTAGAGTATCCTCAAGTTCCGTTGAAGTCTCGTACTTCCTTGAAGCTCAAAAAAATACTAAGTTGGACGTACTTCTCCATTGTTGAAATCCATGATGAACTGCCTCGTTAGGCGCTTCATCCTTTGGGCTGCTCCAAACACATTTCGATTCTTCTATTAGACCCTCAGTCTAATCTTTTAATTTGCATTTAGTTTTCTTTCTTATTATGTTGGCTACTTATTTTAATTTGATTCATATTCTTGCCCTTGCCTCACTTCTAACCATTGTGAGATAATCATTGGTCTAATAGGGGATGTTGTTAGTATGACCCACATTCATTATCTAGCTTATTTAACTTAATATATAAACCATTAAGTTCAATAAAATAAGCCCCTTTTATTATTTCTGTTTTATTTTCTTATCGACTTAATACAAGTTGTTTTAAACAAGCTTCTATCATTATTCTCTACTATACTTGCTTACCAATTTATTATAAGTCTCACGATAAGCTTTTCCTTTCTTATTTCATAATTATAACCTATATTATAATTCTACTAGTAATTGTTACTTTTCCTTCTTTTATAGTCCGTTATATAATTACAAGCATTTCTTATCTGCACTAATTTGCCTTCTTTTATTATGATATAGAATTTTATTTAATTCTCTAATATTACATAATTCACTTATCATAATAATTGCCAAGTTAAATAGCCTGCACAGTAAATGCAGACTTTGGCTCATTAATTTTTTTATAGCCTCAAATTCTTAAATTAATAATTTTCTTGTTTCAAATCATACTTCACTTTATTGTCTTCTATTTTAAGAAGTAATTCTATTTTATTTGGTTGGTTATGTAAACTATATAATCCATTTCCATATCTTAATATTGGATGATACTTTAAACAATAATCTTTAACTGCAAGATATCTCTTTTACTATTTTGGAGTAGTGTAAAATACAGTGGTTTCTCTATTTTACACTAATTCCCCCTTTTTATTTCTTTTATTTTGGAAGTAATGTTTATCATTATCTTTTAGATATTAAGTTATGGAAATGTATCATATTTTATAAACCAACCAATTAACTAATAATTACTCCTAAATTAACTTTTCCCGTTTTAGTGAAATTATTACAGTAAGTCTATTCCTCAACTTTTATTATTTTACATATAATTTCTTTCGTTTCAGTATTCTTAATTATTTAATCCATATTCGTGTTTAATCTATTATAATCCATACGCAAAGAAAAAGGAGAGGATAGAAGAAAACCGACGCCTGCATAAAACTCGAAAACATAGAAAAAGATGTAAATAAGGCATAGAAAACGGTGTATAAATACTAAGACTTTGAATAAACTGCAAGTTTTCTTATAGTTCCGCATAACTTAATTAATATGTTTAATTGCTGAATAAAATTTTCTAAATAGGGATCTAACGATAATATATATTAAACTTAAAAGATATGTAAATAAATCCACTCACCTGTCATCCTTAACTTTGCTTGTGCTCCGCTTGGCTCCATAGTCCTTCTGGATCCCCTTCTTCCAAGGTATATAATATTTTAATTTAGTTCTCCTAGAAATTATTTTCTTTTTAGGGTCCAGCCTTTTGGCCAAGGACCCAGATGAATATTTTCTATTTAGGGTTCAGCCTTAGGACAAGAACCCAATGGATGAAAATCTAATTGTGAAAAAAGAGTTAGGCCTAGGGTTCTATTTATAGCAGCCATACCAATCGACGAACTACAACCACCAACCAATCCCACTTCATTCCCTTATCACATTAGCACCCACGCCATTACCTCCAACTGCCTACATCAAAATTTGTCTGTTGATCGCACTTTTGAAATACGCACCCAGGTCTTGAAACACGAATGAACCCACCACGATCAACTCGCCTCCACCTCCGCTACCACCACAACCATCTACCGTCGCCGATGCCCTTGCGACCGCCCCCCGCCTCCTCACCTCTAAGCAACTCCTTGCCGAGCTAAAAGCTTTCAACTATCGCCCCTAATTAAATGATCAAACCCCAAAAAACAGAATGCCTAAACACCAATTGACCTCGCCATGACGCGCCCGAGCACTACGCCACCTCCAATCGCACACACAAATCTGCCTTAACCCAAGCTTCGTTCTAGTACCAACCATTCCTTCCTAAACCAAATAAATTGTCGGAATTTAATAGATGATCGAAAAATGATCATCCCCCCACAACGGCCAATCCCATCCTCCTAAATCAAGCGACTAACTCCAAAAATCTCTTCTTGTTGAGACGAACATGACAATACCTCCATTCTTCAATTTGTGCCTGTTGAATTTTCAACATCACAAGACAACTGCTGTTTTTGGGTAATTTCCGCCACCATTCTCGATGAAACTTCGAATGAATATTTTTTAAAAGAAACTAGACACGATAATGAACAACTTTTATTTTGGATGATTTGGTCTAAAGTGAAAGGATTTGGAGGAAATGATTATTGAAGTTGGATGGATGGACATTGTTTTCATTTATAGGATGAAATAAACAAACAAGAAGAAGAAGTAAGAGAATGTGAAAGTGATGAAGTGAAAGAAAATGAAGCGACGTGAGTGAAGTGATGTGATGACATGCACCCTTATGGTCAAAATCATCGCATGACTTAAAGCTCAAGCAAACTAAAATTTTCAAGCAACCATCACACAAGGGCAAATCACCATTAATGTCTTGTTCAAAAATTTTAATTCGATTTTGATTTGAAAAGAAGATTTACAGTACTTCACTACACAATATCCCGTCTGCGTATAGACTGCGTACGAAAAAAATACGATCGTGCAAAATTATACGGCATGATCATGAAACAACAATAAAATATATCAGTTATTTTATTCTGTGAAATTTTAGAAATACCAACATGTACCATAAATAGGTCAAACGCTAATTTAAATATTTCTCCAAATTAAAAATTATGGAAAAATCCAAAAAAATCATTAAAATTCGTTATTAAAAATCAAGTTGTTTAATCAAATTTTGATTTTCTTATTATTTATTACATTTGAATCAAATCCGCATATGTAAATAAACTAAATATTCAAATGTGAAATGTTAAAATTTTGGGTCGTTGCGTCCTATATTAAACTTACATGGTATAAAGTGCTTTATAAAGGCATACTGCCATTTAGGACAATAAATTTTGTCCCACACAAATTTGGCTTACTCCACCTTTATTAAACCTACACCTGATTTCATTCCAAACTAGCTTGAAGTAATTCCAAGCCCAATAATCTTTTTTTTTTTGTCTTCATACATTTTATTGCATGAATGTCATTAAGATAAATCTATCCAACTGCCATTCACCTTCATTTAGAATGTTTTCAACCAGTAGATGATGCCCCTTAATTCGAACTAAATATCATGTCCTAACTTCTTTACAAGACTACTACCTTGAATCCAAGGGTCATACCATAAAAGGCATTGTATTCCCATCCACTATATGTCTATCAAGGAATTTAATAGTGTTCTTTTTAATTAATTCTTCAAAGACATTTTCACTTTCCTAAATTATCATTTCTTGTTGTCATGTCTCAAAAAGATTGATTCCTTTCTATTTCCAATGAATCCATTTTTCTCATAATCCTTCTTTATTGTGGATTCTCCTAATCAATTTAATCCCCACGGCTTTGTTAATATCCTCAAAATCTCTTAGGCCCAACTACCCTTATATTTTATTCTTGATTCTTTCCACCATGTCAAAATTATACTCCCTCAGGTTGACATTAGAAAGTGGCATACACAAGTGTCTGATCGGTAACCTACCTTCTTCAATGCTCAAAATATAGTACACTTCCTCTTTATTTGTGCAGCCTCCCCTACAGAACACATTAGATTTCTATCCATGCAAAAGTAAGACCATGCATTTACCTATCTGTGTGAAAATTTACCTAATAGCTTCAGCACTTACAATATCTGCTTTAGCTAAAATAAAGATATCATCAGCATATGTAATATGAGTAGTTCTGATCCCCTCTTCCGATTTGTATGTCGGTTTTATACTACCACTCTTGACTACTTCATCAATAAGAAGAGAAAAATACTCCATCACTATTACAAATAGTAACGACGACAAAGGATATCCTTGACGTAAACTGCAAGAGCTACCAAAATATTTGTACATTTCACCTATAGTGTTGATTGAGAAACCTGGCATGCTGATCATATCTTCTATCAACCGGATCCTTTTTTCAGTGAAACTCATCATATGCAATACAAACTCCCTATTCACTAAGTCATATGGTTTTCTAATGTTAACTTTTATACACATTATTCTGTTGGTGTTTCTACCTATGCCTCTTGTCATGAGCTACAAAAATCCTGTCACCAATGTTCTTCCTATGGATGAATGCACATCAAATTTATGATATAGGTTGGACCATAAACCATTTCATTCTATTGCAAAGCACTTTAACAATGTATGTATGTATGTATGTATGTATATAAAGTGAACGGATACACCTTCTGGGTTTTTTGCATCTTCGATTTATGCTCAGCCTATTTTTTGATATTTATTATTATCATAATTCAACAACTTTTGTAAACATGTGGTCTACATATTATCAACATCATTGGTCTAAAGGGATTGAAACAAGGTATTTTTTTAGGAAATGAAGGTGACATTAAGTTAATCCAGAGAAAGGTTTGGCAACACTCTTCTTTTATAGCATGACTTTTTCACTTCTATTTTCAACCATATGTTTTTAGTCAAATAATTATGTGTTGGGAAGGAGAGAGAGAACAATAAACATATAAATAGAATTAGTCATTGTAATTAAGAAGTACAAGGAGTGCAACAAAATAGAGACAGGATGAGTGTGTATAGGGGAAAGTAGAAAAAAATATGTGGATATGATGGTATGTCAACGTGTTTGGCTTTTCTTCTCATTTTGAGGTAATAAATCTAAAATACACGTACAAAATAAGTGAATTGTGATCCGTCCTTTATTTTCAAGTTTCATATATGAAAAATCCTTCTCAAAAACAAGTTTTAATTTGCACCCTTTGTTTTAATTTCGGTAAAAAGTATATTTTTTTGGAAATTAAATCTGAACTTTAATCGTGCTCTCCAATTATAGTGTTTTCAATGTACTAACTTTTGGCTCAACTCATTTCCATAGATATAGTCTTTCCATACTTAGTAGTTTGATCATCCCAAAGATAAAGCCTATATGTTGTCAAACAAGCTCAAAGTGGCAATTTCACCGACTAAAAGCCTACTGGCAAGCAAGTTCGAATCCTGGAATCATAATAGAGATTTTTTTTCAGATCTTCTTCTTACCATTTATTCGGGTCTTGTCTTGAAAAAAGAAGTGGAACGGTTGTTTAGTCAAAGATGGTCTTCGTGTGATCATTCAATGAATTATAGAGTCACGTAATCAATTATTTCATTGGGCCATGTTATTTCTAATTGTTTATTACTCTTCATCGATACTATAGTTATAGCTAATAGATGCTAGCTCTAATATGGGTGATTTTTGATCCATGTTGGCCTCACTTGTTCTTGATAATTTGCAACTATTGAGAATCATTGTTATCAGTTAATATATGGAGATAATATGTGCTCTTTTCCCTACAAGGCACTCATTTAGTATAGAGAGTTGTAAGTTTTTGGTGAAGCATGTTATTGAAGTATATGAATTTATTGTAGGATCGATTTCACCCTAGAGGGGAGGGGGTGAATAGGGTGATGCTATTAATTATAAAAATTATTGCAGAAGATTATAAAATTATTTCAACACAGATATATTAAAATAATAGCAGCACAGATAATAGCAGAATAATAAATGCAGAAATATAACGACACAAAATTTACCCAGCTTCGGCAAAACCCTGCCTACGTACTGCCCCCAAAGTTTTTACTAGAAATTAAGCAGTCAGACGCTTACACACGTAAACTCGCGACACCCACTATCGACTAGCCTTAACTGTACGCTCAAAACTCTGCCACAACTCAGCTACTGAGTTGTGAATTCTCAAACTACGCCACATAGTTTGTCCCCTAGTCACACGATAAGAAATTACAACGGTTTAAAAAGGAAAATACAATTTACACACAATTTAAAAACAAAAACAAAACCCTAATTATAATCCCAATACAAAGGTAAAGGCCGGCCCATAATTTTTCTTAAGTGAAATATTTTCCCTTTATTTTTAAGAGCCCGTTTGTCTTTTATTTAATCCGTTCCTTGTTCGTTCTTCTTCGATCTGTAATTAGGGCTTTGAAATGCCGACTTTAAATTGATCGATCGAATTGGGATTTCGCTCTCTTGCTCTGTCGATCGATCGTCTCTTCACTTGGCTCACAGCTCCTTCGATGATCGAGTTCGATCTTGCTCCGGTATGTAATTTGTTGTTTTGCTTTACAGTTTTTGCTTACTTGAACTCGATGACTTTTTGCCGATGATGTTGATTGCTTATATAGGGTTCGAATCCCTATTTTCTCGTTCGTATATATTTGTTTGAATTTGACAATTGATTTATCTTGGCCACTTGATTATACTTGAATGAATGCGATGACTTCTGACTTCTTCAATTCGTATATTTTTGTGTTACTTGATGGTCATGGCTTTGATTCCTCTGACGTTGTTTTCCTTGCTCACCACGGTTCTGACTTTGATCTGTTTGTTCTCGTTCTTGTTGTCCTCGGCTTTGACTTGATTTTGACGATGTTGATTTCGTTCGACTTTGGCCATTTCTTTGATATTGAACTACTGACTTCGGTCACTTGACTTTTTTATGCGATTCCATGACTTGATAATGTCTTCGGCCATCACCATTGCACTGATATTGTTTCTGGTCATTTTACTTGTACCATTCGAATTGTGATATATCTGATTTTGGTTACATGATGCTGCTATGTGAATTTCTACTGTGACTTTGGCTTGTCTATTCCATGGCTTTGGCATGATTATTCTGTAGCATACTCGACTTTGGCATTGCTTTGATTACGTGATAATGTTTGATGATGTTTTAAGAAAAAAATGTTACATGATCTTGTTGACATTGCCCACTTTAATTTTATGCTTTGACCTACAGCTTGAACTTGTAATATATATATATATATATATATATATATATATATATATATATATACACACACACACACATATAAACAAATGTGTTTCACTTGTTCACTGAACTATTGTATCACTTGGTGTTGTAGTTTGCACTGTGCATTCATGTGCTTGCTGTGTTGCCATATTAATCCCTCTGGCCTCTTGTTGGTTTAGTGTGTGCACTTGCTTGGCCATTTGACATCCATATTGTTTCGAGCTAGTTCACATTGTACTGTTGGCACTGACTTCATCATGTTTGCACTTTGATAATCATGTTGCTAGGCTTGTGCATATATGCACATGTTCTATTTTACTTTGGCATTCACTCAGATCTTTTGGGTCTGGTCTTTGATGATGCTTGAATACTTGTATATTGATATTGAGCCACTGTTTCACTGTTTTATGCACTTTGTCCATGTTGTATTGTTCTTTGATCAAAACTGCCACTTGATGCTTGATGCCTGGCCTTTGATATATCGAGTTGCATCACTGGTCTTTGCATTTGTTTTCATTTACTTCGAGACAGTTTCAGTTGCAAGTGTATTTGTAGTTTAGCTCTCGTATGGTTTTTGGTGCACTTGCTTGCTTCCCTGACCTGTTGCACTATAAGCTTCATGTGTACTTCTTTCTTGCTTTAACCTGAACTGGTCTGGTTTGCTTCCATATCATGGCTGGTTCATGTATACTTAACGTGTGCTGTGTTTCCAGTCATCATTTCTGGATTTAGTAGTTCGCATTGATTTCCACTTGTATACATACATACAGTTATGCGTGTATATAGGTGTGTGCATATGGAGTCTTTGGATAGTTGATGTGCGCTTTGGTTTCATGATGTACGACTTGAATTTTGGTATGTACTTGTGTTGAATCCAGCTTATACCTCGGGTTTGACCTTGTGCTCGTGTTGTGATTTTATTTGTGTTTCACTTGAGTTGAACCCGGCTTTTATTTGGGTTTGACCTTGTGCTCACCTATCCCTATAGATTTATCAAGTGTATATATCGGTGTGCACGGCATTGTGGCATGTACAGTGATACACTATGCATGTCACAAGCTGTTCGTGTATGATGAATTCAAATTTAAATGATGACGAGCAACTCAAATAACCGAGGCAAATATTATTTTCAAAATCTACATTTTATTTTATACTGCAAAAATATTTCCTTTTCAATTTTACTGCGTCAGTATTTATTTTTGCAGATTGCTCAGATGCTGGATTCAATCTGGAATAAAGTTGAAGATAAATTACGAGTTAATGAGAGATATGTAGTGAGGTGTATTTGAAAATTAGAAATTGTGATGTAATCAAATTTGTATTGTAATTGAAATTGTATATTTAGATTGAGAGCTTGAATTTGTACTATTCAAAATTGTAATAAATATTTGTTTGAATAAAATATCCGTTTGAATTCAAATTCTGTGTTATTTATTTTATTCAGCAAATATTTATTTAATCTGTGAAAATAAAATAGTATATTAACAAATACATTTAAATGAATATATATATATATATATATTTATATATATATTATCATCAAACAAAAATCATATACTCGCATATTCAACCATCTCCCCCTTTTCATGGTAACAAACATATATTTAAGATTTTGAATATATTAAATGTATTTGATTATTGAATTTGCTCCCCCTATTTGAATGCTTCCTCTCTACACATAGCTTTCCCTTCATATATGCATGTAAATAAAAATATGCAAACAAGCCTAGATGCAAATAGAAAATATTTGACCTTTACTTGATTTTATTTGACAAAATCTTAACTTTTCTCTTTCCCTTTTGTTATCAGCAAAAGAGTAACAGTGTTAGAAAAATAGAGGTAAAGTGATAGATATTAATACAATATTAAAACTCAATCGAGTATAAATATTAAATTTTAATAAAAATCAAACAAAAATCATAAATACCTTGTTAGGCGCATATTCCACTTTTAGAATGTTGGGAATGATGTCATCATATAAAACAATATAGTTTTGTCTATTAATGGTATATTTATATCAGGAATGTGAATATCTACCAACCATGCATAACCGTTAGGACTTTTAAATGAGATTAGTAGTATTCCAATTTTATTTTTATTAAAAATGTATTCGAGTATCTTCTAACTACGCATAACCGTGAGGACTTTTAAATGGGATTGGAACCAACTTGTTTATTTAATAAATCAATTTTGATATGCGTTCCATACATGCATAACCATGAGGACTTTTAAATGAGCATGGAAGCACATAACAGATTCCAAGTAATTCATCCATGCATAACCGTGAGAACTTTTAAATGTGAGTGAATACTTTGGTTTTTTTGTTTTAAAAAAAATATAAAATGAAAAACGAATGATTCCTGTTTAAAGTACCACATGTCGACAAACTATATTGAATTTTGATGAGTGATGGTCGCTAGAAATATGATAGAAATAGAGATGGTCATGTAACTTTTACCAACAAAAAGTTTTTATAACTCTTGTTCAAATTTCTAAAGAAATTTACTAAATATACCGTCTCAAGTTATAATATATGATTAATATTAACACTCATCACTTTGGCAATCAC
Source organism: Allium cepa (assembly GCA_030765085.1). Taxonomy (NCBI): domain Eukaryota; kingdom Viridiplantae; phylum Streptophyta; class Magnoliopsida; order Asparagales; family Amaryllidaceae; genus Allium; species Allium cepa. The sequence continues at coordinate 900,030,583 of CM060937.1, read as the reverse complement.
TATTTATCTTTTCGATAATCATTAGGGAGTCAGATTAGTCAATGTAATCATTAAAATCGTATACAAAAATAATTATAAAACCAAATTTTCCAAAATGACTAATCAGAAACAAGGTCAAAAAGAATGATTTTCTAGAAGGGGTTTTATAAGAAAAATGTCTGCTTTTTGAAAATTATTTGAAATGAAAAATATGCAGATGTTTTCTTTGAAAAATGATGCAGTTACTAAATGTCTCAACATAAATCACGTTCCATTAGTAATTTCTATCAACTAGATTACCAATGTGATCTACATCTGAATTTCTTTTCACTCAAACTTATCATTAGTCGAATGTTACAGACAAGATCATGAGTTATGCAACAAAATACCTCAAAATCATTTTTAACAACTTTTTAAATGACATTCTCTTGAATTTGAATTGAAACTGTGTAAATAATCAAAAACTGTGAATATAGAGTCAGCCGTAGAATAACCAAATGTATTATCATTTACCAATAAAACACTATCATTAATCCAAACTATTACATATGAAGTAGTTCAAAGATTCTAGAGATTTTTATAGTGTTCTTGGCATAAGAATATAATTGGCCAACAATTTTGAACAAGTCAGAATCAAAATCATTATTTATTTCATCATCATATTATTGGCTGATTTACTTCTGATTACGGTGCACATTATCACATTTAATATATCGTTCAAAATAAATATACCATTACCTGTTTTACCATTATGATATTTTCCGTTGTTGTCCATTGTGATTCTGTCACCTTTGTACTAGGCTAAGGAACTTTGCTTTGTCGCACGTTGTGTTTCTAGAACAGCCAGAATCCAGATAACACTATTATTGTTCCTTAGCCTGCCACCACTCCTACACGATAAAAGATTTTTGTGACCTGTTTGTTTTTACAGGTCCATTGTTGTTAGTGGCAGAATATTTTGAAAAATAATTTCTTGGAGATCCATAACTATTTATATATGTTCCTTTTGGCACCCAGATTTTTTTAACCGTGGGAGATTTTATATTTGTGCCTTTTGGAACCCAAATTGGAATGGTTTTTACGTGTTTGGGTCTATACCAACAATTGTTTTGATTGTGTCCAAATTTTCTACAAATTGTGCACATTGAATCGACTTGATTAATTTTTCTTTTAATAGGTTCAGACTGATTATATCCAAGTCCTTGTCTGACTGTATTAACAGTTTGTTTCCCTAAGCGCATATTAAACGACTTTTCACTTTTTGAAAATTTATCTAAAGTTGTTGACAGTTGTTGGACTTGTGTTTTGAGAGATTCATTTTCGTTTAATAATCGTGTGCACTTTTTAATAGAATTTTCTCTTCTTGTATTTTCACTCTCTTTCAAAATCAGAATTTCATTTCCAAGCGATTTAATTTTAATTTTTGATTTTTAATCTCTTCTTCGAATGTTGGACACTTATCACACTTCGGGATGCTACTTTGATACGTTTTAACTAATTGTTCAAGTTGTTCATTTACTTCTATCAAACTATCTCTTTGTGATTCAATTTTAGCATATTTCTCCCTTAGTCGTTCAAAACAGCCATTTACTTCGTGAAAATATATAAGTAATTCTAAGTGAGTGAGTTTTGATACCTTGCTTGGCTCGTCATCGTCGCTATCAGTTATATTACCTTGAAGGCACATATCTGCTTTCTCACTCCCACTGCTAGTACTTTGATTATCTTCATCACTTGTATTCCATGTGGCTGCAAAATTCCTCCTTTTTGATTTCTTTTCAAAGTCGCGTCGATTTTGAGGACAATTGGGCTTGATGTGTCCGGATTGTTTGCACTTATGACAGATGATTTTTCGTTGTTCTGTGTTATCTAAAACTTTGATTATTCTGCTTTTTAATTTTTGATTTAGAGCTGGATTTCCGTATTTGCGGTTCCACCTTTTTAATTTCTATATTATCATTTCCAATTCTGCTGCTCCATCATCATCGTCATCACTTTCAGTTGTTCCTTTGAGAGCTATTGATTTCTTTCGAGTATCTCCTCCTTCACGCTCTTCCTTGAATTTCATTTCTAGCTCATAAGTGGTGAGATTTCCGATGAATTCTTCAACTTTGATTTGTTTTAAATCTTTTGATTCTTGAATGGCTGTCACTTTTGCTTCAAAATTTCATGGAAGGACTCTGAGGATTTTTCGGACTATTTCCAATTCCATGTATGATTTTCTAAGAGCTTTTAATTTGTATACGATGTCGGAAAGTCATCCTTACATCTCTTTAACATTTTCTTCCTTGGCCATTGTAAAATTCTCATATTCGCTACCCAGCATGGCAAGGCGAGATTCCTTGACTTAAGATGTTCCTTCGTGAGTCACTTCTAGTATGTGTCATATTTCCTGCGCAGTTAGACAATGTGAGACCGATTAAATTCAAACTGATCTAATGAACAAATAATCAAATTCATAGCTTTGGCATTAGTATTCTGTAAATTATTTTCTAGATTAGTCCATTGATTCTTTGGTTTATTTATTTCCTGATTATTTACAATTAATTGGTGCTCTATACCCTGTCTCAACAATATCCCAAGCGTCAATGGTTTTCGGAAAAATTTCCATCATATTTTTCCAGTAAGCATATTCACCATTGAACATTGGTGGTCTAACTATGGATTGACCCTCAGCAAAAGCAGTATTAAAAGAAGCCATTTTAAAAATTCAAATTTTTTTAAAATAAAATTGGTTTTTGAAAAAAATCAAATTTTCTAAAACAAAATTAGCTTTTGTACCTTGCTCTGATACCACTTGTAGGATCGATTTCACCCTAGAGGGAGGGGGTGAATAGGGTGATGCTATTAATTATAAAAATTATTGCGGAAGCTTCTAAAATAATTTCAACACAGATACATCAAAATAATAGCAGCACAGATAACAGCAGAATAATAAATGCAGAAATAGAACGACACAGAATTTACCCAGCTTCGGCAAAACCCTACCTACGTGCTGCCCCCAAGGTTTCTACTAGAAATTAAGCAGTCAGACGCTTACACACGTAAACTCACGATACCCGCTATCGAATAGCCTTAACTCTACGCTTAAAACCCTTCCACAACTCAGCCACTGAGTTGCGAATCTCAAACTACGCCACCTAGTTTGTCCCCTAGCCACACGACTAGAAATTACAATGGTTTAAAAAGGAAAATACGATTTAAAGACAATTTAAAAACAAAAACAAAACCCTAATTATAAACCCAATACAAACGTAAAGGCCGGCCCACAACTTTTTGTTAAGTGAAATATTTTTCCCTTTATTTTTATTGACCATTTTTTTCTTTTATTTACTCCGTTCCTTTCTCTCGTGAAAATGGCGGCCATTTCTTGTTCGTTCTTCTTTGATCTATAATTAGGGCTTCGAAATGCCGACTTTAAATTGATCGATCGAATTGGGATTTCGCTCTCTTGCTCTGCCGATCGATCGTCTCTTCACTTGGCTCATGGCTCCTTTGATGATCGAGTTCGATCTTGCTCCGGTATGTAATTTATTGTTTTGCTTTACTGTTTTTGCTTACTTGAACTCGGTGAATTTTTGCTGATGATGTTGATTGCTTATATAGGGCTCGAATCCCTATTTTCTCGTTCGTGTATATTTATTTGAATTTGTCAATTGATTTATCTTGGCCACTTGATTATACTTGAATGAATGTGATGACTTCTGACTTCTTCAATTCGTATATTTTTGTGTTACTTGATGGTCACGGCTTTGATTTCTCTGACGTTGTTTTCCTTGCTCACCACGGTTCTGACTTTGACCTGTTCGTTCTCGTTCTTGTTGTCCTCGGCTTTGACTTGATTTTGACGTTGTTGATTTTGTTCGACTTTGGCCATTTCTTTGATATTGAACTGCTGACTTCGGTCACTTGACTTTGTTTTTGCGATTCCATGACTTGATAATGTCTTCGGCCATCACCGTTGCACTGATATTGTTTCTGGTCATTTTACTTGTACCATTCGAATTATGATATATCTGATTTTGTTTAAATGATGCTACTATGTGAATTTCTACTGTGACTTTGGCTTGTCTATTCCATGGCTTTGGCATGATTATTCTGTAGCATACTCGACTTTGGCATTGCTTTGATTACGTGATAATGTTTGATGATGTTTTAAGAAAAAAAACTGTTACATGATCCTGTTGACATTGTCCACTTTAATTTTATGCTTTGACCTGCAGCTTGAACTTGTAATATATATATTTACACATATAAACAAATGTGCTTCACTTGTTCGCTGAACTGTTGTATCACTTGGTGTTGTAGTTTGCACTGTGTAGTCATGTGCTTGCTGTGTTGCCATATTAATCCCTCTGGCCTCTTGTTGGTTTGGTGTGTGCACTTGCTTGGCCATTCGACATCCATATTGTTTCGAGCTAGTTCACATTGTACTGTTGGCACTGACTTCATCATGTCTGCACTTTGATAATCATGTTGCCAGGCTTGTGTATATATGCACATGTTCTATTTTACTTTGGCATTGACTTAGATCTTTTGGGTCTGGTCTTTGACGATGCTTGACTACTCGTATATTGATATAGAGCCACTGTTCCACTGTTTTATGTACTTTGTCCATGTTATACTGTTCTTCGATCAAAACTGCCACTTGATGCTTGGTGCCTAGTCTTTGATGTATCGAGTTGCATCACTGGTCTTTGCATTTGTTTTCATTTACTTCGAGACAGTTTCAGTTGCAAGTGCATTTGTAGTTTAGCTCCTGTTTGGTTTTTGGTGCACTTGCTTGCTTCCCTGACCTGTTGCACTATAAGCTTCATGTGTACTTCTTTCTTGCTTTAACCTGAACTGGTCTGGTTTGCTTCCATATCATGGCTGGTTCATGTATACTTGACGTGTGCTGTGTTTCCAATCATCATTTATGGATTTAGTAGTTCGTATTGATTTCCACTTGTATACATACATACAGTTATGTGTGTATATAGGTGTGTGCATATAGAGTCTTTGGATAGTTGCTGTGCAGTTTGGTTTGATGATGTATGACTTGAAATTTGGTCTGCGCTTGTGTTGAATCCAACTTATAGCTCGAGTTTGACCTTGTGCTTGTGTTGTGATTTTATTTGTGTTTCACTTGAGTTGAACTCGGCTTTTATTTGGGTTTGACCTTGTGCTCACCTGTCCCTGTAGATTTATCAAGTGTATATATCGGTGTGCACGGCCTTGTGGCATGTACAGTGATACACCATGCATGTCACAAGCTGTTCATGTATGATGAATTCAAATTTAAATGATGACGAACAACCCAAATAACTGAGGCAAATATTATTTTCAAAATCCATATTTTACTTTATACTGCAAAAATATTTCCTTTTCAATTTTACCGCGTCAGTATTTATTTTTGCAAATTGCTCAGATGTTGGATTCAATCTGGAATAAAGTTGAAGATAAATTACGAGTTAATGAGCGATATGTAGTGAGGTGTATTTGAAAATTAGAAATTGTGATGTAATCAAATTTGTATTATAATTGAAATTGTATATTTAGATTGAGAGCTTGAATTTGTACTATTCAAAATTGTAATAAATATTTGTTTGAATAAAATATCAGTTTGAATTCAAATTCTGTGTTATTTATTTTATTCAGCAAATATTTATTTAATATGTGAAAATAAAATAGTATATTAACAAATACATTTAAATGAATATATATATATATATGTTTATTATCATCAAAAAAAAAATCATATACTCGCATATTCAACATTTATAAGCAATGATAAAGTACCAATTTTCTAAAAAAATTATTAATTTTTTTATTTTTTATTTGAAAAATAAAATTATTTGTAGAATTCTACGCAAATAGTTATGAATATTTCTACAAATATATTAAAACTAAAAAAAGATTTTTCTAATAACTTATTTGGAGGAGAAATGATTATTTGGAAGCCACAAAGAATAACATCTTCATTATATTCAACTTATATGGTATAAAATGTTTCGATTGCATTTTGATTTTATCGCAATGGGTGACGTAAATATGGAATTAACCAAATGAGTTCAAACTCTATGATATACTAGCATAACGTTACCAGCAGGACACAACAAGGACCTTGTTTGTTCATAAATAAAAATTTTAAAATAAAGAAGAGAACATGAAAGAGACTTCTTTCAATTTATTTTATTTTATAACAAAACTTACTTAACATGTCATGTTTTGTTTTCAAAGCTACATGTCTCCTATATCCCGAAAATCCCAATCAAGTCTTCTTCATAAATAGAAGAAGAAAAAACAAAAAGGCCCATGCCCGAACATAAACAAGAACCACGTGATACCAAATATCATCAACCCCCAGTATAAGCATAATCTAGATATGGAGTTGATAATATCCTATCGTAGGTCAGCCAAACCCCAGATTGTGCAGCCTACTCTGCCTTCAGCCATTCCCTATGTCGATGTTACGTTTGGCATCTTTCACATGAGTTTTCATCACTCGCAAAGAATACGAATTCCCAAATGGATTCCCACATCTCGAACAGATTACAAACCGCTACATGGATCTGAGCGTCTAGAATAGATCTTGAATCTCCATATAAATTCCTTTTTCAACTGCTTCTAAAACATGAAAACCATATACTTGTTTTGAAGTGGTATTTGGTAAGTAAGACATTAACCAATCCTAGACTCCTCAAAACCGATCGATTAATTTAAGGTTAACTCGGTTTCGATTTTTTCAAAAGTAAGTGAAAACTAGAGGTGTTTCGTACTAATACTCCTCCACGAGTCTTCTCATTGGTATGAAATTGCAAAGTCTTTCAATTACTTCTTAAGTCAATACTAGGTCAAGTTTGATAATCGACTAATCGACTATATAGTCAAAACAATTTCTTAAACAAATCATGATTCATAGGCTTAATTCATTTTCAACATTCCAATTTAACTATTCCTCATCCAAGTGTGAAGCCGGGTGAGTTAGAGCACTAGTTGCAACAAAGCCTTACCTAGACACTTCAATCTTGAATCTCACAGATATATAAGTCTTCATCATCGGGTTTTAGTATTAATGATTTCCATAAACAAAAAAGAAATCAACACAATTAACACATTTCCAACATTTTTCGACTTACTATTCCTCGGCCAAGAGGAAAACCTATAGGTTAGAGCTTTATCACTCATGTAATAAACTGCTAGACCTAGAAAGCTCCTTATATCAATCGCATTTTCTAGCCTTTGTTAGTCCTGAATAGCCACAACCTTAGTCGGATCTACATAAATACCCTCTGCTAAAACAGCATGACCGAAGAACCTAACTTCTAAACATCAAAAATGACACTTCGAGAACTTAACCTTCGGCACATGCTCTCTTAGTTCTCCTAAAACAATCCTCAAATGGCGTGAATGCTCCTCTTTAGTCTTGGTGTAGACCATAATATCATCGATAAAAATACGAACAAACTTATTCAACACATCTTTGAAAACTCGATTCATTAATTATATGAAATATGCTAGAGCATTAGTTAGGTCGAACGGCATAACCAACCACTCATAAAACTGGTTGGATCTAAAAGCGGTCAAGGGTACACTCTCCTCTGCCACCCTTAACTGATGGAACCTTAGAGCAAGGTCAAGCTGAGAAAACACTCGAGCTCCAGAAGTCAATCGAACAAGTCAACTTTCTTAGGCAAAGTATACTTGCTCCTAACAGTTCATTTGTTGAGCTCGCGATAATCTATACACAGTCTTAGGGAACCATCTGCCTTCATAGTAAAGATGACGGGCGCTCCCCAACTCAAACGACTTGGTCGGATCAAGCCCTTCTACAACAAATCACTAACCTAATTTGTCAACTCCAATATCTCCTTCAAGGCAAGTATACGAACAAGCAAAACGATAGGCTTTGCACTCTTTACTAAATCAACGCGAAATTTTATCTTCCGATAAGGTGGTAAACCTGACACCTCTTCAAAGACATCTCTGAATTCTTGGACAACCATGATCGAACCTAACTCCTCCCCCGCCACATCAAGGGAATAAAGGAAAATAGTCATAAGCAAGCTAGGTCCTTCACAGTCTACAGTCCTAGACTTCCTCCATTGCTTCAATACTATGGTTCTCTTATCACAACCTAAGATTGCGATATTCCGTGATAACCAATCCATCCTAAGCAGAACATCAAAACTCATAAAGCCCAGAACATGCATATCGCAAGGAAAGAGTCCACTAAAATAAAAAATAGGAACTTCTAAAAAAATCGTACGAGGATGGCCGAGCTCCCAATAGGGTTCGATACACAAACAGAATCTAAAGCCATAACTGGCTTAATACTGATATATCAAAAAGTGTACGATATATGAACTAAGAGAAGCAATAGTATTAAATAAGACACAAACATGAATGACAAAATAGATAGAATATGTTCTCAAACTTGCTTCCTCTTTGTTGCGGCTGAAGTGAAAGATGATGAAGCTAAAGCAAAAAATTTAAGTTGCTCCCCTTTTCGAAGCATCATATAGTCTTTAACTAGATAATCGGGTTGGTGGCAATTGTAGCAGCTTCTTGGTGCAAACTGTGACCTGGCTATTTGTGGTTCTATCTTCGGTACCTTAGAAGTAGGTCACTTGTTTCTCCCCGACTGATGTATAGCTCTGCGCGAAATGTCCATTCTTTCCACACTTGTAACAAGGCAAACCAGAAAAATTCCTTGGAGGTTGAAACTTTCGCTTGTTGTACCCTACGGGTGTAGAAATAGACGACTTCGACACTAAGCTCTCAAACCTTAACCCATGTTCTCCAAATTCAGATAAGATCCCAAGATGTGATTATTCATATTACCCTTGAATTCTGAGCTCAATCCTGTGATGAACATCTCGTTTCTCTTTAATGATGTATCTACCAAACTAGGTCTAATCATCTAACTCCATATTCCCGAATATTCGATCACATAATTTGATCAAAGTCTGAACTTCTATGATCATCTCTGTACCACCGAATCTCTTATCTCCTAGCCTCTTATAATCATGGTAGAGCGAAGAAAAATTCAACAAAGGCCTGACCTGCACTCCCTTCCCTACAGTACACATCCTTGGTTCCCCAATTGGAGCAACATTCCTTGGTGCTCGATCTCCCCATTTGTGACGGTACTACCTCGACCACCTCCACCTCCTTGAGCATTAGAAGCTTTAGTACTCATGATTTGTACTACTTAAATATAGTAGAAGATATTTAGGATATGAAAGGCTGGAGTTGTTTCAAAGAAAGAGATTATCCCTAATGAAAGCTGAAAAGGGGTATAGGTTTATGGAAAATACGAATACACTCTCTTGTATATATAATACACTCAACTCATTCTAGGGTGTCGCTTAATTAATCATAGACTTCAGAAGGTGAAATTGGGATCAAAATTATATTGATGATTTCAACAACTCCAATCTCCCGCTAAGCTAAGCGACTTACTCTCCCACCCTTGTATTTTATTTTTGATTCTTTCCACTATGTTGTCAAAATTGCATCCTATTGGGTTTACACTAGAAAATGGCATACCTAAGTGTCCGATTGGAAACCTCCCTTCTTTAATGCCCAAAATATAGCACACTTCCTCTTTGCGACCTCCTCTAAAGAACACATTAGATTTTCGTCGATTCAAAAGCAAGACCGTGCATTTTTCCCATATGTGTAAATATTTCACTAATTGCTCCAGTACTTACAATATCTTCTTTAGCCAAAATAATGATATCATTAACATATGTAATATGAGTAATTCCGGTCCCCTCTATTGATTTGTATGTCGGCTTTATACTATAACCCCTGACTACTTCATTAGTAAGTAGGGAAAAAAATACTCCATCACTATTACAAATGGTAATGACGACGAAGGATCTTCTTGATGTGAACCGCAAGAGCTGCTAAAACAATTGTACTTTTCACTCATACCCTTGATTGAGAAACATGGCATGTTGATCATATCTCCTATTAACCTGATTCATTTTTCGGTGAACCTCATCATATACATCATATACAATACAAACTCTCTACTTACCAAGTCATACACTTTTCTAATGTCAACTTTTATACACATTGTTCTATTGGTGTTCCTACCTATGCCTCTTGAAATTTCATGAGCTACAAAAAGTCATGTCACTAATGTTCCTCCCATGAGCGAATGCGCATTGAATTTCTGATATAAGTTGGTCCATAAACCATTTCATTCTATTGCAAAGCACCTTAACAAATTAGGTATGTATGTATATAAAGTGAGTGGATACACCTTTCGAATTTTTTGCACCTTCGATTTACGCTCAACCCATTTTTTGAGCTCTAGAATTGTCATAATTCAACAACTTTTTGTAGACATGTGATCTATATATTATCAACATCATTAGTCCAAAGGGATTGAGACAACATAATTTTTGAGTAAATGAAGGTGACATTAAGTGAAATGAGAGAAAGGCTCGGCGATACTCTTCTTTTATAGCACGAATATTTCACCTCTAATTTCAATCATTTGTTCCTATTCAAATAATTGTGTGATGTGAATAAAAGAGAAATGATAAATATATAAATAAAATTAGTTGTTGAAATTAAGAAGTATAAGGAGCGCTATGAAATATAGATGGTGTGTGTTTGTGTGCGTAGGGTGAAATAGAAAGAAAAAATATGTATGTGATGGTATGTTAATGTGTTTGGCTTTTATTCTCATTTTGAGATAATAGGTCTACAATACACATACAAAATAAGTGGAAAGTATGATCCGTCCTTTATTTTTAAGTTTTCTACTTGAAAAGCCTTTCTTAAAAGCTTGTTTTAAATTACACCCTATGTTTTAATTTTGGTAAAAAATATTTTTTTTTGGAAATTAAATCAAAACATTAATCATGCTCTCGAGCTCTAGCGTTTTCAACGCAGCTGATCTTTGGCTCTACTCATCTCCATAAATATAGTCTCTCCATATCCAATGGTTCTATCATCCGAAAGATAAAGCCCACACACTGTCAAACAAACTCAAAGTTGCGATTTTACTCACTAAAAGCTTACGGGCGAGCAAGAACGAATCCTAGCAAGTTTATTATAATGGAAAATTTTGTTTTTAGATCTTCATCTCGCCATTTATTCGGGTTTTGTCTTGATAAGTGAAGTGGAACAGCTCTTAAGTCAAAGTTAGTGTGAGCATTCGATGAACTCTAGAGTCACGCGATTTGTTCTTTCATCGGGTCATGTTATTTCTAATTGGTTATTATCATTCATTAATGCTATCCTTAGTTATAGTATCCTTAATTATAGCTAATAGATGCTAGCTCTAGCATGGGTGATTTTTTGATTCATGTTTTCCTCACATGTTTTAGATAATTTGCAACAATTGAGCATCTTTGTTGCAAGTTGATACATGGAGATAATATGTACTCCTTTTCTCTACAAAGCACTCATTTAAGTTAAAGAATTATAAGGTTTCGATGAAGCATATTATTAAAATGTATGAATTTATAAGTAGTAATAAAATACCAATTTTCTTAAAAATATTAGGTAGTGTTTTCTTTGTTATTTTTGGTTTTGGGTTTTCATCCATACAAAAATACACACGACGCATGTATTTTGTCGAAAACAACCAATTTAGAAACGAAGTTAACATACAAAATAGAAAACAATTTTTTTTTTTTAATTTTTCGTGTTTTGGAAAATAACACAAGCACTAAAACAATCCATTCTTCCGTGTCCTTCTATTCCCTTAATTCTTCCATCCGTCTTTCTTACATCCCCTCTGTCGTCCCTCCATTCTTCTCATATTTGACATACATATTGAAAATCGAAAATACAAAATTCTTTTTTTAACCAAACACCACCTTAATTTTTTTATATTTTTTGTTTGAAATATACAAATTTTGTACAGTTCTAAACAAATACTTATAAAAACTTCTGCAAATATGCTAAAACTTATGAAACAAAGTTTTATTAAAAAAAACTTAGTTGGAGGAGAGATGATTATTTGGAAGCCACAAAGAATGTATTTTATAAAAGTCAAAAAATAATAAATAAGTAAATTAATATAGGAAAGTAGACACAAAGACAAACTTAGAAATTTTTGTAGGCTGAAGGACGGCAAATTTATTTTTTGGCTGAAGGACAATATTAGTTATAACTAGCATTTTGTATAGTGTAAAACTTGATATAATGCTAGTTATAACTAGCATTTTGAATAGTGCAAAAGTTGAATATAATACCGAATATAATCGGCATTTGTCCTTCAGCCTAAGACTAAAGCTTAATGTTTTCCATCTTAATTTTTTTGTAAAGTTTGTCATTTTTTCTAATTTCTCGGAATAATACCTTCATCATAATCAACTTATATGGGATAAAATGTTTCGACTGCATTTTTACATTTCGATTTTATCACAATGGGCGACGTAAATATGGAATCAACCAAATGAGTTCAAGCTCCGTGATATACTAGCGTAACGTTAATTGCGTGACACAACGAAGACCTTATTTGCACACAATTAAAAATTTTAAAATAAAGAAGAGAACTTGAAAGCAACTTCTTTCAGTTTATTTTATCTTACAAAAAACTTATTTAACCTGAAACGCTTTGCTTTTAAAGCTACATGTCTCCTATCTTCCCAGAATCCCAATCAAGTCTTCTTCACAAATAGTAGGAAGAAAACAAAAATTCCACCTTCTAATTTTCCAAAGAATAATAAACTCTTCTCTTAATATTCTTCAGCATGTCTTCTCCTAGCAAGCGCAGAGAAATGGATTTGATGAAGCTGTAATGTTTCTTAATTTGCTTTAAAGAATTACAGTTTTCTTAATTATTCCACTGATTTCTATTAATTATCTGCGTAGGATGATGAATGATTACAAAGTGGAGATGATTGACGATGGAATGCATGAATTTTATGTTGATTTTCGTGGACCTAGTGATAGTATGTCTCCCTCTTTAATTTTGTTATATGATGCATTTATTTGGTATACAAATCTTTTGACTAATTTGGGGTAATTTATTTGTTGTTTATGAACTAATTAAATGAATAAATCATAGGTCTTTATCAAGGAGGAGTATGGAAAGTGAAAGTTGGATTGCCGGATGCTTATCCTTATAAATCTCCTTCAATTGGCTTTATTAATAAGATTTATCATCCTAACGTTGATGAAATGTGAGTTGTCATAACCTGCTTAATATCTACTGATAAGATTTAGCTTTCTAATGTTAGATGTTATAATTTGTTTCTTAATTCCTTGGTGCATAGAGTTTTAGAAGGATAAATTATCAAATGTATTAAATGCACACCAGAAAGAAGCAAAAAGCACCATATTGCGAACAGCCTCTTAAAACAAACAATGGACCCAAATTAAAAAGAAATCGCGATTTTTGAAGCCAAATCTATATCCATATCTTTGACTTAAACACGTCAAAAGGTTTTAAAAATTCTTCGAAAACGTCTTCTGGACCTTGAATAGAAGGAAACACGTCTAAGTCCATACATTTTTATGTTGTTGGAGATTTAAATGGAGATTGAGATGGTGGAGAATGAGGTGGTTTCTCCTCCATTGTAAGGATTTTTCTGATTTAGAAAAATAAGATTTAAGGTTTATAGATGAAAAGACGAAGAAAAAAATGTTTTGGCAAGATAGGGTGTGTGTAGAAAGAAGAGGGAAATAATTAATTATTTGAGGTCAAATTAATAACTTTAATTTCTTTTCAAAAAGGGAATCATTAATTTTGATTCTTCCCTTAACCAAAACTTTTACTTGAATATTTATCTTTTTTTTCCATTCCTCTTACCCAAATATATTCTACCTTTCATGCGGAAAAAAAAAGGAAAAATTTCTACTCCCTTTAACAATTCCTATAAATTTTTCTACGAAATGTCTTTTCTTTTCTAAACCTCCCATTTAATGCTTATTTCTCATTATGCTAAACTCATTTAAATTAACCTAATCCTCTGTAATCCATTAAATCATGATTTTATTTTACATTCAACGGACAAATGGGAAACCAATATCAATATGGGATGAAAAATATATTGCGTTAGAAAATTTATCACGATTCATTTTTCATTCTTCCCTAAAAGGTTTCCCTTTTTTTCTTTTTTTCTACGACGAAAGATACATAAATTGCAACACTTGGGTCTTGCGTAATGTAGCAGCCCGAAACACTTCAACTCTCTGATGTATTTTTTAAAACAGTGCGACAACGCGTTGATGTTTTTTGTAGAAAAAAGTTGACTGTACACTGATGTTTTCACCATTTTTGAGCTTATATTATATGTGTGTGTGTGCGCGCGCGCGTGCGCGTGCGCACATATTTAACTGTCTATCTGAGTTGGGTGTCTCTTTAAAAAAATTCATTTGACAGGCCCCCCTTGAAATTTCACCATTTAGCATTATTTTGTATCCCTTTAACAACACCTTAAAATAAACATGTGTTATAACATTACAAGGTTTATGTCATATCTTTATTAAATCTGAATTATTGTACATATTTTTATCATTAATAATTTATATGATCTAGTCTTATATGGTTAGCATCAAATAAGGCACAAAAGTCGCAAAGTTTGGATACTACTAAATCGATCTGTAAAACTACTAGCACGGCTCAAGATTCCAAGGAGTATAATCTTAGCTGAAAGTGAAGTTGTGTATATTAAAAAGATTATAGCTCTGGTACATAGACAGGTTTACAAAATTACCGTTCACTTGAATCACATTAAAAACGGTAGGTTTGTAGATGGATACGGTTAGATCCAGTTAATGACAAATCTGTATCATACTTGATTCGAATATCCATATTTGCTGATATTGAACGGATATTGATGTCCGGTTATCTGCTGACAATTGATAGAATGTTCAATGACAAATTTGTACCGAAAACATAAGGAATCAGATGGATTTTGGAATATGCACATTAGTATCGTTTTATTAAAATCAGATGGATTTTGGAATGGATACCACCGTGTAGCAGCCCGAAATACTTCAACTTTGGATACTCATTAATACCTTAAAGTTTGGTGTTGTTCTAGAGGGGAACACAAAAAATTAGGGGTTATTTTTTTCCTTCAAAAAATGGTGGAGCTACATAGCTTTTGCTAAAGTTACCTACAGGCCTAGAGAGCATAGTATTATGTAAAAATACAAAACAAAAAGGAGGAAAAAAAGATAAAAATAGTGGTGAAGCCATCAATTTTGTTAAAAACTCTCAACAAAAGTTAGTGTCCATTCGGTAAGCACTTTAACATTATTTATTTTATCTTGAAGGATAATTTATAAAAGTGGTATTTTATACATTTTAGTACATGACACAGCTGTAAATCTTTGGTGTATATATGGATCCATCTTTGTTAGAATGTTAAGTGTAACATACTCATAAACCTTTTGTTTCTTTGGAACCAACTTTTTTGCAAAAAATAAAATAAAATATATACGTGATGGAAAATATATATGATAATCCGATCACCTATCTTGATGAATTGCACTCTTATCGAGTTGGTTCTAAATGTAAAATTAGGTCTGGATCGGTCTGCTTGGATGTCATTAATCAAACTTGGAGCCCTATGTTTGGTACTAATTTTTTTCATTCTTTTTTTTTCCCTTTAAGTTATGGTTTATACATTTTTGCAGATTAAAGTTTTTTGACATTATTATAGATCTTGTTAATGTATTTGAAATGTTCCTTCCTCAACTACTTCTCTACCCGAACCCTTCGGATCCGTTAAATGGGGAGGCTGCAGCTTTAATGATGCGTGATAGATCACTATATGATCAAAGAGTCAGAGGTAAAAAGCACAATATCAATGCTATTTTCCATATTATCATATTAGTGAAATCATGGATACAAGTAAATACTTCAATGTGAATATCTTTATAATGGAATTACTATATATTATATTTATTTGTTTTAGAAATAAAAATGTATAATATACGAACAATAAGTCTACTTATCTTTCTCCGCCTAACAACATACAAGGACGCATTTTATTTATTTCCACATATATGGCCGATGCTGATCTCGAAGGTCTTTGCCTTTGGTTACTGAAAGTTTTAGCCTAAAACACACTACACCCCGTCTACTCTTTTACAAATGTAGTGCTTTTCTATAGAAATACAAAACAGATACATCTTTTGGGGAAGAATAAGTGCATTGACTTTTTATGAAAAAAAATGCAAGTATCTTTTTGGAAATAGAGAAACAGAAACTGTATGTCATCTCTTTTCAAAAGATGTATACATATATCATAAAGATATTCAAATACTTGTAAGTAGTTAAATGCATTTATTGATGGATTATTGAGCAACTATGAAATATTATTTATATAGTGAACAAGAAAAATTGGATCTCAGTCTATAGGATATATAATTTAAATAACACATTGTTTTTCCATGTTCAGAGTACTGTGAAAAATATGCAAAGTCTGAAGACGTGGGCACATCTGCAGACGAAGAGTCGGGCAGCGAAGAAATGTCAGAAGTGGAGTATGATTCAGGTGATGAAACTGTTGTTGGAAAACCTGATATGTAGTTAATATGTGTCTTCCATGTAAATTAATATTATCTACCTACATATATTTATGTATTGGTTTAGGCAACCATGTAAATATGTTCATATTATCACCAAGAAAAAAAAAATTAATTCAGTGGTTAGTCTGTAATGTTGATGATCTTTTTACCTAATGCTTTGAAAATTCATAATGGTATTTGAATTTAAAGCTTGGGAAGAACAACATTGAGGTACATGTATATCATTGTCAATACCTCAATGCCTTTTTTTTTCAACAAACTCAAACTGATTCAGCCTAAAATTTGACACTAATTAAGTGGAAACTCAAATGAAGAATATTATAAGGTTATAAAGTAAAATTTCATCCAACGCCAATTATGTCTTGAATTGTTTAATTTTTGGTATCAGCAAGCTATAATGGGGATTGAGTGTTGTAAGAATGAAATTGGTGAGTGTTATAAATTTACAATAGAAGCTTGCTGCAAAAAAAATTGAAGAGGAAAATGAAGGAGAAACAAAGTGAAGGGGATATAGAAAGGGAGCTGCAGAGATGGAAGTAAAGGGTAAGATGGTAAATGGCGTTTTATTATTATTATTCAGTTTTATTTGCACTCATTTTTTTCTCCTTACATACCACGTAAAATCATCCAAATTCTTAAAATTGCATTTTTCTTCTTTCAAAGCGTTCTTTTACAGTTTTATCCTTCATAGATTCTCATTTTCACATGGAAACTAAATCATATTATTTTTCATTCAAAATACTAAATCGAAGTAGTGAGTAAATTATGTCAAAAATATTTGATTTTGGTAGTATAGTTATTGGGATAATTAGACATCGTTTGGCTTGTCGTTTTTAGTTTTGTGTTTTCATCTATACAAAAACGCGTTCGTTGTATGTATTGTTGAAAAACAAACAATTTTGAAAAATGAAATTAACATGCAAAATAGAAACCAAGATTATTTTGTTTTTCGTGTTTCAAGAGATAACAAAAACACGGAGAACAATCCAACTCTTTCTTTGTCAGTTGGTCGGCAATGGCTAAGAATTATAAATATTATTCTCTTATTTCTTGCTATTTCTTAGTGCAAGTTGAAAATACAAAACTCAAAATACAAAATGAAACCAAACGGGCCCTTAGCTTTTCATATTTTGAGAAAGATGCCACTCGTGTCTAGGACGGATGTGGTCACCTTTCAATCCACGGCCGACCCAAGTGTGATTCTTCATTTGACCCACAGTGGAATTAGATGTGGATTTCTTTATTGCCCTCGCTTTGCCATATCGAGGATTTCATGCTTTCCAAGCCATCTTCGGGAGGGACTAACCGTTACATTTTGTAAATTTAAAAATGTGATAAATGTTTTTTTTCCAAATTTGGTAATTATATAGTACATATTAGTACTACAAGACTTAGGTTGTATACAACATTGTAACGATCAGTCTTTCTTACTCCTAAAGACGACACTTAATACACCCACGATATTCAATGTGTCGATCATCTAAGAGTTTGAAAGACAAGCCGTTGAGGTAAAAAGAAAATAAAAGACAAAATATAATTGCAAGGCAGTCACATATAATATGTGATTTTTCCATGCAGTTATAAGAGTCAGAAAAACATGCAGTTAATACATCCACGGTATTTATGTGAGATTCTGTGTAAGCAAGGCAATCACATATAATAGTCAACATAAAATAGTACATAGTATCATCTCAAAATGAACACTAGAGTTATATAAATACCAACTTTAGCCTAGGATAGTTATAACTGCATGTCTCCTAGGGCTGTCAACGGATGCTTTCGGATACGGATAGTGCCATATCCGTATCCGAAATCATTTTCGGATATCGGATATCTGTATCCGTTTAATTTTCGGATATCGGATATCCGTATCCGCTTAATTTTCGGATACGGACGGATATCAGATATTTATCCGCTCCGCCAATAATTGATAAATTTAAAGGTATAAACGAAAAAGTTTAGATCAACATAAAACATTTTTTGTACTATTGTTTATAAAAAAACAAAGAAATAAAAAATATGGTGATAAAACACTGTTTTATACTAATATATGTATGTGTATCTAAAAATATTCAAAAGTTAAACACTCATAGCCCTATTTTCCTATTTTAAATTATATAAATATGCATCAGTTAATCGGACGAATATTTTTCGGATACGGATACCACTATAACCATATCCGTATCCGAAAAGATTTTCGGATATCGGATATCCGTATCCGAAAAGCTTTTCGGATATCGGATATCCGTATCCGCTTTTCGGATAACGGATATTTTTCATATTTTCGGATACGGATTCGGACGGATATCAGATTTTTCGGGTACCCATTGACAGCCCTAATGTCTCCACAATGCTGACACAAAATATACACATACATAGCGGAAAATAAAGAATATTACTAGATATCGTGGAAGCAACCTGCTCTGTGCTCCTCCAAAATTCATCCGAAGAACCTGGACTACTTGGTTACTCGTACAAATTTGAGTACCTACGAGTTTTAAGGAAAGAAAGAAAACTCCGTGTCAAACATGGGTCTGGTGTGAGTAAAGTCCAAACAACTGAATTGTTAAACTTATAAACCCTTTTAAAAAATAAAGGTATCTCAGAAGATCACACTGCACATAAACACGGACAGGGTTTTACCTCACGATAACCAAAATATTTCGATAGAAAATCTAGTGATATTATAATAATGTTTAGGGTTTAAAGTAAATATTGAATCATAGCAGATATTATCACATTAATCAAATTCCAGCATAATAGATACACAACTAAGTCCGAAGGCACTTATGGAGATTGGATTCCATCAATGATATGGCTACCAGGGTATCGTCTGTCACAATACACCTCTAGATAAAATATACCGAGTTCAACAAGAACATCTTGCATCCCTGCCAATATGGGACCGGCCTATCCCTTAGTGGATAGTACTGAATATGATAATCCGTCGACGTTGCTAACAACCACGTTGGGCCTCGAAGCATATATCAAAAGAAATAATATCGATCTAGATCAGGGATGACCATACCCTAATGGGTGCGACCCACATAGCCCTGCCACATATCCCCTGTTTTAGTCATTCATGATTGTGAGGCTTGAGGTACGTTTTACCTTTCCATATAGAAATCCCACTTGGAATGCTAACATTGTCCTCCAGGCGATAATGTAATGCTAGCATTGGTCCATACATGTTGTTCATAATATTAACAAACCGAAGGCACTACCTCTACTACATCCATTTTAGAATCAATCTCAGGATGAGTAGCAAGTAGCTCTTGTACTTCAAAGATCTTCATCTTGGATTCCATCATCTTTCAGATGTTTTTAATCGAACGCTTGCGTTGGTTCGAAGTGGGTTTTGGATAACTCAGCTATCAAATCTCGGTCTCTCCAAACCAACATTCGATAATTGTAAAAGGGTCTAGTTATCGATAGTGGACAAATCCACTATCTGAGGTGTGTATAGATTTCCATATGAAAATAAGACATCATATACTCATCCCCACTTTCAGATTTCAAATAGTATTATCCCTTAGCTAACAATGAAGTCGGATAAGTTAAAAAACTGTTATCCATATAATTCCAATATTGGGAATGACGCGATAAACGATGACATCGTAAAAGGATTGAAGCTACTGAGTTCTATATTGAAGAATTAAACCACTCCTCATCAACAGCGTATCTCTTCACACTTCATCACTTTGTCGACAACCTATCTCTTCAAAGCTAGAAACGTGCATCTTCGATGATGTGCTTCACCATTTTGACATGGCCCTTCTTGGGTAACATATCACACCACTAATCAAATGACTTCGAAGGTGTTAAATAACAAAAATAAATTGGCGTCGAAGAGGCATCTCATTAGCAATCACTGGGACTGCTAAAACCACGACGACATCCCACCCTACAAGCTCTTCGGAAGTATTCAAGTCAAACAAAGTCACATCACTTTTTCTCGATAACCACATCATGTTTATGCAGCTCATCGAAGGCATGCTACTATCAACAAGTGTCTCTATTTTCTCACCAAAAACCAAAGCAGGCTCATCGACACACTGCACCTCGACCATAGACTCATTTCACCATTCATAGGACATTGCATGTTAAAGCAAAGCAATGTTGATGACCTTACATTGCATAAAGGTTGGGACATAGTCTACATTGCCTCGACGAGACCATCTTACATAGGCGGAGATAGTAAACAATGTCGAAGACATGGGAACAAGGCAATGCTGCCTCCGTAAAGAATAAAAGTTGGGGTGATGTTGTCGAACTAAAATGTCGTCGAAGTTCACCCTACCGAAGACGTAGGATGCAAAGTGAGGGGGGACACCTGCCTCTATAAATACGACCCTATAGGCGCCATTTTGAGGGCGGATTTTCATATTTCTCTCTCTCTCTCTCTCTCTCCTTAAACCAAGGCCTTGTAACCCTAAATCAAATTGGGGATAAATCTATTTTACTTTAATCATATTCAAGTTGAATGAACATGGACTTGACATTGTATATTGACCTCGATTATGACCTTACTGAACATTATTGACTTGGACTTGCATAATACGAACTTCTCATGACTAATTCGACATAAATCTAGTCGAAGTGACTTGGAGTATAACTAACTCCTATATGCATATTTATATGGACTATGGACTATGGACCTTGAACATAAGGGCGAAATGCATAACTCGTTGTTATACATAACGCACTTCAATATGACTCCACGACTTATCATCTATGTCTATTGGAAATATGACGTATCATTAGCTATATGGACAACATTGTTCAATGACTAATGTAGATCCATATGCATGACAATCCTAATGACCCAAGAGGACTTCGAACATAACAACTCAAGGAGATAAAATGAACTTTCATATACCCTTCCTCAAGGGCCAATTGCCATCCATCAATTAATGATTCTACCTCGAGATTAATCCTAAGTGATGAGTCAGACCTTGAATCGTTATCGAGAGCCTCAATCATGTCATTTCATGCATCAAGACTAAGTCAATGGATCAACTCATGCTTGATTACATCTTTGCATGAACTTGAATCAAGAACTAAGTTATCACAAGAAGCATCTGAAGTGTTATACCATTTTTTTGATCTAACATTTTTGGCGTTAGAAGGAGACTCGAACCTTCGACTTGCTTAATTCCCTCATTATGTAGACTAATTAAGTGAATTTTGGTTCAGAAAAATGAGATCACGAAGACTCAACACTCAGGCTGAAGAGGTTATACAGACAATGACACTAGAAGAGAATGTGACTTCCAATTTCAACATGGGAAACACAGAGCCTGGAAAACCATCACAACCGGTGCAACCAACTAGTAGTGAGGCCAAAATCCAGAACTTAGAGCAGCAACTGCTGGCGATGAAAGAACTCTTGTAGGGAGTGCTTGTGCAGAAATCTTCAAAGACTGCCAAGCTCGTAAGAGGAGACGAAGCAGAATCTCCAAGGAGTTACTTGAATGCTTCCCAGCTTAGGAATAAGGGAAAAAACAAGCTTGTCGCAACACCATAGAAAAAGAAAAGTAACCGGCAGACTAAAGTAGATTATCAGGGAAGGATGGAGGAAAAATCCAACGAGCAGTCTGGAAGCTCTACTTCAGAAGGATATAAACCCAAAAGAAGAAATTATCATACCAATGAAGACTACTTAAGGGATATGGCAAAAAAAATGGCAAAGGATACGCTTAATGCCAAAGTAAAGAGGACTCAAGATGAGAGAGTCAATGATAATCAGCGAGAATCTCCATTCACTGATGAGATTGTATGCAAGAATTCCATCTCACATTAAGATCCCACCAATCAGCGAGAATCTCCATTCACTGATGAGATTATGTATGCAAGATTTCCATCTCACATTAAGATCCCATCAATCAGATACAACGGAACAACTGATCTAAACGATCATTTATTGCCTTTGAGAGTCCGATGGACTTGTATAATGCGTCTGGGGCAGTGTGGTGTAGACTTTCCCAACCACTTTCCAAGGTGCAGCAGCCAAATGGTAACGACAATATTGCGAAAGGACTATATACTCTTGGAATCAGTTCTCTTATGAGTTTTTAGTCCAATTATGCATCTGCAAAGATCCCGCCGTTGATTATGATGTAGTAGCAAACATCAAAAAAGGCCAGGAGAGCTATTAGGAGACTATCTTAAAAGGTTTAATGCAGAAGCTTTGAAAGCTAAAAACATGACCGATAGAGATAAGCTGGTGGCAGTACATTCAGGGCTAATGGAGCAAACGTCATTTTGGCGTGAACTATACATTCATGGGTGCAAAGGTTTACAAGACTTTCACTTTCAACCAGATAAGTTCATCTGCATGGATGAAATATACCATGCTAAAATGAAATCTCGGCTTAAGAGGGAAACAGAGAAGATTAATCACGATCGTAATCACAAAAAGCTGAAGTGGGAAGAAGAATCAAAAGCAAGATTATCGCTTTAAACAAACCGATATCTTACATATACGCTACAATAAAGGGGAATGGTGATTTCCCAATCTCTTACAAGGTAAAGAATAATCCAACCAAGGAATGAGGGAGAATATTACTCTTTTCACAAATACAATGGACACAAGATGGATGGGTGTCGGGTGTTAGTGGGCATAATCCAATGGATGATCCGTAACGGACAGTTAAAGGAGTTTGTCACGGATAATCAAAAAGGTGTCTGTCCAGAGAAGAGTAATTCGAAACCCCCGAATAACGTGATAAAGGAGGATGTACAGCTTTATTTCATCCCACCTCTTAATAGAATTGACGTGATTCATGGAGGTCCACATATAGCCGAAAAAAGCAAAGGTGCCAAAAATAGTTACATTAGGGAAGCGCAGGAGGGGACTTTCTCAATTCAGGAACAACCACCGCACAAAAACATTAGGTTTCAGATTCAGATACATAACTTAACCATTGCTCCACAACAGCTGAAAGGAGTCCGTCATCCCCACAACGACCCATTCATGATAACTTCTCAAATCAGATTTTCGGCTGCGACGAAGATTCTTGTTGATACCAGAAGTGCAGTCAATGTCATCTTTAAGCATGCCTTTAATCTGATAGGAATTCCTGAGGAAAAGATGGAGCCGAGCCAGCAGCCTATCTTTGGATTCAACAATAAGGGATCAACCCTCATAGGACAGATAAAGTTTCTGGTACAGTTAGGGGTTCCGCTACACTGTAGGACTTTCAAAACTCTGTTTGTTATAATTGATTAGCCATCTTATTACCATGCATTCTTTGGAAGGACAGCACTGGATGAGATTGATGCTTTTGTTTCACCAAAGTATCCGATGGTGTAGTTTCTTCTAAGAGTGGATGGGGAACGGTAAGGGAAGAGTAGTTTAGCTCTCGTGAAATGTATTTTTCTACGCTTGATCAGTATATGTAAAACTACATTCCTTTTTATGACACAATGTAAGGTAAGTCAATCCATACTAAAATTAATCAGCCTTTGAATGAAGGTTCATGCAATCAATCATTCAAAGCAAAGGCAAAGGCATGTAGTGAAGACAACATACATTTAGGAAATTCAACTTTTCATAGAAGAAAAGAAAGAGAAAAGGCGCAAATCTAGTGGATGAAGAGGTAGAAGGAGAGGAGATTATCACTGAACTCGATTGTAAGGCTAACCAGGAGAGGATGAAACCTATCGAGGAGCTTGAGGAAATATGCATAGACCCAATTGACACGACGAAAATAGTAAAAGTTGGAAAAGAACTGGATAGCAAACTAAAAGGGGAGTTAGTTCATTTTCTTCAGTCCAGCAAGGACATATTCGCTTGGAATCATTCAGATATGGTGGGGATAGACCCAACCTGTGACGACCCGCCCTTCTAACCTCAGAAAGACGTTTCATCATTAAGAAAGAAAGGGATAGAAATAGAAAAGAATAGAAAGAAAGAACAACAACATCAGAATCTCACAGTGGAATGGAATAAAATATAATACATCACATAACTATTACATAGTTATACATACATCAGAGTCATACAATATCACATAACAGGATTGTCATATACATATATGTCCATACATACATCCAAAATACAGCATCACTAACCACACAACGGAACTACATATATAGATACATACGTCTGGTCTTCTTCCCAAAAGAGCTCCTCCAGAAAATCAACACTCCCAAATACCTATCACTTGGCTACTCACAAAAATTTGAGTACCCAAGAGTTTATGAAAAACAAAATATAAACTCTGGGTCAGACATGGGTCTGGTATGAGTAAACAGGTTAAAATTGCTTAACTTTGAAAATCATTTGAAATAAAGGTATCACGTAAGACTCCCCACAAATAAATACGGGTAAGTTTTTACATTACGCTAACCAAAACATTTTATAGGAAATTCAGTGATATTATAATAGTGTCTAGGGTTTTCAAGTAAATAGAAAATAGCCGAAATTGTTACATTCATTAAATTCCAGCTACTAGCCACGAAAGTGGGTAATACAAATCAAAACCGTAGGGTCTCGTAGGGAAAATAGGTTTCCAACAATGGCAGGGCTACTGGGGTACCGCCCGTCACAGTACGGGGCCTAGATCACCGTACCGAGGATCACTCCCGACCCCCTACAACACAAGGCCGGAACCATTCCTTACTGAACAGTCCCGAACAAGATAACCCCGCAGTTGTGGCCAACAACTGCTCACACAGCCGAAATAAAAAGGGACATCTAGACAGGGGAATATCTTGTCCTGCTTGGGTATGACCCACCTAACCTTGCTGCATCTCCCCTGTTTTAGCCATTCCCGGTTGATGAGGCTTGAGGCTACGATTACCTTTATTGCACATTATTCTTAGAATGCTCATCGTCCACCTGACGATGTGTTAAAAGCATTCAATCCGTACAAGTTCGTTCCGGGTTCGAACGAAACCGAAGGCATTATCTCGTTACACTTATTTTGGAATCACCCTCAGAGTTAACGACGATAACCCTTGCATTCTGAAACACCATCTCGATCAAATGACCTATCGTTTAATTTGGATCGATGTGGTTTTCGGAGAATCAAAATTGATTCTTCCGATTCCGGTCTCATCGGAATCCAAACGCCATTTTAAGGGTCAAGTTATCTATTTAACTTAACAGTTCAATTTAATATTAGAATTCACATAACAGATATAACAGATAGATCATACACAGTTATCACAGATATCCATAATATATTATAACATATCACAGAAGTATCATCAAACAGATGTCAAAGTCAATCAAACAGAATTATCTATGCATACCAAACAGTTTGGTTTTACTTTACTTAATTTATTGCTCAAGAATAAACTATTTTATTCTGTTTAATTAATTACTGATTAATTAACTTATTAATGATCAATTAATTAATTAGTTATCATTAATAATTAATTTATTAATCATCTAATCTTTAATTACTTATTTAATTAATTAACTTCTATTCATTAACTGTTACTTAATTACTCAGTTAATTAATTTATTTTTAATTGTTAATTGATAACTTACTTATTACAGTTAATTAGTTTTTTTACTTATCACAAATTATTTAAATTAATCACTTATTATCCATTTTATTAACTATATAATCTTCAATTAATCACTTAAGTTAATTATCTTTTATGAATAATTTTTTTTAAGTAATTAGCTAACGTTTTAAAGATTTAAATTGTTTTAACATATGATTTATTTCTAATTACAAAATCAATTTAAAGTTATCAATTTAAAATTTCAAATATAAATTAATTCTAATTACTTATATTAATCAATTATCTTTACATCACTTACCTTATTAAACCTTTAAAACAAACATTAACCTGAACTAACCTATTTGCTAAGTTAACTTAGTTATAACAAATACTTGAATAAGAATTAAGCATGTTCATTTAGAAAGGTACCCGAGACAAACCCCTTCCCTACTCGAGACAGTCTCGAATTATCTTTGTGTCTCCCCACGTCCCTCTCTCTCACTCTCTATCTTCTTCTCCCTTTCCCTGATTCTTTTCTTCTTATCATTTTTTTAAAGTTAAAGTTATAAAACACTGCTGAAACCACACACGAGAACGACCCGAAGTCACCTCCCCTTCCCACTCGAGTATCACTCGATACGAAGTCACCCACGACTTCACTGACACGCTCACGCCACCGTGCACGTGCACGGTGGTGCGCTTCGCCTCCGGCGACTCGCGACAGCCCCCACAAATCACAAAACGTCCACTCATACGAAATCGAAACCCAAATTTGAAATTACAAGCTGAAAACAAAAAATGACCTGCAGCTCGAACATGCGACAACAAACACCCACTGACAAATCCTTCGTGCGGCCACCATCCATCACCGGAGGTGATGGAACTCCACCAGAACTTCGCTCACATTCCCCCCTAACTCCACCTAAAATCGCGTTTCACTCGGTTGCCCTATGATGCCGAAAACAATTTGTTTTACAGAGCATTGAAAATATGAACTTAAACCCTATTTTAGATTCAAACCCAAAATCCATTCATTGAATAATTTTTCCAGCATTTTTCTGGTGTTAAATGGATTACAAACTTACTTCATATTAATTTACAGAAATTAAAATTAACTCGATCTCCCAAAATTTGCAAAAACCCATTTTAGTTTCATTATAAAACTGCTCTTCGTACTCTTACTTAAAAATCATAATTTTTATGCTAAAAATTATAATTATGTGTATGAAATCTAAATATGCTATTGAATTTATAGACTTAAACATTCAAATTTGGATTCTTTTTATTAGTTTACCAGTAACTGGAAATAACAGTGTTTATAACTTACTGTTGTACTTCATATACATCCCAAGCTTTTGTTTTAAGTTAAACAATTCTAAATTACTTACATCTCTAGGTTCAAAATCAATTGAAATGGATAAGTATTAATATCCTTTACTCCTTTTGCTCAGAAGCTTGAAACAAAACAGGAACAGAAAACTTCCAGTGCATAAGATAAATACAGGTCTATTTATTTTCATTATATATATAGAAACACAAATATCAGTAGCTAATTATCATACTTAAAATTTTAAGAAAATATGTTTACTTACCTGATATTAAATTAAACAGAGAGTTGTTTGAATGTTATAGAGTTTGATGAAGAAAACTGCAGATTTGAATTTCCTGAAACTTCTTTTTAGTTTCCAGCTTTGAATTAATTTTCAGTTTGCAAAGTAAAGCTATTTGTTTCTTTCTCTTATCTCAGGGTTGCTTTAGGTTTTGTTCAAGTTTTTATAAACGAACATAATATATATTGGATATATATAGAAGCTACTTAACAGGTTGTATCTAGACAGTTTTATTTGTTTGTCATTTTTTTCTTTAATTGGTCAAGTAAAATATCCTGCAGAATGAAGTGATAAGGAGATTTCGGCTATAGTACTTGTTAAACAATATGTTGTGCTAATTAATGCTTATGCCTCATTTATGCTAACAAGTAATTAATGTTTTCAGATTTTTTTATTTTGTACAAGATACAAATTTTGTTTCATTATATTTGAAGTGAGATCTTTTGTTTCCTTATGCATATAAACTGTATAACAGCATATATATGTTTAGTACAGAAATATGTTACAAGTATCCCCTTTTACTTATGCATTGAACATGTTCACATGACATTCAATAATGTAAATGGCTTTTGTTAAAAAATTTATGTTATACAAATGAATTTTGCATGTTATTATTTTGACTTTATTGATTGTGATTTATTTGCACTTTAGATTTTCAAGCATTTGATTCATAATATTTCATATGTAAATTTTATATTCCTAGTTATAACTTATATTCGTATATTTATATTGTTAGTTATATTTTATATTTTATAATTATGGTTTATACTTATGTTTATAATTATGATTTATACTTGTTTTGGATGTTTATGTTTATAATCAATTATATTGTTTTAAACTTATGTGTTAGATTTCCATGTTTATGTTTAATATTGCTATATTTGTCTATTTTAAACATTATTATTTCAATTTCATTTTATAGGTATACTAGATTAAATATCAACCATATAAAATCTTTGATTTTAGTGTAAAAGACAGATTTTGTTTTAAATGGTTTCGAAGCATTCTATTTTAAATTTTCAAATCAAAACTTTCTTTTATAAAACATATAACAGTTAAATATCAAAGATCTCATCAGTTTTAAAATTGAAAAGTTTGTATTTAATTTAAATTAGATTAAATATTCATTAAAATATGATGTCAGAAATTCCGGGTTGTTACATTCCTCCCCCCTTAAAAGAATTTCGTCCCCGAAATTTAAAACAACAGTTAATTCAAAAGCTTTTATATTAACAATCCAAACATACATATCATTCATACAATAACACAATCAAACAGTCTACTCTAACAAACATCACTAGTTATCCAAACATAAATCCGGATAAGCATTCTTAAAACTATCGAGAGTTTCCCAGGTACAATCTCTGGGATCCTCACTCCATTGCACCTTGACGAGTTTCACCACTTTGTTCCTGAGTTGCTTCTCGTCTTGATCCACGATCTGAACTGGATTTCTAACCACGGTTAAATCGGGTTCTACTTCCAAATCATCTTGAATTACCGGTTCTACAACCAGTGAGGGATCATGAACAAATTTCCTCAAATGTGATACATGAAATACATTATGAATCGCAGACATCCGCTATGGCAATTCAATCCTGAAAGCTACAGGTCCAATTCTTTCCAACACTCGAAATGGTCCAATGTATCTCGGAGCAAGTTTTCCCGTTTTTCCGAATCTTATAACACCTTTAATTGGGGAAACTTTAACAAAAACCAAGTCTCCGATTTTAAATTCCAATGGCCTTCGTCTTCTATCCGCATATTTCTTCTGACGATCTTGAGCAGCTTTCATCCTTTTCTTGATAAGATCAACCTTCGCAGAAGCTTCACGAATAAGATCGGGTCCGAGTACAAGACGATCCTTCGATTCAATCCAACAAGATGGGGATCTACACGGTCTTCCGTATAAAGCTTCATAAAGAGCCATCTCAATACTCGCTTGATAACTGTTATTATAAGAAAATTCCACTAGATGAAGATGGTCCTCCCAAGATCCTCCAAAATCTAAAACACAAGCCCGTAGCATATCCTCAAGAATACGATTAAGCCTCTCCGTCCGTCCGTTTGAGGATGATAGGCTGTACTCAATCTCAAATCTGTTCCCATTGCTGATTGCAGAGCTTCCCAAAATTTGCTAGTGAAAATAGGATCACGATCACTTACTATGCTGACGGGAACACCATGCAATCGAACTATCTCCTTCAAGAAAATTTTCGCCAAAGAAACTGTAGTACGGGTTGCCTTAACTGGTATAAAATGGGCACTCTTAGTTAAACGATCTACAATAACCCATATACCATCATTCCCTTTCCTGGTTCTAGGCAAACCATCAATAAAATCCATCGAGATCATTTCCCATTTCCAATTCGGAATTTCTAAAGGTTGCAATAACCTGGCAGATTTCTGTTGATCACCTTTAACTTGTTGGCAGATGGCACAACTGTTCACAAAAGCAGCTACATCTTCCTTCATGCCCTTCCACCAAAAGACTCTCCTCGTGTCTTTATACATCTTCGAAATTCCCGGATGAATATTCAATTTGGAACGATGACTCTCTGATAAGACTTCCCGCTTCAACTCCTTATCATTTGAAACACAGATTCTCCCGTTAATCCTTAGTGTTCCTTGGCCATCGATTTCAAAACTGGGACACTGACCTTTCCTGACTCTTTTAATGATCCTCCTCAACTTCTTATCAGATTCTTGCTTGCTTGAGATCCTTTCAATAAGAGATGGAACCACTTCCAGAAGAGATAGAACTGCGTTCCTACTGAGAGCATCAGCTACGACATTCGCTTTCCCCGGGGTGTACAAAATATCCAAATCACAGGATGCAAGAAATTCAACCCACCGCTTCTGTCTCAGATTTAGATCTTTTTGAGAGAATAGATATTTCAATGGTTTGTGATCTGTGAACAATTCGAATTTCTCTCCCAAAAGATAATGTCTCCAAATTTTCAAAGCAAAAACAATGGCTAGCAATTCAAGATCATGCGTAGCGTAGTTTTTCTCATGTGGCTTCAACTGCCGACTAGCATACGCGATAACCGTTCCATTCTGCATCAGAACTGCTCCCAAACCCACTATACAAGCATCAGTATAAACCTCGAATTTGCTTTTCCCATTCGGAATAGCAAGTACTGGTGCACTAGTTAACCTTATCTTCAATTCCTAAAAAGCTTCTTCACACTGAGGTGTCCATTTGAATTTTTCTCCTTTTCTAGTCAGCTTAGTCAAATGTGAAGAAATTTTGGAATAATCCCTGATAAATTTCCTGTAGTAGCCAGCCAATCCTAGAAAACTGCGAACTTCCGTCGGTATCTCTGGCTGTTTCCATTCCAGAATAGTTTCAACTTTCGCTGGGTCTACAAAAATGCCTTCACCGGAAACAATGTGCCCTAAAAATTTAACCTCCGATTTCCAGAAATGGCACTTTGAGAACTTCGCCTTCAGCACATGCTTCCTCTGAGTCTCCAATACAATCCTCAAATGCTCCCTGTGCTCTTCTTCGGATTTGGAATAGACCAAGATATCATCAATGAATACCAGCACAAACTTATTCAACACATCCCTAAAGACTTGATTCATGAGGTCAACGAAGTAGGCAGGAGCGTTGGTTAATCCGAACGGCATAACCAACCACTCATAGAAACAATTCGGTCCCCTAAATGCAGTCAAGGGAATACTGTCTTCAGCTACCCTCAACTGGTGGAAACCAGAAGCTAGATCCAATTGAGAAAAGATAGAAGCACCATGCAACTGGTCAAAAAGATCATCGATGCGAGGAAGAGGATATTTATTACGGATAGTCACTTTGTTCAATTCTCTATAATCCACACAGAACCTCAGTGATCCATCCGATTTGGTCACAAACATTGTCGCCGAACCCCAACAAGAAAAACTGGGTCTAATCAACCCCTTCTCTAAAAGATCCTGCGTCTGCTTAATCAACTCTTCTCTTTCCCTAGGAGCCATTCTCCTACTGGGCTGAATCACTGGCACAGCTCCTGGAATCAAATCAATACGGAACTCTATTTCTCGATGTGGTGGCAGACGCTTAACTTCTTCAAAAACATCAGCAAATTCTCGAACCACATCGATGTCTTCAACTCTCTCTTCAGAAGTCTCAATTCCATGCAAAAGACTGCTCAAGTGAATTCCAGAATTATCACACGACACTCTGGCAATTCTACCCAGATCAGTTTCCAACGAAACTGTTCTTTCATCACAATTCAAAATGGCTTTATACTTGTCCAGCCAATCCATTCCCAAAATAAGATCAAATCCCTTAAAATTCAACACATACGGGTCACAAGAAAAACTGTGGGATAGATAAGAGATCTTCAAGTCCTTACAGATAGTGTCTAATTTGGTCACCCCTCCTATAGGATTAGATACCAAGATAGGACTGTCTACAGAACTAGGGGTAAGAGAGAACCTTTCAACAGAGTCCAAAGAAATAAAACTCAAGGAAGCACCCGAATCAAACAAAACTCTAATATATTTTCCATCTAAAAGTAAAGTACCTTCTAAAACTCCTTCGCCCATTGAAGAAGAAGATGGTCCGGCTTCCAAAGCAAAAACTTTATTCTGAGGTGCCCTCTGCAAAAGTGGACAATTCTTGATCATGTGTCCTGGTTGATGACAATTAAAGCACAAGGATTTCTGAACCATAGCGGATCCTGGGCCACTCTGATGCGGTTGCTGTTGTTGTTGCTGGAATCGTTTCCTAGGACACTTATTTGCCAAATGCCCTTCCTGTTGACAAATGTAGCACTTGCGAGGTCTGTTGTTATTCCCAGGTTTCTTCTAATTTGGCTTTCTCCATTTAGGATCGAACTTTCACTTATTCGGATTAGTGAAATTCCCACCTGAAGCTGCAACTGGAGCCATCGGCTTCTTACTCATCAAACTTTCGTACCTCAATGCCATATCAATCAAATCAACAAAAGATCCTTTCAGAAGCACTGTCAATTTCCCATGGAATTAAGGCCTCGGTCCTTGACAAATTTCTCATTCTTTTTCAGAGGAGTATCGATGAGTCCTGGTCCATAACAAGAGAGTTCATTGAATCTGGTTTCATACTCCGAAACAGACATACTACCCTGCTTCAAATACAGAAAATCCTGATACAATTTGGTTCTTCCTGCCGTTGGCACAAACTTCTCTTCAAACAATTCCTTAAATCTGTCCCATGAAATGTCATCCTCAAAAATATTTGCAATCGTTGAATCCCACCATACTGCTGCACCACCTTGCAATTGCCACGATGCCATATGCCTCTTACGCTCATCAGACAATTTCATGCTCTTGAAAATACGCTCACAAGAGCGCAGCCAGTCTTGAACTTCAATTATTGACTCTGAACCTTTGAATGGTTGGCCTCCAAGATTTTTGAAATCCTTGCATAAAGTTGCAAAACTAACTTAAGGCGGTACTGGATTAACAGCCTCACTAACATTTTGACTCCGTCCATTATCTGTTGAAGTACTGGCCCTAACTCTGCCTCTTCTTCCTGAACTCATGTTGGTCACCTGAACAGGTAACTCTACCAATTTAGATAGGTATATATAATTATATGTAAATACAAATACGCACTCTCAAGATAAATATAACACAAGAGCCTAGGTACTCGCTCGACATAGCGCTCTGATACCAACTGTGACGACCCGCCCTTCTAACCTTAGAAAGACGTTTCATCATTAAGAAAGAAAGGGATAGAAATAGAAAAGAATAGAAAGAAAGAACAACAACATCAGAACCTCACAGCGGAATGGAATAAAATATAATACATCACATAACTATTACATAGTTATACATACATCAGAGTCATACAATATCACATAACAGGATTGTCATATACATATATGTCCATACATACATCCAAAATACAACATTACTAACCACACAGCGGAACTACATATATAGATACATACGTCTGGTCTTCTTCCCAAAAGAGCTCCTCCAAAAAATCAACACTCCCAAATACCTATCACTTGGCTACTCATAAAAATTTGAGTACCCAAGATTTTATGAAAAACAAAATATAAACTCTGGGTCAGACATGGGTCTGGTATGAGTAAACAGGTTAAAATTGCTTAACTTTGAAAATCATTTGAAATAAAGGTATCACGTAAGACTCCCCACAAATAAATACGGGTAAGTTTTTACCTTACGCTAACCAAAACATTTTATAGGAAATTTAGTGATATTATAATAGTGTCTAGGGTTTTAAAGTAAATAGAAAATAGCTGAAACTGTTACATTCATTAAAATCCAGCTATTAGCCACGAAAGTGGGTAATACAAATCAAAATCGTAGGGTCTCGTAGGGAAAATGGGTTTCCAACAATGGCAGTGCTACTGGGGTACCGCCCGTCACAGTACGGGGCCTAGATCACCGTACCGAGGATCACTCCCGACCCCCTACAACACAAGGCAGGAACCATTCCTTACTGAACAGTCCCGAACAAGATAACCCCGCAGTTGTGGACAACAACTGCTCACACAGCCGAAATAAAAAGGGACATCTAGACAGGGGAATATCTTGTCCTGCTTGGGCATGACCCACCTAACCTTGCTGCATCTCCCCTGTTTTAGTCATTCCCGGTTGATGAGGCTTGAGGCTATGATTACCTTTATTGCACATTATTCTTAGAATGCTCATCGTCCGCCTGACGATGTGTTGAAAGCATTCAATCCGTACAAGTTCGTTCCGAGTTCGAACGAAACCGAAGGCATTATCTCGTTACACTCAATTTGGAATCACCCTTAGAGTTAACGACGATAACCCTTGCATTCTGAAACACCATCTCGATCAAATGACCTATCGTTTAATTTGGATCGATGTGGTTTTCGGAGAATCAAAATTGATTCTGCCAATCCCGGTCTCATCGGAATCCGAACGCCATTTTAAGGGTCAAGTTGTCTATTTAACTTAACAGTTCAATTTAATATTAGAATTCACATAACAGATATAACAGATAGATCATACACAGTTATCACAGATATCCATAATATATTATAACATATCACAGAAGTATCATCAAACAGATGTCAAAGTCAATCAAACAGAATTATCTATGCATACCAAACAGTTTGGTTTTACTTTACTTAATTTATTGCTCAAGAATAAACTATTTTATTCTGTTTAATTAATTACTGATTAATTAACTTATTAATGATCAATTAATTAATTAGTTATCATTAATAATTAATTTATTAATCATCTAATCTTTAATTACTTATTTAATTAATTAACTTCTATTCATTAACTGTTACTTAATTACTCAGTTAATTAATTTATTTTTAATTGTTAATTGATAACTTACTTATTACAGTTAATTAGTTTTTTTTACTTATCAAAAATTATTTAAATTAATCACTTATTATCCATTATATTAACTATATAATCTTCAATTAATCACTTAAGTTAATTATCTTTTATGAATAATTTTTTTTAAGTAATTAGCTAACGTTTTAAAGATTTAAATTGTTTTAACATATGATTTATTTCTAATTATAAAATCAATTTAAAGTTATCAATTTAAAATTTCAAATATAAATTAATTCTAGTTACTTATATTAATCAATTATCTTTACATCACTTACCTTATTAAACCTTTAAAACAAACATTAACCTGAACTAACCTATTTGCTAAGTTAACTTAGTTATAACAAATACTTGAATAAGAAATAAGCACGTTCATTTAGAAAGGTACCCGAGACAAACCCCTTCCCTACTCGAGACAGTCTCGAGTTATCTTTGTGTCTCCCCTGCGTCCCTCTCTCTCACTCTCTATCTTCTTCTCCCTTTCCCTGATTCTTTTCTTCTTATCATTTTTTTTAAAGTTAAAGTTATAAAACACTGCTGAAGCCACACACGAGAACGACCCGAAGTCACCTCCCCTTCCCACTCGAGTATCACTCGATACGAAGTCACCCACGACTTCACTGACACGCTCACGCCACCGTGCACGTGCACGGTGGTGCGCTTCGCCTCCGACGACTCGCGACAGCCCCCACAAATCACAAAACGTCCACTCATATGAAATCGATACCCAGATTTGAAATTACAAGCTGAAAACAAAAAATGACCTGCAGCTCGAACATATGACAACAAACACCCACTGACAAATCCTTCGTGCGGCCACCATCCATCACCGGAGGTGATGGAACTCCACCAGAACTTCGCTCACATTCCCCCCTAACTCCACCTAAAATCGCGTTTCACTCAGTTGCCCTATGATGCCGAAAACAATTTGTTTTACAGAGCATTGAAAATATGAACTTAAACCCTATTTTAGATTCAAACCCAAAATCCATTCATTGAATAATTTTTCCAGCATTTTTCTGGTGTTAAATGGATTACAAACTTACTTCATATTAATTTACAGAAATTAAAATTAACTCGATCTCCCACAATTTGCAAAAACCCATTTTAGTTTCATTATAAAACTGCTCTTCATACTCTTACTTAAAAATCATAATTTTTATGCTAAAAATCATAATTATGTGTATGAAATCTAAATATGCTATTGAATTTATAAACTTAAACATTCAAATTTGGATTCTTTTTATTAGTTTACCTGTAACTGGAAATAACAGTGTTTATAACTTACTGTTGTACTTCATATACATCCCCAGCTTTTGTTTTAAGTTAAACAATTCTGAATTACTTACATCTCTAGGTTCAAAATCAATTGAAATGGATAAGTATTAATATCCTTTACTCCTTTTGCTCAGAAGCTTGAAACAAAACAGGAACAGAAAACTTCCAGTGCATAAGATAAATACAGGTTTATTTATTTTCATTATATATATAGCAGTACAAATATCAGAAGCTAATTATCATACTTAAAATTTTAAGAAAAGTATGTTTACTCACCTGATATTAAATTAAACAGAGAGTTGTTTGAATGTTATAGAGTTTGATGAAGAAAACTGCAGATTTGAATTTCCTGAAACTTCTTTTTAGTTTCCAGCTTTGAATTAATTTTCAGTTTGCAAAGTAAAGCTGTTTGTTTCTTTCTCTTATCTCAGGGTTGCTTTAGGTTTTGTTCAAGTTTTTATAAACGAACATAATATATATTGGATATATATAGAAGCTACTTAACAGGTTGTATCTAGACAGTTTTATTTGTTTGTCATTTTTTTCTTTAATTGGTCAAGTAAAATATCCTGCAGAATGAAGTGATAAGGAGATTTCGGCTATAGTACTTGTTAAACAATATGTTGTGCTAATTAATGCTTATGCCTCATTTATGCTAACAAGTAATTAATGTTTTCAGATTTTTTTTATTTTGTACAAGACACAAATTTTGTTTCATTATATTTGAAGTGAGATCTTTTGTTTCCTTATGCATATAAACTGTATAACAGCACATATATGTTTAGTACAGAAATATGTTACAAGTATCCCCTTTTACTTATGCATTGAACATGTTCACATGACATTCAATAATGTAAATGGCTTTTGTTAAAAAAATTATGTTATACAAATGAATTTTGCATGTTATTATTTTGACTTTATTGATTGTGATTTATTTGCACTTTAGATTTTCAAGCATTTGATTCATAATATTTCATATGTAAATTTTATATTCCTAGTTATAACTTATATTCGTATATTTATATTGTTAGTTATATTTTATATTTTATAATTATGGTTTATACTTATGTTTATAATTATGATTTATACTTGTTTTGGATGTTTATGTTTATAATCAATTATATTGTTTTAAACTTATGTGTTACATTTCCATGTTTATGTCTAATATTGCTATATTTGTCTATTTTAAGCATTATTATTTCAATTTCATTTTATAGGTATACTAGATTAAATATCAACCATATAAATCTTTGATTTTAGTGTAAAAGACAGATTTTGTTTTAAATGGTTTCGAAGCATTGTATTTTAAATTTTCAAATCAAAACTTTCTTTTATAAAACATATAACTGCTAAATATCAAAGATCTCATCAGTTTTAAAATTGAAAAGTTTGTATTTAATTTAAATTAGATTAAATATTCATTAAAATATGCTGTCAAAAATTCCGGGTTGTTACATACCGTTATATGCCACACTCTAAACGTCGATCCAAATTTCATGCCAATCCGACAAAAGAAAAGGCAATTTGATAAAGTCCAATCTAACGCTTTAAAAGAGGAAGCCGAAAGGTTGCTTGAAAATTGGAGAGGTGCTCTATCCGAAATGGTTAGCCAAACCAGTTCTAGTCAAGAAATCTAATGGAGAATGAAGACCCTGCGTTGATTATACCGATTTAAATAAGGCATGTTCAAAAGATTATCATCCACTCCTAAGAATAGATCGGCTAGTTGATGCAACAAGCAGACACCGGTTTTTGTCATTAATGAATGTTTATTCGGGATATAACCAAATTCCAATGTTCAAGCTCAATGAGGAAAACACCAGCTTTAAAATAGATTAGGGAACTTACTACTACAAAGTAATGCCCATTGGACTGAATAATGCATGGGGGACATATCAGGGTGAAAATTGGCCGAAACATGGAAGTATGTGTAGATGACATGCTAGTCAAATCTCAAGAAAGAAGCAGTTACATGAAAGACCTAGAAGAAATGTTCGATGTGTTACGAAAATATCAAATGAAACATAATCCGTAAAAGCATTCTTTCGAGATCCAGTTTGTCAAGTTCTTAGGGTATATAGTTAGTGTAAGAGGAATTGAAGCTAATCCTGACCAGATCCAAGCTATCAGAGACATGGCAGAACCCAAAGCAAGCAAGGATGTAATGAGCCTAAACAGGAGAGTGGCATCATTGAATAGGTTCATTTCCAAGGCTACCGATAAACGTATCCCATTTTTCAATGTGATCAAGAAAAAGAAAAATTTGAATGGAGTGGAGATTTTCGGAAAGCATTCCAAGAGCTAAATGATCATTTGGAAAAACCGCCAATTCTTTCCAGTCCTATGGATGGAGAAAATCTTTATATCTATATGGCAGTTTCTCAAAATGCAGTCAGTTAAGTGCTGATATGGGAGGAAAAAGGGGTTCAACTTCTAGTATATTATACTAGCAAAAGAATCAAGGATGCATAAACCAAATATCTAGTTATAGAAAAACTAGCATACTACTTAATGGTCACCACGTGCAAATTAAGGGCTTACTTCAAGCACATCCAATTAAAGTCTTAGCTAATTTTCCACTTAAGCAAGTCTTTAGCAAGCTAAAAACTTCAGGAAGGGTAGTTAAGTGGGGAATTGAGCTTAACCAATATGATATCGAAATCCTACCATGAGTATTAATCAAAGGACGTGCTCTAACTAACTTCATCAATGAGTGCACATGATTTATTAAGTAGCAATCGAAAAAAGATTTGAAAATAAGGGCAATTATTTGTATATGGAGCCTCAAATGAACAAGGAACCAGAGCTGGATATGTGGTCATAATTCCTGATGGGTATCGCTTGCACTACGCAATGAAGTTAGGGTTCCTAACTACTGATAATGTAGCAGAATATGAATCAACAATAATGGGACTTACCCTGACCCTTCAATTGAAAATCCCTAGAATTGAGAATTTTAGTGACTCACAATTACTGGTAAATCAGTTGAATAAGGGATATCAGACGAAAGACGCTAAGCTAACCCGGTATGCGAAGAAGATATTGAAGATGTTAACTCAATTAGAAGACTTTCTTATACATCAAGTGTCGCAAGACAAAAACTCTCAAGTTGATTTTTTAGCTAAGTTGGCAAGTTCACAAGGGCCACCAGAAGCCGAATTGTACCAGTAGGTTATTAAGTGAAACCAAGCATAGAAGTTGAAAGTCCTAATCCAGGATATGGGACCTTGGTGATGACCGGATCTCAAACCCTAGCACACAAAGAAAAAGAAAAGAAAACTAAAACCCTACAAGAACAACTCCTCGAGATGAGAATCGATGATCAATACAAGAACAATTGGATGACTCCTATCATGGAGTATCCAACGGAAGAAATACTGCCAGCAGACAAAAAGAAAGCAAATAGAATAAGCCACCAAGCCCCAACTTTTATCATGTCAAATGGAATACTCTGTAAAAAGGGATGCTCGCTCCCTTACTTAAGATGTGTTAGTCCAGAAATATGGTCAAAACTATTAAAGGGAACCCATGAAGGATTCTGCGGGGATCACTCTAACGGAATAAAGCAAGCTAGGAAAGTTGCGAGGCAAGGCTTTCATTAGCCTTAAATGACTAGTGTAACATCCCTAATTTTTGATAACATTATTCAAAAATTTAATTAGATAAATTAAATAGAATAACGATGATAAAGAGATTGAGATTTGAATAAAATATATAATAGGACCGTGCTTATTAACAAGTTAAATGGGCTTTAGTTGGGTTTTGAATGCTAATTTAGTTACACATGGGCATATTAGTAAAATAGCCTCCTTATTATTATACATGACTATTAATTCTCATTTTGTCCATTCATGTTTCATTTTTCTCACGATCAAAAACGCGAATAACCCTAAGATAGCTGACCATTATCAAGGAGGAAAAGAGGAATTTTAATCTAAAGTTAAGTATCAAGCTACGAAGTATTAATCAACACCAAATCTCAAGTTATTTATCAAATCTAAGGTGAATAATAATTATTACCATCTCTTTTTGGTTTTATAGTCATGTGATTTCAGATTTGAATATTTATTTTGTTCCCATGACATATTGAATGATGATATGCTCAAATCTATGGATTGGTTGATTTAAACCATTAAATTATATGAAATCCGTATGGTTTTAGGATCAAAACCGTGATCTACTGATTTTAAAATGCTATGGAAATTTTTTATGTCAAGTAAAACATGATTTTGGAGATGGGTTCGATTTTGGGAATTTTCTAAGTCATGGAAATTTTACTATGAATTTTTGATGGAAAATAGACAAAATTGGGTTAAATATTTATTTTGTGAATTTCAGGAAGAAATTGGGTCTAAAATTTTAATTACATGATTAATTCGAATTTCTTTGATTTCTGGGGATTTTTCCAAGTTGATTTATTTGGGGAAATAAATATTTTAAAGGAAGGGCTATTCTTCAAAAGTCGATTTTGTTATTTGGAAAGACTTTAACATTAAAACCCTTTGATTATATCTGAATAAACGCGGCAGTTTTATTGGAAAAGTATTTGAAAAGTTTAGAGTACCAAATGAAGGAGTTACGTGTGGCAGGATTAGTTATAAAGTAATTACTATTTTTGGATATAAAACAACATTTCAGAAAAAGGGAGATTCTGCCTATTTCGAAAGGAATACCTTTCAACTCCTTTACCTTTACCATCCTAGTCGAAACCATCAGTGTCGAAACTCATAAAGCCAGAACCAAGGCACATGATATCAATGGGAATTGATACGAAGTGTGTTGGTAAGTAAGCGGAAGGTAGGATGTCGAAAGCTATGCTTTCATCATTGTCGAAACCAAGGATTCAACTTTAAAAAGATCAATGCCTACCTAGTTTTTGAAGGGCCTTCGATCAAATCCATACCTTATAGAGTCGAAACCTTAGCTTGTTTTCCAAAGCTAATTCCCTGCTTTGATTTACTTAAAGTCTTCAACATAGTCGAAAGCTAGGCTTTTGAAAGGAATTTTACAAACAGCTTTTGAAGGGGTTTCTTTTTCTTTAAGTAAAAGCTTTCGAAAGGGGATGGTTTCGACCTAGTCGAATCCTAACCGCTACTCTACCTTTTGACCATGTTGACCAGCAATTCTTTCGAAGGGTTGCACTTGTTTTTACCTTAAAACCAAACCTTTTTCCTAATTGTTTTCGAATGGGGTTGGGGTTTCGAAGGAGATAGAGTCAAAAGAGGGTTTCAACTCAAACCTCGAAGTTTGAATTTTGAAGTCTTTTTCTTTCGAACTAGATGGCTCCGACACCATCAATTTTTCCAATTCTAGTTTTTGTTGGTCTCGAAAGAGATACCATCGTATATAACCAATTTGGCCCAAATGTTGATTTTAAAGAAGTAAACTCAATGCTTTCGAAAGGGGTACTTTCGTATGTTTTAAAGCTTTATGTTTTAAAAGATGACTTAATACTTTCGAAAGGTGCCAATAGTTTCGAAAGAGGATATTTTCCAAGTGTTTCGATGTATACATGTTTTGAAAAGAAGTCTCTGCTTTCGAAGGAGGCTGTCCAGGGTTTCGAAAGAGATGTTTTTATGATTTCAAAATACAACCCAATCTCAATCTTGAAAGTAATAACCATGGCATAAATAAAGATTTTTGAAATACTATTCACATTGTTAGTAACCCATAACTGTATCTTGAGGAAAGGGCAGAATAACCAGTTAAGTTGACCCAGTAGTGAATATAACTTAACATAAGGTAAATTCTTAATCTAATGATATTGGTAGGGATCAATAGGTTTATAGTAAGCCCATGAAAACTGTATGATATTGGTAGGGGCCAATAGGTTTATAGTCAGTCCAAGAAAATTATGATTTGATACTAGTAGGGGCCAGTAGGTTTGTAGTTAGCCCATGAAAACTATATCCAGATTAAGATATTGGCAGTTAGCCAATACGTTCCTAGTTAGCCCATGAAAACTAGGATAAGAAATATGATATTAGAGATACCAACAGGTTCTTAGTAATCCCATGAAAACTAAGTAATTGTACAGATAGTCCATAAACATTTAATAGGTGAATAGTAACCCTAAAAACTATAATTGAGATGGATAGTCAAAATGAATGGAGGATGGGTAATCCAGAATTGATTTACTGATTTTGCATATCATCATTATATTTATAAATACTATGTTTTACCCATTGTGGATGCAGGAAGCACAATATATGGTTTTGTAAATGTTTTGGGATACTAGTGTGGGGAAACCCGTTCCGTTAAGCACCATGGTCTCATTAGATATCTAAGTGGTTTGGGATGGTAGATTATTATTCATACCAGGCTTTTTGTCTGACTCGAAGTTTTTTTCCCCTCAAACTCTTGGGTACTCGATTGATTTTTGAGTAGGTTGAGAGTTAAAGGTTTTTAGGTTTTCTATCTAGACGAATAAAGCTTCTGGAGGCTTGCAGGAGGCAGATAGTATCTAAAGTTATTTTATTTCCACTGCATGTTTGGTTGTAAAGGAAAACTGTTTTTATGCCTTAGTATGTACTCTGGTTAATCAAGGGGGCATCCTCACATGTTGTTGTTAGCGTATTTTGTTATTATATGCTACCTGAACATGGTCTGCGAATGAGAATATGTAATTAAATTGAATGTTTTGAAATGGAATGTGGGTTTTATTTGACGTTTAAATTTCTTCCATATTCTTGTGTTTGTGTATCAATGTATCTAATATTGTCGTATTTGGTAGTCAAGAATTAATAACTATGGATGACTAAAGCATCCGTGGCTGTTAGTTTTGGACCTCCAAGTAGGGGGATGTTACAACTAGTCAAGCTATCGATCATGTGAGAAGATGTGACAAATGTCAAAGATTCTCTGAAGATCCTCGTTTACCACCAAGTGAGTTGACTTCTATATCAAGTCCATGGCCCTTCGATGTGTAGGGAATAGACTTAATAAGACCACTTCCTAGATCCAAAGGAGGAGAAAAATATGCAGTGGTAGTGATCGACTATTTTACAAAGTGGGTGGAAGTTGAACCACTCCCAAATATCACATTAGGAAAAGTGCTCAAATTTGTAATCAAAAACATCGTCACTCAATTTGAAATTCCGTACAAGATAATATCTGAAAACAGAACTCAATTTGAAAGTGAGGAGTTCACTCAATTCTTCAACAAAAATGGAATTATCAAAAGCTTTTCATCTGTAGCTGATCCCAAAGCAAACGGGGCTATTGAAGCCGCTAACAAAATCGTGAAGACTGTTTTAAAGAAACGGTTAGACAATGCGAAAGGGAATTGGGTAGAAGAACTTCCCCT
Organism: Allium cepa; assembly: GCA_030765085.1. Taxonomy (NCBI): domain Eukaryota; kingdom Viridiplantae; phylum Streptophyta; class Magnoliopsida; order Asparagales; family Amaryllidaceae; genus Allium; species Allium cepa. Next base: position 899,987,113 of record CM060937.1, on the reverse strand, counting down.
TGTTCTGTGGGCGTACATGACTTCTACTAAAACTGTAATAGGGCATACCTCATATTCTCTTACATATGGATGTGAAGTCATGCTTCCAATCAAAGTCGAGATTTCTTCTCATAAAAGGGTCGCATATGCATTTGGCCAAAATCTAGAGCTAAAGAAGGAATCCTTAGCTTCAATCGATGAAGTATAGGATGAAGCAGCCATCTGAACGACTGAGTACCAACGGAGAATAACCAAGTACTATAACTCAAAGGTAAGAGAAGGGTTGTTCCAAAAGGGAAATTAGTGCTCCGACGAGTCATGGCAAATACCAAAAATCCTTTGGACGGACCATTAGGACCAAACTAGGAAGCCGCTTAGTTGTGCACAAAGTAATCCCACTTGGGGCTTATGAACTCTACCGGCCAGTTGGCAATGTCATACCAAGAACATGAAATGTCGAACATTTGCTACTGTATTTCCATACAATGGATGAATAAAAAGGGGTTTATTAGTTCAATTGTGAAGAAGTGTAGAATTCCCCTAAAGCCACCAAAGGTTTGACTGCAAGAGATCCTGGCCATCAACGGCTTGACCGCAAGAGGTCCGAGCCATCACATGCCCAGGCCATCAAAGGCTTGACCGTAAGAGGTCTTGACCATCAAAGGCTTCGATCATCAAAGGCCCTAGGCCTTCAATGTCATCATCAAATACCTCACTGAAGCGGCTCTTAGAGGGATGCCAGAGTAATCCTTTAGTCAGTCTAATGTTTCTACAAGCCTTCAAACCCTGCCTATGTGGCCTGGTTGGAGCACCTCTAAGAGGGAGGATGAAATAAGCCTTTAGTGTCGTCATCAAAGGCCTCATCGAATCATCTCCTGTAGGGAGAATGGAATAAGCCTTTAGTGCCTGCGATCAAAGGCCTCACTAAAGCATTGAAATCTTCAAAAGAAGTCAACCAAAATCAAGAGCCAAGTAGTGCTCGAACTCCTAGTCAAGTAGTGCTTCCAAGTCAATCAAACTCTGAGCCAAGTAGTGCTTCAAATCAAATCAAGTTTTCTGAAGGAAATTTCATCAAATGTGAGCTATTCATGCACCCCAACAAATATTTTCAGCCAACAAATATGGATTTCTGGTTTTTTATTATTATTATTGTCAAGTATGGATTTCTAGTCTTCTTCTATTATTGCAAGAAATGGATTTTCGGCCCTCTTCTATTATTGTCAGATACAGATTTCCAATCTTCTTCTATTCCTATTAGATATGGATTTATGGTATTCTTCTATTATTACCATATATGGATTTTCGATCTTCTTCTATTATTGCCATATATGGATTTTTGGCTTTTCTAATATGATAAGATAAGGATTTATGGTCTTCTTTTATTATTGCAAGATAAGGATGCATAGTCTTCTTATATTATTGCCAGAAAATGATGTCGGGTCTTCTCCTATTATTGTCAAGTATGGATTCCTGGTCTTCTTATCTATTACGTCTAGAAATGGACTTCGGAACTACTGATGGTTTTCCAGATGAGAACATCTAGTCTTCTATTATTATCAACCAGATATGAATTTCCGGCCTTCTATTATAATCAGATGGATTTTTGGCCTTCTATTATTACTAACAGATAAAGATTTCCAGTCATATTATATTATTATCAAACATGGATCTATGGACTTCTACCATCTTCGCCGGACTTAGACTGATGGACTTCTATTATTATTTCTAAGAATTGGATTTAGAGTCCTCTGCTATTGATTTTTGATTTGGATTTTCTAATATTGATTTCCAAGTTTTTGGCCTCTTATTGCCGGAAAGCATTTCTTATGTTTATACTCATAACTTGACCAAATAATTTCTCAAGCCTATGCTTGAAAGTTTATTAACTCTTATGATAAAGTTGGAAATGAAGTCATCCGGGGAGTCTAATTGAAGGTTGGAGGATACAAAGGAATTCTTGGTTTTACACTAAAGAGTAAAGCTTATCTTATACTAGAGGGCTAAATGTTATCCATACAATTCCAATATCGAGAATGATGTGATAAATGATGACGTCATAAAAGGATTGAAGCTGTTCAATTTTACGTTGAAGAATAAAACCACTCCTCATCAACAACATATCTCTTCGCAATTTATCGCTTCGTCAACAACCTATCCCTTTGAAGCTGGAAATGTGCATCTTCAATGATGTGCTTCACCACTTTGACATGGCCCTTCTTCGGTAACATATCACACCACTACTCAAATGACTTCGAAGGTGTGGAATATCAAAGATAAATTGGCATCGAAGATGCATCTCGTTAGCAATCATAGGTACAAGCTCTTTGAAAGTATTCAAGACAACCAAAGTCATCACTTTTTGTCGATAACCATATCGCATTTATGCAGCTCATCAAAGGCATGATACTATCAATAAGCCTCTCTATTTGCTCACTAAAATCCAAAGCAGACTTACCGATGCACTGCTCTTTGACCATAGACTAACTTCACCATTCATAGGGCACTTCATGTTGAAGCAAAGTAATGTCGATGACCTTACATTGCATAAAGGCAGGGACACGTCTACATTGCCTAGATGAGACCATCTTGCATTGGCGGACATAGCCAACAACATCAAAGAAATGGGAATAAGCAATGTTGCCTCTATAAAGAATAAAAGCTGGGGTGATGCCGTCGAACTCAAATGTCGTTGAAGTCCACCTTGCCGAAGACATGCGATGCAAATTGAGGGGGGTCGCCTGCCTCTATAAATACAATCCTAGAGGCACCATTTTGGGGATGGATTTTCATTTTCTCCCTCTTCTCAAATCAAATCCTTGTTATCCTAAATCAAATTGGGGATAAATCTGTTTGACTATAATCATATTTAAGTTGAATGAACACGGACTTGACATTTCATATTGACTACGATTATGACCTTATTAAACATTATTGACTTGGACTTGCATAATGCGAACTTTCCATGACCAATTTGACATGAATCTTGTCGAAGTGCCTTAGACTATGACGAACTCATATTTATATGGACTATGCACCTTGAACATAAGGAAGAAATGCATAACTTGTTGTTATACATAACACACTTCAATTTGACTCTTGGACTTATCATCTATGTCTATTTGAAATATGACATAGCATTAGCCATATGGATAACATTGTTCAATGACTAATGTGGATCCATATGCATGAAAATCCTAATGGTCTAAGAGGACTTCGAACATAACAACTCAAGGAGGTAAAATGAACTTTCATATACCCTTCCTCAAGAAATAATTGTCATCCATCAATTAATGATTCTACCTCAACATCAATCCTAAGTGATGGGCTAGACCTTGAATCATTGTCGAGAGCCTTGATCATGTCATCATACATATCAAGACTTAGTCGACATGATTAACCCATGCTTGATTATGTCTTCGCATGAACTTGAATCAAGAACTAACTTATCACAAGAAGCATCTGAAGTGTTATACTCTTTTTTGGTCTAAAAAACACTAACCTTGGCTCAACGCACATTCTTACTTCTTAGGATAAAGATGAGTTTCCATACCTCAAAATTTGGTATTAAGCATATGATGGAATATTTTTCATATACTTACTATATCATGACCCATTTATCGAAATTAACTTCCTTATATTTATCACGTTTCCGACATTTCGACTTCACTATTCCTCACCTAGAAAATCATGTTCTAGATCCTATAAATAGAGGAAAGCCTATGTATCGGCTTCTAGTGCTAAATACAAGACGATTTACTTTCAATATAACATGTCAACGTTTTAATATAACTTATTCATATTTGTTTGTCTATTTAATGGCACATGCAAAGAGAATCCTTTGTATTTAAACCATTCTTTGTAAAAGAAAGCTGCTTTTTAAACAAGTCAATCCTTGGAGATAAAATAATTAAAAATTAACACCTTTATTTAAGTGAATATTAGGCTCAGTCCTTAAAACCAAACTTAATACAGGAAAACTCGTCCCTAAAAAAAGATTGTAAATTAGGTCGCTAGAATTAAGTTATTGAATAATTGCATACATTATGCAATTATTCGATGAATAACTGCAGACATTTATGCAATTATATCAAAAAATTGCATAAATGTCTACAATTATTCAGTGAATAATTGCGAAAATTTCTTCTATTTTTTTGGTGAATAATTGTGGAAATTTCCTTAATTTTTTGGTGAATAGTTGCAGAAATTTTCGCAATTTTTTCAAAAAATTGCAGAAATTTCCGCAATTTTTCAGTGAATAATTGCGAAAATGTCTACAATTTTTAGACATAATTGCATAAATATATGCAATTATTCACTGAATAATTGAATAACTTTACGCAATCATTCACTAACTTAATTCTAGAGACCTAATTTACATACTTTTTTTAGCAAAGATATTTAGTGTATTTTGAAACTTAATACGGACTTTAGCCAAACCGTCCCTTTATTTAATTAATTAAAAATATGTTTAAAACTTTATCTAAAGATAATTAAAATTTAACTTAATTAATAATTAAGAAATAAATAAACTCTACCTTACCTTAATTAATCAACAGATAATTAATAATTAAACCTTACTTATGTAATACTTTATTCAATAATTAACCTTTACTTAATTGATAATTAATTCACCATTACTTAATTGATTAATTATAATTATCTTACTTAATTAATAATTAAGTACAGATTACCTTCACTTAATTAATTAATTAAATAATCATTAACTCCATAATTAATTAATTAATTAAATACTAATTTAGATCCTTTTTAAAATATAGTTTTAAAATCCCTTCAAAAATATCTAAAGTGGAATTGAATTATAATTTATACAAAATTACCATTTTTGTGAACTGCATCAAAAGCGACTATCGCTGTGGATGCCATAACTCTTAAACTTGGTTTATATATCAAAGGCCTTAAAACGCATTTGTTTTATACTTTTAAATTACTTTACAAACCTAGTATATAGTTCGGAAACCAAAAGGTAAAGTTTTGAAAACTTATAAGACATTCTCTAGAAAATAAAGTCGGTGAAAACAAGTTTTGAATACAAAGGATCTTAATGTCTCAATATGAACAAATTTGAGTGCTAACTTTTCTTAGCATACAACATTACATACATGAGCACAAACATATATACACATGTCATAACATCATACAAAACATAAAAATCACAATTTGCCAACTATACTTGACTTTCGACTTCATTTCTTTGTCTGTAACCATCATCTCATCTAAATACATATATTTAAAGCACAAAAAAACATATACTTTCAACCAAACAACCAACAAAGTTTAGCAACAAAAGAAAGTTTAAAACTTGTTTGAAGGGGTGAGCTCTACTCGCCAAAACTTAATGAAATCCAAATTAAAAGTTACAACCACTTGCTCCAACCATGGATCTTAGAGTTTCTTTAAAAGAAACTAGATTTTTATGGACCTAAAGAGGCTTAGATGGTTTGGCCTAAGTGAGGTAGGCTCGGCCTTGGGTTTTGAGAGGTGGTTTTTGGCTTGATTTTGGAAAAGAAGAGGTGTAGAAAAGGGAAGAAGTAAAATTTAGCTTCGCTTAAGGACTTTAAAAAAGATATGATTTTTAATTTTGAAAACTTTGGAAGCCATTAAAAAAAAAGGTGGAGATTTGGAAATAAGAAGTAAAATTTTGAAATGAAGAAGTGAAATAAAAAGGGAAACTGGAAAAAAGGAGGATAGTTTTATATAAAATGAAATAAGAAGATTACTCTTTTACCCTTAGGTCACCTTCCCTCCACCATTTTGTGCCACCACGCCCTCTCCTTACCTTGTTGCTCACCCCACCATCATGCCACCCTTTCTTAAATCTATCACATCTTCTCTTTTGATGTTAAGTTACCTTTCTCGCATTTTCTTTTTATTTCTTTATTAAAATTTTAAAAGAAGAGTCAACTTTTAACTTTTTTTTACCTTAAGTAAATTATTTTACCCCTTATTAACCCTAACCATTTTCATATATCATTGTATGAGTGTGTGTGTGTATTTATTCCAGTGTACATAACGTTTTCAGACAACTTTTTGATGATGAAAAATCAAAAATTCGGTAAATGATTTCCGATCACATTTTCAATTTTTCTTCGAACTAATTATTTCTGTAAACCAAATTCCAAAACAGCTTCATTGTAATTAGTTGTTATTTAAAAGAGGATTATTTGAGTTATAAAATCCATTAATTAATTATTTAAAAATAAATCAAATATTCATATTTAAAGTGATTAAATTACGGTTCGTTACATTAACCCCCTTAAAAAAATTTCGTCTTGAAATTAACACTCAAAGAGATAACATCCAAATTATCCAAAGGCCATATATTATATAGGGTTAAACACATCCCGTAGGTATATACTAAGCAACTATATCACAAACAGAGAGTACACAATCCATACAACAAGCAAACAACCATCCTAACACCAATTCGGGGTAAGCTCCCCTTATACTATCCTCCGTCTTCTAAGTGCAGTCTTGGGGATCTCTACTGCACTGGACCTAAACCAATCTTACAAACTTATTATGCAGTCTCTTCTCATCCCAATCCATAATACGAAATGAATATCTTATCATAGTTAGGTTTGGTCCCACCTCCAAATCCTCTTGCACCGATGGCTCAATAATCAGCGAGGAGTCATGCACATACTTCCTTAGATGGGATACATTGAAAACATTATGGACTCTCGACAATCTCTCTGGCAACTCAACTTTATAGGCAAGCAGCGCAACCCTCTCTAGAATTCGAAAAAGTTCAACATACCTTTGCACCAACTTCCCAGCTCTTCTAAATCAAACAACTCCTTTAATCGGTGAAATCTCTACGAACAAAAAGTCTCCAACTTCAAATTCCAAATCCTTCACCTCTGATCTACATAACTTTTCTGCCGATCTTGGGCTTCTTTCATCCTCCTCTTGATCACAACAAGTTTCTTTATAGCCTCCCGAATCATATTAGGTCCAAGCACTAGTCGATCCTCGGTCTCCATACAACACGCTGGTGACTTGCATGGTCATTGTAACGACTTGCAAATTAATCACTTTGATAAATTTTATTTATTTTTAAAATATTCATACATAAGCTTTTTAATATAAACTATGATGTTTTGAACAATAAATAATAATGGTAATCTTATTTTGAATAAATATTTACGAAAATATATACTTTGGAAGAATATCGATAAAAATGGCTGGAAATAGTTTTATCGATAAACCACTCTATAACCGCCAGAAGTCACACATGGAACTAGATACATATACTTATTTATCTATTTAAACATGAATATGAAATAAAATTATTAATTTTATTTTTTGAAATAAAATGTTTTTATGACCTCATCAATAATGGCATCATATTTAATAATTAATTAATGGATTTAAATTGAGATTTTAATGATTTAATAATTATTACAATTACTCAAATAATTGTTTTAAAATGATAGTTGTTAATTTTATTTAGTTATATTGTGATAATAAATCATTTATTTTATTTTTGTAAAGATATATATTTGATTCGAAATCACAAGGAAAAGTGATATCGCTTTGTCGATATAATCGCACTTTCTGTAAACAATTATTTATTATGGATTTTTATAGTTTATAATTAAAATGAGATCATTTTAATTCATTTATAATGTGAGAAATTAATTTACAATTTTTTTTACAAATATATGTATGTTAACTAAGATGTAAAAATATGACTGGAGATTGGAATTGGAACTCGTAACGATTTGACGAATAAAAGTTGTTTTAAGTCATTGCAACCTTATTAGATAAATTTGCTATGTATGTATGTGCATATACATGTCATTAATGCACATACACATACAAATTATATACATACACGTATACAAACCTTTAAATATGTATATATTAACAAATTTCTAAGATATTTTGGATAACTTCACTTTTAAGCATACAAAAGTCATTGCACATGCTATGATAAGATGTTGGTGATGGAAGGGGGTGTGGGTGGCTGAAATGATGGGAGAAGGAGGAGCACATTATGATATAAAATGGTGACGTAATGGCATGGAAGTATCACGATATTTTGTTGCAAATTCTAGCCTATAAATGCATGCACATTCTCTTTATAAATCCTCACTTCTTCTTCTTCTTTTTATGAAGCTTTTAAATGGCTACTTTATATTGTGAAAAGTTATAAGAAATTATGATAAATAATACACACACACACACATATACATACATACATACACATACATCATCACTACACTTCCAAAAACAATACAAAACCACTCCTCTACCCCTCTACAACCCACGGCCGCCACCACACCCACTCAAGGCTGAGCTCCACCACCATTCCAAAGCAAGGCCGTGAGCATTAGGGGTAATAGGAAGGCAATGGCCGAAAGAAACTAGGCAATGAGGAAGTTAAGGCCGTGAGCTAAGTGATGGTAGAAGTAATGGCCGAGAGTTATGATCAACGAATGGTTGTTTAGGTGATGGTTTAGTAAAGTGTTGATTTGTCTGTATGTTGGTAGGAAGTTTGTGTTTGAATAAAGGTGAGAATACTTGGTTAAGTTAATATTAAATTTAGTTAATGATATGAATGTTTAATTAATAAATTAATATGCTTTATTGAAAATTGATTGATAACTTGGATGATTATATAGTTGATTTTATGGATGATTATATGGTTGATAATTTGGTTGGGATAAATTATGAGAAATCACTATAAGAAATTGTTAAGTGATTAGTCATGGTTAATTAATGGAAAATGAATCCATATAAATATGTGTATGGTATTTATTTAGCCTCTTAATGGTTTTGAAATATAAAAAGGGTTGAAAATAAATATTATAATAATATAACATTAAGAAATGGTTTAAAAGTGAAAATGAGGTTTAATATGGAAAATATTGGTCTAAATGGTTTTAAATGGTTTATAAATGTTTTATAAACATTAAAAGTAGATTTGAAATTTTTTTGATAAGATATGGAATTGGAGTCAAAATAGGCGCATCGCGTAATGTTAGTTTACGATTTCGCGCCGCTAAAGTTTAAATACATTTATACAATGGAATGGAGATCGGAATTGTTTGGAATAAGAATTTTTTGAACTCTTATAAACATAGTTTTCGACCAAAAGAAAAGGGTCGATATTCCATTTAGTAAATTTTGAAATATGAGTAAATCAAGTTTTCAAAATAGTCACGCTTTGGCAGTTCGGAAGTTAAAGCGATAAATTCTTTAAATTTGATATTTTTAATTCTTTAAAAATATGGAATGAATTCTATAAATATATTAAAACATTTGAAAATATATTTGAGTTATAAAAATGGATTTCAAAATGATAGAAAAGTTGTTTTGATCAAATAAGCCATAAGAGCACTTTTGTAGCACTTTTTAATAACTTTAGAAATATGGCTTTGAACTTGAGTATTCTTCCCGAATCTTTTGGAAATATTTTCAAATAAATAATTAAGTGTTTTAAAGATGATTTGGATGTTTTTTTAATTATTTTAAAAAGAGTTTAAATAAATGATTTAAAGAAAAGCTGTTATAATTAAGTGATTTTACCTTTGCTCTAAAAGCCAATGAGTTGACTGGATTTTTCTATTCGTGAGATTCGGAGGTAAGGTGTTTAAATTAAGGAGATGTTCAAGAGAAACCGGTGCCCTGACTCACCAGGCATTTTTTTTGGGCGAGGGAAAGATAAGGTCGAAATGTAGAAAACGAGACAAATATAAAAGATTCAATTTTCCAAATTTAAACAACTTGGATTGTATAGAAATAATCTTTTTATACTTGGTATTAAATTCCATGGTGGAACACATACTATCCATGTGAATTTAAAAGGTAATTTTACCATTATTCGACGGATAGTAAAGGTTGAGTATGGAAATTGGTATCGGGTAGAATTAGTATAATTTCTATGGATCATTTTTTACTTAATACTAAATAGTTTAGGTTTATAGTAAATGATGTCTTAAATAACATCGTTTTTTACTTGTTAAAAGGTTATGATTTGAAAATGGAAATTCATTGTTAAGATTAAAAAGGTTATGATTCGAAAATGGAAAATCTTTGTTAATATTTAAAAAGTTATGATTTGAAATTAAGAAACCTTTGTTAAGATTTACATAAATGATTTGGAAATGTTTTCCTAAGTAAAAGGTAAAATGATATGGAAATTATTCCAAGGTTAAAAGGGTTTAAAAAATCAAAGGATTTGAAAAATAAGGCTTAATGATTCATATACTCTTGAAAGAATAAAGGAATAATTTTAATTGAATATATCTCTAAAAGATAATTGAATGAATGGAAAGACTAATTGATGATGTTTGATAATCACACATATACTTGACATCTTTTTATCGATGATTGGTTCGGAGAAAACAGAGTCGGATTTGGGTGATTCATATCTAAAAACCACTTCAAACCAATGTATACGTTCGGAAGTGACGACATGTTGAAGACCGTTAATTTTGAAGATGGAGATCTTCATGATGAAGGCCTGCTTGCCACTAACCGCGCAATTTCCATATCATATATATATGGTGGCGCAGTGCTCTCTTATGAAAATCGTCGATGCAAGGACTGCTTGCTACTAATCCTATGGTTGATTCCCGACATGATGTAGTAGGAGAGGACCTTCGGTTGGCCTTGTTCCTGGACTACTGGTATAGTGAGTGTTTGATATTTCATTTCTAAAACCATGCACATTGATCTCTACAAACATACATTTATTTGGTCGTGTAGGAGGTAATCCTTCAATACTTAATACCCTTCTCTGAGACGTACGAGCTCGGAGGTTGTACTTTTGTGGAAATCAATAATGTGTTGTTAGAAATGACAACGTGGCATTCAAAATGGAACTTGTTATGAGCAAAGCATGGCTTTGAGAAAAGCAAAGCGTGGCTTTATGGAAAGAAGAGTGTAGCCTCATAAGCCTCACATCTCAGGAATGATACGGAATACCATATGGTAAGTTGGATATTACGGCCTATCGGTTTTATTGATGATGGAGAAGTCCAGTAGTGTATGGACCCTCAACGGTTTAAATGGGCAGGTATTGGAGGCTTGAATGAGAAAGTGCAAAGCCACTGAAATACGTTGTCCATAGAAGTGTGATAATGTTATACGGAGGCTTGCTTGAGATAAGTGAATAGTCACCGGGAATTTTTATGCGTGGATTTCACATCAGAAGAAAAGGCCACTAGTTCTCTATCATGTTGGAAATCCAATTCCAATACAAGCTTTACAAATTTTTTGTATTCCCAAAATAGCTGTAAATCTTTGCAAACATTTCAGCTACCCCTTTGTTATCATATACACCGTTTGACATCATCTGAGTATTGGTACCTTCTTTATAGATTTATTTGAAAAGTTATTTCGAACTAATGTCATTAATAATAATATCAATTTTTTTGGTATAAAGTATTTTGGTTATCGTAAGGTAAAAACTCATCTGTGGTTATATGTGGCATGGTCTTATGAGATTACGCTTCTTTTCAAAGGTTTTGAGTGGCATTAATCTAATCTATACAGTAAACATTCGAGTTTTCTCATGCTAGTTTATCAAGCCTGATCCAGGTATTTTTAATACTTGGGTCAGATCCGAGTGGTTTTAGGTTTAGTTGAAGGCGCTTGGAGTTTCTAGAGGAGAGCTGGAGATCTTCATCAATGTACAAACGTAATCTATTTTCCGCTACATTTGTTTTGTTATTTTTCAGCAATTATAAGTATAGAGATTTGTAACTGTCCAGACTAAATATAGGTTAGACTCTGATATATGTACGTAAAGTTTCCGCTATAAAAGATTTTGTGATTAAAAATATATGTTATTCCATTCGAGCGAGATTCTATTTTCTACTATGTTTTTACCTTTATTTTCTTTTCCGCCTAACTATCCGCTTTTTCATTCAAATTGGGTTGGACATGTGTGGTTTATTATCAACTTAAAATGTATGGAATAGTGGGTCGTTACAATTGGTATCAGAGCTTAGGTTGAGCAAATACCTAGGATTTGGTGAGGTAAAACTCATTATAGATAGGGTTAGTAATACCCTAGAACGAGTGACTCATTAGAGATATGGTAAGAGACACTGTTAGAATGAGTTGTGAGTGTGTGTGTGTATGAACGTGTATTTGTTTGTGACTACAAATTGTTTTGTGTTGATTTATTTTTTGAGTGGTTTAGGATTCTGGTTGATGCACGTGATCACCGTTATCGATAGGGATTTCTAAACACACAAACAAGGCAAACAGACACATTGTTTTAAAAGGATTATGTTTTATATATAAAGGAATATCTTTTGAAAGATGTAGATATTGATGTATGTCATTTCATGGTAAAGGGAATGAAAATATTCATTCATCACCATTTGTTGATTGAACGAACACCTTGTGTATTAATTTTCACGATTTGACTATAGAATATTTGATAATTATATGGGGTTAAGGTTAATGAATATGTATAAGATAATAAAATAAGCATGTACTGTAAAAATTTATTTTACACAAATAAAATAATTTTGAAAAAGATGGATATAAAAGATACGTTATGTGAATTTTGAGAAACTAAATTTTTGGTATTTGGAAAAGAACTATGAAATTTTAAAGGAACTAAGTTAATATAAGAAGATTTTATAAAAAGGATTTATAAAATGGGTATTATAAACAAAATAATCTCTAATGGATTTTTGAAAAGAAATTGTAAATAATAAATTTGGAAAGTAAGAAAATCTCAAATGATAACTAGTTTGAGTGGCTCAAAGATAACTAAAAATGGACAAAAGATATGTTCGGATGGCAAACACTTCCCTTAAGTATTACCCTTCTTATTAAGGGAATATAGGATATTACTGGTTGTACCCAGTTCCTTGTTATTATTTTGGAGTTACTAGATCTATATAATTTTCCTTAAGTTAAAAGAATAATTTTGAATTATTAATTGATAAGTTAATGTCAAGGTAGGTTGAAAAGGAATATGTTATAGTGAGAGAAGTTGATTGTAATTTTGGAAAATAAATGGTAAATTATCTTTTAAACTGAAATAATTCCTTTGGGATGAAATGTCTTCTTTAAGAAAAATATTTGGGATAAATATTTAGAGTGATTATATATAAATAAGCATCTTAAAAAGATAAGATTTTTGAATGTTAATAAGTACATATGACGTACGTAGATCATTTCATCACATGATTTGATCTAAGATTCGAGTATGGAACTTTGAGGTGTTTACACCAGTCCGAATGAGGATTCATCAGCCAATTCTTGACGGCGAAAGTTGATGAGGGTTTATGATTGTTTACTTAAGTTTTATATCATGGTTGAGGGCTATGTAAAGGAAATGAATTTTTTTGATTAAGAAGCTTGATCGGAGTCCACACCAAAGGATCGGGGGATCAATACTAGTTCGGAAGTAAAATTATGGATTCGAATAGTAGATCGAACCACATATTACATATGGATGATCTATATACATCGTACGGGTGTAAGTTTAAAAATAAATATTTTGGGCAAACACCTTTGGATTTTGCATTGCTATTTCGAGGAAGAAATTCATTTAAAGGGGGAAGTCTTTAAGGACCCGCAAATTTATCATTTTGATAAATTTTATTTATTTTTAAAATATTCAAATATAAGCTTTTAACATAAATTATGATGTTTTAAACAATAAATAATAATGGTAATCTTATTTTAAACAAGTATTTACGTAAATATATACTTTGGAAGAATATCGATAAAATGACAGAAAATCATTTTATCGATAAACCACTCTATAATCACTAGAAGTCACGCATGAGACTAGATACATACACTTATTTATCCATTTAAACAAGAATATGAAACAAAATTATTTATTTTATTTTCGAAAATAGAGTGTATTTATGACATCATCAATAGTGGCATCATATTTAATAATTAATTAATTAATTTAAATTGAGATTTTAATGATTTAATAATTATTACAATTATTCAAATAATTGTTTTAAAATGATAATAATTCATTTTAACTAGTTATATAGGGATAATAAATCATTTATATTAGTTTTGTAATGATATATATTTGATTTGAAATCATGAGGAAAATTGATATTGCTTTATCGATATAATAGCAATTTTTGTAAACAATTATTTAATATGGATTTTTATGGTTTTATAATTCAAATGACATCATTTTAATACATTTATAATGATGAGAAATTAATTTTCAGCTTTTTTTACAAATATATGTATGTTAACTAAGAAGTAAAAATATGACTAGAGATTGGAATCGGAATTCGTACCGATTTCACGAATAAAAGTTGTTTTAAGTCGTTGGAAACTTATAAGATAAATATGCATATACATATACATACATATGCATCTCATACATGCACATACATATTACATACACATATACATACATTTAGATATGTATATATTAAAAAATATCTAAGATATTTTGGATAATTTCACTTTTAAACATACAAAAGTCAATGCACATGCTATTATAAGATGTTGGTGATGGAAAGGGGGTGTGGGTGGCCGAAATGATGGGAGGAGGAGGAGCACATGGTGATAGAAAATGGTGATGTGATGGCAAGAAAATATCATGATATTTTTTTGCAAATTACAGCATATAAATACAAGCACATTCACTTCATAAATCCTCACTTCTTCTTCTTATGAAGCTTTTCATTGGCTTCTTCATGTTTAGAAAAGTTATAAGAAATTATGGTAGACAATATATACACACACACATACATACATCATCACTACACTTCCAAAACAAACCAAACCACTCCTTTTCCTCTACAACCCACGACCACCACCACTTCCACCTACCACCGCCATTTCAAAGAAAGGTTGTGAGCATTATAGATAATAAGAAGGCTATGGTCGAGAGCAACTAGGCTGGGAGGAAGTCAGGGCCATGAGCTACATGAAGGTAGAACTGATGGCTGAGAGGCATGATCAAGAAATGGTTGTTTAGGTGATAGTTAGTGAAGTGTTAATTTGTTTGAATGTTGGTAGGAAGTTTGGGTTTGAATAAAGATGAGAACACCTGCTTAAGTTAATTTTAAATTTAGTTAATGAAATGATTGTTTAATTAATAAATTAATATGCTTAGTTGAAAATTGATTGATAACTTGGATGACTATATAGTTGATTTTGTGGATGATTATATGGTTGATAACTTGGTTGAGATAATTATGAGAAATCATTATAAAAAATGGTTAAGTGATTAACCATGGTTAATTAATGAAAAATGAATCCATATAAATATGTATATGGAATTTATTTAGCCTTTTAATGGTTTTGAAATATAAAAAGGGTTGAAAATGAATATTATAATGATATAATATTATGAAATGGTTTAAAAGTGAATATGAGAATTAGTATGGAAAATATTGGTTTAAATGGTTTAAATGATTTATAAATATTTTATAAAAATTAAAACTAAATTTGAAAAAGTTTTGACAAGATATGGAATAGGAGACAAAATAGACGCGTCGCATAGCGGTATTTTGCGATTTCGTGCCTTAAAAGTTTAAATTCATTTATACGATGAAATCGAAGTCAAAATTCCTTGGAATAACAATTTTCCAAACTCTTATAATCATAGTTTTCAAAAAAAAGTAAACGACTGAGATTCCATTTAGTAGAGTTTGAAATATGAGCAAATTAAGTTTTCAAAATAGTCGCGCTTTGACAGTTCGGAAACCAAAGCGATAAATTCTTTAAATGAATATTTGTATTTCTTGAAATATATGGAATAAATTATATAAATATATTAAAATGTTTTAAAAGAGATTTGAGTTATAAAATCAATTTCTAAATGATAGAAAAGTTATTTTGATCAAACAAGCCTTAAAAGCACTTTTGAAGCACTTTTGCAGCACTTTTTAATAACTTTTGAAAGATAGCTTTAGACTTATGTTTTCTTCCTAAGTCTTTTGGATATATTTTAAAATAAATAATTAAGTATTTTAAAAATGATTTGAAGGTTTTATAATTATTTTAAAAAGAGTTTAAATAAATGCCTTAAAGAAAAGTTATTATAATTAAGTAATTTAAGCTTGGCTCTAAAAGTCGATGAGTAGACTGAGTTTTTCTATTTGAATGATCCGGAGGTAATGTGCTTAAACTAAGGAGATGTTCAATAGCAACCAATGCCCTGGCTCACCTAGCCTTTTTCCTGGACGAGGGATAAATAAAGTTGAAATGTCGAAAACGAGACAAGTATAAAAGATACAATTTTCCAAATTTAAACAACTTGGATTGTATAGAAATAATCTTCTTATACTTGGTATTAAATTCTGAGAAGAGAGTCCATACTATCTGTGTGGATTTAAAAGATGATTTATCCATTATTCGATAGATGGTAAAGGATGAATACAGAAATTGATATGAAGTAGAATTTGTATAATTTCTATGGATCCTTTTCTGCTTAATAATAAATGATCTGGATTTATAGTAACTAATGTCTTAAATCACATAGTTTTTGACCCATTAAAATGTTATGATTTGAAAATGGAAAATCTTTGTTAAGATTTAAAAGGTTATGATATGAAAGTGGAAAATCTGTGTTAAGATTTAAAAAGTTATGATTTGAAAATGGAAGATCTTTATTAAGATTAAAAAGCTATGATTTGAAATTAGGAGATCTTTGTTAAGGTTTAAATAAATGATTTGGAAATTATTCCAAGATTAAAAGGGTATAACAAACCAAAGGATTTGATAAATGAGGCTTAATAATTCCATATATTCTTGAAAGAATAAAGGAATAATTTTAAAGGAATATATCTCTGAAAGATAATTGAATGAATGGAAAGATTGATTAATTGGATGATGCTTGATAATCACCAATACACCGACATCTTTTTATCGATGTTTGATTCATAGAAACCAGAGTCGGATTTGGGTGATTCATACCCGAAAACCACTTTGAACCGATGTATACATTCGGAAGTGAAGACATGTTGAAGACCAATAATTTTGAAGATGGAGATCTTCATGATGAAGGGCTGCTTGCCACTAGCCCCGCAATTTCCATATCATATATGTATATGGTGGCAGCATTCCTCTCTTATGAAAATCTTCAATGCAAGGACTACTCGCTACTAATCTTATGGTTGATTCCCGACAGGATGTAATAGGATAACACCTTCGATTTGTCTGTTCTTGGACAACTTTTATGGATAAGTGTTTGGCATTGCATTTCTAAAACCACATACATTGATCTCTACAAACGTACGGTGGTGTAGGAGGTAACTCTCCTATACTTAACACCATTCTACGAGACATACGAGCTCAGAGGTTGTACTTTTGGGGAAATCAATAATTTGTTTTTTTAGAAATGGCGATGTGGCATTCAAAGTGGAACCTGTTATGAGCAAAGCATAGCTTTGTAAAAGGCAAAGCATGGCTTTGCGAAAAGAAGAGCATAGCCTCATGAGCCTCACATCACAGGAATGATACGTGATACTATTTGGTCAGTTGGATATTTCGGGCTATCGGTTTTATTGATGATAGAGGAGTCCAGTAGTGTTTGGAACATTAATGGTTTAAATGGGAAGGTATTGGACGCTCGACTGGGAAAGAGCAAAACCACTGAAATACGCTATCCATAGTAGTGTGACAATATTATACGGAGTCTTGCTTGAGATAAGTGAATAGTCATTGGGAATTGTTATGCGTGGATTTGACATTGGAAGAAAATGCCACTAGTTCCCTATCATGTTGGAAAATTCCAATACGAGCTTTACGATTTTGTGTTGTATTCCTAAAATATTTTTAATGCATTGCAAACATTTTAGCTACCTCTTTGTTATCGTATACTCCTTTTGACATCGTCCCGATATTAGTACCATCTTTAAAGATTTATTTGAAAAGTGTTTTCGGCCAATGTCATTAATGATAATATCTAATTTGTTTTGGTATAAAATATTTTGGTTATCGCAAAGTAAAAACCTGCCCGTGCTTATGTGAGGCGTGGTCTTACGAGATACCCTTATTTTCAAAGGTTTTTATTGGCATCAATCTGACCTATACATATAAGCTCGAGTTTCCTTATGCGAGTTTATAATGCCTGATCCGAGTATTTTTAATACTCTGGTCAGATCCAAATGGTTTCAGGTTTCGATGAAGACGCTTGGAGTTTCCAGAGCAGAGCTGGAGCTTTTAATCAACGTATGGATGTATTTTATTTTCCGCCGCATTTGTTTTGTTGTTTTACAACTATTGTAAGGACATGGATTTATAACTGTTCAGGCTGAATATAGGTTAGAATCTGATATATGTATGTAAAATTTCCGCTGTAAAAGATTTTGTGATTAATAATATATGTTATTTCATTCGTGTGAGATTCTATTTTCTACACTGTTTCCATCTTTATTTTCTTTTTCCCCCAACAATCCACTTTTTCGTTAAAATTGGGTTGGAAATGTTTGGTTTATTGTCAATTTAAAATGTACTAAAATGCGGGTCGTTATTGTCATCCATAAAGAGCTTCATAGGGCCCTATGCTAATGCTTTCTTGATAGTTGTTGTTGTAGGAGAATTCCACCAAGTCCAGATGATCTTCGCACGACCCTCTAAAGTCCAAGATGCATGCTCTTAATGGATCCTTTAAGGTTCGGTTAACCCTCTCTGTTTGACCATCGGTTTGTGGGTGGTAGGTAGTGCTCAGACTTTGCTTTATCCCTAAGCTACCTGTAACACTTTCCAGAACTGACTTGAAAAGATTGGATCCCGATCGCTTTCTATGCTCACTGGAACTCTATGCAATCAGACGATCTATTTTATATAGATTTCTGTCAATGATGCAGCGGTCCTTTTCGGCTTGACTAGAACAAAATGAGTGCTCTTAGTTAACCGATCTATAATGACCCACACACCTTCATTACCTTTCCTCGATCTGAGTAAACCATCAATAAATTCCATGGATATCTGCTCCCATTTCCATTTTGGGATTTCCAAGGATTGTAGTAGAATAGAAGTCATTTGGTGATCACCCTTGATCTGCTGGCAGTTTGCACATCTGCTGACATGGATAGGTGTATCCCTTTTCATTCCTTTCCACCAGAATATGCGCTTTATATCCCGATACATCTTTGAAACTCCCGGATTGATACTGAACTTCGATCGATGAAACTTGGATAAAACCTCTTGTCTAAGACCATCAACATTGGGAAAACATATCCTTCCATTCATCCTTAAAGCTCCATGGCTACCAATTTCAAAACTTGCACATCGACCTTCCTCAATATCCTGGATGATTTCGATCAAGCGCTTGTCTTCCCTTTGTCTGCTCGCAATCTTCTCGAGGAGAGTTGGGGCGACTTCCAAAAGAGCACAAATCGCATTCCTACTCAAATCTTCTGCCACCGCATTTTCTTTTCTCGACGTATAAAGATTATCCAAGTCATGCACTGCTTGAAATTCCAACCATCGCTGCCGCCTCAAGTTTGGATCCTTTTGCGTGAAAAGATACTTCAGGGACTCGTGATCTGTAAAGAGTTCAAAATTCTCACCCAAAACGCAATGACTCCACATATTCAAAGCAAACACCATAGCTAAAGCTCCAAATCATGCATTGCGTAATTCTTTTCATGGGGCTTCTGCTGCCTACGCAATCACTCTCTTATGATGCATTTGAATCGCACCCAATCCTACACCACAAGAATCAACATATACAGTCAATCCTTCCCTTCCATCCGCAATAGCTAGCACCGAAGCGCTGGTTAATCTCTTCTTCAATTCAACAAATGCTTCCTCACACTTCGAGGTGCAAACAAACTTCTCATCTTTCTTCGTTGGCTTGGTTAAGTGAGAGGCAATCTTGGAGTAGTCCTGGATGAATCTCCTATAAAATCCCGGCATGCCTAAGAAACTTCAAACTTCTGTAGGAGTCTGCGGCCTCTTAAAATCTCAAACAGCCACTACCTTTGCTGGGTCAACCGAGATTCCATCCCGCGTCAATGCATGCCCGAGAAACCTTACTTTTGACTACCAGAAGTGACATTTAGAATTTTTTTTCCTTAAGGACATGTTTCCTTAATGTTTCTAACACCTCTTCCAAATGGTGTTGATGTTCTTTGGACTTAGAGTAGATAAGGATATCGTCTATAAAGACCAACACAAACTTATTGAGAACATCCTTATAAACGCGATCTATGAAATATGCGGGTTCATTTGTTAGCCCAAAAGGCATAACCAACCACTCAAAGAAAATGTCCGGTCCTCTAAATGTCGTTAGGAGGATGCTAACCTCTACTACTCTTAGTTGGAGAAATCTGATAGCTAGGTCCATCTGCGAGAATACTCGAGCATCGTGAAGTTAGTCAAAAAGGCCATCTATGTGGGTTATTGGATACTTATTCCCAATGGTCTACTTATTTAACTCCTGATAGTCCACATATAGTCTTAAAGAACCATCCGAATTTGCTAAAAAAAACTATAGCTGATCCCTAACTCGGAAAACTTGACCTAATCAGTCCCCTCCTCAACAAACCATCAATTTGATTTATTATCTCCTTCCTCTCTCTCGAGGCCATTTTTCGTATGGGTTGAATAGGTCTCGCACCAGAAAATAAGTCAATATAGAACTCAATCTCCCATTGTGGAGGTAAATTGTTAACTTCTTTAAAGATATAAGGAAAATCCTTAACAATTGATAGACCTTAACCCTTCTATGATTCTAAAGCATATAAGAAACAACTCATACATTTTTTAGGTCATCACATGATACTAACAATTTTTCCAAAATTTTCCTTTGAAGATGTCGTTCTCCCAACATAATCTAAAACAGCTCCATTTTCCAATAACAAATCCATAACGAGTATAACATCAAACACATTTAAATCCAAGATAAATAGGTCATAAAAAAATCATGGGTAAGATAAATGATTTTCACATCCTCATAGATCATACATAGATTAGTGGTACCTCATATAGGGTTTGACATATAAATAGGGGTTTCTACAAATTTTGGGGAAAGTTGTAGTTTTTCTATCGATTCTAAAGAAATAAAATAGTGGGAAGCCTCGTATCAAACAATGCTCTAACGCAAATGCCATTAATCATTAAAGTACTTCAAGAATTTCCTTTCCTTTCAAATTTGCTGAGGTCGATGGTTCATCCTTGATAGCATATACCTTGACTTGTTGTCCTTTCTTCATTAGTGGGCAATCCTTCATCATATGCCTCGGTTGCTGATAGTTGAAACAACGTGTCTTCTAAATCATTGGAGAAATAGGTCTCGCCTGCTGCTACTGTACACTAGAATTCTTGCAAAACTTAGCATTATGCCCCTTCTGATTGCACTTATTACAAATATAATCCTTAAACTTGTTTCCTTGATCCCCTCCTGACTTCCCTTTCCCAAACTTCTTCCAATTCAGGTTGGGTTACTATTATTACCACTGAGGGTTGATGTTGGCTTCCTTTTCTCGAGAGCTTCATACCTCAAAACCATGTCTACCAGATCCACAAAAGAGCCCTTCAAATGGGAAATCATCTTCTGCTAGAAACCTTCCCTCATCCCTAACACAAACATCTTGTTCTTCTTAAGAGGAGTGCTAATCAAATCCAGGCCAAAACGTGTTAGCTCATTAAACTTAGTCTCATATTCGGCTACAGACAAATATCCTTACTTTGGATCCAAGAAACTTCTATACATACGAGTCTTTCCTAAAACGGGCATGAACTGGTCTTCAAATACTTCCTAAAATCTGGCTTAAGAAAAATCATCTTGTAGCACATTAGTTGTAATAGAGTCCCACCATGCCGCCGCTCCATTGTGCAACTGCTATGGTGCTAAGAATCGCTTATGCTCATCCGAAATATCTAATCCCTTGAAAATATTTTCACAAGAATGAATCCAAGCCCGGACTTCGATGATGAATTATGTTCCCTTAAATGGCTTTTCTTTTAGATTTTTATAATTCTTGCACAGAGCTACAAAGTTCTTACGGGGCTGCATCGGTGTTGCCCCTTCAATTATTTCTACTCTTCCAAAGAGCTCGACCATTGGTGGCCATGGTGCTACTAGCTCCTCTACCTCATTTTTGTCCTATTTCTCATTCTTACTACTTGGATATAGTAAGATAACCCTTTAGAATAGTTAGACGAGATAACCTTAAGGGAAAAGGGTACTAATCAAATATATCAAAGCTGATCTAAAACCCAAGCATATATATATGAATAAAAATTACAAATACGCGCTCTTAGAGACTAAACTCATTCTTGGGTATTACAACTACAAAAAAATACCCTTTTTACAACGGGCAATACCCGTTGTAATAAGGGTTCCGCACTGGGCCGGCGCCCGTCTTATTATACGATGTTGTAATAGACCTAAAATATTTTACAACAGTTTAAAATCATTGTAAAAGCCTGTTGTAGCAAACATTTTTACAACGGTCCAGAACCGTTGTGATATAGTCTTTTACAATGGGCATGGACCGTTGCAATATGCCCCAACCACAATAGACGTTAACTGTTGTAATAGATTTCATTTACAATTGTTTTTGCTCGTTGTTAAAAATATGCAAAATTTAAAAAAAGTTAGAGCATTGGCGCCTGTATAAGTATTGAATAAATTAATTTCACATCTAAATGAGCATCAATTGATAGGCATACCTTGTAGATTTTGACATGGTCAACAAGAAAACTAGACTAATAAAATAAATAAATAAATAATGTATGGTAAAAGGAGGGAGAAGTGATCTGAGTAAGAAGAAGAATATCGTTACATTACAATTGTGCATAAATATCCTTATTACATTAACACTAAAACTTATATAAATTGAGATCATATTAGAATATAGCAGACGTGGGAAAAAAATCATAAGTGAGGAATGAAAAAGCAAAATAGCTTACTATTCTTTATCATTCTTGGCTAAAAGATCCATCTTAAAATCTTCTCAAATCTCTACCAAGCTCTTTATCATGAAACCAGGTTTACTACTGCTATTCTTTTTAACAATCTTTTTGCCTTCTTTTGTTTTTAAACTTGGGTATTCCTTTACTTTCAAAATCCAGGTCCACAGGTTTCAGGTAGTACTTGCATTGTTTGAGTCCTTTTGCTCATCATCATTTAGATCACGATAGCAGTGGTGAGAATGGAAGGAGATAAACTATCCTATAGCAGATGCTGTGGTGAGAATGAAAGGAGATAAAATGTCCCGCAGCAACACTCCAAGATCTTAAATGATAAGTTGATATCCAAATACAAAAATTTGCATGTCATAGTAAATATATCCTTTCAATTTACTTGATATTAATTTTTATAGAAAATGAAAAAACAAAGATTTTTCTTTTTCATATTGTCTTTTTCGTATAGATAACTAATTTAAGAACAATGGACACTTTTTAGTTTATACTCATTGAATAAATTTTAAAAAATCATGAATGCTAGTATGAACTCAATGTACAATATATACTTTCTAATCTACACTGGTTAAATTATTTTTCAAAATCGATGAATGTCCAAATGGACTTAATATATAATATATTTTATGGAGAAGTTCAGCAATTCCAATATACCATTATAGTTAAAAACCATGTCTGAAGACCAAGAATCGATTTAAAGATCAATATAACCATGTTGAAATTTACTTTTGTTTCCTATGAAGGGTTTATTCTTCTAAGATCCAATTTAAAGATCAAGATGACCATGTCTAAATTTGGTCAGTATTTCATAGCCATTTGTCAAGAAGGACCATTTCTCAAGAAGGATACTTTAATGAGACCAATATAAATATAATAGCTTAAGACTATATAAAACATGCACTTGTAGATGTGATTATTTAAGATACTCGATCTCTT
Organism: Allium cepa; assembly: GCA_030765085.1. Lineage (NCBI taxonomy): Eukaryota > Viridiplantae > Streptophyta > Magnoliopsida > Asparagales > Amaryllidaceae > Allium > Allium cepa. The sequence goes on along the minus strand of CM060937.1, from coordinate 899,963,335 downwards.
CATCAAGCATAGATATCTTATCTCCTTGCTCCTTCGCTATCGCCTGAACCTGAAACTCATGACACTGCTCGTATAGATCTGTGTATATAAGATCTGTGCATAGGCAGGGATTCAAGATGACAGAAAAAAGTCACAAATACAAGAAATGTCTTACTTTGAAGCTAATCCAATCCAAAAACGAAAAGAATCCAATGATCATCATCTTGGGGGGTTAGAATTGCAAGTTCATAAACTTGCATTTGAATAAGATTAACCTATGAGAGGAAAATACATTAGATAAAATAGATAATGTAGAACATTCTATAACAAGACAAACAAATATGAGAAAACAAAGGCAAGATAAGGAACCTTTCGAATGTAAATCCACTCAATCGAAGGATGTCGTAGAATATCCTACGTTCAATAATATGGGTAATCAAATTAAAACAAAAGGAAAGGAAATGTTAATTATCAAAGACAAAAAAGGGTTGCTTCTTACCTAGAAATAAGTAGTGAAGTAAATTCTATTTAATCGAGGCTAGTATGAAATGTTAGTGGAGTTAATGGTCCTTTTAGAAAATTGTATATTTATCAAATGATTAAAAGTCATTGTTTCTCCTTTGTAGGACTAGTAGAAAAAAATTGTTAGCAAATAAAAACTCCAAGTTGCTAGATATTTAAACGTAGATTGGAAATTTGATTTTGATAACAATAATCAGTTGAAATATGGAATCTTTATTATATAGGATCATAGAGATTCGAAAAACATAATTATACAAAAATATGATCAGTTTATCACTTGTTATCTACAAAATCCTGGTGATAAGAGCATCATATGCACATTAATCTATGCACATGTAACACCCACTATTTTGAATCTAAATCATTCCACTTGCATATAACGGCACAATTGATAGCAACTTATTTTAAATATTTTCTCCGAGAAATGTTGAATAACCTTCAAAAGTTTTGAGCAAATAGTGAAAAATAAAAGTGTGCATATAAATAAACTGCTTATGAGTTATTTTAAATTCTATAACTACTTTTTGTCGCAGTTTTAGCTTACTATCCAAATGTGTTTATTTTTTATGGTTACCTCAATTTACTTAGGACTTATTAACTTATATATTTTCTATTTTTAAGTCAAAATGATGAAGTTTGGCCAAACCCTTAAAATTACAAAAATAACTGGTAAGCTACTTTTATTACTTTAAGTCGTTATTTAGACACCTTTCCATATCTTGATCTATGGCATTTTAAATACAACTAAATTCTTAAAATATATACAAACAATACCCTGAATCATTTCTCTATAAAATGAACCCGTTTTATCAAAGTAACTAAATTTTCAAGGGTAACAGATTTTGATTTGGCATGTGGAGATGGTTATAATAATATGAAGTAGCCCGTAAAGACTGTAACAAAACCTACTACACTATAAATTGAGAAAATTAAAGATAAAATAGAAGAAGGTGAGTGCAGTACCAAAAATCCCAAAAGTGCAGTAAACAAGGGCAAAAATCATACCATCAAAAGCTCACCTTGAATCCAAATAGTGGAGCACTTGGAAGGAGAATTAACGACCCCCATAACTGTTAGGATGGTGATGTAGAGGAAGACGAAAGTGGCCATGAACCCGGCGATCCCAGCTCTGTAAAAGGACCAATTTTTGAGCTTTCCGGGCTTGAAGAAAGGGGTGGGAGATAGCTCTTTGTAGTCTTTGTAGATCTGTAAAACTACCAAAGTCTGGAAAAACCATAAATTCGCGAATTCCGCAACTAAAATTTAGAACCAAAGATGGAACTCGATCTGGCCACTATACTCGAATTCATCAAGTCTAGAACATAAATAAGAAACTCGATTTGGCCACTATACCCGAATTCACAATTTCGTTGTAAGTAGATTAGGGTTGGGGCTTGGATACGGATCTGAGGGAGAGGAGGGCGGAGCGGAAAAAGGAGAGGACTGAGAGAGGATGGTGAGAGCTCGTGATAGAGGAATTGTTTACGGGTATGAAACTTGGATTTAGATCAAGGTTTCACTGATTTGGGGATTGGAAACATGTGGTGTTCGGATTTTTACTAAATGTTTAATTTAGAGTGGAGGGAACTATGGAAGGAACATGAAAATTTTCAACGATTAGTGAAGCGTAAGAATGAAAATGCAAAGCGGGAAATCATTTCTAAATGTCTAGTACTCCCTTATTTATGAATTACAAATCATCAATTATAAAAATTTATAACACATAAATTGTACATCGTTACATTTATATTATTATTTATACGTTATTACTATAAATTTTAATTTATTCATTATTAATAAAAATTATATTAACTGTTATTTATTGAAAATAACTATAAATCATATTTAATTATTTATCAAAAATAATTAATACTAATTCAATATTTTATTAATTATCATTATTTTTTAATTATCTATTAAATTCTTATTATTAATGCAATAAATAACAATATTTCTTGTAATGTTTACTATTATTAATTTCCAAAATTTTTATAAACTATTAAGTTTCTACTAACTGATGTACTTATAATTAAATAATAAACATTAAACATTAATTATTAAACATTAAATATTAAACATTGATTATTTAATATTAATTAGATTTATTTGCTATTAAATGTAACTAATAAGTATTAAGGAAAATTTACTAATTATTAATAATTAACTATAATATAATATTAAATATAAAAAATAAATAATAATTCTATATAATAATAAGTGATCATAAATTATCCATCAATAATCATTAATTATAATAAATTAGAAATAACAACTTATATAAATTGTAAATGTAAAGACATGATAAACATATTTGTTATTAATTATTAATTATAAATTACTAATTATTAATTATTATAATATTTAAAGTAACACTTTATGAAAATTTTAAAATTTATCGTAGAAATTTTCAAATTTTTTTGAAATATAACTTCTTATTATTAATTATTTTAACAGTAATTATTAATTATTACTTCTTATTTGTTGGTTATTAATTATTAATTATTACTCATTACTTCTTAATTATAATTGAATATTAGTTATTAATTATTTGATACTAATTATTTAGTAGTGGTTATTTAATATTAATTGTTGATTATATTTGTTAAAAATTAAATGTAATTAGTAAATATTAACTATAATTTACTAATTACTAAAATTAATTACAATAAATTATAATAATCGAAGGTAACAACAATCAGTAGGTAAGAGTTATTGAAAATGGGCATTTATTACAACGGACAGAAGAAAATAGTTGTAATAGGTATCAATTACAATGTAAATAGGGATGAAAACTGATATCTAGTACAACGGACCGAAACTGTTGTAATAGGACTATATTACAATAGACTGAAAACCGCTATAGTAGAACTATACTACAATGGGCCAGAACCATTGTAATAGAGTTGAATGTTGTTATCTATTACAATGGGCCGAAAACCGTTGTAATAGGACCATTTAACAACGGTCAAGCTGACAATGTTGTAATAGGTGTACTGGATGATGAAAAGTTGCACCTATTACAACAGGCTTAGGAAAACCGTTGTAAAAGGTTTTTATTACAACGGTTATTTATGGCCCGTTGTAAAACATGCGTTGTAAAAGGATAGTTTTGTTGTAGTGCACTAACTCTATCTCTAATGAGTAGATCCTAACCCAATCTGGGTCACTCAATCTAAGCTCTGATACCACCTGCAACGATCAGCCTTGCTTACTCATAAAGACGACACTTAGTACACCCATTGTATTCATGTGCCGATCATCTAAAAGTTCGAAAGACAAGCCATTGGGGTAAAAATAAAAGAAGAAAATAAAAAAGAATCTCACATCGCAAGGTAATAACATATAATAGTCAACATAAGATAATACATAGTATAATCCAAAATGAACATCAGAGTTACACAAATACTAACTTCATCCAGGGATAGTTATAAGCGCCTATCCCCACAACGCTGACATAAAATATATATACACACACAGCAGAAAATAAAGAAGATAACTAGATATCATCGAAGCCATCTGCTATATGCTCCTCCAAAATGCATCCATAGAACCTGGAACTTAGGTACTCATAAGAATTTGAATACCCAAGGGTTTTAGGGAAAGAAAGAAAACTCCGGGTTAGACATGGGTCTGGTGCGAGTAAACTGCAAACAACCAAGTTGTTGAACTTATAAACGCTTTTCAAAAAATAAAGATATCTCGTAAGACTATACCGCACATAAACACAGATGGGTTTTCACCTTACGATAACCAAAACATTCCGATAGAAAATGTGACGCCCCACCTTTATACTCACACTAGCCAAGGACACCATTGGGTAATGCCGTCGACTAGCACGAAGAATAAGGCTGTTGAGGAGCGACCATCCATGTAATGGCTTTGTGCGAGTACCGATATGTCAGATGGTATGTCACGTATTTCATTTCAAGAGGAAATCCGACATATCAAATACAAACTCAAAGCTACTACATAGTGGCCATGTGGTCTTCGGAAAGAAATATAGAAATAAGCATAACACAAATCAATCACAGATATTCATATCACTAAGGCGGTAACAGATATGAATATGTCACATAAAAGTGTACATCAAAGTAGGGGTCATACAAGAACCACTACATCACAAAAGAATATATACAAGTGCAAGACAAAGGAATATGTATACATCAAGGAGTCTCTATCTCGAATGTATAACAACAAAAACTACCAAATCTAAAGTAGTTAGACAAAAGTCAGATGATGGTCTCAGATAAGAAGTCAAGTAGAAGCACCTTTAACATCTCGGTCTGACCCGAGTATTATTTAGTAAGAAAATAATAAACGGATCAGTCTAACTATAAATATCAGATAAAATGAGATAGGATACGAGATATGACAAAAACGTATGATAACAATAATGTCATACTATGAAAAGTATACATTAGAAAACAAAAAAAATCATACAACATCTCGAATATTCTCAAACACTAAAAAGAATGTCATATTCTTTAACATATTCACCAAACCACAAATATTGATAAAACTTATCAATGTAAATCACAAAAATTGATGAAACATAATTCTAGAAATCTTCAATTAGAAATCCAGAAATCACAAAGAGGAGGCCTATCACAAACGGGAGCGTGAAAACTCACCAACACGTGCATCACAAATGGGTTGCTAACCCATGGTCGCTAACCATAGAGCCGGTGCAACGACGTAGTACAAAAACGGTACGCCCGAGGAACCCGAAACTCAAATAATCCGAAACAACAACGTAGTACAATAACGGTACGCCCGAGGAACCCAATTCTATAAACCCATAGGTCGCTAGCATATAAAAATGAGTCGAAGCTCCACAAAACGGGGTACAGTCCTCCATACGGACAAAGAGACATCGCACATCACTAGTCTAAATTACAAAATGATCATCATCGATCATCAAGAAGTGTCGATTACACTAAGCTAGTAAATAAATGAGTTTAGCTTCATGTCCCATAACCACTGGCTTAACTTAAATATTTACGAACAAATTGTAGATCTCCACTCGAAAATTGTCACAAGAGTTTCAATCGAACAAGTCTAAGTATTAACCGACAAATTAAACGCAAGCGTTTCATACCACTCATTTTGCTAAGTCGTTTAATTGGATTTCTTGAACGAATGAGGTAAAGATTTATATATACTAATAGATTAGAAAACGGTTTTATAAACGAGATTAGTATTAAAAATAGAGTTGAAATCATCTTTGAGAAAAAGTTTGAATATTTACTACTAGTATAGAAACTTTGTATTTCAAAGTGACAAATTACAAAAATGATTGTAAAAACAATCAATCACCAAAAATTCACATACGAAGACATGAATCAAATCCATAGAAATCGATACCAAATCCATCAAAATGGATATTCCCAAAAATCCTCAAAAAGAAATTATCATAGTCAACAAAAGTGATAACAACTATTCGGATCCACTAGAATCGATTTAAAAATTAGAAATCCACACAAAAAGGCAATTTGGCTAAGATAAGCAGGTTCAGTCGACTGAACACAGTGGTCAGTCGATTGATACAGAACCCAGAAACTTTCGATTTCCAAGTTCAATCAACTGAACACTGTGGTCAGTTGACTGATACTGGCACAGGGAATTTTCTGGTTCCAGGTTCAGTGGACTGACCCTACAGTTCATTCGAATAAACAGACATTTCCAGTATTTTCAGTCTAGCCCCAAGAAGGGCAAAACAAAATTCTAACCGGACGCGATCGAACGGGCAACGGAGACTAGGGATTTATGCCAAGCGACAACCCAGCCTTAACGGCTCTTCGACACATCCCAAAAACATGTTCAATCATCAAAGATGGGGTTTTTAAAGATTTGACATCAAAACACCAAAAATTGGAATATTCATCAAACCAATTCAATTCAAAAACAAATGAACAAGGAATAGATGTTAGGAATTATTACCTAACAACTATCAAAGATAGAGACACAGATATGAGTTCCAAAAAATCACCTTTAAACCCAAAAACAATGAAAGGCAAGATCAATTCCTCTTCACTACTCCTCTAGAATCTTCAATCTATTATCAAAGGTGAAGTTTTTCCTAACTTAGGTTATAGGAAATTCAGAAAATTGAAGAGGGATTGAGATGGAGAAGATGAAGAGGATGCATACCTAAGCTTCTTTTGGATTTTGGACTTGAATTTGAGTTTCCTAATTAAAGCTAAGGTTTAGGAATTTTAATTTCCTCTTCCTTCCCCCATTTTTACCTTAGCTTGAGAGTGTTAGGAAATGGGGAGTGGAATGAATGAAGAGGAGTGGAGTTGGGTTATTTGTTAGATTAGTGGGTTGAAACCCAAACCCAAAGCCCTAAATGAAAATATCAAAATTTTACTCAACTCCAAACATATCTATGTTTATACTCAAAAAGGTCGCAAACAACATTTTGGACTCAATGGAAGTGGTCTCGAGTCCTAATTCGACTGTTTGCAAAAAGTAGCATTTCAGACTTTAATCCGACTAACGATGCTATGTTTAAATTAAATATTTAAATATACAATCGTAAAATATGCGCGTTGTTACAGACTCCCCTCCTTAAAGAAATTTCATCGTCGCAATACTTAAGAAAAAAATAAAGAGTAACAACCATAAAAGCATATCAACACAAAAGAAAATTTGAAGTAAGAAGTTCACCTCAAAGAGCACGAGAGAGTAAGTCCGGATGTGTTCGCTCGATGAATTCTCTGGATTCTCAAGTGCAATCCTTAGGATTTGAGGACCATTGAACTTTCACAAGCGGGACATCTTTATTACGAAGACGTTTAACCTCCGTAGCAATGATACGAATAGGATGTTTCTCATAAGTCAAATTAGGCGACACTTCAATTTCTTCAATAACACCGGGCTCAAGAATAGAATCGAAATCCCTAAGGCATTTCCGTAATTAAGAGACATGGAATACGTCATGAATAGCAGAAAACTGGGCCGGTAATAAAAGGCGATAAGCTACTGTGACGACCGCCCATGACTCCCGCACCAAATCAAGGAAATAATGCGCTAAAAGGTGTGCCAGGCAGCCATGGACGATAGTCAGGGTAAAACAAAACAGAAGAATCTCTATCGCATAACTCACAGCGCATGGATAAAATACAATAGAGAAATATAATATAGTGAAGCTCCATAGAACAGAACATCATCATATAAGCATCACAGTAGTTTCATACAATCATCTACTCAAATCCATACATGAAAGCCTCACTACAAATCACTCAACCAAATACAGCAGCGGATACCCAGTACATATAGTAAGAAAACTAATATGCAAAGCCTCCTGCTCGTCTTCGTCATCTTCATCGTAGAACTCCTAGCACAGCACCTGTCACCTGCTACCTAGTCTGCCCATCCCAACATGGATGAACAGCCCAAGGTAATAAGAGGAGACATAAAACCTTGAGTCAGACAAAGTCTTAGTGAGCAGTAAATTAACAATCAAGCATACCAAAAGAGCATAAAGGATAAAAGGAATAGGAACCAAACCATCCCACTCCACCTCTTTCTACAGTGATAGCCCCAGACATACACTAAGGAGAAGCAAGCATAACAACATAGACAATTAAGGTAAAGCGAATACCACTCGAGTCAAGGACGATGTTTTCCAAATACAAACCCCCAAGGCCTAAACCAAGATCAGATAAGCACTCAGAAAACACCGCTCTTGAAGCCGAATGATAATACAACCAAACATCCAAACATCCATGACTCTGGCTATCACTGTTAACCTTGCTTCGAAATCACCGTTAATTGAATGACCGACTCCTTCCTGAGCCATCTGTCAAGGGCTAATGGTAACCCCGGTTCTAGACAAAACTCCGCACACTGCCTTGTGCCTAGGACTTATCTTCTTGGCCCAGAGTACTCGACTACCTTCCTGTAGTCTTTTAGGCGTCCCTATGTACCCTTGCTTTAAGTTTGCTAGAACCTTCAACAACGATAAAGTCCAAGCCTCCTAGCCATCCTCCTCGACGACTATTCTCAACCTAGCCCAAGCTACCTCTTGAGCAGCTCCATTATCAACCAACTTGAACTACCCTTCAAGTTATCAACATGCTTGGAATGATCCCTGCCTGGATTAAGCCAAGACTCACATCATACTTGAACTACCCTTCAAGATATCAACATGCCTCGCTTCATCACATTAAAGCAAGATCTCAACTCAACAACATGGTTTGCCTCATCGCATCATGGCAAAGTTCCATCTCAACATCATACATATGAGCTTCAACATCCGCTACATATGCCTTAAGCAGCTTTCACCATTCAAGAGCCTTCTTCCGTAGCTTTTGAATCATCTTCAATCACCTTGTTCCAAATCAACTACTAGCTAACTTGGAAACAATCAAATCTAGCATTCATTCAAACATTCAAGCATTCAAACAAGATATATTAAGCAATAACAATTATAATGGCAATTTCGTAATTAAGTGTGCAAAAGTCCAACATATGTGAAATCATGGTTTTTAGCATAGATCTATCAAATCTAAACATGGGTTTTATCTCTAATACTTGATAAATAACTTCTAAAGGTAAACATCTTCAAACATGATGGATCTACATGCAGACTTAAGGAAAATGCGAGAAAACGCTAACTTTAACACATAAAAATATCACCAATCCCATACACTCCTTCGGATCCGCGTGAGAGATAACTACCACTCACCAAATCACCCAAACACTACAAAAACTACACACTTCAGATCTGGACAGCGAAGATCAAGGTTTGATCCGGCAATATCCCGCTCCAATCGATGAATTCTAGCTCGAACGGATGAAGATCTTCAACTTTGGCACTTGGATCTTCGATCTCGATCTTCGATCTTGGATGGATGTTAGAATTAGATTGGAATGGAGAAAAGAAGATGAAGAAATGTTGTAGTCGAGTCTTCAAAATGGCAGCACTTCGTCGCTTCAAAAACCGGTGCCAAAAAGTGAGCCAAACCCCTCTATTTATAGGCTGGAAACCCCTTAGGTCGTCGCCCCTTAGGTCGTCCCCGACCTAACTATGAGTCGTTGCCGACTCATCAGCCCCTACGACCTACGACCTAACCAACACAACATACAACCAAGGCCGACTTACGACTTAACCCAGACGCGACCTAAAACACAGGCCGACCTATCGACTCAACGCACTGCCGCATTTCCTAAGTCCTAAGTCGTATGACGACTTAACCACCATGCCGACTTATGTCCCCAACGACCTAACAAACACACAATACAAAAGCCTCCGACCTAACTTAGGTCGTTGCCGACCTATCATGCTACGACCTAACAACATAGCCGACTCACGACTCAACCTATTTCCTTTAGGTCGCGCTAGCGACCTAACGACTCATCTACCAACGACTCAAGCATGCCTCTCTAAACCCTAAGTCGGCTACTTTCCTGGGTCGGTCCATCTCTAAGTCGCCTAACCTTTAGGTCGCTACCCCCTCTTAGGTCGCTCTCCACTAGGTCGGTCACTTTCTTAGGTCGTTCCTCTATCCTAGGTCGCTCAACCGACCTAACTCTCAACACATTAACATCCTAACCCGTTAGCTCCTTAGGTCGCTCACCCCTACCTACGACCTATCCTATGAGTCGGCCCTCTATGAGTCGGCCACGACTCATCACTTGACCCCTATTTCGCCTCTCTTCTTAAGTCGGCAACTACTATGCCGTTCTATCCCTTAACTCGGTCCATCCCCTTAAGTCGTCTACGACTTATCTATGAGTCGGTCACGACTCATCACTTGCACTCGGGTCAACTCCTAAACAACTCAAGCTAGAGGCCACACAAACAACACTATCGACCTGTCAATTCTACGATATATCGACACGTAAAATACGGGTCGTTACATTCTCTCCCCCTTAGGAATTTCGCCCCCGAAATTCCAAGCAAACAACAGCAATCAAAGATATTCCGCATGCCTACCATCCATAGCAAACAACAAACCATGCATCCAATTCTAGCCTAGCATGCAGAATTCTAAGACTTAGAACAAGCTACAAATTCATGAGATGTCACGACACTTTAGGGCCATACCTCGAAGAGTTCGGGATGAGCTGCCTTCATCCTCTCTTCCTCCTCCCACGTACAGTCGTTAACATCATCACTCCATTGTACCTTGAGCAACGTAATCGTCTTCCTCCTAAGCTGTTTCGTATCGGTTTCAACAATACGAAGCGGCTTACGAGGTCTCGAAACAACAGGATCAACCTCCAAGTCTTCACAGCTATCAGCAGAAACCACCGTAGTTGGGTCGTGCACATACTTCCGTAGATAAGATACATGAAAAACATTGTGCACACCCGCCATCTTTTCCGGTAACTCCAATCTATAAGCGAGCTTTCCAATACGCTCGATAATCGGGAATGGTCCAACAAATCTCGGAGTCAACTTTCCTTTCTTCCCAAACCTTATAGCATTCTTTAATGGAGAAATCTTCACAAAAACCATATCACCTACGTCGAATTCCAAATCCTTACGACGATTATCGGCATAACTTTTCTGACGATCTTGGGCTGCCTTCATTCGTTGCCGAATGATCTCTATACAATCTGAAGTCTGTCGAATCATCTCTGGCCCAAGTATCAGCTTTTCTCCAGTTTCCAACCAACATGTCGGAGAGTTACACGGTCTTCCATATAATGCCTCATATGGTGCCATACCGATACTCGACTGATAACTGTTATTATAAGCAAACTCCACCAAATGAAGGTGATCTTCCCATGATCCTCCGAAGTCCAAAACACATGCTCTAAGAAGATCTTCCAAAACTCGGTTGACTCTCTCAGTCTGACCATCTGTTTGAGGGTGATAAGCTGTACTCAAACACAACTCAGTTCCCAAAACTTCCTGGAAGCTCTTCCAAAATCTACTGGTGAACAATGGATCTCGATCGCTCACTATACTCTTCGGAACACCATGGAAACGAACTATCCACTTCACATATAATTCAGCCAACTTCGATGCAGTCCTAGTCGATCGAACAGGAATGAATCTTGCACTCTTGGTCAAACGATCTACGATGACCCAAATCCCTTCATTCCCTGCTCTTGTCCTAGGTAGACCACCGATAAAATCCATCGACACCTGCTCCCACTTCCATGTAGGAACCTCTAATGGCTGAAGCAATCCACTGGGCTTCTTCTGCTCAGCTTTCACCAACTGGCAATTCATACACTTGGAAATAAAATTTCCAACATCCTTCTTCATACCTTCCCAGTAGTAGGTTCTCTTCATATCCCGATACATCTTATTTCCACCTGGATGAATTGTCAACTTCGAGTGATGACTCTCCCTCAGAACTTCATCTCTCAATCCATCTACATCGGGAACAACTAATCGTCCTTGCTTTCGAAGCCAACCCTCTCGATCGACCTCGAATCCTTTATCCTTCTCCTGATCCAATCCGGATTCCAAATCACGGATAATCTTGACAAGCTTATCATCTCGCCTTTGGCTCTCACCAATTCTTTCCACAAGTGTAGGCCTTATCGATAAGTTTGCCAACATCTCAGGTTCCAATTCACTTCTGGGCCTGAAATCAAACTCAGCCAAATACTCAAGACTCTTCCATTCCGAAAACATGGCTCCCAAACCTGCATGTCTTCGACTTAACGCATCAGCCACTGCGTTACCTTTCCCTGGAGTATAGGCTATACCAAAATCATATGATGCTAGGAACTCTAGCCACCGTTGCTGTCGAAGATTCAAATCCTTTTGGGAGAACAGATACTTTAACGACTTATGATCTGTAAACAACTCGAATCTAACTCCCAATAGGTAATGTCTCCATATCTTCAAAGCAAACACAATCGCCGCTAACTCCAAATCATGAGTCGGATAATTCCTTTCATGCGGCTTTAGTTGTCGACTAGCATACGCAACAACTTTATCCTTCTGCATTAGCACCGCTCCTAGTCCAGTGCCACATGCATCGGTGTAAACCACCATCTCATCATTCCCACTCGGAATAGTCAAAACAGGAGCACTTGTCAGTCGTTCTTTCAGGATTACGAAAGCTTGCTCACACTTATCATCCCATCTGAACACTTGGTTCTTCTTCGTCAATCCTGTCAACGGTGCAGCTATCTTGGAAAAGTCTTTGATAAACCGACGATAATATCCTGCTAATCCAAGAAAACTTCTCACATCAGATGCATTCTTAGGTCTAACCCAATCCTGGATCGCTGCCACCTTAGCGGGATCAACCGCTATTCCATTTCCAGAGATAACATGGCCTAAGAACCTCACTTCACTCTTCCAGAAGTGACACTTCGAAAACTTAGCCTTCAGCTGATGTTTCCACAAAATTCCCAAAACAATCCTCAAGTGCGTCTTGTGCTCTTCCTCGGTTCTGGAGTAAACCAAAATATCATCCACGAACACAAGCACGAACTTATTCAACTGATCTCTGAACACTCTATTCATAAGATCCACAAAATATGCTGGCGCGTTAGTCAATCCAAACGGCATTACCAGCCACTCATAAAACCCGGATGGTGTCCTGAAAGCAGTCTTCGGCACACTATCCTTCGCCACTCTCAACTGGTGAAATCCCGTTGCCAAATCCATCTGAGAAAACACCTTAGCCTCGTGAAGCTGATCAAACAAGTCATCTATTCTCGGCAATGGATACTTGTTCTTCTTAGTCACCTTATTCAGCTCACGATAATCCACACACAACCTCAACGATCCATCCGCTTTGGTTGCGAACACAACTGGCGCACCCCATTCGGACACACTTCTCCGAATGAATCCTTTCTGCAAAAGGTCATCAACTTGCACCTTCAGCTCTTGCTGCTCCCTCGGTGCCATCCGCCTAAGAGGCATCACAACAGGTCTGGCTCCCTCAACTAGATCGATACGAAACTCGATCTCCCTATGCGGCGGCAACCCTTTGACTTCCTCAAAGACATTCTCAAACTCATTCACAATAGGCACCGATGACAGTCCATCCCGTGGAACAACTAGCGAATACATGAAGCTCATGAAGACGCCTTCTTCATGCTTACATCGTATCACAACCTTTCGCCCTTCCACATTCCCGACTGTCACCTCAAGCCTCTCACAATCAATCCTAGCCGCATACTTCCTAAGCCAGTCCATACCCAAAATAATTCCGAACCCCGCAAAGTTCAGAACAAAGCAATCACAAACAAACGAGCAATCATGACTCGACACAACTAGACCACGGCATATCATACACAAACATGACGAACCCCCCACTGGATTAGTCACAACCAATGGCCTATCAACAATATCCGGTTTCATACCTAACCGGCTTACCAAATCATCACAAACAAAAGAATGCGACGCTCCAGTATCAAACAACACTCTAACTGGAACACCACAAATAGAAAGAGTACCTTGAACCACCACACTCTTCCCCTTTTCTTCAGCAGTCGGAGCTTTTGAAGACGATGGAACAGCCCCCAAAGCATAGGCTTGCACAACCTGCCTATCTTTCCTCGGTTCTGGACAATCCTTCTTGATATGTCCCAGCTTATCACAGTTGTAACACTTTCCCAGCACTTTGGGATTCTTACAATCTTTGTAAAGATGGCCCTTCTGTTGGCAGTTATAACAAGTCACTTCGCCTTTCGGCTTCTTCTGGCCATCCTTACCCTTCTGCTGCTGCTGCTTCCTCCTCTTATTGCCATTCTGGTGTGGTTTAGATCCTTCCCTGGTTACAGCAACAACAGAACTTTCCTTAGGAAACAAACTCTCATGCCTAAGGGCTTTCTCCACAAGCTTCTCAAATGGATCGTCCAAATGATCCACTAACTGCCTCCCAAGATAAGCATCCAGACCAGTCACAAACTTCTCATTCTTCTGATAGGGAGAATCAATGTACGATCTGGCATACTTGGACAAAGCTTCAAACTCAGAAATATACTCAAGAACAGGCCTTCCCCCTTGCTTGAGCTCCACAAACCTCTTAAACAAGACAGATTTCTGGGAAGTAGAGATGAACTTAGCTTCAAATCTAACTTGGAATTGCTCCCAAGTAATCTCTTCTTCTGGTGTATCGATGGTGATAGAATTCCACCAATCAGCAGCTCTTCCCTGAAGCTGTCTCGATGCAAGCTTCCTCTTAGTTGCATCCTCAATCCCTAAGTCACCAAAGATTCTTTTGCAAGCATCAATCCATCTCTGCACCTCAATAGTCGACTCCGTTCCCAAGAAAACTTTCCCTCCAAGAGCAGTATAATCCTTGCAAAGCTTGGCAAAATCCACCGGTCTCGGAGCTTGGACTTGAACTCCCACATCCACAGATGATCCTGAAGCTGGTATTCTCCTCATGATTGAAGTCATCATGGCCTCAAACATAGGAGCATAATCAACAGCTTCCCTAGCATCACGGCTACCCCTCGCAGCTTGTCTCTCACTTCGACTCATCCTTAGTATCTGTAATAAGAATGATTAGAACACCTTAAGAAACAACCGCATAAGGAGTTCAAATCCTTCTAGGCTACTATATTATATATAGTAATCATCCATCAAAATACAATTACGTCTCTCATACGTAGTTACGTCAGCGAGCGTTGGCTGAAATCGATTAACCAAAGCTCTGATACCAAATGTGACGACCGCCCATGACTCCCGCACCAAATCAAGGAAATAATGCGCTAAAAGGTGTGCCAGGCAGCCATGGACGATAGTCAGGGTAAAACAAAACAGAAGAATCTCTATCGCATAACTCACAGCGCATGGATAAAATACAATAGAGAAATATAATATAGTGAAGCTCCATAGAACAGAACATCATCATATAAGCATCACAGTAGTTTCATACAATCATCTACTCAAATCCATACATGAAAGCCTCACTACAAATCACTCAACCAAATACAGCAGCGGATACCCAGTACATATAGTAAGAAAACTAATATGCAAAGCCTCCTGCTCGTCTTCGTCATCTTCATCGTAGAACTCCTAGCACAGCACCTGTCACCTGCTACCTAGTCTGCCCATCCCAACATGGATGAACAGCCCAAGGTAATAAGAGGAGACATAAAACCTTGAGTCAGACAAAGTCTTAGTGAGCAGTAAATTAACAATCAAGCATACCAAAAGAGCATAAAGGATAAAAGGAATAGGAACCAAACCATCCCACTCCACCTCTTTCTACAGTGATAGCCCCAGACATACACTAAGGAGAAGCAAGCATAACAACATAGACAATTAAGGTAAAGCGAATACCACTCGAGTCAAGGACGATGTTTTCCAAATACAAACCCCCAAGGCCTAAACCAAGATCAGATAAGCACTCAGAAAACACCGCTCTTGAAGCCGAATGATAATACAACCAAACATCCAAACATCCATGACTCTGGCTATCACTGTTAACCTTGCTTCGAAATCACCGTTAATTGAATGACCGACTCCTTCCTGAGCCATCTGTCAAGGGCTAATGGTAACCCCGGTTCTAGACAAAACTCCGCACACTGCCTTGTGCCTAGGACTTATCTTCTTGGCCCAGAGTACTCGACTACCTTCCTGTAGTCTTTTAGGCGTCCCTATGTACCCTTGCTTTAAGTTTGCTAGAACCTTCAACAACGATAAAGTCCAAGCCTCCTAGCCATCCTCCTCGACGACTATTCTCAACCTAGCCCAAGCTACCTCTTGAGCAGCTCCATTATCAACCAACTTGAACTACCCTTCAAGTTATCAACATGCTTGGAATGATCCCTGCCTGGATTAAGCCAAGACTCACATCATACTTGAACTACCCTTCAAGATATCAACATGCCTCGCTTCATCACATTAAAGCAAGATCTCAACTCAACAACATGGTTTGCCTCATCGCATCATGGCAAAGTTCCATCTCAACATCATACATATGAGCTTCAACATCCGCTACATATGCCTTAAGCAGCTTTCACCATTCAAGAGCCTTCTTCCGTAGCTTTTGAATCATCTTCAATCACCTTGTTCCAAATCAACTACTAGCTAACTTGGAAACAATCAAATCTAGCATTCATTCAAACATTCAAGCATTCAAACAAGATATATTAAGCAATAACAATTATAATGGCAATTTCGTAATTAAGTGTGCAAAAGTCCAACATATGTGAAATCATGGTTTTTAGCATAGATCTATCAAATCTAAACATGGGTTTTATCTCTAATACTTGATAAATAACTTCTAAAGGTAAACATCTTCAAACATGATGGATCTACATGCAGACTTAAGGAAAATGCGAGAAAACGCTAACTTTAACACATAAAAATATCACCAATCCCATACACTCCTTCGGATCCGCGTGAGAGATAACTACCACTCACCAAATCACCCAAACACTACAAAAACTACACACTTCAGATCTGGACAGCGAAGATCAAGGTTTGATCCGGCAATATCCCGCTCCAATCGATGAATTCTAGCTCGAACGGATGAAGATCTTCAACTTTGGCACTTGGATCTTCGATCTCGATCTTCGATCTTGGATGGATGTTAGAATTAGATTGGAATGGAGAAAAGAAGATGAAGAAATGTTGTAGTCGAGTCTTCAAAATGGCAGCACTTCGTCGCTTCAAAAACCGGTGCCAAAAAGTGAGCCAAACCCCTCTATTTATAGGCTGGAAACCCCTTAGGTCGTCGCCCCTTAGGTCGTCCCCGACCTAACTATGAGTCGTTGCCGACTCATCAGCCCCTACGACCTACGACCTAACCAACACAACATACAACCAAGGCCGACTTACGACTTAACCCAGACGCGACCTAAAACACAGGCCGACCTATCGACTCAACGCACTGCCGCATTTCCTAAGTCCTAAGTCGTATGACGACTTAACCACCATGCCGACTTATGTCCCCAACGACCTAACAAACACACAATACAAAAGCCTCCGACCTAACTTAGGTCGTTGCCGACCTATCATGCTACGACCTAACAACATAGCCGACTCACGACTCAACCTATTTCCTTTAGGTCGCGCTAGCGACCTAACGACTCATCTACCAACGACTCAAGCATGCCTCTCTAAACCCTAAGTCGGCTACTTTCCTGGGTCGGTCCATCTCTAAGTCGCCTAACCTTTAGGTCGCTACCCCCTCTTAGGTCGCTCTCCACTAGGTCGGTCACTTTCTTAGGTCGTTCCTCTATCCTAGGTCGCTCAACCGACCTAACTCTCAACACATTAACATCCTAACCCGTTAGCTCCTTAGGTCGCTCACCCCTACCTACGACCTATCCTATGAGTCGGCCCTCTATGAGTCGGCCACGACTCATCACTTGACCCCTATTTCGCCTCTCTTCTTAAGTCGGCAACTACTATGCCGTTCTATCCCTTAACTCGGTCCATCCCCTTAAGTCGTCTACGACTTATCTATGAGTCGGTCACGACTCATCACTTGCACTCGGGTCAACTCCTAAACAACTCAAGCTAGAGGCCACACAAACAACACTATCGACCTGTCAATTCTACGATATATCGACACGTAAAATACGGGTCGTTACAGCTACGGACCCAATGCGTTTGGTGATGGGAAATGGACCAATATATCGAGGTGCTAATTTTCCCGATCGACTGAAACGCACAACACCCTTCATAGGTGAAACTCGAATAAACACCAAATCTCCCAAAGAAAATTCTAATTTCCTTCTTCGATTATCAGCGTAGGATTTTTTTCTACTTTGAGCTTCTTTCATCCTATGACGAATAAGGTCAATCTTTTCTGTGGAATCACGAATAAAATCTGGACCTAAAACCAACTTCTCACTGGATTCAAGCCAACAAGAAGGAGATCGGCATGGCCTTCCATAGAGTGCCTCGAAAGGTGCCATACCAATACTAGATTGGAAGCTATTATTATAGGAAAAACTTAGCGAGATAAATATGATCTTCCCAACTTCCACCAAAATCAAGAACACATGCACAAAGAAGATCTTCAAGAGTTTGATTCACATGCTCGGTTTGTCCATCGGACTGAGGATGATAAGCGGTGCTAAAATTAAGCTTCATTCCCAAAGCTTTTTGAAGACTCTTCCAAAATCCACTAGTAAATAATGGATCACGATCACTAACAATAGAAGTAGGAACTCCATGTAATTTAACAATTTCTTTAACATAGAGTTTGGCCAAGAGAGGTACGGTCCGATTAGACCGAACAGGAATAAAATGGATGGATTTTGTAAGTCTATCAACAATCACTTATAAATTGTCATGGCCCGAACGAGAACGGGGAAGACCGTCAATAAAGTCCTTGGAGACCTGATCCCACTTCCAAACAGGAATATCTAAAGGTTGCAATAACCCACCGGGCCTTTGATGTTCGGCCTTTATGAGTTGGAAAGTCATGCAACACTTAATGAAGTTGGCAATATCAGATTTCATTCTATCCCAATGATAAAGTTGCTTCATATCCGCGTACATTTTACTACTACCAGGATGAATGGTAAATTTAAAACGATGAGATTCTTCTAAAATGTCTTTACGAAGATCATAAATATTTGGCACGATAAGTCTATCAAATTTTCAAATGCCGCTACAAGCATCGATTTCAAAGTCTTTCAAACCATCACTATTTCTATCTCGACAACTTTGGCTAAGAAGAACCAATTCGAGATCATGCTTTTGAGCTTCAAGAATGCGGTCTAAAAGAGAAGGATGATCCTTAATGCTACACAAAACTAGAGATGAACATGATTCGGATCCACGATCCCGAATCTCACAAGTGGACAAAGTCTTGAGATCATTCCATTCGGATATCATCATGAAAATAACTGCTTGTTGCTACAACTAAGGGCATCGGCGGCACGATTCCCCTTTCTAGAAGTATAAAGAATATCAAGATCATAAGATGCAAGGAACTCGAGCCAATTTTGTTAACGCAAATTAAGTTCCTTTGAGAAAATAAATACTTCAAAGATTTATGATCGGTATAGAGAACAAATTTCTCTTCCAAAACATAATGGCGCCAAATTCTAAGGGCGAAAACAACAGCCGCGAGCTCTAAATCATGAGTGGCATATCTAGTCTCGGCAGGTTTTAATTGTCTAGAAGCATAAGCAATAACATGTTCCCTTTGCATGAGAACGACACCCAAACCAACACAACTAGCATCGGTATAAACAATAAAGTCTTGTTCCCTTCGAGAATCATAAGAATAGGAGCATCGGAAAGGAGTTCTTTTAATTTATGAAAAGAAGCTTCCCATTTGTCTGACCAAATGTACTTAACTCCCTTCTTTGTCAAACTAGTAAGAGGCACGGAAATTTTAGAAAAGTATTTTATGAACCGACGGTAATAACCCGCCAATCCAAGGAAACTACGGATTTCCGTCACACTCTCCGGTCTCTTTCAATTTTAAATCGCTTCAATCTTTGAAGGATCCATGGGAATTCCGGATTTCGAAATAATATGTCCAAGAAATTTCACACGAGATTGCCAAAAGTGGCACTTAGAAAATTTTGCTTTCAATTGATTGCTCCTAAGAGTTTCCAACACAATCCGAAGACGCTTTTCATGCTCTTCCTCGGTTTTAGAATAAACAAGAATATCTTCTGTAAAGATGAGAATGAAGCGATCGAGGAAGTCTTTGAAAACTCGATTCATAAGGTCAATGAAATAAGCTGGAGCATTCGTTAAACCAAATGGCATAACAAGCCATTCATAAGATCCATAACGAGTACGGAATGATGTCAAAGGAATGTTATCCTCTACAATACGAAGCTGATGAAAACCAGTTGCTAAGTCTAACTATGAAAAGACTCTAGCACCGCTAAGTTGATCGAATAGATCATCAATCCGAGGTAAGTGATATTTATTCTTGATGGTGAGATCATTAAGCTTGCGGTAGTCTACACAAAGCCTAATTGTACCATCGAATTTCTTCACAAAAATAGCTGAAGCTCCCCAAGGAGAGGAACTAGAACGGATAAATTGCTTCTCTTCCAATTCGGATAATTGTTTACGCATCTCCTCATTTTCTTTATTAGACATATGATAAGGAGGACGAGTTATAGATAGAGCTCCAGGGATTATATTAATTCTGAACTCGATTGCTCGTTTAGGGGGTAATCCTAAGACGGGCTCAAATATATCGAAAAATTCACGAACAACGTGAATGAGGGAAATGACATCTTCCTCGTCGTCATTATCATCATCATAAGGGTTTAGTGAATATAATGATGCTGCCAAATTGGAATCCGAATCTTTAAGAACAATAGAAATCTGCTTAACAGATTGAGGATGTCGAAGATGAATAGTCCTCTCAGGACATAAGATATGGGCTTTATAACAATTAAGCCAATCCATTCCCAAAATCATTCCGAAGCCTAAGTAACGCATGACATACAAATCGGCTCGAAAAGAATAATCACATAAAACAATTTCAACATCTTTACAATGTAAACTGAGTGTTGCGGATCCACCAACCGAATTCGCAATTCTCAATGAAGTCATCAAAGCCATAACACTTAAAGAAAAAGTATCAATAAGTTCTTTTAATATAAAAGAATGGGATGCACCCGTATCAAAAAGAACTCGAATAGGATGGTCACGAAATATAATAATGCCATCAAGGATACAATGAGAAATACCATGACCACGAGAAGTGTTACTAGGGGCTTGCACAACATTTAGATTTCCCTCGTTCTTGCTTTGAAGTTTAAGACATGAAGATAAACGACGACCTGAACTTTTGCAATAACGACAAAAGAGAGGTTTCAGACATCTATTAGCATATTGGTCCTTAGAACCACAATTGTAGCATTGCCCACGACTAGAGGTAGAAGTCTTTGCTACCGGAGTTGCTTGCTTCCCTTTCTTGTTGGGATAAGGACCTTTTAACTTAATAGGCCTCTTCTTGTTGTTGTTGAAGTTCGGTTTGGCATCCACAATTTCAAAACCACTTTCTTTATCGGCCTCTTCAAGTCGAAGAGCGATATCAACAAGCTGATCGAAAGAAACTTCTAACTTCAGAAGTAATGGCTTGTAACGACCCAGAATTTCAGTCATTTGAAATTCGTATATTTAATGGATTTTAAATATTCACAAGTAAAATTTTATAAGCTGAATAAATAATATTTGAAATATAGTGATTTAATGGGATAATTAAATTTCCAGTTTAATATTTGAAATTGTGTAAATAATTGAAAATTGAATTTAATATGAATAAAAATGATTTATTAAGTTGAATTAAATTCTATTTGAAGTAGTATGATATTAGAGAACTTTTAAAATTGAACTAAAAGTTAATTTGTAAAAATTAAATATTTTAATATTTAATTGACGAGTGAAAATAGTCATATTTGAAACAATCTCGGATTTCGACGAAACCAATTTCATTGGATTCATAATGTTAAATTATTGTAAGATTCAAATTTCGTGTCAATCGGATTTACGGTTTGTCCGGGGCAAGCTAAAATGAGTAGAAATCGGTTTAAGTGAATTTTGAATTTAAATTAGTCGATTTGAAAATCTATCTTTCAAATACGTTCGAATTGGCTTCCGATATATATTCCATTACGTTCGCAATGGGGGTAAAACATTATAAACGCCAGGCGGCACGCTTTGTTTGGAGTTCGGAAAAATTTCGGGTGAATAGTGTCGTCAAATTTTATATAAAAGGCCAAAACTATTCTCATTTTTCACTAAACCCTAACAAGCTAGGGCAAGCCGCCACCTAAATTTCCATGGCCAGAAATTCTCCTCCTTCTTCCACGTTTTGCTTCCAATCCATGAATAATTAGAGAAAACCTTATACTAGCAAATTGTAGAGCACATTAAGATCTTCAAGATCAACGGCTGTGATCGAGAATGAAGCTACGGATCGACATGAATATGGGTTTGAATGCACGAATTTCATGCGCGTTTTTCATGATGATGGGATGACCAAGCTTGCTGTGCTCGCGGGTGAAGGTGGAGACATGATGGAGCTTTGAAGTGGTGGCCTTCGATCAACCTGAAATCGACCGGAGGTGGCGCGTCGATTAGGGTTTACGGCAGCCAAAGTGGGTTGTGCGTGCGTTTTATTTGCCTGGGGAAGAAATGTGAATGATGGGAGAAGAAAGCAAGTGTGGCCAGATCTCATCAATGCAAAATGAACGGCTGCGATTTGTTTAAGGTTGTAAAAAAATATAAAATGGAAACTGAAAATTATTATATTTAAATTCGTTCAATCTTTAAAACATTGTAACTTTTTCATACGTGGTCCGTTTCACACGAAACGAATTGCGTCGGGTTCGTATTCGCGAATACTACGCGATGGAGCTAGATTGGAGTTGATTGTAGCTAGTGTGAATTTTGGGTAAAATTAAACGGCTGTTTAATTTTATTCGGAATAAAACGCTGAAACTGCTATTGGACGCAATGTGAGTACAACTCACTCTTTCTGACTCACTGATATTTTTATATAGGTGAGAAATAATTTACTATATGATGATTGATGATTGTTTGGATGATATATGATATATTGGTTGATATTTGAATATATACCTGCCTAGTGGAGCAGATGACCCTATACGTTCCCGTGTATATGAGCGGATGACCCTTTGTATGCGCGTCTGCCTTGGAGCGGACATTGTACACATATTGTAATATGCATATTTGTTGCAGGTGACAGGTTGTAGGGATCCAACTGGATTCCTCAGCCGTATTGATTTATTTACAAATATTTGCGATATATTCTGTTATCCTATTGATATATGATGTTTGGATGCTATGATTGATGTGTTTGGTGCTATTGCAGCATTGGGCCATATATTGGAAATTTAAAAATGTTAAAGTGACTATTTCCAAATTTAAAAGGATTTTAAAGCGATTTTTGAAAGTATACGTTTTATTGAGTTTTGGAATTGATTTATTTTAAATAAATAAATGTTATAATTTTCATCGTTATAAAAATTATGATATTTGTGAAATATAACCGAAGTGTGATTTTTGAAATAAGTAAGTTGATTATTTTGTGAAATAGTATAAAATGAGAATTTTTAAATTATTATAAATGGTTTATATATATAAGATTTATAAATGGATATTTTATAAATTAAAATATTAGAATTATAAAACGAATTTTATAAGTATTAAAATGAAGTTATAAATGGAGTTTATAAGAGAATAAGATTTATAATTGATGAAGTTATAAAATGAACGATTTCGCGAATAAATAAATTATAAGTAATAAACTTATAAATTAGATTTGGCATATAAATGAGATAAATGGAATTGGTTAATGAAGGAGATTTATAAATTGAAGTTTTTATAAAATATAAATGTGATTTATAAACATTGTTTTATAAATCCAAAATCAATTGAAATTGATAAGTTAAATAAAGAAATTATTAAAGGAGATATATCCACGATTTTGGACAGTGGATAATCCTTTAATTAAACATGTAGAAGCGTTGAAATAGGTTAGAGATTTATATCCACGATTTTGGAAAGTGGATGATTCTTTTAAATAAAATGTGTAGAAATATTGGGTTTGATAAACGATTTATATTCACGATTTTGGACAGTGAATAATATATCAAATAAATTTTTTAAGAAGTGATATTTTAAATGAAGTTAAATAGTTTAAAGTTGATTTAAAATGTATTAAGGATCGAAACCATAGATTTCAACATTCATTGTTGAAAGAGACGTTTTCGAAAAGTATAAGGAAATGATGGACTATAACATTGTTGTTATAGTAAATAATTTCTGAAAGGAAATGTTTTTGTATAGTATTGGGATTTATATATCTATCTAATTTTCAAATCCCTATACTAGTGATTTTGGGTTGTCGTAACGCTGTTTTATGAAACATTCGTTTTGACCCAAATAAATATGTTTGAAAGAATCTTTTCCTTAAAGAATAAAATATATACTTAATTGTGATTTAAGTATATGTAATATTTTCTAAGTGTGAAAATAAATTGATTTGTGAATTACTTATTTGTAAATAAGTATATGGAAATGTTTTCCAATATAGAAGTTGAAATATTTTGAGAATATATCTTTTTAAAGATAATTTGAAGTGAATATTTGGCGAATGGTTTAATTAATAAAAGATTAATTAAAAGGGCCTATTGTTGTTATAGTGCTGAATATTTGTTTGTTTGTTTTGATAGTTAAATAACTGGCTATCAAACTTTGCCAAATTTAGTTCCTCGACTTGATGTGGAAACTATTTAGTCGTACACTTAGTACGTAGCCTTCTATGTTGGCTTGATTATCCCTTGTGTTGAGGATGTTGATTCGTGTAGTGTGGAGTATTACTCCAATCTATCGAGCTTCCTTCTTGGCCTAAAGGATAGCAAGTTGAAAGTTGGAGACGTGATAAGTCTACGAGACTTAGTTGCTGTGTGAGGTTGAGAAACGCTTTTGCGTTGTTGGTGCGAAGAGACCGGGATCAAATTTATCTGAAAACCACTTCGGACCAACGTATATGCGATGATTGTGTAGGTTGCTTTGTGATGATATTGATATTCCAGATTTTCATAGTGGAAGACTGCTTGTTGATCATTTGGGGTTAAAATCCCAATATACATCCAGTAGCAGTGGTCTCTTCATTATGAAATATCCAATGCGAGGACGATTCGCAGCTAAACCTAGGGATTTCCTGACAGGATGTGGTAGGAAAGTACCTTCGGTTTGTCCTGTTTCTGGACAACTTGTATGGATGTTTGTCTGACATTTCATTTCTTAAGATTACATACATTTGTTTTTACAAACGTACGTCAGTGGTGGCAGAGAAGGCAACTTCTCTTAGCTTAACACCCTCCTTGAGACATACAAGCTTAAGGGTTGTATTTTTGTGGAAGAAAATTAGTAGTCAAAAGGAAATGGCCGTGTGGCATTCAAAGTGATGTGATATGTGATTGTGAAAGGTAATCGTTACCTCAGGCCTCATCAACCGGAAATGACCAAAACAGGGTTAGATGCAGCAAGGCTAAGTTGGTCGCTCCCAAGTAAGATAGGATCATCCTCTTCTAGATATATCTTTGCATGCTATGACGTCGTGTATCTGATTATTGTGGTTTGTATGCTAGAGGGCCCTCGGTAAAGGTCGGTAACGACCGGAGGATGACATATTCGGTACCATCTAGTTATAGAGGTGGGCCGGTCTTGTGTTGGTAGAGAAACTTTGTGATGGTTTCTCGGTACATTCTTCTAGAGATGTACTGCCGGAAGGTAGTCCCTTCACCTTGTCATTTGTATGGAAAACCAAACTCCACTACGTGCTTGCCATTTTGATTGTATTACCCAATTGGGCTATATGCTGGAATTTAATCAATGTAACAATTTCGGCTATGATTAATATTATTTGTATATAGTAGACACTACTATAATATAAGAGGATTTGATATGATATGTTTTAGTTATCGTAAGGTAAAAACATGTCCGTGTTTATGTGTGGACTTGTCTTACGAGATAATTTTGTTTGGAAAACTAAGGAAAAGTTTTGGTAATTCAATAAATTCAGTTGAGTGTGTTTCTCACGCTGGTTTACCAGACTGATTCGGGCGTTCTTCCCTTTTAATGCTCGGGTCAGATCGAGTATATTTACAGGTTAGACTTTGGTGCTTTTGGAGCTTCAGTAGGAGAGCTGGAGATCTTCATTTTGTATATACGTATCTGTTTATCATCCGCTTTGCTTAGTGCTTTGTTTGTTGTTGTATATTATCTGCATTTGTGAGGACAGGTTGCTTTAACTGTTCAGGCTGATAACTCTGATTGATTGTTGAACTTTGATTGATGTGTGTGTATATACAGTTTCTATTTTGTAAAGATCGTTGATATGATATTATATATTTTCCGCTGCGATGTGAGATTCTGTATTGTTCTGTTTGGTTCTATCTTCTCTCTTTCTTCTCTTCTCTTCTTCTCTCTTCTTTTCTTTCTCTTTACTTTCCGTCAGTCTTTGCTTTTTGGGTCGGACATGTGTGGATTATTGTCGATTCAAAGGGTACGGATTTGTGGGTCGTTACACGTGGTATCAGAGCTTAGGTTTTGTATATTCCTAAGCTTTGGTGTGTACTTAGTATAGATAAGGACAGTAGCACCCTAGATTGAGTTTGAGTGTATTATATATATGAACGTGTATTTGTTAGTGAATATAAAATGTTTTATATTGTGTTTGCTTATCCGTTGAGTTGTTTGTGGATTCTGGTCGTGAGGTGGGACGCCATGTATCGATAGGGATTTCCAAACACTTAAACGAGGCAAGTAGACATAGTATTATTTTAAATTGGGTAAATGAAATAATTTTACCTCGATTATATTTTATATATAAAGGAAATAATTTTTCAGAATTATTAAAGTGTATATAAATTGATTGTTTTGTTGTTGAAAATGTAAATATATAAGTTAATAAAAGACGTTTGAACAATTTTATAAGCAACAACTGTAAGAGAATAAATTATATAAGCAAAAGAATTATAAAGTATGGAATTAAAATTAATATGATTTACAATTGTGAAGTAATCTTATATATAAGAAGTGAAACTATATGAATACATTTTCAAATATGTGTTGTAAATAAAAATGGATTTAACTAAGAATTTGTGAAATTTGAATCCCGTTTATTTTGGAAGTTGTTTTTCAAAGTAAAAAGATGTTATATTATTATAAATCTAAGTAAGATAAAAGAATTTGAAATGATCTTATATAAGTAAAGTAAAATAAGTGAAATTATATAAGTAAAAGATTTTATAAATCTGATTTATAATAAAATGGAAATTTTTAAAAGAATATAAAGCACTGAATTCACTACTGTTACTGAGAAATAATAAGGGTGATGACTGCAGCATCATCAGTATCATTTTTGAGTTTATGTGTGTTGGATTTGCTACCAATAGTAAATTGAAATTGAAGTTTTGTTTTGATAAAAAAATTTGATTTAAAATCCAAGTTGAAATTGATAAATATAAGTAAAATAAGTTTTGGACTTATAATATGAATTAAGAATTTACTTTAGTAAAGTTGAAAGAAATTTGAGTTAGAACAATAAATATATAATTTGAAATTTAACTAAAGTAAAGTTAAATAAATTGAATTTGATTTTAGTTAGATTAGGTAAATTATTGGAATGGAAATTAAACTGGTAAGTGATTATATAACCATGATTTGAAATTATAAAAATGTGAATGGAAGTATACTTAGGTAAATGTTTGGGGAAGTTGAAATAAATAAGTTGTATAACTTATAAAATGAGAAAATGTAAGTAAAACCAATTATTAAAATGGTTAAACTATTTTGTTAAGTAAAACAAAATCTAAATTTGAGTAGTGGTATGAAATTGACTTAAGTAAAAGTTAAATAAGATAGAAGCTGAATTAAATTAGTAGTGAACTTAAGTTGTATAGTGAAAGTGAATGTAAATGAAGTTGAAATGAAACGTAACTTAAGTGATGTTGAATAAAGTTGATTTTGGTATCGAAGTAAATTAATGAAGTGAATTAAATGAATGTGAATTTGAGTTATATAAAAATTCAACTTTATTTGTAAAATAAATTAGCAATGGAATAATTGACTAGAAGTCAATTAAATATTAAACCAATTGAAATTAAAAGGTGTTGAACCAAAATGAATGTAAGCAAAGAGAAGTAAATAAATTTGGTTATGATTGGTTATACATTGGTTGTTAGATTGATGTTAGTTGATTGAATAGAAAATCCATATGAAATCGAATTAATGAAATAAAAGATAAATAATTGAATTTGATTTGGAAGTAAACAAAATTGGGAAGTGAACCAACTTGAATGTAAATTAGTGAATGTAAAATAATTGAATATGAATGAATGAATGTTAGTAAAAAATCCAATGTTAATGAATCAAATGTGATTAAGATTGAAAGTCAATTCATGAATATTAATGAGAAATGAAAGTATATTGATTTGGTTATGGATTTGTTGGAAGTTAGTTGGATGATAGTTGTTTGATGGTTGGATTTGTTGCTTTGGATTGCATTTGCTATATTGGCATATATAGTTGTTGGTATATGTTGAATATTGATATTATTTTCATATATACATGTTTCTCAATTGTCGTTGAGTGTTTAGTAGGTGCGGATTACGCTTGCTTCGCTTTTGGATCTTGCTTTCGCGCTATATTAGCCGTATATGCTCGCTAATAATATATAAGGTACATATCTCGGATTACATATCGTACTTTTACACTTTTTTCCCTTCGGGATGCCTCATCCTCGATGATGAGATGTATATTTGTGATATATATATTGTTATTTTTTTTCGGATCGAACCGCGTAAAGGAGGCTACGGTGAATTTTTTTTGAAAATTTAAGGTGTTAGAGAAATTTTTGGGAAAATTGGAAAAATTTGTGAAAACTAAGTTTTGATTTTGAGTTGAAAATTGAAACGATATTAGTTGATTTGAAAAGATAACTATAAATGGATTTGAAAACTTAGAAAAGTTTTAATAAGAAGTTTAACTAATGGATTTTTGGAAAAGTCAAAGGTTTAAATTGGATTTGATATCTAGTTTTGATGAATTGTTTTGAAAAGATAATGGATTTTGTGACTTTTTCTTACTTGGTAATTTCGAGGACAAAATTCTTTTAAGTAAGGGAGAATGTAACGGCCCAGAATTTCAGTCATTTGAAATTCGTATATATAATTGATTTTAAATATTCACAAGTAAAATTTTATAAGCTGAATAAATAATATTTGAAATATAGTGATTTAATGGGATAATTAAATTGCCAATTTAATATTTGAAATTGTGTAAATAATTGGAAATTGAATTTAATGTGAATAAAAATGATTTATTAAGTTGAATTAAATTCTATTTGAAGTAGTATGATGTTAGAGAACTTTTAAAATTGAATTAAAAGTTAATTTGTAGAAATTGAATACTTTAATATTTAACTGACGAATGAAAATAGTCATTTTTCAAACAATCTCGGATTTCGATGAAACTTGTTTCATTGGATCCGTAATGTTAAATTATTTCAAGATTTCAAATTTCGTGCCAATCGGACTTACGGTTTGTCCGGGGCAAGCTAAAACGCGTAGAAATCGATTTAAGTGAATTTTAAATTTAAATTAGTCGATTTGAAAACCTATCTTTCAAATACGATCGAATTGGCTTTCGATATATATTCCATTGCGTTCCGAATGGGGGTAAAACATTATAAACACCATGCGGCACGCTTCATTTGGAGTTCAGAAAAATTTCGGGTGAATAGTGTCGTCAAATTTTCTATAAAAGACCAAAACTATTCTCATTTTCACTAAACCCTAACAAGCTAGGGCAAGCCGCCACCTAAATTTCCATGGCCAGAAATTCTCCTCCTTCTTCCTCGTTTTGCTACCAATCCGTGAATAATTAGAGAAAACCTTCAACTAGCAAATTGTAGAGCACATTAAAATCTTCAAGATCAACGGCTGTGATCGAGAATGGAGCTACGGATCGACGTGAATATGGGTTTGAATGCACGAATTTCATGCGCGTTTTTCATAATGATGGGATGACCGAGCTTGCTGTGCTCGTGGGTGAAGGTGGAGACGTGATGGAGCTTTGAAGTGGTGGTCTTCGATCAACCTGAAATCGACCGGAGGTGGCGCGTCGATTAGGGTTTACGGCAGCCAAAGTGGGTTGTGCGTGTGTTTTATTTGCCTGGGGAAGAAATGTGAACAATGGGAGAAGAAAGTAAGTGTGGCCAGATCTTATCAATGCAAAATGAATGGCTGCGATTGGTTTAAGGTTATAAAAAAATATAAAATGGAAACTGAAAATTATTATATTTAAATTCGTTCAATCTTTAAAACATTTTAACTTTTTCATGCGAGGTCCGTTTCACACGAAACGAATTGCATTGGGTTCATATTCGCGAATACTACGCGATGGAGCTGGATTGGAGCTGATTGGAGCTAGTGTGAATTTTGGGTAAAATTAAACGGCTGTTTAATTTTATTCGGAATAAAACGCTGAAACTGCTATTGGACGCAATGTGGGTACAACTCACTCTTTCTGACTCACTGATATTTTTATATAAGTGAGAAATAATTTATTATATGATGATTGATGATTGTTTGGATGATATATGATATATTGGTTGATATTTGGATATATACCTGCCTAGTGGAGCAGATGACCCTATACGTTCCCGTGTATATGAGCGGATGACGCTTTGTATGCGCGTCTGCCTTGAAGCTGACATTGTACACATAATGTAATATGTATATTTGTTGCAGGTGACAGGTTGGAGGGATCCAACTGGATTCCTCACCCGTATTGATTTATTTATAGATATTTGCGATATATTCTGTTATCATATTGATATATGATGCTTGGATGATATGATTGATGTGTTTGGTTTTATTGCAGCATTGGGCCATAAGAAATTTAAAAATGTTAAAGTGATGATTTCCAAATTTAAAAGGATTTTAAAGTGATTTTTGAAAGTATACGTTTTATTGAGTTTTGGAATTGATTTATTTTAAATAAATAAATGTTATAATTTTCATCGTTATAAAAATTATGATATTTGTGAAATATAACCGATATGTGATTTTTGAAATAAGTAAGTTGATTATTTTGTGAAATAGTATAAAATGAGAATTTTTAAATTATTATAAATGGTTTATAAATATAAGATTTATAAATGGATATTTTATAAATCAAAATATTAGAATTATAAAACGAATTTTATAAGTGTTAAAATGAAGTTATAAATGGAGTTTATAAGAGAATAAGATTTATAATTGATGAAGTTATAAAATGAATGATTTTGCAAATAAGTGAATTATAAGTAATAAACTTATAAATTTGTTTTGGCATATAAATTAGATAAATGGAATTAGTTAATGAAGGAGATTTATAAATTGAAGTTTTTATAAAATATAAATGTGATTTATAAACATTGTTTTATAAATCCAAAATCAATTGAAATTGATAGGTTAAATAAAGAAATTATCAAAGAAGATATATCCACGATTTTGGACATTGGATAATCCTTTAATTAAACATGTAGAAGTGTTGACTTGGTTAGAGATTTATATCCAAGATTTTGGACAATGGATGATTCTTTTAAATAAAATGTGTAGAAATATTGGGTTTGATAAATGATTTATATTCACGATTTTGGACAGTGAATAATATATCAAATAAATGTTTTAAGAAGCGATATATTAAATGAAGTTAAATGGTTTAAAGTTGATTTAAAATGTATTAAGGATCGAAACCATATATTTCAACATTCATTGTTGAAATAGACGTGTTCGAAAAGTATAAGGAAATGATGGACTATAACATTGTTGTTATAGTAAATGATTTTCGAAAGGAAATGTTTTTGTATAGTATTGGGATTTATATATCTATCTAATTTTCAAATCCCTATACTAGTGATTTTGGGTTGTCGTAACGATGTTTTACGCAACATTCGTTTTGACCCAAATAAATATGTTTGAAAGAATCTTTCCTTAAAGAATAAAATATATACTTAATTGTGATTTAAGTATATGTAATATTTTCTAAGTGTGAAAATAAATTGATTTGTGAATTACTTATTTGTAAATAAGTATATGGAAATGTTTTCCAATATAGAAGTTGAAATATTTTAAGAATATATCTTTTTAAAGATAATTTGAAGTGAATATTTGGCGAATGGTTTAATTAATAAAAGATTAATTAAAAGGGCCTATTGTTGTTATAGTGCTGAATATTTGTTTGTTTTGATAGTTAAATAACCGACTATCAAACTTTGCCAAATTTTAGTTCCTCGACTTGATGTGGAAACTATTTAGTCGTACACTTAGTACATAGCCTTCTGTGTAGGCTTGACTATCCCTTGTGTTGAGGATGTTGATTCGTATAGTGCGGAGTATTACTCCAATCTATCGAGCTTCCTTCTTGGCCCAATGGATAGCAAGTTGAAAGTTGGAGACGTGATAAGTCTATGAGACTTAGTTGCTGTGTGAGGTTGAGAAACGCTTTTGCGTTGTTGGTGCGAAGATACCGGGATCAGATTTATCTGAAAACCACTTCGGACCAACGTATATGCGACGATTGTGCAGGTTGCTTTGTGATGATATTGATATTTCGGATTTTCATAGTGGAAGACTGCTTGTTGATCATTTGGGGTTAAAATCCCAATATACATCCAGTAGCAATAGTCTCTTCATTATGAAATATCCAATGCGAGGACTATTCGCTACAAATCCTATGGATTTTCCGACAGGATGTGGTAGGAAAGTACCTTCGGTTTGTCCTGTTCCTAGACAACTTGTATGGATGTTTGTCTGACATTGCATTTCTTAAGATTACGTACATTGGTTTTTACAAACGTACATCAGTGGTGGCGGAGAAAGCAACTTCTCTTAGCTTAACACCCTCCTTGAGACATACGAGCTTAAGGGTTGTATTTTTGTGGAAGGCAATTAGTAGTCAAAAAGAAATGGTCGTGTGGCATTCAAAGTGATGTGATATGTGATTGTGAAAGGTAATCGTTACCTCGGGCCTCATCAACCGTAAATGACCAAAACAGGGTTACATGCAGCAAGGCTAAGTGGATCGCTCCCAAGTAGGATATGATCATCCTCTTATAGATATATATTTGCATGCTATGACATCGTGTATCTGATTATTGTGGTTTGTATGCTAGAGGGCCCTCGGTAAAGGTCGGTAACAACCGGAGGATGACATATTCGGTACCATCTAGTTATAGAGGTGGACCGGTCTTGTGTTGTTAGAGAAACTTTGTGATGGTTTCTCGGTACATTCTTCTAGAGATGTACTGCCGGAAGGTAGTCCCTTCACCGGGTCATTTGTATGGAAATCCAAACTCCACTACGTGCTTGCCAATTTGATTGTATTACCCAATTGGGATATATGCTGGAATTTAATCAATGTAACAATTTCGGCTATGATTAATATTATTTGTATATAGTAGACATTACTATAATATAAGAGGATTTGATATGATATGTTTTAGTTATCGTAAGGTAAAAACATGTTCGTGTTTATGTGTGGACTTGTCTTACGAGATACTTTTGTTTTGAAAACTAAGGAAAAGTTTTGGTAATTTAATAAATTCAGTTGAGTGTTTTCTCACGCTAGTTTACTAGACTGATCCGGGCGTTCTTCCCTTTGAATGCTCAGGTCAGACAGAGTATATTTACAGGTTATACTTTGGCGCTTTTGGAGCTTCAGTAGGGGAGCTGGAGATCTTCATTTCGTATATACGTATCTGTTTATCATCCACTTTGCTTAATGCTTTGTTTGTTGTTGTATATTATCATCATTTGTGAGGACAGGTTATTATAACTGTTCAGGCTGATAACTCTGATTGATTGTTGAACTTTGATTGATGTGTGTATATATATACAGTTTTTGTTTTGTAAAGATCATTGATATGATATTATATATTTTCCGCTGCGATGTGAGATTCTATATTTTTATGTTTGGTTCTATCTTCTCTCTTTCTTCTCTTCTCTTCTTCTCTGTTCTTTTCTTTCTCTTGACTTTCGGTCAGTCTTTGCTTTTTGGGTCGAACATGTGTGGATTATTGTCAATTCAAAGGGTACGGATTTGCGGGTCGTTACATGGCTTTTTGAGATTGTTATTCAATCCATAGACAAACCTCTGATTTTTCTTCAATGGGGTATTAATATACTCGACCCCATATTTAGACAGGGATTTAAAAGATGCAACATAATCCGTCATAGAAGATTCACCTTGAACAAGGTCAATAAAGCGCCGAGCTAAAGTTACTTTTTCAGCCTCCGGCACAAACTTTAACTCGAATCGTTCCCGGAATTGCTCCTAAGTAAGATCCGCTTCAATAATTTCAGAAATTAGAAGCTTATACCAATCTAATGCTCTCTCTTGGCGCATGCTAGAAGCCACTTGGACACGATCTAGATCAATAAGATTCATGCAAGAAAAGATGCGATCGCATGTTCTAAGCCAAGCTTGGACTTCTATGATGCTTTCGGAACCCTTAAATGGCTTCCCACCCAAATTGGTATAATCACTGCACAAGCGTGCAAACCTAGATTTAGAGAGAGTAGGCTCTGGAATGGGTCCGGCAGCTTGGGCATTCTTTATAAGATCTAGGAGTTGTTGAGCAGACATAAAATACTCCATCCTGAGGAGTAGCACTGGATTGACCGGCCCTGGGACGGTTTGGTCTAACCATTTCTCTTCTTTAAGAAAGAAAGAAAGAAAGAAAGAAGAAAAAGGTTATTCTCAGAATGAATATTAAACAATCATGATTGATAAATCAAGGCATCATAAAAGAAAATAGGATAGAACGGGTCCTAAGACTTGGATAAATCCTAAGGCACGATTCCTAAGAAGGACTTAGGACAATAATCCTTGCTAGATTATTCTATATTATTCTAAAGTTTGGCTCTGATACCAAGCTGTGACGCCCCACCTCTATACTCATGCTAGCAAGGACACCATTGGATAATGCCGTCGACTAGCATGAAGAATAAGGCTGTTGAGGAGCGACCATCCATGTAATGGCTTTGTGCGAGTACCGATATGTCAGATGGTATGTCACGCATTTCATTTCAAGAGGAAATCCGACATATCAAATACAAACTCAAAGCTACTACACAGTGGCTATGTGGTCTTCGAAAAGAAATATAGAAATAAGCATAACACAAATCGGTCACAGATATTCATATCACTAAGGCGGAAATAGATATGAATATATCACTTAAAAGTGTACATCAAAGTAGTGGTCATACAAGATCCACTACATCACAAAAGAATAGATATAATTGCAAGAAAAAAGATTATGTATACATCAAGGAGTCTCTATCTCTAATGTATAACAACAAAAACTACCAAATCTAAAGTAGTTAGACAAAAGTCAGATGATGGTCCCAGATAAGGAGTCAAGCAGAAGCACCTATAACATCTCGGTCTGACCCGAGTATTATTTAATAAGAAAATAATAAACGGATTAGTCTAGCTATAAATATCAGATAAAATGAGATAGGATACGAGATATGACAAAAACGTATGATAACAATAATGCCATATTATGAAACGTATACATTAGATAACAACAAAAATCACACAACATCTCGAATATTCTCAAACACCAAAAAGAATGTCATATTCTTTAACATATTCACCAAACCACAAATATTGATAAAACTTATAAATGTAAATCACAAAAATTGGTGAAACACAAATTCTAGAAATCATCAACTGGAAATCCAAAAATCACAAAGGGGGAGGCCTATAACAAACGGGTCGCTAAGCATAGAGTCGGCGCAACGCCGTAGTACAATAACGGTACGTCCAAGGAACCCGAAACTCAAATAATCCGAAACAACGACGTAGTACAATAACGGTACGCCTGAGGAACCAAATTCTATAAACCCATAGGTTGCTATCCTATAAAAATGAGCCGAAGCTCCACAAAACGGGGTACAGTCCTCCATGCGGACAAAGAGACATCGCACATCGCTAGTCTAAACCTCAAAATGATCATCATCGATCGTCAAGAAGTGTCGATTACACTAAGCTAATAAATAAATGAGTTTAGCTTCATGTCCCATAACCACTAGCTTAGCTTAAATATTTACGAACAAATTATAGATCTCCACTCCAAAATTGTCACAAGAGTTTCAATCGAACAAGTCTAAGAATTAACTGACAAAGTAAACGCAAGTGTTTCATACCACTCGTTTTGCTAAGTCGTTCAATTGGATTTCTCGAACGAATGAGGTAAAGGTTTATATATACTAATAGATTAGAAAACGGTTTTATAAACGAGCTTTGTATTAAAAATAGAGTTGAAATCATCTTTGAGAAAGAGTTTGAATATTTACTACTAGTATAGAAACCTTTGTATTTCAAAGTGAAAAATCACAAAAATGATTGTAAAAACAATCAATCACCAAAAATTCACATACGAAGACATGAATCAAATCCATAGAAATCGATACCAAATCTACCAAAATGGATATTCCCAAAAATCCCGAAAAAGAAATTATCAAAGTCAACAAAAGTGATAGCAACTATTTGGATCCACTAGAATCGATTTAAAAATTGGAAATCCATACAAAAAGGCAATTTGGCTAAGATAAGCAGGTTCAGTCGACTGAACACAGTGGTCAGTTGACTGATACAGAACCCAGAAACTTTCGGTTTCCAGGTTCAGTCAACTGAACACATTGGTCAATCGACTGATACTGGCATAGGGTATTTTCTGGTTCCAGGTTCAGTCGACTGAACTGTCATTTCTAGTATTTTCAGTCTAGCCCTAAGAAGAGCAAAAACAAAATCCTAACCGGACGCGATAGAACGAGAAACGGAGACTAGGGATTTATGCCAAGTGACAAACCACCCAGCCTTATTGGCTCTTCGACACATCCCAAAAACATGTCCAAACATCAAAGATAGGATTTTTAAAGATTTGACTTCAAAACACCAAAAATTGGAATATTCATCAAGCCAATTCAATTCAAAAACAAATGAACAAGGAATAGGTGTTAGGAATTATTACCTAACAACTATCAAAGGTATAGACATAGATGTGAGTTCCAAAAACTCACCTTTAAACCCCAAAACAATGAAAGGCAAGATCAATTCCTCTTCATTACTCCTCTAGAATCTTCAATCTATTATTGGAGATGAAGTTTTTCCTAAGGTTATAGGAAATTCTAAAAATTGAAGAGGGATTGAGATGGAGAAGTTGAAGAGGATGCTTACCTAAGCTTCTTTTGGATTTGGGACTTGAATTTGAGCTTCCTAATTAAAGCTAGGGTTAGGGTTTAGGAATTTTAATTTCCTCTTCTTTCCCCCGTTTTTACCTCAGCTTGAGAGTGTTAGAAAATGTGGAGTGGAATGAATGAAGAGGAGTGGAGTAGGGTTATTTGTTAGGTTAGTGGGCTAAAACACAAACCCAAAGCCCTAAATGAAAATATCAAAGTTTTACTCAACTCCAAACATATCGATGTTTATACTCAAAAAGATCGCAAACGGCATTTTGGACTCGATGGAAGTGGTCTCGAGTCCTAATTCGACTGTTTGCAAAAGGTAGCATTTCGGACTTTAATCCGACAAACGATGCTATATTTAAATAAAATATTTAAATATACAATCGTAAAATATGCAGGTTGTTACAGAAAATATAG
Organism: Allium cepa; assembly: GCA_030765085.1. Taxonomy (NCBI): domain Eukaryota; kingdom Viridiplantae; phylum Streptophyta; class Magnoliopsida; order Asparagales; family Amaryllidaceae; genus Allium; species Allium cepa. The sequence continues at coordinate 899,925,763 of CM060937.1, read as the reverse complement.
TGATATTATAATAATGTCTAAGGTTTAAAGTAAGTATTAAATCATAGCTGATACTATTATATTAACTAAATTTTAGCATAATAGGTATACAACTAAGTCTGAAGGCGCTTATTGGACATTTGATTCCATCATTGACAAGGCTACTGGGTATCGCCTATCACAGTACACCTCTAGATAAAATGTACAGAGGTCAACAAGAATATCTTGCACCCCTGCCAACACAGGATCGGCCTACCCCTTACAGGATAGTACTGAATATGATCATCCCTCGATTGTAACTAACAAGCGCACTAGGCCCTGAAGCATATATCGAAAGAAATAATATCGATCAAGATCAGGGAAAACCATAGCCTAATGGGTGCAACCCAAAGAGCTCTACCGCATATCCCTGGTTTTAGTAATTCCCGATTGTGAGGCTTTGGACTGTGTTTTAATTTACTCATAGCAATCCCATTTGGAATGCAAACACTGCCTTCTAGAAGACAATGCAATGCTAGCATTTTTCCATACAAGTTGTTTAGGGTATAAAAAAATTAAAGGGACTGCCTCCACTACATCCATTTTGGAATCATCCTCAGGATAAGTAACAAGTAGCCCTTACACTTCAAAAAACTTCATCTTCGATTCCATCATCTTCCAGATGTTTCCAATTTGAATGCTCACGTTGGTTTGAAGTGGTTTTCGGATAACTCATGTTATCTGATCCCAGCCTCTTTGAACCAACATTCGACGATTTTAAAAGGGTCAAGTTATCGATAATGGATAAATCCACTATCCAGGGTATGTATAGATTTTCATAAAAAAATTAAGACATCATATACTCATTCCCACTTTCCGATTTCAAATAGCACTATCCCTTGATTTACAGTGAAGTTGGACAAGTTAGAACACTAACCTTGACTCGATGTACATTCTTACTGCTTGGGATGGGATGAGTTTCCACACCTTGGAATTTGGTGTTAAGTATGTGATGGAATATCTTCCGTGTACTTAATTTATCATGGCCCATATATCAAAAATTACTCCTTTATATTTATTACGTTTCCGATATTTCCATTACTTTAACCCTCGCCTAGAAAATTAAGTTCTAGATCTTACAGATAGAAGAAAACCTACTAATCAACAATTAGTGCTAAATACAAGATGACTTACCTCCGATAAAACATGTCAACGTTTTCATATAACTTATTCATATTTGTTTGGCTACTTAATGGCACAGACAAAGAGAATCTCTTATATTTAAACCATTCTTTATGAAAGAAAGCCATTTTTTAAAGAATCTGATCTTTGAAGATAAAGTAATTAAAAATTAACACCTTTATTTAATTGATTAAAAATAAGTTTATAACTTTGCTTAAAAATAATTAAATCGTAACTTAATTAATAATTAAGAAATAAGCAAACCCTACCCGATAAATAATCAATTTATAATTTCATCTTAATAAATTAACAGTTAATTAATAATTAAACCTTACTTATATTTAATAATTAACCTTTACTTAATTGACAAATAATTTACCTTTACTTAATTAATTAATTATAATTATCTTAATTAATAATTAAGTACTAATTACCTTCACTTAAATAATTAATTAAATAATCAATAACTCCATACTCAATTATATAAATAATAATTTAGACCCATTTAAAATATAGTTTTAAGGTTGCTTCAAAAATATTTAAAGTGGAATCAAATTCTAGTTTACACAAAATTACCGTTTTTGCGAACTGTATCCATATCGACTATCGTTGCAATGACCCGGAATTTTGTTGGTTTAATTTGTGAATACTTAATTAATTTAAAAGTTCAATCGATGGTTTTAATAATTAAATAACCCTATTTTAATTTATAACTAATGATAGCAAATTCATATTTGAATTTTTATTTCATAAAAATATAATTCGATGGAAAATTGAAAATGTGACCAAAACTTGCTTTTCGGATCTTCACTTTTTATTCGAATGACAAGGTATTAAAACATTGTAATACCCTAGTATAAACTAAAAACAACACTTATATATTTCAAACATTTTATGTATAAATAAAGTAACAATAATAATTAAGATTTAAAAACGAAGATTTATTTTTAAATTCAAAAAAATAAGAAAAGATGGATTTGAAATGAGTTAACCATTCATGATTCCCTAAGTGTATAAATGGATTTAGGTACATAAAAACACCATATTATCCAATATATTTTCAAAGATTTGTACTTAGATAAGATTTGAACATGATGGCAAGTTTGGGAATTTGTTTTAAGGGTAAAATTGAAATTATCCTTCTTTATTTTTTTATATACCATCTTATCCTACATTTTCATTTTCACACTTAATATTTCTTTCTAAATTTTTTAAAATAATTGCTTTTTAGCAATTTGATGAATAAAATTTTGAAACTCAAGCTTAGATTTGGAATGTGGAAGGTAAGATTCTCATCTTTCTTCTTATTTGTTTATTTTTCTATGTGATAAAATGATGGATAAAGAATTAATAATTTGGTTGAATTATTTTAGAAGTATATTGTATTATGTTAAATAATGGCCGAAAATCCAATTTTTTATTAGAAAAATATGGATACATGTAACAAAATTTGAAGTTTCATACTTACTGTCTTTGTATAAATATATGAAATCATTCCATCTTTGTTTTCAAAAATCAACGTCCCTTAATCCGTACCGTTTTAGCCAAAATCGTCAATTAGTAAGATGTTTAGATTAGAGTCTAGTTTTTTTAAATAATCTGAGGTTCTTTCATCGGGCGATGAGTGAGTTAGGTGTCGATAATATAGTGGTGTACTTTTGTCGGGTTTTTGTTGATTAGGAATTGACGAATGGCCTATACCATCATGTTCATATTGTCAAATAAAGATTTTAGGTGTTGTTCGCATGTTTTCTAGTGGTGTGATTGAGTCGAGGTTGTTTGTCAAAGGGATTTGGGTTAGAAATAATTTTTTGGCGATCTAGATGGTGAAGGGTCAATCAATTGGAGGTGGAGCAACCTAGGGATATGGTAGAGGTATGGTGAAAGTCGAGCGGTGATCGATGGTCGAAGGTGGGTTGTCGAGCTGACTTTAGGGTTTAAGGCATTTTTAATTTAAGATCGATATTTTGGGTCATCGATCATGGTGGGGTGCATAACGAGTGGTGCGTAGGGATTGGAAGGTGTGGTGTGGAGCGGCAGAGCGGAAGCCACGAGGCGAGATCTGTCGTGGGCCATGGTGATGGGGTTGAGGGGTTTCTTATACGTGACCTTGTTTTCGGTCGAATGGGTCGATTTGGGTTATGGCTCATGAGAGGGCTCGATGGTGGGTTAGTCGAGCCAGGGATACTTAAGCGGACTTATGGAGGTGGATGCGACGACAATTAGAGGTGGAGTGCGTCGGTGCATGTGCATGAGTGCATAGTGTTGCACTCTTTGATTTGGCTCCATTTTGTTTTGTGAAAGTTTGATTTTGGACTTTAGGATATATGTTTGAAAAGGAGAGGGAAGAGTAGATGAATCAGGGTATTGGGCTTGGTCCATATAGGTTTAAGTGATTTAGCAAAATAAATTGTAAGTTTTTAAAAGTTTAAAGCTTTAAAAAAATATTACGCGTCCATTCAGAGTCTGTTTACACTAGGATTTCGACACTGGATTCGTATCACCTAATTGAATACATTTGTTCAAGCGTTCGATGGTTCTATAGAAGTATAAATACTGTTAAATGTATAATCGTAGAAAATAATTACGTTGACTTGTAGTTATATCATATCACTGACATTATGATAACGGAATAAAACCCTGTTATTCTACATTTAAATTTTGAATAGATATTACTAGACATTTATTTAGCAAAATAAATCCTATTATTCCGCGTTATAAATTTAGACACTTACTGATTTGTCGATTCAGTAAGACAGATGACGTGCTATCTATCATCTCTTACTTGCAAATTTTATTTACATATTTGTTACTTATGTAAATATCAGTGATATGGTCTAAATTCTAGATTTGAAATAATGGTAACTTGTCTATAAGAACCCGTGTGGTCACTGAGCCTCTTTTCAAATTTTGGAAAAAGAAAATTGATTTAGATTTACTAGAACTTTAAATTATTTCAAAGTAAAGTCACTTTTAGATTTAAAGTGGTTAAGTTAATATTATTTTAATTATAAAGTCTTAAAGGTAACTAATTATTTATTAATAAAGTTTAAAGCTAAAAGTTGTTAAGTTGTTTTAGAGTTAATTATTTTATTCAAGTAATTTTAAAAGTTAATTATTAAGGACATCATAAGTTAGTTAATTATTCAATAATGATGGTTTTGAAATTTATTTATTATTTATTAATAATGGTTTAATTAATTTTAGTTAATCATTTATTTAATAATGATTAATTATTAATTATGTATTAATAATGATTTAAGGTAAGCAAATTAACCGCTAATAATGTTTTAAAGCTTAATAAATTATTTATTTGGGAATTTTGGAGGGCAATTAATTTATTAAGTAAGAAGTGATAAAAATAATAAATTCTTTTATAAAGAGAATTATTTCAACATAAGCATTGTTAAAGTTATAACTAGGAAGAGATCTTGGATTGTGGAAAATAAGATTTTGGTATAAACTTTGGTTTATATGAATTGGATCACTTGCAAAAATTAAGTATATGAATCTAGAAAATATCCTTAGTTTTGGTGGTATGGAATCTGTTTCCCTACTTAAGACCGAAGAATTAGTGATTTGAATTCATAATAATTTATATTTCAAAAAGACAGTGTTTTGATCTAACTAATAGGATTTTGGAAATTTGAATATTCTTATACCAATGTATAAGCATATGATAAAGTTTCCCGAATATGGAATGTAAAGAGTTTAAGAATGTATAGTTATACCGGTGAGATAAGTACATATATATTTTAGAAAATAATTCAAGTAATTAATAAAATGGGGATTTATTAAGGAGGCTCAGTGGATCCCATATGGAATATATATATATATATATATATATATATATATATTTGGATTGTTTGTTTTAGTTGATAGCTAAAAATCCGACTGTCAAAATCTGGATCTATTTTTAACTGTGGAAATATCTAGGAGAAACACGGGAGTTATATGACATAGTCATCCTCGATGATGCTGTATTGTGCGTATAAATCTTGTTTTGTTCTTCTAGGACAAATGATAAGGAGACCCGACCAATTAAACAGTTAGAGAGTGATCCCTGCTCTTATACATTGTTGTTTCTTTCCAAAAGAACCGGAGTTGAGTTAACCGAAAACTGTCAAATGTTGGTACGAAGAGATCGGGATCGGATATGTATGAATTATCTAAAAACCACTTCGATCTAACTCAAGCGTTCGAATTGAAGACATTTTAAAGATGGAGCCCTTTGAAGTGCAAGGGCCATTTGATACTAACCCTGAGGGTGATTCCAAAATGGATGTAGTAGAATTAGTGTCTTCAGTTTGTTCATATCTTGAACAACTTGTGTGGACGAATGATGACATTGCATTGTCGCTTGGAAGGCATTTGTTAGCATTCAAAGTGAGATTGTAATATAAAAGGCAAAACATAGCCTCTAGCCTCTCAACCGGGAATGACTAAAACATGGGATATGCTTCAGGGCTGTGTGGGTCACACCAATTAGGGTATTTTCATCACCCTTCTACACATATATATATTGTAACGATTCGAATTTTCGCGTTCGAAAATCAACATCCATACTTTACATCGTACTCGAATGCCGCAGATTCGACCGTTCGAATCCGAGCCGCCGGAGCTTATAACACCATTAAGTAAACAACACAGCGGAAGAAAAGAAATGAATATCAATATATACAACATGATCCAATATTTGATACAACAGATGATACAATAGAATGATACAACTGAATATCAACACTATCAGAGATATGATACAAGAAATAGCAGCGGAACAAAATCTCCAAGATAGTCTTCAAGGAAGAACTCCAAAACTGTAACTCCATCTCCAAGAACCAATCTAGAAATAGCTCGAACTCCCAACAATGATGCACAAAGATAAGCAAGTGCAGTCCATATCCAAAGACTGAACTAGCTCCAGATAATCTACTAATCCTGACTATATGAAAGACCCAACTCTGGACTGTCCGTGTGGAAAATAGTGGGCATCCAGAGTTTAGAAAAGGAATAATAAACTCCAGGCCAGTTGTGGGACTGGTATGAGTAATAAAAATAGTTTTCTTTAAAAACAAACAAAGAAATATTTTAAAATAGATCCGCAATGCTTTTAGAAAATGTAACTACCATAAGGCCTCCCGCCACACACATAATGCAAACGAAGAATTGGAGGAGATTGCTCCTTATAATAGTCAAACATGCTTGATATGCAGATTCTTTTCAATATTATTACTATAAGTGCGAAGTGCAGGAAAACATTTCGAAAATATAATATTAATCTTAGCCAGCATAGACATTCTGAACTATGCCTACTATAGCTACCATCTAAACTGTGGTGACCACCATAAGTAAATGGCAGGTTCTACAACTAAAATTGTACAAGGTGCATATTGTTTCTTTGGATTTCCAACAAATGGTCAGGCCAAGGAACTTCCCATTGCCACATGGGTACGCCTCTGGAGGGACGCCCCGAGAACCTAACCGGATCTCTGCCAACACAAGACCGGATTACCTCTGAACTAGGTAACTACTGACACGAGTATGTCATCCCCCGGTTGTAACCAACCTTTATCCGGGGCCCCAACAACAATCACAAAGTAATATATATATATATATATATATATATATATATTTTCGATGTCCACATAAGTTAAGTATTTGGGCTCTATACCATGATACCACTTCTATCCAGAAGGAAATGTACATACCCTAAGGGGCGCTACCCTCAATAACATAGCTGCATCTTTCCTGTTTCGACCATTTTCGGGGTGTGAGGTCCTGATGCAGTCTCGTCCACAATGCTACGCTTTATACAAAAGCTATGCTTTGATCACAAATGATCCACAAATGATCATCAACACACGGCAGCACTTAGCATGTCACACTACCAAATTGGGAGTATATTGTTAGTCCGTGAGATGATGGCTTTGATGACAACAACCTTAGAATAGATTATAAAATATAAATAATAACATTATAAGTATAGATATATATGTGTATGCAGGATCTAACCATGCAGGTACTATGAATGAAGACTGTACAGTATAGAGATTCAAGATATCAAGATATAAGACTCATGAGTATCAAGATTATCAAGAGTTCAAGATTTCAAGCATAAGTATTTTATTAGGAATTTTTGTTAAAACTCGTAGAAAAGCACTGGCATCTTACAATCCAATTTATTAGTGGAATGGAATCCACTTCGAGCCCGTTAAAGGGATGGAACCCTAAGTAGGATGGAACCTACGAAAATCTAGTGGGACATTGTTTTGTATCCACTAATTTTAATTCAAATAATTTTTCAAAATTATCTTGTTTTCAAAATGATTTCAAAACTTTCCTTTTAAAAAGATTCAAAACACTCAATCCTGATTTTAAATAATTTTAGCCTCAAAAACATCTTTATTTTCAAAATCAAATTACTCCTGATTTTAAACTATCTTTTCAAATAATATATTTAACTTTTAAATATTCATACTTTGATTTAAATATAAATTATAGTTAAATTATGAAAATATTGTTCTTTATATTTTACTTATAAATTTCAACTACATTCAAGTATATTTGTAAAGTTTAAAATAGTTTTAATATAATATAAAGGTTATTTTCAAAGAAAAACAAGACATCAAAATTTGCTTTGGAATGTCGACATGCCTAGGGGTACCATGCTAACATGGTGGCAGTTTGAATTCAAAATTCAAATTTCAAAAGAAGTGTCTATTCACCATAACTCTTCATGAATGGTCATGGTTGTTGTTCTTCTATAAATAGGGGTCGATTTCAACGAATTTTTTTTCATATTTTTATGGTTTTTACTTCTCTTCTTCTTACTCCTTTCTTAATACAAATTCATACCATTACTCTGCCGAAATCAACATCGAATCATACTCAATTAGTTCTAGTTTGATTCTCCGTCACTATCTCTACAAGATTCTCATTGCTGTTCAGAGTTATAGACTTCTTTGTAATCTATTAGCGAGAAAAGGTGTGATTGTAGCCTTGGAAATCAATCAAAAGGGAAAAGGTGTGATTACAGCCTTGGTAAATCACTTGGGTAAACTTGTGGCCCGAAAATCAAGTATCTCTACCCAGAGGATCGAAATTCTGGAGGGTGTACCTCGTAGCCTTGAAACCGAGGGTGTAATTGTACTATTGCTTTTGAAAGGAAATCCGTACTTGTGTTGTGGGACTGGATGTAGGGTAACTCCGAACCAGTATAAATCTGGTGTGTTCTTTCTTTTACTTCTTTTATTTTATTTTTGAATCTGTGTTTGTTTCTGTGATCATTCCTGTTTCTGTGTATTGCATAATTTTGTGTCTAAATTAACATAAATTCAAAAGATTTAGTAATTCTTGATTAACACTATTCATCCCCCCTCTAGTGTTAATCTTAGCCTTAAGATCCATATTCCGCATTTCTCACAATTGGTATCGGAGTAAGGTTTTCAAAGTTTCATAATCTGATTTTTGAAAAGTTTTCAAAATGACTACCAACACTGGTACTATTACTAACACTAGTATTTCTGTCACTAGTTCATTTGTAGAGGGTCAATCTACTGTCAGACCACCACTTTTTAATGGCAGTAACTATGCATATTGGACATGTAGGATGAAAATATATTTACAATCTATAGGATTAGACACTTGGAATACCACACAAACTGAATATTCTGAACCCACAACTGATTTTGCACAGTGGACTGCTGAGCAAAAGACTGTTGCACAAAATAACTCTAAGGCAATGAATATTTTGTTTTGTTCACTAGATAGAAATGAATTCAATAGAGTGTCAGTTTGTAAGTATGCATATGAAATCTGGAAAACTTTGCAAGTTACACATGAAGGAACAAGAAAAGTTAAACAGACCAAAATTTCCATGCACACAAATCAGTTTCAATTATTTAAGATGAATCCTAACGAATCTATTTCAGATATGTATAGTAGATTTCAGGATATTGTGTATTCTCTAATATTCTTGGGAAAAGAATTTTCTGAAGAAGATCAAGTCAGAAAGATTTTAAATTCTCTAACTCCAGAATGGGATCAAAAGACACTTGCGATTGAAGAGGCAAATGACATCAGTATTTTGAAGATCGAAGAAAGAATTGGAAATCTAATGTCGTATGAAGTTCAAATGATCGGGAGAAGAGAAAGCAAAGCATCTGAAAAGAAATCAATGGCATTCAATGCATTGACAGATGGATCAGATTCGAACAGTGATAATGATGAAGAGATAGCTTTTATGACCAGAAATTTTAGGAAATTCCTAAAATACAGAAAGATGAATAATCTCAAGAGAAGCAACTATAAGAATTCTGAAAATCAGAATGTTGTGCCGAATAATGACAAGTGTTACAACTGTGATAGACCAGGCCACTTCAAAAGAGACTGTCATATCCAGATAGACAGAATCCTCCTATGAACAATGAATCAGCAAAGAAAAGAAAGCGTGCATTTACTGCTACTCTAGATGACTCAGACTCGTCCTCAAGTGATGATGATCAGAAGATGGATAATTCGACTTTGTGTTTCACTGCAGGTCACAACTTCGACGAATTCAGAGAAACGGACTCAGAAAAAGGTACACGTTTACAATATAATTGGTTGAAATTGTTTGCTTAGAATTAGTTACTTGATTGTTTGATTGATTGATTTTTAATTGGTGTGTTGTTTGAATTTTAAAATTTTTTATATTATTATTTTTTTATTATTTTTTTTATTTTTTTTACTATTTTTAATTCTTTCTGAAATATATTACAAGTATAATAATATTTCAGAAATATATAATAGACATTAATAATATATATATATATATATATATATATTAGATAACTTAGGAAAAATCAAATCATGAAAATTCAAAGGGACATGTCGACATGGTCCCTACCATGACGTCGACATGCCTACCTGAATTTGAATTTCAAATTTTGAATTCAAATGTTTGAATTTCCCTCCACCTTTTCACTTCATTCAATTCTCTGAAAAGCTACCTTTTGACCAGAGAATATGTCCTTTGAGAATCTGTTTATTCACTATCTTTTATCATATCTTTTCACTCTCATTTTCAAATTCAAACTCTCTCTTCATAACTTCAAGCCCTCTACTCTCTACCCTAATGGCTTCTTCAAGAAACCCCTCAACCATGAGAATTTCCAGAAAAATCAAAGAGCAATTATTCAATGATCCGGAGGCAATAAAAGCATACACAATTATGCTAACTATGCCAAAGTCCATCCCAGAAAATTTTCTATTTTTCAAGATTTTTCTACTTATGAAATTGATTCTCTTTTTGCAAACAATGGTGTTTTGAGTCTTATTGATGCTTCTCAAAATGATTTTGTTTGCTATCCTAATCTTGTCAAAATTTTATATGCGAATTTAAATCGTGGATTTTATGTTGGAAATGAAGATGAAATTTGGAGTAGTGTCAAAGACACTCAAATTATTTTGAATTGTGATCTTTTGGGTACCATTCTCAATTGCAAGAGTTCGGGAATGGACTTTCTAATTTTAAAATCGATGAACATGATCGTGAGACATTTCATCACATTTTTAAAGGAGATGATGATTTTGATTTTAAAAATAGAAATTTTCGACCAAAAGCAAGAATTGTTAACCTTCTTTTGCAACATACTTTGACCCCGAGATCGGGAAATTTTAACAATCCTACTTCAAAAGTTTGCAAAGCTCTTTTTTCTATTTTCGGAAATTATGACATAAATTGGACGCAAGTTATTTTGGATGAACTTCGTCCTAAAAACCTTGAAATGGGTGAGAACACTTCATATCATGGAATTTATCTCACTCGGATTTTTCAATTATTTTGGAGTGGATTTCAAAGGTGAAGAATTTGTCTCTAGAAAAGTTTTCAACCATTCCAACATTTCACTTATGAAAGTTCCATTTATATTTCAACCTTATGAGACCCTTACCGAAAAGAAAGAACATTTGGCTCATGAGGATATGGAAGAAGAGGAAGACGAAGAAGGGGATGAAATGGAAATTGAAGAAGAAGAAGAAGGTGAAACGTCCTTGGAAAGCATCGAATATCTTTCCAATCCATCCAACAAAACTCTCCTCAAAAACCAAAAGATTATTCTGGTGAATCAACGGATTCTAAAACGATCCGTTAGTAAGAAGTTGGATAACATTTCTTCGAAGATGAACAAGTTCTTTTCAAAAGTCAGCAAGAAACTTGGATTATCTTCATCATCTTCATCCTCTAACTAGTTTTATCGTTTAGTATCTTGTTGTATTTGTCTTAGTTTGCTTTATTTCTGAATGTTCATGTAGTTTGTTGTGTGCTTAATCATTGTATTATCATGGTATGCAATGAAATGAAATTTCCTTTCTGTTATCTATCTTATCTTACTTCTAGAATAAATTTTAGTATATTATATAAATTTATATATACACACAATTATTCACAAAATCAAATTTGTCATAAATTTTCACTAACCCATGTCGACATCCCCTACTTGACCATGTCAACATGTACTGGTCAGAAATGGCGATTGATTTTAAATTTGAAATTTGAATAACTACCACATGTCTATTCATTTCAAACGAATTTCTACACCTATATATATCTGTTTCTTCCAGAATTCTTCATTGAAATTTATTTCTCATTATCTATATCTTCCATTTCTTTCCCTAATTCAACTATGGCCAATCCTATTCACAATTTATCTGAAAACCTTGAAGAAACTCTCAATTCATTCAAGAATATTTCTCTTTTATTCTACGAAACCAGCGTCACTTAGAATTGAGTCAAATGCAGATGATCAAGAAACAAGAGAGGCACTTCGATGCGATACGATGGATGATCTCCTCTCTGCACAAGGATGATAACGAAGCACATCCTCCTGTCTCTCTCAGCAATGACAATGATAATTGGGATGCTATTAAGGCAGACCCAATCTTTGGAGAAGAAGGATGGGTGGAAGTTCCACGTAACATTTAATTTGTTTGCTTTGTTTGATTTGTTTGAATTAATTTGGTTTAAATTAATACTTTGTGTGGATTGATTTGGTTTGAAGTTTGGTTTGAAAAACATATGTATATATACATTGAAATATATAGTCTATTATCAAAAGTTACCATGTTCTCAAGTATCATTTCTTAATATATATATATATATATATATATCCGTTGTATAGTTTATCAATACAGGTACTGAAGTCCAAGAATGAGGGGGAGTAAGTTTTTGTTGATGACAAAAGGGGAGAAATATAAGTTAGGGTAGTTAGGCATAGAATAAGGGGGAGTTGTTAGTTTTAGGGGGAGTTATTAGAATAGAAGTAATATTTTATGAACAAAGGTTGTTATCATCAAAAAGGGGGAGATTGTTAGTCCTTGAGATGATGGTTTTGATGAAAACAACCTTAGAATAGATTATAAAATATAAATATTAACATTATAAGTACAGATATATATGTGTATGCAGGATCTAACCATGCAGGTACTATGAATGACGATTGTACAGTATAGAGATTCAAGATATCAAGATAGAAGACTCATGAGTATCAAGATTATCAAGAGTTCAAGATATCAAGCATAAGTATTTTATTAGGAATTTTTGTTAAAACTCGTAGAAAAGCACTGGCATCTTACAATCCAATTTATTCGTGGAATGGAATCCACTTCGATCCCGTTAAAGGGATGGAACCCTAAGTAGGATGGAACCTACGAAAATCTAGTGGCACATTTTTTTGTATCCACTAATTTTAATTCAAATAATTTTTCAAAATTAACTTGTTTTCAAAATGATTTCAAAATTTTCCTTTTGAAAAGATTCAAAACACTCGATCCTGATTTTAAATAATTTTAGCCTCAAAAACATCTTTATTTTCAAAATCAAATTACTCCTGATTTTAAACTATCTTTTCAAATAATATATTTAACTTTTAAATATTTATACTTTGATTTAAATATAAATTATAGTTAAATTATGAAAATATTATTCTTTATATTTTACTTATAAATTTCAACTACATTTAAGTATATTTGTAAAGTTTAAAATAGTTATAATATAATATAAAGGTTATTTTCAAAGAAAAACAAGACATCAAAATTTGCTTTGGGATGTCGACATGCCTAGGGGTACCATGTCGACATGGTGGCAGTTTGAATTCAAAATTCAAAAGAAGTGTCTATTCGCCATAACTCTTCATGAATGGTCATGGCTGTTGTTCTTCTATAAATAGGGGTCGGTTTCAACGAATTTTTATTCATATTTTTCTGGTTTTTTACTTCTCTTCTTCTTCCTCCTTTCTTAATACAAATTCATACCATTACTCTACCGAAATCAACATCGAATCATACTCGATTACTTATAGTTTGATTCTCCATCACTATCTCTACAAGATTCTCAGTGCTATTCAGAGTTATGGACTTCTCTGTAATCCATTAGCGAGAAAAGGTGTGATTGTAGCCTTGGAAATCAATCAAAAGGGAAAAGGTGTGATTGTAGCCTTGGTAAATCAATTGGGTAAACTTGTAGCCCGGAAATCAAGTATCTCTACCCAGAGGATCGAAATTCTGGAGGGTGTACCTCGTATCCTTGAAACTGAGGGTGTAATTGTACAATTGCTCTTGAAAGGAAATCCTTACTTGTGTTGCGGGACTGGATGTAGGGTAACTCCGAACCAGTATAAAATCCGGTGTGTTCTTTCCTTTACTGCTTTTATTTTCTTTCTGAATCTGTGTTTGTTTCTGTGATCATTCCTGTTTCTGTGTATTGCATAATTTTGTGTCTAAATTAATATAAATTCAAAAGATTTAGTAATTCTTGATTAACACTATTCACCCCCCTCCTAGTGTTAATCTTAGCCTTAAGATCCATATTCCGCATTTCTCACATATATCGCTGATAACCTTCAACTACATAACCTCTGAGCTTGTACATCCTAGAGAAGGGTGTTAAGCTAAGAGAATAAATTCTCCGTCACCAACAGATATGTATTTGAAAGAAATCTGCTTTATATCTCAAAGTGTAGTGTCAAACATACAACCATACAAGTCTGTTCCGGGTTCGAACATAACCGAAGACACTTGCGAAGAAGCCCTTGCAATCTGGGTATTCACAATCCCGATCGGACTTCCCATCACTTAGGAAATCTATATACCGGCGCGACTCAGTGCAGAGACAATCGGTAGTTCATCCTATCGCTCTCGCGAATACCCAATCTTCACCACCAGTCTTCAAATGCTATCCATATCGTCGTATCATTATTCGAAATGGGTTATATGACACAAAGGTCCTCTCCCAGCTAAACCGAATAACGAGCGCAATATTTAAAAATCATATGGATAGAGGGGTCTTAGTTAAATCACAGCTTAAAGCCCAAAACCTTTTATTCAAATGGTTAAACAAATTACCATTTCCAATCTTTTAAGCAAAAAGATTCATTTCAGAAACCTTAAATGGTTTAAACAATTTCCACACTTTTAATCTTTTAAACAAAGATTCAATTCACAAAGTTCACCCCATTCACAAAGATCCATTCATGGGTTTCAAAACAATTTCCATTTCAATTGGATTAACTCGTTAAGTCTTAAAATCAAGGTTTAACTTATAGCTTTCAAAATTCGTTTCCAAAAATTCATTCATAGCCTTTCAAAACAATTACAACTCAAGTTGGATTAACTCATTCGATCTTTGAATCAACATTTCATAGCTTCCAAAACACTTCAATTCTATTTCAAACTTGAAACCTTTCAACACAATTTGGAAATCCTTCCTTCAAATGAAAGCTATTATTATTTGAAAACAAATAGGTTTTGTTTTGGGAAAAACTGATTACAATTACACCAGTTAAAGACATTCAAGTATAAAACTTGGATTTAGATTTAGATTTCCCAAAATATACTTTATAAATGATTAAAAACCCATATAAACATCCTTATAACTTGTATGATCTTTTTAGACCATAATTTCCAAAATCATTGAACTCAATTTCAAATATTGAATTCAAATTTAAATCAAATTATTTAAATTTCAACACTTTATTAAGTTATTTAAAATAACTTTTATTTTGAAAACTCATTTCAAAAGCTTTCAATTACAATTCCAAAACTATTTTGGATTCAAGACTTAAATCTTTAAAATTGTTAAAAATCTGGGACTTAACCAATTTCCTCGTGAAATCTATATTTGTGTGTGTAGGGTGTAGTAAAGGGGTTTTACACACAATAGTGCAATAACATCATCAATTAGCACAGATTCAAATACAATAATATATTTGATAAGCGGTATAACTATGACGCTTATCTTTCATACACAGATTCACAGATATATATATCACAGATAATAAATTACATTCACAGATAATTAATTACATTACAGATCACAACACAAATCAGGATATATCACAAAGCATTAGATATCAAGGATATCAAACAATTCAACATCCTTATAATCCAAACATCCATAAGTAGGATTAATTAAATTATCTGATTTATTTAAATCAGATTAATTTCTATGAATAAATTTGCTAGTCATGGTAAATTAATAATCGATTAATTACAAAACATTAAATAAATTATCCTATAATTAATCATTAATCTACCCTTAATTAATAAATAATCCTTAATTAATTTTCCTTAATTAATTACAATAACTAATTAATGACTCTTTAATTAATGATTATTTCTTAATTAATTATACTGGTTAATTTATCACATTATCCTTCAATTAATTATTGCTTAATCACTTGATTAAATCAACTTTAATCATTAATTAATATCTAATTAATAATCCTTGGTTTACGAATTAATTATCCCTTAATTAATTAATCTTTAAACCTTAATTAATGATTTTAAACCTTTAATTACTTATTTAATTAACCCAAATCATTAATTAATTAATTAATTAAATTATTCATTTTAATTGACTTAATAATTAATGAATTATAATCATCATTATATCTTTGTTAAATTAAGACAAATCTCATTCTTATTAGTGATTTTATTATCACTTATAAATATGTTGACAATTCATATTCAATTCACTTTTAAATTCATTTCAAATTTCAAGATTTAAAACGAATACCAATTGATTTGTAATAAAGTTAAAACTAATCGTTAGATTTTTTTCCATGTGAAGGTAACACATTTGTTATAAAAGAATTCAAAGTATACTTTAATGTTTAAACTGATTTGAACGTTTAAATTTATAAGCTTCATTTCTTCTCAAAATCTTGATTTTTGAAATTAGATTTAAACCCAGGTTTCACATTTTGATTCAACTTGCGAAAATTCTTACTTTACATTTCAAATTCCGTTTAAAACTCAAATCCTTTTCAAAATACACTTAAATATTTAACACTTTTAAGTTATTAAGCAAATTTGAAATTTTAAACTTTGTTTCCAAACTAAGTTTCAAACCGAACCTAAATACATATTTAAACTTAAATTTATAAGTTCAGTTCAAAACTTGCTTTAACTTTGCTCAAATCTTTCCTTTTCAAATCCACTTAATTACTTAAATAATTCCAAGTTATTAAACTTTATTTATTTTCAACTAAGTTTCAATTGGACTTGGATTTCTATTTAACTTTGATTCAAAACTTATTTTAAACTTTGTTTGATCATTCAAAATTCAGTTCTGAATTTTCAAAACAAACAGAACAGGTTTCTTTTTAAATCCTGGACAACATTTCTACCTGAGACACTCGAAGATTACTTCGAGCCCAACACAAATTTGCTCGGGAATTACTCGAGACAAATCTCACAAACAAACCAGCTCCATACCCTCCTCACAACATTTCCAGAACCTAGCACTAGTGCACGGTGCACATGCTCATCGCCGATGATCTCCTCCCGTCGACACTGCAACGTTGAGTAAGTCGCCAATCACCTCCAAACCATTCTCCGACCACCCAAACTTCGCCACTCTCTCAAAATTTGAATTCGAGTTAAAATCGAGATCTGGAACACAACAGAATTCGCCATCAAAACCTGGAAACGTTGCCGCTCTCGTAACCTCGACCACCAGACCACGCGAAACTCTGGCCATTACTCCGTCAATACCACCTCTACTTCCTCCCAAGAACACACAGCACTTGATCGAACGATGGCGACGAACGAATTGAAGTTCCAGACCTCACCAAATTAGGTTTAAAAACATCACGGGCTCATCCCCGCCGCCACAACTATCTGACCACCTTCACGACATTTTTCCTACAATCCCCGTACGTTCCTCCATCACCTGATCTAATCCCGACCATCACCAAACTAGTGAATCACCAACAATTCCCAAAACTATGAAATGTGAACAACCCTAAACTACTCTTACACTCATGATCTAAAAATTATAATTTCAGCTTTAAAATTCATACTATAGTGTACGAATCCGGTTTACATGCCTGAAATTGTAAAATAAAATGTTTAAATTTTGACTAAGTTATAGTTTTGTTTAGTCTTCTTAAAATCCAGAGATATTTCCAAGATGTTTTATCTTATATAGATTCTTAATCTTTAATATATGTTATAACAACCAAGTTTTCTTTTAACACTAAGTTATATCGGAAATTTAGATCAAGAGAATATGAATTTTGAATTAAAACTTGGGTCTGGGAACAAAACAGGAAACAATAATACACAACAGTGTATACATACTTATATAAACTCATAGAAAAATGTCAGAAATTCATGTAAACATATTTGTTTCAGAGAATAGCATGCAATCAAATTTAGTTTAAGATTATAAAATGATGTTACTCACTTGAATTAAGAAGTGAACAGAGCTTCATTGACACAGGCTTCTGAAACTGGCAAGTTGAACTCTCTTATCGTCAATCCTCTGTTGTTTAAACTATAATGGTGTTTAAGCTCCGGCGACTCGGATTCGAACGGTCGAATCTACGGCATTCGAGTATGATGTAAAGTATGGATGTCGATTTTCGAACGCGAAAATTCGAATCGTTACATATATGGATTTGGTTGTGCATGAGAGCTCTCGGGAAAGGTTGTAAAGCAGTCGGGGTGATGAAATATTTAGTACTATCCATTAAGGGGCAGGCCTATCCTGATTTGTAGAGGGTCCATGTGAGCCTTTGGTATATTTTTCTAGAGGCATACTGTAGCAAGCGGTACCTTGAAGCCTTGTCATTGTATGGAATCCATTCTCCAATAAGTGTCTTTCGGACTTAGTTGTATACCTATTACACAAGAATATAATTAATGTAACAATTTCGGCTATGATTCAATAATTTATTTGAAACCCTAGACACTATTATAATATCGCTAAATTTTTCTATATAATGGTTTCGTTAACGTTAGGTAAAAACCCATCGGTCTTTATGTGCGGCGTGGTCTTACGAGAAACCTTTTATTTTAAATGGTTTCACAAGATATAATAAAATTCCTTGTGATTTGAGTTTCTCATGCTGGTTTTACCAGACTGATCCGAATGTTATTTTTCTTAAACACCCAAGTCAGACCCGAGTATTTTTCCAGATGTAGCTTTGGATTGCTTTGGAACTTCAGGAGTCGGGATTGGATGCCCAAGACACATATTAGTTTTTGTTTCCATTGTGTTTTCTTATGTGAATTTATCAGCATTGGTAAGGACATGTTGTTATAACTGTCCAGTCTGATGATAGCTTAGACTCTGATGTTTCTTGAGTATTTAAGGATTTTCTTTTGTAAAGATGAATTTAGAGTATTATATATTATTCATCACATTGTGAGATTTTGTACTGTCCTTTTCATTTTCTTTTCCCCAAACAATCTGTCTTTGCGGCACTTGGATGCTCGGCACGTTAATAACATGGATGAATTAGTGTCGACTTCTGAGGATCGATAAGGCGGGCTGCTAAATTTGGCATCAAAGCTTAGGTGTAGCGAACACCTAGGCTTGGTGGGGTAAACTCATTAGAGATAGGGTAAGTGACACCCTAAAATCGATAGTACCTTAGGTTTTGGCTTTGATGATAACAATTATAAGATAATATAAAATAAAGATACTGAAGCTATATCAAGTTATATATAGCATATAGTGCAGGATATTAGATAGATGTTGATTAAGAAGACTGTACAGTATCAAGAATAGATTCAAGATGCTAATATAATGTTTCAAGAGTTGACGTTTGAAGACTCATGAGTATTGAAGACTTCAAGATTTCAAGATATTCCAAATAAGTTATAGAGTCGTAGAATTTTTGTTAAAACTCTGATAGCACTTTCTTGATCTCTCTCTCTATTTCAAATATGTTTCAAATATTTTCAAATATCTTTGTTTTCAAAATAATCTTCTCAAACATTAATTTAAAATATTTCTCAAAATAATTTCTTAACCTTTTATATTTACAAAGATATTATATTAAGTTTTTAAGTTTTCTTTAATCTATAATATTTTTTTGGTATTTTAGGTTTATATCTTCCTATGTTTATTTTTGATATCTACGTTTTGATTTTAGATATTTACTTATAATTTATAACTATATTGATTTTATACATATTATTTACATTATAATGAATACTTTATTAAATATTTCAAAATTATTTTAGTAAGTTTTATTAATTTAAACTTTAATTAAAATGTGTATAAACTATATTTAAATGATTTTACCAAGTATGAAAATATTTCACCAACCTTAATACTTTCAAAATAATTTTTATAAAGTGTTTTTCGATTTTGTGAAGGATATGTCGACATATCCATTTCCTATGTCATTCTAATGGCCGTAATTTTCAAAATTCAAATTCTAATGGAAGTGCCTTTTCATCTTATCTCTTTGCAAATGGACATGATCGTTGTCTCCCTATGTATACCAGACTTCCAAATGAATTTTGGACATCTACATTCTTATTCTTCTCTCTTCTTCCCACTCTCTCATTTTCTAAATCAAAATATACCCAAACTCTGTTGAAATTCAACCAGAATCAAATTTAATCATCACTAATTTGATTCTTCATCATTTACTCTTTGATTTCCCTCCTTCTCTCGCACTCAAACCAAGATCAAAGTGTTATTCAAGACTTATAGGATTACTTGTAATCAAGATCGAAGATTTGAGTCTGTAAAACTATCAAATCATATTGGTATACTTGTGGGTGTGATTGTAGCCCGTAAAATTAAATGGGTGTGCTTAGTAGCTTGTAAATCTAGTGGGTGTTCTTATGGCCCGAAAATCAAGTAACTCTACCCAGAGGCCAGAATTCTGGAGGGTATGCCTCGTATTTTTGAAATCGAGAATGTATTTGCATTTACTAGTTGAAAAGAAATATATATAAGGAATTGTATGGGACTAGATGTAAGGTAACTACGAACCAGTACAAAATCCTAGTGTGTTCTTTCCTTTTTACTTTTACTGCATTTACTTTTATCTGCACTTTGATTCTGTGATTGTTAATTACATCATTCCAGTAGAATCTTAAAGAATTTTAAAAATATTCATATAATCCATTAAACACTATTCACCCCCTCTTTAGTGTTAACTTAGCCTTAAGATCCCTATTCTGCTAATTCACCTTTGGTGTCAACGCTTTGGTTTTCAAAGTATACATCATCTGTTTTTTGAAAAAAAATAAACAGCTACCAACACTATTAATAGTACTGTTTGTAACATTATTAATACACTTGTTAGTAACTCATTTTTTGAAGGACAATTTGCTGCTAGACCTCTACTTTTTAATAGCAGTAATTACACATATTGGTTATGTATAATGAAAATTTATTTATAGTTAATTGGTTTGGACACTTGGAATATCACACAAACTGAGTACAATGAACCCGAAACTAATTTTGCACAGTGGAATGCTGAACAAAAAGCAGTTGCACAAAGTAACTCTCAGGCTATGAGTATGTTATTTTGTTCACTAGATAGAAATGAATTTAATAGAGTATCTATGTATAAGTATGCATTTGAAATTTGGGCAACTTTGCAAGTTACACATGAAGGCACAAGCAAAGTTAAACAGACCAAAATTTCCATGTTAACAAACCAGTTTCAATTATTCAAAATGAGTCCATGCCTAATATGTATAGTAGGTTCCAAGATATAGTACACTCACTTATTGCACTAGGTAAAAGTTTTTCTGAGGATCAAGTTAGAAAAACCCCCAATTCACTTTTTCCTGAATGGGATCAAAAGACTCTTGCAATCAAAGAGGGTAATAACATTAGCACTCTAAAAATTGAAGATTTAATTGGTAATTTAATGTCTTTTGAAGCACAAATGTAGGACAGGATAGAAAGCAAAGCAACAGAGAAGAAATCTATAGCTTTTAATGCAATAACGGATAATCTGGAATCAAATAGCGACGACGAAGAAGAAATTGCTTTCATGATAAGGAATTTTAGAAAATTTCTATAATATAGGAAGATGAACAATTTCAAAATAAACAACAACAAAAATCCATGGAATCAAAAGTGGAAGAGGAAATGACATTAGATGTTATAACTGCGACGATTCTGGCCATTTAAAACAAGACTGTCCACGACTCGATAAATTTAAAACTACACCAAACACCGATTCATCCAGAAAACGAAGAAGAGCATGTACTGCAACCTTAGACGATTTAGATACATTCTCAAGTGATAATGAATCAGATACAGAAATTTCTAAAATGTTCTTCACAGCAACATATAATTCAAAACAAAATAGTGAAATGGATCAGAAAAAGGTACGCTTTTAAATATCAAAAGTTTTAATTTCTTGAATTAATTTTTATGATTACTCTATTGGTTGTTAGGAATATCCTATAGATTAATAATAATACTGGTTGAATACTGTGCGATTATATTTTAAATTTAAATATTTTATATATTTTAATGATATACTAAAAATATAAAATATATTTAAAATAATGTTTAAAATTATTTTTCTATAAATATAATAACTATAAGTATAATAACTATAAATAGATATATATATATATCTATGTATATATATGTATATATAATAAAATAGGATATAGTTAAACAATAATCATTTTTGAAAAATTCAACATGTATGTCGACATACACCCCTAGCATATAACGATATACTTAGACATATTTTGAATTTCAAATTCAAAATTAGAATTTCCCTTCACCCTTTCACCAACTCATATGTTCTTAAAAGATATCTCATGACCAGAGAACATGTCCTTTGATTTTCTATTTGTTTACTCTATCTTCATCCATTCATTTTTCACTTTCATTGTAAAATTAAAAAATCGTAAACTCTCTTATCTCTTCAAGCTACTCCTCAATGGCATCTCAAGCAATACTGTGATGACCCGAATTTTCGAACTTGTCAAAATCACTGAAAACCTATCCGATTTAAAATACAAATGAAAACTACTGACTTAATACCTAATATCGTTTGATAAATATTTAACACTGCTAAATGTATAAGATACAACTTCAGTTTATACAATATATCAGAGGAATTTATTAATTCTACAAGGTGTGTTTAATATATATACTAATGTCTACAAATCTACCGCTGTGGACTCTGATGAGAGAGGCAACAATATCCTTACCTGCAAACCCAATAAACATGTCAATGTAGAATAAAATGATAAGCAGGAAAGATACATGAACATCAGACAACTAACAACCCATAAATATGAAAGGGTCGTATTATTTTTTGGGCTGCATCACTACCATTTGTGACTGCCTACGTACCCCTATCTAATTATTTACCCAATTAGATACGGGATCAAGCCAACATAGTTCCTTTACCATAAATATGACCCATGGAGCCTATGATGCAACGAACAAATATAAAATTTTCTAATTACATACTTAGGCTTAATCTTCATGTTTAGATTCTTCAAATCTAATTTACTTCATTTTATTCAAAAGCTCTTTGAAAAGAAAATTATCTCGTAAGACCTTGCCGCACATAAACACGATATGTTTTTACCTTATGACAACTTAAAACACTATATATGTAAAACAATTTAATATTATTTTTAAAGACATTCTTTGAAAACATTTACAAACAAACTTATAAATCTTAGCTGTAACGACACATAATTTCAGTCATTCGAATTTGAAGTGTTTAATTGATTTCAAATATTGAAAATTTAACTTTATATGTTAAACAACTTGAATTTCAATTATAATGGTTATTTGAATATTTGAAATTGTTTAATAATTAAACCTTGAATTTTATGTGAATGAAAATGATTTCGAAAGTGGTTAAAATTCTATTTGGATAAAAATGAAGATAGTAAACTTTTCAATTGAATTCAAAAGCGATTAAACTTGTTTTAATAATAACTCATTTTAATTAACATGTGAAAATAGCCTTTTGGGATACTGTATTGGATTTTGACAAAACCAGTGTCTTTGGAACCGTAATAATAAGTTATTGTATGTGGTCGAATTTCATGGCGATTGGACATAGCGTGTGGTTGTGCGAAGTCAAAACACGTAGAAATGAATTAAAGGAATTAATATATTATAACTGGGTTTGAAAATCTACCTTCTGTATATGATTGAATTAGGTCTCGAGTCTAGTTCCATTGTATTCGGAATAGGGGTACTTAGTAAAGTATGACAGGTGGCACGCCTTATCAGAGTTTGAGATTTCTGGATGGTTAGAGCTAAGTATTATTGAATAAGTTAATATGTACCCTAGCAATTCACCATACCCTACCCATGCCACAAGCCCATACCAGACCTATGCTCCCCACGTTCGACCTTACTACCCTTTCTACCTTATAATCGCGTTTGCACTAGAGAAAACAAGTTCATTTCCTTTTTAAATCAATCCCTCCAAATCCAACGACCTCTATTCGATTTGGCCTCTAGAGGCTGAATTGGGTCTCGACCCCAACTAGAAAGTAGTAGCTGATGTCAAGGAGGACTTAGTGGACGGTGGAGATCGACAGCGGGGGAGCGAAGTGGCGGCTAGGCTAGATTGATCAGCGTTGCAGTTTTAGGTTATTGCGGCCATTCGATGGGTTTTGGGGTGAGGTCTTCAACTAGAGAAGTGTAGAGGGAGATGAGAGTGAGGCACAGCCGAATTTTCATGGTGTGGTGTCGGGCGGTAGGAAAATGGAGATGAACATAGGCATTGAGATTCCGTTTTCGAGGCGATGGCAGCGACTTAGGTGATCGGACTGGTACCTTAGGGGGCAACGGTGCTTGGGCTTGCCGTAGGTGGCGGTGTACGGTGTTTGGGTGGCAAGAGGCAGCGAGGCGATGGGTTGAAAAGGGGCGGCTATTGAACATACGCAAGTGAGATTTATATATGAGAAGATGGATTAATTTGTAATAATGGTGATTAGTTTGATGATGTAATAGTATATATAATTATATTATTTAATTTATGAATCTTATTAATGCAATATCAAATTCATACGAGGTCAGAATCGAGCATGACGAGTTGCGTTACGTTCGTATCAACGATAACTACGACGTAGAGTTGGATTGGATGGACTTAGAGCTAGTTGAATTTTGCGCTAAATCGAATGTCGACATAGAGGAATCCAGAACGCCTCAATGACAACTAGAATAATTGTGAGTTAAACTCACCTTTTTGATTAAATAGTATGTTATATAGTTGATAATAATTGTTGATCGTATGTTTGGATGATTTACTATTTTATCAGTTGGTTTGGTTTTATTCTTGCCTCTGGAGCGGATGACCTTTTTATATACCTTCCTAGTAACGGATGACCTATATTATATGATTATATATCTGAGCGGTAATGCAGGGGAAGGTTGGAGGGATCTAACAGGATTCCACGCCATGGTTGATTTTGATTTCAATAATATTCCTGTTATATGAATTATTGAATATTAAACCTAATTGTTGTGCCTATTGGTTATGACATTGTTATTATGTTCAAAACTTAAAGCCTGTAGTAATAGAAAACCAATATCGATATTGGTAAAAAAATTGGATAGCTATTGGCCTCAAATTAGTAGTTTAAAAATACTATAAATTTCCATTTGAGTTTGAGTTGGTTTTTGAGGCAGGAAATGATTTGGAATCTGAATTAGGTTTCGGCAATATTTTATTTTAAAAGGGATTTAACTTATATTTTACTCCAGCCCTTTTATCTGTCTTCCCTAAGTTATTTATTATATTTAATATTGTTTTAAGATTATTTATATTTAATATTGTCTTAAGGTTATTTATATTTAGTATTGTTTTAAAGATTACTTATTGTTTTATGGTTATTTTTTGAAAATTTAATTATCAAAATAATTAATATGGCTTGAAATTCATAATACCGATTTATTATTAATGTTTTGGAAAAACTTTATTGCTATTTATAATAATGGTAAAGATTAATTATTATTGTTTATTTAACAATACTTTGACATTATTAATTATTATTTTTAGAATGTTTTGAAATTAGTAGTTATTATTTATTTATAACGTTTATTGTTAATAATTATTATTATAATAAGGTTTTAAAGTAAATGATTTTTATTTATTTATAAATGCTTTCAAGACTTATAAATAGAGGTTTGTAAAATGGTTTAAAGGCTTAAGGAATATTATTTACAAGGTAAAGGAGTTTCATAAATGGTTAGATATTTATAAACAAATTTTAGAAATGGGTTTATAGATTTATAAGAGGAGTATTGTAGTTAGTTTTATGGATTTATAAAGAGTTATAAATGATTTGAGAAATGGTTTATATATATTTATAAATGGTTTTTAGAGATTTATAAAATAATTTATAAATGGGTTTAGAAATTTATTAAGGGATTTATAAATGAATTTAGAATCGTATAAAAGGGGAATCTTTATCTATTTTGTGAATATACTTATATTGTTGAGATAAGTATATGGATGTTTTCCAAGTATTTAAATATAAGGGTTTGTGAATGAATCATTGTAAAAGTACCTTGATACAATTATTACAGGTGATTTTAATTAACGAAAAGATTAACAAAAATGAGGCTAGTGGTTTCTTATACGTTTAATCAATGTTGGTTTTCCCTATGGAATTAAATCCCTGATTTGGATGTTGTTATTCGATAGTTAAATAACTAACTATCGAATTTGGACCCAAAACGTAGCTTTGAAAATATCTAGGAGAAACACGTGAATTATGTGGCATAGTCGTCTCCGATGATGTTGTGTTGTGCGTATGAATCTCATTTCATTCTCTTAAGACAAATGATAAGGAAATTCATCCACTAACGGTTAGGGGGTGACCTCGGCTCTTACCGTTAACTGTTTGTTTCCTAAAGAACCGGGATTGAGTTTACCAAAAACTATCGGATGTTGTTTCCAAGAGACCGTGATCGGATATGTTATCCTAAAACCACTTCAATCCAACTCAAGCATTGCGAAGTGAAGACGTCCTGAAGATGATGGAATTGAAGACGGAGCTCATTTAAAGTGCAAACACTATTTGGTACTAATCCTGCGGGTGACTCCCAAAAGGGATGTTGTAGAAGTGGTGCCTTCGGTTATGTTTAGTCCAAGAACGAACTTGTATGGATAAATGCTGACATTGTATTGTTTCCTGGAGGGCAATATTAGCATTCCAAGTGGGAAATGCTACGTAAAAGGTAAAACGCAGCCTCAAGCCTTATCAATCGGGAATGACTAAAACATGGAAGATGCAACAGAGCTAAGTGGGTCGCTCCAAAGTAGGGTATGATCATCCCTATCTAGAGTCGATATTATCTCTCATTTGTATGCATCGTGGCCATTAACGGGGGGATGATCATGTGCGATACTACTAGTCAAGTGGTAGGATGGTTGTGTTGGCAAGGGACCCTGGCGAGGTCCTCAGTGTTATTTTATATAGAGATGCACCATTATATGCAATAGCCTGGTCATTGTATGGAATCCATTCTCTAATACGTGCCTTTATGGTTTTAGTTGTTTACCTATTATGCTGGAACTTAATTAATGTAACAATTTCGGTTATGATTAATAAGTTTTTTTTATCTTAGGCACTATTATAATATGAGAGAATTTCATGTGAAATGGTTTAGTTATTGTAAGGTAAAAACCCGTCCGTGTTTTCTCAAGCTGGTTTTTTAGACTAACTCGGGTGTTATTTTGTTATAATGCTCGGGTCAGACCGAGCATATTTATAGATTGCTATGGATGCAAGCTTAGGAGATGAGCTGGAGGTCCAAGACGTATCTACAGATTTCTTTGTGTTTCACTGTGTTGTCCGTTGGTTGGAATTATTAGCAAATTGTAAGGACAGACTGTTATAACTGTCCAGGCTAAAATAGGTTAGTGTATGTATAATGCAGTTCTATTTCTTTGTAAAGATCTGTTTCATATTATATATTATTCGTTCACGTTAAGATTCTGTGTTGTTTAGTTCTCTTCTTCCTTCCTTCTTCTTTCCCCTGCAATTGGGTTTTCCAACATTCGATTGCTCGGCACGCAATACAGTAAAAGTATTAGTGTCAATTTTCGAGGGTTGAAAATCTCGTTTGTTACATTTGTAATCAGAGCCCAAGGTTAAGTGAGAACCTTGGGTTGGCTGGGGTAACTCATTAACAACTAAGGTAATGGAAAGCCTTATTTTGAGTTTGAGGGTATATATATGAGCGCTTATTTATTAGTGATATAAAAATGTTTCATATTGTGTTGGTTGATTGTTGAGTAGCTTACGGATTCTGGTCAATACGAGTAATTAACATTATTGATAGGGAGCTCTAAACACTTGAACAGAGCAATCCGACATAGTATTGTTTTGTAATTGGGTAAATGAAATAATTTTACCTCGATTATATTTCATATACAAAGGAATAAATTTTCAGTATATATGGTGTGTTTGGCTGTTAGTGAATGATAATATTTGATTATTACCATTTGTTGTTTATTGTTTGTGTTTTAACAAAAGTTATTATTATAGCGAAAACAAAGATAAACAATTAAGAAATGGTTTTATATAACCAAAGTGAAATTATATATATAATAAGGAAAATTGATAAATATGATTTGTAAATAAAATGGATTTAAAACAGGAAATTTGATAATTTAAACCATATTGATTTTGGAAATTGTTTTTAAAAGGTTTGGAAGAATAATAACAGTATTATTTTGAAAATATTTTGATTTGAAATATTTCAAAAGGATTTAAAAGAGATAGAAAGTACTGAACTCACTTCGATCGGTGGAAAATAATTTTGATGATGACTATAGCATCGTCAATGTTCATTTTCGGGTTTCCAAGAAAGGAATAGCTACCATAAGAAGTTTTTTAGTAAACCAAGTTTTGATATAAATTCCAAATACGATTGTTATACCAAAAAAGATATATTGTATTATGTATGATTTCAAGATAGAGTTGAAATAAAACAAAGTGTTTAAATTCTGAATTTTTTTATCTAAGTATATTGATGAAGATAAAAGAAATAAGTTTTACAATTTATACATTTCGAGGATTAGTAGGTAAAACAGAAATTTTATATTGGTTGAGTATGAATGTTAAGAAAAAATTGAAATTTGAAAATTAAATGAATGAAATAAAATTTAACTTAAGTTAAATGAAATGATTTGCTAAATAAAATTGATTGTGATTTGAAATGAATTAATGAAATTGAGTAATGAAATGAGTTAAACGAAATTGAATTTGATTTGAATTGAATTAAACGAAATGAACTAATAAATTGAGTATGAACTTAGGTATTGAAGTGATAATAAACATTAGTGGTGTTGTATAAAATGTTTTTAATAAACTTAAGTAAATTTTGATGAAATGGTTCCTAGGTGTTATTAGTATTAAGAGAAATATAGTAAGTAATAAATGAATGCGAATAAAGCAATGTGAATAATGATTATGAATAACTGAATGTAAATAAAAGAATTTGAATAATGAGAAACGAATTGAAATAAATACGTTAGTTTTACGTATATTATTTTATTCGCATAACTGTTTAATCCTGATTCGAATATACGATTTCGGGATGATATACATCGGCCTGATTTTCTCAACGGTGCACACCGAATACAAATTTTTGATTGATTCTGGATTTTCTACCATAGTATATGGCTATGGAAGGAGGATGACGATTTCTATTCAAGGAACCAGATCTGGGTTCGCATTATAGTGGTCGTGTGAACGATACTAGTTCTAAAGCGAAATTGAGTGATCGAGCGAGCGATTGGATTTGATATTGCATACATTTGGTATGTGTACATCGTACGGGCTTTAAGAAATTAAACGTTGACATTGAAAAATGTAAAATTGATATGCGTATGAATTAATTGAATAAGTATTATTTGGTTGATGGTTTCTCTAGTTGCATTTGTTACATTTTCCTATGGTGATTGTATAGTATGCTATATATTGATATTACTTTCTATATACTTGTTCTCATTGGTCGTTGATTGATTAGTAGGTGCGGATGGTGTATGCTTCGTATTTGGAGCTCGCTTTTGCGTTATATTGATTGTATATGCTTGCAAATGCTAATAAAAGGTACACATATCGAATTACATATCGTATTATTATATTTTTTCCTATGGGATGCCTTATCCTTAAAGATGAGACGTATATTTGTGATTATAAGTGTATTGTGAATTTTTTTGATCGAACCACGAAAAGAAGGCGCTGGCAAAACTTACCGTAAATTTAAGGCGTTAGAAATTTTTTGAAAATTTTGAAAAAATTTTGATAACTAAAATTTGGTTTTGAGTTATAACTTGGAATGAACGAATGGATGGAAGTTAGTTAGTATAGGTGGGTGAATTTAAAAGACATAGAAATTTGGTAATCTATTTTCAACTAATTGATTTTGAAAAGTTAATGGGTTTGTGGCATTTTTCTTACGTTGGCAATTTCGAGGATGAAATTCTTTTAAGGGGGAAGAATGTAACGATACAGAATATCAGTCATTCGAATTTGGAGTATTTAATTGATTTCAAATATTGAAAATTTAATCTTAAATTAAACAACTTGAATTTCAAATATAATGGTTATTTGAATATTTGAAATTATTTTAATAATTAAATCTTGAATTTTATGTGAATGAAAATGATTCCGAAAGTTGATTAAAATTCTATTTGGGTAAAAATGAAGATAGTAAAATTTTGAATTTGAATTTAAAAGCGATTAAACTTTTTTAATAATAGTTAGTTTTAATTAACATGTGAAAATAGCCTTCTGGGACACTATCTTGGATTTTGTCGAAACCAGTACCATTGAAACCGTAATCATGAGTTATTGTATGCCGTCGAATTTCACGGAAATTGGATGTAGCGTGTGGTCATGCGAGGTCGAAACGCATAAAAATTAATTAAAGGAATTAATATAATATAACTGGGTTTGAAAATCTATCTTTTGTATATGATTGAATTAGGTCATGAGACTTGCTCCATTGTGTTTAGAATAGGAGTATTTAATATAAAACGCCAGGCAGCACACATCAATCGGAGTTTGGGATTTTTGGACGATTAGGGCTAAGTATTATTGAATAAAATAATATGTACCCTAGCAATTTCATCATATCCTACACATGCCATAAGCCCATACCAGACCGATGCTCCCCGCATTCAACCTTACTTCCCTTCCCTCTTTATAAACGTGTCTCATCAGAGAAAACAAGTTCGTTTTCTTTTTAAATCAATCCCTCCAAATCCAATGGGCCTCTATTCGATCTGGCCTCTGAGGGCAGAATTGGGCCTCGACTCTAACTAGAAAGTTGTAACCGATGTCAAAAGGGACTTAGTGGACTGTGGAGATTGATGGTGGTGGAGCGAAGCGACGGCTAGGCTCGGTAGATCTGCGCTGCTATTTTTGGGTTATTGCGACCACCCAAGGGGTCTTTGGGTGAAATCTCCAACTAGAGAAGTATGGAGGGAGGTGAGGGCAAGGCACGACCAAAGTTTCGTAGCATGGCGTGGCATTTGGTGGCGGGAAAAAAGAGATAAGCATGGGTGTTTGGGTTCCGTTTTCGAGGTGATGGCGTCGATTTAGGTGATCCGATCGACGGTGTAGGGTGCAGCGGAGCTTGGGCTTGCCACTGGTGGCGGCAGCAAGGTGTTAGGGTGGTTGAAGGCGACGTGGCGATGGTTTGAAGGAAGCAACTGTTGAACGTACGCGAGCGAGATATATGTATGAGAAGATGGATTAATTTGTTAATAATGATAATTTTTTAATGACATAATTAGTATGTATAATTATATTATTTAATTTATGAATATTATTAATGCAATAACAAATTCGTACGAGGTAAAAATCGAACGTGACAAGTTGCGTTACATTCTTATCAACGAGAACTATGACATAGAGTTGGATTGGATGGATTTGGAGCAAGCTGATTTTCACACTAAATCTAATGTCGTTCGATTTTGATGGAATCTAGAACGCCTCAATTAAAAATGAAATAATTATGAGTTAAACTCACCTTTTTAGTCAACCAATATGTTATATAGTTGACAAAAATTGTTGATTGGATGTTTTGATGATTTACAGTTTTATCAGTTGGTTTGGTTTTATTCCTACCCCTGGAGAGGAAGAGCATTTTATATAGCCGCTTAGTAACGGATGGCCCATATTATATGATCATATATATAAGCTTTAACGCGGGGGGACATGTTGCAGGGATCAACAGGATTCCATGCCATGGTGGATTTTCATTTCAATAATATTCCTGTTATATGAATTATTAAATATTAAACCTAATTGTTGGCCCTATTGATTATGACATTGTTTTATGTTCAAAACTTAAGCCATGTAGTGATGAAAAATCAATATCGATATTGGTAAAACATTGGATAGATATTGGCCTCAAATTAGTATTTCAAAAATACTATAAATTTCCATTTGAGTTGGAGTTGGTTTTTGAGACAGGAAATGTTTTTGAATCTGAATTGGGTTTTGGAAATACTTTATTTTAAAGGGATTTAACTTCTATTTTACTCCAACCCTTTTATTTGTCTTTTCTAAGTTATTTATTTATATTTAATATTGTTTTAAGATTATTTATATTTAATATTGTTTTAAAGATTACTTAATGTTTTAAAGTTACTTTTTTGAAAAGTTGATTATAAATAATTGATATGGCTTGAAATTTATAATAATGATTTATTATTAATGGTTTGGAAATAAATTATTACTATTTATAATAATGGTATAAATTAGTTATTATTGTTTATTTAACAATATTTTAAAATTATTAATTATTATTTTTATGATGATTTGAAGTTAGTAATTATTATTTTATTTATAATTTTATTATTAATAATTATTATTATATATAAGGGGTTTTGAAGTAAATGGTTTTTATTTATTTATAAAAATTTTCGAGACTTATAAATAGAGGTTTATAAAATGGTTTAAAGGCTTGAGGAAGATTATTCATAAGGCAAAGGAGTTTTATAAATGGTTATATATTTATAAACGAATTTTAGAAATGGGCTTTTAGATTTATAAAAGAAGTACTGTATTATGGATTTATAAAGAATTATAAATGATTTGAGAAACTGTTTAGAGATGTTTATAAATGGTTTCTAGAGATTTATAAAATAATTTATAAATTGGTTTAGAAATTTATTAAGGGATTTATAAATGCTTTAGAATTGTATAGAAAGGGAATCTTTCTCTATTTTGGGAATATACGTATGCCGTTAAGATAAGTATATGGATATTTTTCAAGTATCGAAATATAAGGATTTGTGAATAAATCTTTGTAAAAGTATTTTGATACAATTATTACAAGGTGATTTCAATTAGTGAAAAGATTAATTAAAAGGAGGCTAGTGGTTACTTTTGTGTTTAACCACTGTTGGTATTCCCTATGGAATTAAATTTCGAATTTGGAAGTTGTTATTCGATAGTTAAATAACTGACTATCGAATTTAGACCCAAAACGTAACTTTGGAAATATTTAGGAGAAACACGTGAGTTATATGGCATGGTCATCTCCGATGATGTTGTACTATGCGTATAAAAATTATTTCCTTCTCCTTAGATAAACGCCGAGGAAATTCATCCACTAACAGTTAGGAGGTGATCTTCGTTCTTATCTTTAACTGTTTATTTCATAAAGAACCGGGGTTGAGTTTATCGGAAACTACCGAATGTTGTTTCGAAGAGACCGAGATCAAATATGTTATTCTAAAACCAATTCGATCCAACTCAAGCATTGTGAAGTGAAGACATCCTGAAGATGATGGAATTGAGGACGGAGCTCTTTTGAAGTGCAAGGTCTATTTGCTACTAATCCTGAGGGTGATTCTCAAAATGAATGTTGAAGAAGTGGTGCCTTTGGTTTCATTTAGTCCTTGAACGAGCATATAAGGATGAATGCTGGTATTGTATTGTTGCCTGGAGGGCAGTATTAGCATTCCAAGTGGAAAGTGCTATATAAAATGTAAAACATAGCCTCAAGCCTCATCAATCAGGAATGACTAAAACATGGGGTATGCAGCAAGGCTAAGTGGGTCGCCCCCAAGTAAGGTATGATAATCCTTATCTAGAGTCGATATTATCTCTTATTTGTTTGCTTTGGAGCCATTAACGGAGGGGTGATCATATTCGGTACTACTAGTCAAGTGGTAGGCAAGTTCTGTGTTGGCAAAGGATCCTGCGAGGTCCTCGGTGATATTTTGTCTAGATATGCACCATGATGGGCGGTACCCCAGTAGCTCAATCATTGTATGAAATCAATTCTCCAATACATGCCTTTACGGTTTTAATTGTATACCTATTATGCCAGAATTTAATTAATGTAACAATTTCGGCTATGATTAATAAGTATTTGTATCTTAGGCACTATCATAATATTATAGAATTTCACATGAAACGGTTTGGTTATCGTAAGGTAAGAACACGTCCGTGTTTATATGCGGCCTGGTCTTAGGAGATACTTTTGATTTCAAAGGTTTTAATAACTCTAACATCCAGTTGGGTGTGCATTTTTCTCACGCTGGTTTACTAGACTGACTCGGGTGTTATTTTAATATAATGCTCGGTTTAGAGCGAGCATATTTACAGATTGTTGTGGATGCATCAGAGCTCAGGAGGCGAGTTGAAGGTCCAAGATGTATCTATATATTTCTTTGTGTTCTGCTGTGTTGTCTATTGGTTGTAATTTTCGGTAAATTGTAAGGACATGCTGTTATAACTGTCTAGGCTGAAATAGGTTAGTGTACTTTGATTGGTGTATGTATATTATAGTTTTACTTTCCTTTAAAGGTATGTTCCATTTTATATATAATTTATTTCGCGGTGAGATTCTGTGTTGTTTAGTTCTCTTCTTCCTTCCTTCTTCTTTCACCTAACAATTGGGTTTTTCGACATTCGATTGCTCGATACGCAATACAGTGAACGTATTAGTGTTGATTTTCGAGAGTTGAAAGTCCTGGTTGTTACATTAGCTGAAATGCTTGCATCTTATATTTCAGTATTTGCACGACTAAGTCCCGTATGTTGAATTAAGAACGACCTATTCAAAAAGTATAATATCTGAATAGCATGAAGTATTACATCACCCTGCCGTCACCGACCTATCCAAGATCCCGAGTATACACCACACAATTTAAACCCGATGTTATAGTAGGCAAAAAAAATTCATATCTAGAAAGATGATTTCGTACCCTGGTGGTAATGAGCCACTTAGCCTTAAAGCATCCCTTGTTTTACTATTCCTGGATGTGAGGCTTTGAGGTAACGATTATCTTTCATATAGCACATACTTCACTTGGAATGTCACTTTTCCATTCCTTAATCACACAATTGATTTCTAAAAACGTATAACTCCTGAGCTCGTACGTCTCGGGTAAGGGTGTTAAGCTAAGAGAAGTTGCCTTCTCCGCCACTAAACAGATGATACGTTCATAGAGATCAATCAATATGATCTAGAAATGCAACGTCAAACATTCATTTATACAAGTTGTCTAAGAATAGGACAAAATGAAGGCATTTTCCTACTACATCATGTCGGGCATTACCCTTAGGATTAGTAGCGAGTTAGTTCTTGCATACGAAGATTTCAGAACGAAGGGACCACTGCCATTTATTTATTTCAAGGATCATTCCAAAATTATCAACAAGAAGTCCTTTCGTTATGAAGATCTTTGCCTCTAAAATCAAGGTCTTCAATATATATTTTCTTCAATTTCGAAACGTAAATTGGTTCGAAGTGGTTTTTAGATAGAAATTACCCAAATTCGATCTCGGTTCCTTCGAATCAATTATCGATAAAAGGATGTTTTAAAAGTTGGTGATTATCGTTTGATTTATTCATTTCTTTTTATCGAAAAATATCTTCGAGAAATATATATGTATCTTTAAAACGTTCTTGTTGGTATATATTGAATCATTAAACCACTCTTTATTAAATTCTTTGGTTTAATAAACCCTTTTTAAATTGGAATAATTCCAATACAATTTATTTAGGAAAATATTTCCAAATTATTTATTTAAAACTTAACAAAGATTTCTTATTTTCAAAACATAACTTTTTAATAAGTTGAAAATGTGTTATCTAAGATGGTAAATCCAAACTGTTTTAAATTTGAAAATTTTAATCTTTTATATCAACTCGTTTTCGACATTTCAACATTGTCTATCCCTCGCCTAGGGGAGGCCAGGTGAGCCTGGCACTGATTGCTCTTGAAAATCTCCATGGTTAAAGCACCTCACCCAGATCTCATGATTAGAAAAATCAGGGTACTCAATCGGCTTATTAGAGCCAAGATTAAAATATTTGCATATAACAGCTTTTACTTAATTCATTTATTTGAATTCTTTTAAATAAATTATAAAATCTTCAAATCATCTTTAAAATACTTAATTATTTATATAATATATTTATAAAAGATTAGGGAAAAATTGTAAAGTTTAAATATATTTTAATTGTTATTGAAAACCGCCACAAAAAAGTGCTGCGGATAGCAACGAATAGTGTTTTTGAAATTATCTTAATCAAAACAACTTTTATATTATTCGAAAACTTATTTGTATAACTAAAATCTCTTTTAAAATGTTTTAAAAGATTTTTCCATATTTCTAAAACATTTAAAAATATTAAATTTAAAAAAAATTCCTTTTTGGTTTTCAAATTCCAAAGCCGCGATTATTTTGTAAACTTGTTTTGCTTATATTTCAAAATCTACTAACTGAAATCTCGATCGTTTTCTTCTGTTTGAAAATTATGGATATAATAGTTCATAAAAAAATTATCACAAATAATTTCAAGCTATATTCCACTTTATATACTCATTTAAATTTTACGGCACGAAATCGCAAACTACCGTTACGCGATGCGCCTAGTTTTGAATTGTTTTTCATTTTTTTTTCCAAACTTCACCAAATTTGTTTCTAGTATTTATAAAACATTATTAAATCATTTTAAACCATTTTCAAGAGGTTTAACATTTCATATATACCATTTCATCAATAAAAGGAAAGTGACTACCTTTGTGATTTTCGACATGTATTTAACGTGAGTTGTTAATGAAATCAAACAATCATATTAAACTACCAAACATGATTAAAAATCATCACAACCAAGCATAGCAAACAATATTATATCATCCAATATATATACAATACTATAAATGGAGTTATCCCACCCACTTCCCGATCCAATTCTTCCTACCAACATTCAAATGAATCGACACTTCACTAAATCTTCACTAAAACAACTCCACCACCCTCCTTGCTCTCGACCATCCTTCCTCCACTACCATAGCTTATAGTACAATGGTCTAGGGTCAAAGAGCTTGACCATTGAAAAAATAAGAGGTCTTTAGTTCACAAGATTTGGACCCAAAAACAAGTTATCTTCTCTTAGCGTTTTGACTATGTTGCGCTCAAAATTTGGAAAAGTTGTCAGTTGTAAAGTTATTGAAAATTCTTTTATCTGCTATTCTAAAAAAATAATTGCTTAATTCTGAGTGGTTTTGAGGGAGATATGGTTAGAAGAAGTAGAGGTATCCTCGGATTCACAAAAATCAAACCCGAGAATACACTTGAAAGAGAGGGGATTTTGACATAGATAATCTCAAAACTGAAAGAAGTGGTGGACATAAAAGTTGTAGCCACTCCAATTCTATATGATCTAGAAAACATAATATCTTCATTTGGATCTGTTTTGAGGAAGTTAAGATCAAAATAAAACGAGGTATTCTCATCCTTAAAATCTGGGCCCGAGAATGGACTGGAAAGAAGTGCGTTTTTGACATAGCTAAGCCCAAATCGGAAGAAGAGGTACACATTAAGGCTGTAGCCACTAGAATTTCCATGGTTTGAAAAAAAGAATTTATCCATTTGGTTCAGGTTTGTAGAAGTTATGGAAGATCGAAAAAGAGCTAATAAGGTGGGTATTTATAGCTAAGTTCACCAAAATATCCACAAACATCATCATGAGCTATCACCTCAACATCACCTCCACCTACCACATCCCTCTTACACTGTCCTAGGACGGCTAGAAGTCACCTCAAGCATAGGCAAGGCCAGGTCACCCTTGGATGTGACATTTGATGTGATAATGTTGATAATTACCTTAGATATTTTAAGTGTTTTCGCTCTCCACCATCATTACCCCTATGTGCCACCTCCTCCTTTATCATCACCTAGCATGGCTGCCTCCTTCCACTACCTCCTAGGCATGGCTAACATGACCCCCTCTAATGTGCGTGTGATGATGGTACTACTTAGATGTGTATTGTTGACTTAAGCTTGTTTAAGTGTTAATGAGTTATTAGAATATCTTATATATTTTTGATTTTGTACATAATTAGTATATATGTATATATCTGTGTGCATGTATACTTTTCCATTGATGTGTACATGGATATGTGCATATGTATTTTACATTTAATCCACAACGTTGCATAACTTCTGCATGTTGAATCGTTACGGATCCCGATTTCCGGTCACATTTTCATTTCCTAGTTAATAAATATATATTTGTAAATAAAGTTTGAAAACTAATTTCTTATTATTAATTAATTAATAAAAAAGATCCAATTTGAATTATAAAACCATATAAATCAATATTGAGCAATTGTTTTCAAAAAGCATTTTTGTATCGATAAACCGATAACGATTTTCCGTATATTTTCAAATTAATGATATATCTTTATAAAACCATTATAAATGATTTATTATCATGTTAAAACTAATTAAAATGAATTATTATCATTTTAAAACTATTATTTGAATAAATATTCTTATTTACTATCATTCTAAACAATATTATTTGTATTATCAACTTTTTATTTGAATATTTTAAAAATAAATATAATTTATCAAAGTGATAAATTTGCGGGTAATTACAAATGCTAAGGAAACCATGAGGTTTTTTAAGAAAATAAAAGATTATCTTTTTAATGATCAAGAAGCCATGCAAGCCTATATTGAGTATATATCTTTTGGAAAAGCCTTTCCCGAAAGATTTGCTATTTCTGGAGATTTTTCTACTTATGATCTTTCTAATATTTGTTTGAAAAATGAAATTCTTAGTTTAATTGATGCTTCTCAAAATAATTTTTTTTGTTATCCAAAATTGGCGAATATATCTTACGCAAATTTAAGAGGAAAGTATATGATGGAAGAGAAGGAGAAGTATGGAATAGTGTCAAGGGGAGATGAATTATTTTAAACTGTGAACTTTTGGGTCACATTCTTAGATGCAAATCTAGTGGAATGACCTTTTAACTTTTCAAATTGATTTTCAAAATTGTGAAGAATCCATAATATTTTCGAAAGTGATGATGATTTTTAATTTGAAAACAAAACCTTGCGTCCAAAAACAAGAACTTTAAGCCTTCTTTTGCAACAAAGTATTACTCCTAGAATGGGTAATTATAATAACTTGACACAAAACATTTTGAAAGCTCTTTTCGCCATTTATGGTCAAAATGACATAAATTGGTCTCAAGTCATTTATGATGAACTTTTTCCTAAAAATCTTTCTAAACATGAAAACACACCATATCATGAAGTGTATCTTACTCATGTTTTCAATTATTTTAGTATTGACCTTAAAGGAGAGGAAACAATTCCTCAAAAAATATTTGACAATGTCAACATTTCATTTATGCATATTTCACCATTTTTTGAGTCTTATGAAATGCTTGTAGAGAAGGAACAAATGTTGGCTTGGGAAGAGGAGCATGCAATAAGAGAAGAGCAGGAAGAGGAAGAGGAAGGGGAGGAAATGGAAGTTGAGAAGGAAGAACAAGAAGAGGAGGAGGATACTTTCTTAGAAAGAATCAATATGTCACCTAATCCATCCAACAAATTTCTTAAAAATCAAGAGAAGATCAATCACAGTCAAAGAAAGCTTAAGAAGTCATTCTTAAAGAGTTTACCCCATTTTCCAATAAAAATGGAATAAATTCTTTGGAAAGATCGCCCGCAAGCTTGGTGGTTTTTCTTCATCTTCATCCACATCTTTCTACTTGTTTGTTTAAGCTATCTTTGTATTTGGATTTTCTAGTTTTAAGTTTATGTTGAATCTCATGTATCTTTCTCTTATTCCTTGTACTCATTCTTATTATCAATGAACATTCTATTTCTTGCTATTATACATTGTCAATTATCTCTGGAAATTCATACAAGTATAATAGTATAGGCCAAAATAATAGATTGTAAAATAAAGTAATTCTGAAAAATAAATTGCATATGTCGACATACGCAAATCATGTATATCGACATATAACGACCAGTTTTCAAAATAAAAATTAGAAAAATAATAACTACCAAACACCAATTTATTTCAAATGACTTCTTACCTCATTATATACCTATTCACTCCAGAAATCATTATTTTAAGTCTCTATATATACTCTTTTTCATATATAAACTTATCTCTTCAATAATGGCTTCCCCACATCCAAAACTTTACGAAAACCTCGAACAAACTTCTGATTCATTCAAGAACATTCTTTCATCCTAGGAAACCAAAGGCACTTAGAATTGGGTCAAATGCAGATGATCAAGGAGCAAGAAAGGCATTTCGATGCGATCCAGTGGATGATTTATGGCGTTAACAAAGATGAAATTGTAAGATCTCCTACTAGGAGGCCCAAAACTAACGGCTACGAATGCTGTAGTCATCTATAATTATTAATCCTCGACGGCCAAATACGGTGATGTTAGATACATTGGTATAGTAGAAACACATGAATATGGAAAAAATTAAAATATCAAACAAGTTCCACATTCCATTCCAAAACATTTCAAATTCATTACATAATCCCAATACGAGAACCATGTTCAGAGATAATATATTTATTGCAACATATGCCAAGAGCGACATATGAAGATGCCATCTTGGATGATTAGAGTATGTATAGGCAATTAGACAACTTTTCCTTTACAATAACAACCAAGCGGAATGAAAATAAAAGAGAATTCTAGATAGCTATCATGCCTCCTACACGTCTCCGGAAGCTTATTCGTCTAAAGAAATACCAGAAAACCTCAACTCTCAAACTACTCAAAATCAATCGAGTACCCGAGAGTTTAAGGTAAAAACATAAACTTCGAGTTAGACATAAAGCCTGATACGAATAATAATTTACCATCTCAAACCATATCTACTGAGACCACGTCGCTTAGCGGAATGGGTTTCCCCCTCACTAGTATCTTAAAACCTTTATAAAACCATATACTGTGCTCCTACATCCATAATGGTTAAAACATCTCAAAATAATATGAGGATATACAGAACAAGTAAATCAATTCTTGATTACTCATCCCCATTCATTCTGACTAACTGTCTTATTTATAGTTTCTAGAGTCACTATTAACCTATTAGTTTTCATGGGCTGACTAATAACCTATTTAATGCCTATGGGCTCCCTGTCCAGTTTCATAGTTTTCATGGGCATACTATTAACCTGTTTAAATTTATGGACTCTCTGCCCTATTGCATAGTTTTCATGGGATCACTAAGAACCTATTGGCCGCTACCAATAACATCATTATTTCATGGGTTTTCCCTGCACCTATTGGCAACTCCAATAACTCTCACTTATCCTAGTTTTCATGGGTTGACTAGGAACCTATTGACGTCTATCAATAACTCAATCCAGATATAGTTTTCATGGATTCACTACAAACCTATTGGCCCTTGCCAATAACTCTTCCCAATTCACAGTTTTCATGGGTTTGCTATTAACCTATCTACCTGACAACTTCATCTATACACAGTTTTCATGGGTTTAGTAT
Organism: Allium cepa; assembly: GCA_030765085.1. NCBI lineage: Eukaryota > Viridiplantae > Streptophyta > Magnoliopsida > Asparagales > Amaryllidaceae > Allium > Allium cepa. The sequence continues at coordinate 899,884,552 of CM060937.1, read as the reverse complement.
GAACCTATTGGCCTCTGCCAATAACTTTTCCTAAACATAGTTTTCATAGGTTTGCTATGAACATGTCCATCTGAAAACTTCAATATTTATCATCCTACATTCTGGTCTACCTGATCTCCTAGATGTAATTATACTCATTCGAGAGTTAATTAAAATTATATTCACTACTGGATCAACCTAGTTGGTTATTCTACCCTTTCCAAAATACAGTTATGGGTCCATTACAATGTGAATATGTACATATATGAAGAAGAAAACATAATAACTTGGTTAATCCCTTTAACCTATTAATCAAAGAAAACTTCTTCAAAAACTCCATACTTAAAATCATTTGCAAAACTCTTTATTTATGCCATGGTTTTTCTTTAAAATGAGGTTGGGTTATTTGTTTTGAAAACTAAGGTTTTCGAAACCTTCAAAACTTTACTTTCGACCTCACTGGATAACCTCCTTCGAGAGCATATAAATCTCTTTTCAAAACATTAGGCCCCTGCCTTTCGAAACACTTTAAAACCTCTCTTTCGAAACCTTTCGAATGTAATAAAGTATTACTTATTAATTCTTAGAAGCATAGCTTTGAAACCATTGAAAGTACCACTTTCGAAACCTTTGAAGTGCCCCTTTTGAAATCTTTGGGTTTATATTTAAAATATCATTTGGGTCAAAGTGAATATAAATGAAAATATTCTTTCGAAACCGTTCTTTAACATATAAAAGTATAGGGGGAAACTTGATGGCGTCAGCACCGCCCTTTCGAAAGCATAAATCATTTAGGTGAAACACTTAAAGGTTGGCTTCGAAACCCCTTTCGAAGCAATTGCCTTTGAAACCATTAACCCCTTTTTGAAAGCTATAAGAAGTGGCTTATATTTTATAAAACAAAGAGTGCCTTCTGAAAGCATTGATATCTTTATTACCTTCGAAAGGCATAAGATTGCAGAAGGGTTTCGACTTGGTCGAAACTACCCCTTCCGAAAGCTAAATTTGAAAACTAAGTGGCTCTGTCGGAAGCTACTACTTTAAACAACAAGGCGGCAACTCTCTTTCGAAACCTATTTAAAAAACCCTTTAGAAAGCATCTATTTCGACCCATTCGAAAGAATTAATAAAACAGGCAAGCGCTTTTCTAAAACAAAACAAGCGTTTCGGCCTCATCGTAAGCTATATTTCGATACCATCCCTTTCGCCTTTCTCCAATCCACTTCATACCAACAATGTTGATATCGTGTGTACTGGTTTTGACATAGTTGATTTTGATTGAGTAGGTTTCGAATTGATTGAAGAGGGGAGCTCTGGGTCGAAAGGCTCTTCTAAAGGAGGCGAAACCTACTTATATGGGGTAAAGGTCGTTTTAACCAAATAAAGTAATCTCTTTATAACTAACTTGCCTATTTGTAAACATTTGATTGGTTGCCTTAACTTTTCAAATTATTTTCCAAATAATTGCCGCACAATTCAGGTCTAAACAAAGATGAATTTTAACAAATAAGCTCTTCCATTAAGCTAAACAATTAATCATTTAGGTCCTCCTTTTTAAAATCATTTAATTTCCATAATAAATCTCTTAGTAAAAATCACCAAAAATCACAAAAATCACAAAAATTCGCTTTTAATATGTTATCTAACCTATAATAGTTTCAGACCCAAATTCATCATATAATATCCAAAATTAATTTTTGAACCCAAGTAACCATATTTTCCTTTGAAAATTCATAATAACTTTTCCATAGCTTGGAAAATTATAAAAATTAAAATCCAACTCCAAAATCATGTTCACTATAACAGATGAATTTCTCATGGAATTCTAAATTAATATCATACGATTTTACCCTTAAAACCGTGTTAAATCATTTTCAAACAAACACGTTTGAATATAACAAATCTTAAAACCAAGCATATCATCAAAAATCATCATATTGGATTTAATCTTAAACCCGAAAATAAATGATCATATATAAGCAAAATAGAGATGGTATAAATTTTTATTCACCTTGATTAAGATAAGGAGATTGGATTGTGATTAATTTCCCCAAATTTAATTCAAGTTTAACTAAATTTTATTTAGCCAACTTAAATTCATTCCACTTCCTTTACTATAAGAATTGAATTCCATTCAATGTTATTTATAATGCAACTGAATTTTAAATTTCAATTCAATCCAAATTTAACTCAATTCCATTTAATCAAAGTTAAATCCAATTCGGTCAAATTCTATTTCACCATTCAATTTAAATTTTTACTTTCTAATATATAAGTCTTAAAACTTATTTACTAACTCAAGTCCATTCACATCTTATAATTTTTATATTTTCTTCACCTTATTCAATTTATGTTTCATCTTGGATTTAAATTTTGAATTCACCATACCGTTCAACTATTTCTCACTTGTGATTACAATTCCATTTTACTTGGGTTTACAATCTGATTTTCTGTTCTTAAGTTCACTAACTTATTTATTTAAAAGCTTATATTGCTCATTTAATCCATTTACATCTTATAATCACAATTCCAAATTATATATATATATATATATATATCACTGAATTCTTGAGGTTACAAATTTTCTTCCAATTTAATTCTTTGCATCAATTTTAAATCCACAATTTCAGATTATAAGTATAACACTTAATAGCTTATGGGTACAATTTATCACACAATGACCCACAATTACAAAGTCATTTTACATTTCAATTTAACCTAAATCAATTTTATTCTAAGTTCAATTTATTTAACTTATCCCAAGTTAAATTCAAATTTTCTATTCACTTCCATTTACTCAAGTTAAATTTTAATTCCAGAATTAAAATTTTCATTTCCTTCTTATTAATATCATCTTCACTTAATAAATTCAATAGTTGATTCATTTTAACTTTCACATTATTTAAATAGAATTTTTTTCCAGAAGTCAATTACCTAGTTTATTTCAAAACCATTTTGAAATAAAAATCAACATATCCCCACTTGGTATATCAAATCAAATCTCCGAATTCCAAATAACTTGTTTGTACCAAAACAAATTTCCCCATTTTGAAATTCCTACATCACCTTGTACATCAAACAAATCTAAACAGATATCATATCCAATTACTATGGAAGCAATCCATCACTTTAGAAACTCGAAAATGAATTCTAATGATGTGGCCATCATCATCAGGATTATTTTTCAGCGACTGAAGTGAGTTCAGTGCTTCCTTACTTTCACAAATTCATTGCAAAACAATTCTCATTTAGAAATACTTCCCAAAAATAATACTCCATCATTGCCTTCAAACATTTTGGAAGACATTTCAAACATTCCCAAGATTTTAAGTTTCCAAACTTTTGTTTTCATTACATTTAAAATCCTTTTCAAAATTTCCGGGATTTAAATTATGGTTTAAATTCAAATTTAGTTATTCTCCTTTTGTATAATTTATACTTATAGAATTTTATTTGGTTATAACCATTTCAAATTTTAGATCAATTTTAGATTCTTATTTGATTAAGATATCCACATCCAAACAATCAAATATATATAATAATTTCAGAAAATTATTTCCTTTATATCAAAATATAATTTTGGTTAAAATTATTTCATTTACCCACCTTAAAAACAATACTATGTCGGTTTATCTTGTTTAAGAGTTTAGAAACCCCTATCGATATGGTTGTACTTCCTGTACCGACCAGAATTCATAAACACTCAACTGATAAATCAACACAGTATAAAAACAATCTTATATTCACTAACAAGTACACGGTCATAGCTATTATTACACTCAACTCATTTAGAGGAATGTTGACTCTGTTTAATGAGTAATTTCCCTACCAAAGCCTAGGTTGTCGCCAACCTAAGCTCTGATACCAAGTGAGACGACCTTCCCTTCTCGACCCTCGAAAATCGACACAAAATACCCCACAGTATGACATGCCGATGATCAAGTGCCATAAAAGATAGATTGTTAAGGGAAAAGAAAGGAGATAGAAGAGAGAAGGAACTAAACAATATCAGAATCTAACCATCGTAGCGGAATAAAATATAATACATCATATCAGATCTTTACACAAAATGAAAACTATATTTGTTTTATACAGTATATCATCAGAGTATCACAAACAAACAACAATTACCAGCCTGACAATTTTAAACAATCACAGCAGCGGATATAAACAAATACGGATAATACGTCTCGGACTCCAGCTCCTCTCCTGCTCCATAGCATCCTATCATGAACATATAATACTCGGTCTGACCCGAACAGTATAATGAAATAACACCCGAGTCAGTTTGGAATACTGATAAAAATACACTCAAATTGATTATAAAAGTTTCAAAAATCCTTTTGAAAACAAAAGCATCTCGTAAGACCACGCCACAAATAAACATATCGGTTTTTACCTTACGATAGCTAAAACACTTTTTATAAAAATCCTCTGATATTATAATAGGGTCTATATACAAATACTTATAAAATAGCCGAAATTGTTACATTTATTAAATTCCAGCTACTAGCCACAATCATGGGTAATACAAACAAAGCTCGTAAAAGGCGCGTAGGGAGAATGGATTTCCAACTAATGACTAGGCACTGGGGTACCACCTGTGACAGTACCTGGTCTAGATCAGTGTACCAAGGAGCCACCCTAACTCCCTACAACACAAGACCGGGACTACCCCTTACTGGATAATCCCGAGTAAGAACACCCTGCGGTTGGGATCAGCAACCTTACCCTAATGGGTGCTACCCACATAGCCTTGCTGCATAACCCCTAATTTTCAGTCATTCCCGGTTGATGAGGCTTGAGGCTAAGCGTTACCTTTAGAACGCTTCACTTAGAATGCCCATCGCCCACCTGACGATGTTCCGAAAGCATTCATCCATACAAGTCTGTCCCGGGTTCGAACGGAACCGAATGCACTACTCCTACTACATCCATTTTGGAAATATCCTCAGGATTAGTAGCGACTAGCCCTTGCACTTCACTGCTCCATCTTCGACTCCGAACTCGTTTTCCCCATGAAAATATACAAACCGGATCGAAGTGGTTTTCGAGAAATTAATCCTGATCCCGGTCTCTTCGAAACGATCAACGCATTGGCCAATATTGATAGTCGGTGATTTAACTATCAATTAACATTTACAGACATCCATCACACAATAAATAATTTCCCACATTACTTATTTTCCTCGAAAATATCCTTGCCAGATATGTTTCCATTTTCAAATCCAGTTGAAAACGCTTTTCAAACCCAACTCTTCCCATGGAATAAATTCCCCAAATTGTTACTTCCCTTGAAAACATCCAAGCATCAATCCTTAAGATTTAAAATAATTTAAATTCCTTATTCTTGAAAATACATTAAAACATTTATACTAACACTACTTACATACATAAATTAAAATATATATATATATATGCTTTTTAAAAAATATTTTGAAATAAACTGCTTTATAAAATATAAACTATTTTCTTCAAAATAAGTTAAGTCATACTAAATTTTAAAATAAAGATATGAACCCTATATAAGTTTCAAATAAAACTTTAAATTAATTATCTTTAAAATGAAACCATTTTATAGAGTATAAATATTAATAATATTCTTTAAAACATAATACTAATTACCTTTTTAAAACCATTACCTCTATAACTAATTTGATAAATGTTTACTTTTAAAATTCTTACAACTTAAATAATTTCTTGAAACCATTCCTTAATACAACTTCCAAACTTCTAACCATTCAAAAATCTACTTTAAAAACGCACTTGGCTTTTAAGGGAAATACATTTCTATTTTAGGATAACCCAAAGAATTCTTTCCATAAATCCTACACGATTTATCCCAATTCAATTTTACGTTCATCTCGTAAATTCCTTTCCATATTTAAAAAATAGCCCCTTTTATTTTTAAACACATTACTATTTCCTGGAAATCACTTTCAATTATATATTTAAAATATTTAAAATAAAGCTTCTAGAAATTATTTAATTGAAAATAATACCTAAGGAAATATATAGAGGTTTTCTAAGTAATTTAAGTAAAATTTAACTTTTTTTAAATAAAGTTATTAAATCAAATATTTATATTATAATTTCCTTTTGAACACTTAATACTGCTTTACTTTTAAAATAATTAAATACCATAATTACTTAATCAAATATTTTCTTTCACTTAAAAACAATTAAAAATAATAATAATTTTTCTTAAATATTTTTAAAACAACTTTACAAAATTTTCCAGTTTATACTTCGAAAATCTTTCTTTAAAACGTGCCTAGTTTCCAGAAAAGCATACACATCCCATCCTTTAAAAATAAATCTCGCTATTAATTTAAAACCATTCACATTTACCTTTTAAAGCACAATTTCAAACACTTCAAATTATCAACCAATTTCTTGAATTTAATTCCTTTAACTCCTTTACTTAAGAATTTCTTTTATTTCCTTTAAACCTACTTTATTTATTTATATTCAAATTTCGAGGTTGTATTCAACCAATCATAGCACAACACAATTTAATTTTCAATTTAACCTATCACAGAATATAAATAAAACACAGCATAACAAGATCTAAAACAATTTATCACAGAATATCAATGGGATATATCACAAAATATAAATAAAATTTCTATTTGTGAGGAATCCAGTTAGATCCCTCCAACCTGTTTCCCTGCATCCACAGATATTAGCACAATAAATAAATATCGATTCAATTTGATAATAATTAACATATTCAGCTAAACAACTAATCAAACGTTTAAATATTAGTTATTTAAATTACTGGTATCCAGATGTGAGTGAGATTAACTCACCTTGGGTTTTCGACGAGCGTTCAAATTTAAATTAAATCGAACGGCGTTCGATTTAACCTAAATTTTTACTTGCTCAGAATGATCCCAGAATTGCACCACTGCATACTACTCGTCGTTGCGATTCCGGCGCCACCAAATTCGTCGGAATCTGAACAAGTATGCACAAGATATGAATTTTTAAGCATTTGAATATAATTTGTAAAACAATTCTTTTTCTTTATACCAACGAATCACGGCCCGCTCCAGAACTCATCTCCCTCAACGCACACGTCTCCAGGTGAAACTCGAACCTATCATCACAAACTAGGGTTCGCCACCACGGCCACATCTACGATGATCGACCAACGTCGTTCGAAAGCCCTACCTGTTCCACACCATCGCCAGCAAGCTCAACGAGCTTGACTCCACCATGGTCTCGAAAACTGGGCCAGAAATGACCATGAACGCTGCCCCCGTGCTCCACCTCTGGTCGACTAAACAACATCTCGACTATATGGATTTGTAGATCGTGGCGCTCTCCTCGACTTTGAAGAAGAAAACTTTTGAAAATAGTGCATGGATGGGGAGAGAAGTAAGGAAGAAGACCGGCCATTATCGACCATTGAAAATATAAGCGGCGGCTGCAGAAATGGATTAGGGATTTGTTTCTAAACGTGAATATATATAGATGTTTACATATTAATTTAATAATATTCTCACAAATTACATAACCTTTCAAACGAATTCCAATTGAAACGTGCCGACAGGCCTTATAAGGTTTTACCCACATTCCGAACACAATGGAACGTGTTTCGGAGGCTAATTTGGTCATATGTGCGAGTTACGGAAATAAACGATCAATTTTAAATTAAATCGATTAAAATAGTTTTTATGCGTTTTAAGCTGCCAGGGTCAAACAACAACTCCGATTGCTACGAAAATTGAAATCCAATAATACCTAACTATTACGGATCCAATGGAACTGGTTTCGTCGAATTCCGAGACTGTGCCCCGGAAGGCTATTTCAACTCGTCGATTAATTCGAGCGATTTTCAAAATCATCGAAATCACTTAAAATTTCACTATTAAAATTTTATTAAATCTATTATAACTCGTATAAAATTTATATTCAGATTAGAAATCATTCTGGTTCAGTTTAAATCAAAATCTGATTATTCACATTATTATATTATTAAATTCCATTATTAAATTAATTAATATAGAATTCCAAATTTAACCTATCGACTTTTAATTTTATCCAACAGTCCAATATTATAATTCAAATCCAAATAGATTTAAAATAAATTTTAGAATCTATTTTTATATCTATTTCCATCCAGAATCACCAATTATCCCAATTCTAATATTAAATTATTATTATTCAAATTTCAATTAAATTCTCGTGTTTGAAATTTAACTAATTCTATTAATTTAACCAAAATCTTTTTATTTTCAAAATCAATTCAAAATTCACATTTAACACTTAAAATGAATTAAATGTTCAAAATTAACGACTAGAAATTCTGGGTCGTTACAGCAATTAAATCTTTAAAAATCATTTTACAAAGTTATATTAAGTTATATTTTGATTAAAATGTGTATAAACTTTATATAAATGATTTTACAAAGTATCAAAATATTTCACAAACCATAGTATTTCAAAATAATTTTTATAAAGTGTTTTTCAATTTTATGAAGGATATGTCGACGTATCCATTTCATATATGTCGAAATAGTGGCCGTAATTTTCAAAATTCAAATTTGAATGGAAGTGTCTTTTAGTTATATCCCTTCGCGAATGGACATGGCTATGGTTTCCCTATATATACCAGACTTCCAAATGAATTTTGAACATCTTCATTCTTAATCTTCTCTCCTCATTCCACTCTCTCGTTTTCAAAATCAAAATACACCCAATCTCTACCGAAATTCAAGCAGAATCAAATTCAGTCGTCACTAGTACTTCATCATTTACTCTCTGATTTCTCTCACCACTCTCACTCAAACTAAGATCTAAGTATTATTCAAGGGTTATAGGATCAACTGTAATCGAGGTCGAAGATCTGAGTCTGTAAAACTCTATCAAATTATACTGCTATACTTATTGGTATGACTATAGCCCGTAAAATCAAATGAGTATGCTTAATAGCCCTAAATCTAGTGGGTGTGTCTGTAGCCCAGAAATTAAGTGACTCTACCCAGCCTTGAAATCAAGATTGTATTTGTATTAACTAGTTGAAAAGAAATCCGTATAAGAAATTGTGCGGGACTGGAAGTAGGGTATCTCCAAACCAGTATAAAATCCTGATGTGTTCTTTCCATTTCACTTTTATTACATTTACTTTCATCTGCACTTTGATTCAGTGATTGTTAATTACATCATTCCAGTAGAATCTTAAAGAATTTGAAAAATACATATAATCCATTAAACACTATTCACCACACCCCTCTAGTGATAATTTAGCCTTAAGATCCTTATTCCACCGACTCGCAAGAATGAGTTTGAGCGCATATATATGTGTGTGTGTGTGTGTGCGCGTGCGTGTGTGTGTGTGTGATCACGTATTTATCAGTGCTATAAAAATATTTTATATTGTGTTGATTGGTTTGTTGAGTGGTTTATGAGTTTTGGTCGACGCGCCCGATCAACTTTGTTGGTAGAGATTTCTAAACACTTGAACAAGGCAAACCGACACAGTATTGTTCTACAATTAGTAATTACAATAATTTTACCTTGGATTATATTCTATACAAAAAAGAATAATTTTCAAAGAGTTAATATAGATTTAGAAGTGTTTGTTTGTTAGGGAATGATAATATTCAATTATTATGATTTGGGATTTGATTAGTCATGCCCATCCAGCTATGAGCATTGTCTATTATTTATTCATTTATCGGTATTTGTCCCTTTTTAAAACATGGGTTGGGTATATAGGAATTGGGGGAAACGTTGAAACTAATACCTTGTGAAATAAGTTTCATAATGTGATTATAAGGCATTCGATTTTAACGTTGGGTTAAAACTAGGTTTTAATAAAGGTTGTTTATTACAAAAAGCTTGAATATATTGAAAAAAATATTGGAGAAATGGTTTTATAAAGAATGATTTTATAAAATTTGGATTATATAAAAATGTGTTTTATAAATAAAATGATTTGAGGATGCAAATCCCGGAGTCTTGAAGAAGATTTCAAATGTTTAAAAAAATGGCAATAATAGTTTTACTTGAGTATATTTTCAAATATAAACATTTTAAAGGGAAACTTTTAAGTCAGGAGTATTTTTTTGGATAGTTCGGGAAAAAATATCTCCATTAGTTTTATGATGATCGGAATAATCTTCTAAGTGACGGTCGGATGTTTGCCTAGGCAAACTTGGTAGTGTACTTAGTAAATTGTTCTCTTTATCATTGTATGATCGAAACGAGTTTGAATCTGAATGAACCTAAAGCTGGAAACTGATATTTTGTTAAAGCTATTTGTTTGGAAATATATACCATACTATTTCGAAAGGGAATTTTGAAATAGTAGAAGTATTTTTAAGTTAACTAGATCGAATTGCCCGAAATAACTAAAAATAGGAAAAGGAGGTATTCGGATGGTAAACACTTCTCTTAAGTATCACCTTCTTGGTAAGGGAATGTATGATACTATTAGGTAGTAGCTAATTTCTTAGTATCACTTTGGGGTTACTCGGGCTGCATGTATACATCTTCGACAATTAAATATATAGTTTCTTTTTAAAAGAGAGTAAATTAGGTAACTGTATATACTCTTAGTATATACATTATGGAGTATTTTTATAAATGATCTTAAAGATAAAAAGAAATTTGTATTAGTAAGAAGCAAGAATAATACATAAGTAAGTTGTATGTAGATCAGTCCTTTGGACGATCCTTGATTTAAGATTTGAGTGCATGACTTTGAGGTGATTATACCGACCGATTAAGGATTTACCAATTGATTCTTGACGGCGAACACTTGGTGAGGGTTCTTGATATGTTTTCTTTTATATTATATGGCTCGTAAGGAGAATGGAGGTTCCTAATCAAGGAGCCTGATCGGAGTCCGCACTAGGGAAGTTGGGTGAGCAGTACTAGTACGGAAGAGAAGTTATGTATTCGAGTAAGCGATCAAATTAGATATTGCGAACAGATGATCTATGTACAACGTACAGGCTTATAAATAATGTATGTATTCATGTGTTAGCTTGTTTTCTTCTTTGTTCTGGTAGTGGTGAAACTTCGGGGTCGAAATTCTTTTGGGGTTGGAGAGAACGTAATGACCTAGAATTTTGTCGGTTTAATTTGTGAATATTTAATTAATTTTAAATATTTAATTAATGGTATAAAAATTAAATATACTTTTAAATCTATAAATAACAATAGAAAATTCATTTTTGAATTTTTTTTACATAAAAAGATAGTTCGACGGAAAATTGAAAATATGGCTGAAACCCGCTTTTTAGATTTTCAGCTTTTATTCTAACGGCAAATTATTAAAACATTATAATACCCTTGTATAATCTAAAAACAACACCTATATATTTCAAACATTTTATTTGGTAATGTATAAATAAAGTAATAATAATAATTAAGACTTAAAAATGAAGATTTATTTTTAAAATTAAAAAATAGGGAAAGATGGATTTGAAGTAACTTAAGCAATCATGATTCCTTAAGTGTTTAAGTGGATTTAGGTAGATAAAAACACCTTATTATCCCATATATTTTCAAAGGTTTGTATTTTGATAAGATTTGAACATGATGGCAAGTTTGGGAATTGGTTTTAAGGGTAAAATTGAAATTAGCCTTCTTTACTTTATATATACCCTCTTATCCTACATTTTCATTTTCATACTTGATATTTCTTTCTAAGTTATTGAAAATAAGTTCTTTTTAAAAATTCTAAGATTAAAATTTTAAAAATCAAGCTTAGATTTGGAATGTGGAAGATGAGATTCTCATCTTTCTTATTTATTTGTTTATTTTTCTACGTGATAAAATAATGGATAAAAAAGTTATAATTTGGCTGAATTATTTTAGAAACATATTCTCTCAAGTTAAATAGTGATTAAAAATCCAATTTTTGATTTGAAAAATATGGATATAAGCTCACTGGAAATGTACAGGTAACAAAATTTCAAGTTTCAATCTTACTATTATTTGTACAAACATATGAAACCATTTTCATCTTTCTTTTCAAAATTAAATATCCCTCAATCCATACCATTTTAGCCAAAACAGTTAACTAGTAAGATGTTTAGCTCGGAGTCTATTTTTTTATGAAAATAGTTCGAGGTTGTTTCATTTAGCGGCGAGTTAGTTAGGTGTCAGTAATAGTAAGTGGTCTACTTTTGTCGGGTTTTCGTTGATCACGAATCGACGAATGGCCTATATCATCGCGTTTGTATCATCAAATTAAGATAGTAGGAACTGGTTGCATGTTTTCTAGTGGTGTGATTGGGTTGAGGTTGTTAGTCGAATGAATTTGGTTAAAAATCAATTTCTGGCTATATTTGCGGTGAGGGGCCGATCAGTTAGAGGTGTTACAACCTGGGGATGTGATGGAGGTCTGGTGAAAGTCATGTGTTAATCGGTGGTCGGAGGTGGGCTGCCGAGCTCACTTTAAGGTTTAAGGAATTGTAAATTTAGGATCGACATTTTAGGTCACTGATGGTGGTAGGGTGCATCACGAGTGGTGCAGAGGAACGGTAAGGCATGGTGTGTGATGGCAGTGCTAACTGTTGTGAGGCATGGTTTGCCGTGGGCCAAGGTGATGGCGTTGAGGGGTTTGGGTTGCCGATACGCGACCTTCTTTTAGATCGAATGGGTCATTTTGAGTTTGGGTAATGGGAGGGCTCGATGGTAGGTTAGTCGAGTCAAGGATGCTGAGGAGGACTTGTGAAGGTGGACGCGACAACGATTGGAGGTGGGGGCATCGGTGCACGTGCATGAGTTAACAGTGGTGCACTATTTTGATTTGGCTCCATTTTTTTGTGAAAGTTTGATTTTTAATTTTGGGATATATGTTTGACAAGGAGAGGGAAGAGTAGACGAGTTAGTATTGGACTTGGCCCATGTGGGTCTAAATGATTTAGTAAAATATATTATATGTTTTTAAAAGTTTAAAGCTTTAACAAAAATTTACGCATCCATTCGAAGTCCGTTTACCTCATGGATTTTGACACTGGATTCGTATCACCTAATTGAACACATTTGTTCAAGCCTTCGACAATTCTGTAGAAGTATAAAATACTGTTAAATTCAAAGTTGTAGAAAATAATTATGTTGACTTGTAATTATATCTTATCACTGACATTTTGATAGCAAAATAAAACCCCGTGTTACTATATTTAATTTTCGTATATATATATTATTGGACGTCTATTTAGCCAAATAAATCCATGTTTTGCTATGTTATAAATTTAGACACTTGTTGATTTGTCAGTTGACTTAGACAGACGAGTATTATTTGTCGTTTGTTAATTATGAATTTTATTTACATATTCGTTGCTTATGTAAATATAAGTGATATGATCTATATTCTAGAATTGAAATAATGGTAACTTGTCTAAGTACCTGTGTGATCGCTGAGCCTCTTTTCAAATTTTAGGGAAGAAATGGGTTTGGATTTACTGGAACTTTAAATCATTTCAAAGTAAAGTAATTTTTAGACTTAAAGTGGTAAAGTTAATATTATTTTAATTATAAAATCTTGAAGATAACAAATTATTTATTAATAATGTTTAAAGCTGAAAGTTGTCTAATTATATTTATTAAAGTTGTTTTAAAGTTAATTATTTTATTTAAGTAATTTTAAAGGTTATTTAATCATTTTATTAAGGATATCGTAAGTAAGTTAATTATTCAATAGTGATGGTTTTGAAATTTATTAATTATATATTAATAATGGTTTAAGTTAGTTAATCATTTATTTAATAGTGATTAAGTTATTAATTATGTATTAATAATGATTTAAGGTAAGTAAATTAATCCCTAATAATGTCTTGAAGCTTAATAAATTATTTATTTGGGAAGTTTTAAGGGCAATCAATTTATTAAGTAAGAAGTGTTTAAAATAATAAATTGTTTTATAAAGAAAATTATTTCAAACGTAAGGATTGTTAAAGTTATAATTGCGCATGAGAGCTCTTAGGAAAGGTTGCAAAGTGACTGAGGTGATGAAATATTCGGTACTATCCAGTAAGGGATAGGCCAGTCCTGATTTGCAGGGGGTCCATGTAACAACCCGCATATTTATCGATTTTATATTTAAATATTTTATTTAAATATTTTATCGTTAGTCGGATTTTAGTCCGAAAAGCTACTTTTTGCATACGGTCGAATCGGGACTCGAGACCACCCCCATTGAGTTCAAAATGACGTTTGCGACCTTTTTGAGTATAAGCTTCGATATGTTTGGAGAAAGTTGATTTTTGCTACTTTTCACTTAGGGTTTTGGTTTGGGCTGAGCCCACTTATGTATTCAGTTCCAACCCTCTCCTCTTCATTCACTTCTTTTCTATTTTCCTAATACTCAAGCTTTTATGTTAATGGGGGAAAGGAAGAGGAAATAGAAACTCCCAGGCCCTAGTTGCTCTTGATAATCCAAATTCTTGCTCCAAAATCAAAGAGAACCCATTGGTAAGCATCTCCTTCATCTTCTCCAACTCATTCTCTCTTTGATTTCAGAAATTTCCTAAACCTAATTTAGGAAATGTTTCTCCTTTAAGCTTAGATTCAAGCTTGTTGAGTTGGAATTGAAGAGTGCTTGTTCTTGCCATTGCTTCATAGCATCTTCTTCATAAATTTTAGTTCAAAGGTGAGATTTTTAATCTCACATCTATGCTTATAATTCTCTTCTATTGTTAGGTATGAATTCCTAACACTTATTCATGTGCATTTGACCTTGATTTGGATTGCTTTTGTGAATATTCCAATTTTTAGTGTTTTGAGTTCAATTCACTAAAAATCCTAACTTTGATGTTTGAACATGTTTTTGGTGATGCATCGAGGAGCTTATAGGGCCGGGTAGTCGATTGACATAAACCCTTAGCGCCGTTGCTCGTGCGATTGCAAATTGGTCGGGCTTTGCACCTCCATTGAAATAGGGTAGAAAGTGCAAGTATACAGGTTCGGCCGACCGACCCCCTGGTCCGGTCGACCGACCTGCTTCTAAGTGCATAAGCACTTTATGTTTTAGGGTCCAGTCGACCGACTACAGGGGTTCGGCCAACCGACCTGCTTCCCGAGGATTTTTGTGGAACAGGGTCCGGTCGACCGAGCCGGGTCCGGTCGACCGAGCCCTGCAGCCGGTCGACCGACCTGATGATTTTGCCAGATTAGCCTATTTTGCTAATCCGTTTGAATATCCAACTTTAATCGATTCGTGTTGTCTCCCTTTTGTTGTTGTCATTTATTATCGACTTTGATGACCTTTTCTTTGGGAATTTTAGATATATCCACTTTGATGGATTTTATATCGATTTCTTTGGATTTTATCCACATTTTCGAATGTGAATTTTTGTGGCTGATTGTTCCTACAATCTTCTTTGTGATTTGTCACTTTAAAAATATAAAGGTTTTCTATACTAGTAGTAAATATCAAAACTCTTTCTTCAAATGATTTCAACACTATTTTATTACAAAGCTCGTTTTCTTAAACCGATTTCCAATCTATTAGTATATATAAACCTTTACCTCACTCGTATGAGAAATCTAATTAAACGACTTAGTAAACAAGTGGTATGAAACGCTTGCGTTTACTTCGTTGGTTAATTTTTGGACTTGTTCGATTGAACCACTTGTGACATTTTCTAGTGGAGATCTACAATTTGTTCGTAAATATTTAAGTTAAGCTAGTGGTTATGGGACATGAAGCTAAGATCATATATTTACTAGCTTATTGTAATTGACACTTCTCGTTGATCATGACGATCATCTTTGTGGTTTAGACTAGCAATGTGCGATGTCTCTTTGTTTATGTGGAGGACTGTTCCTCATTTTATTGAGCTTCGTCTCACTTCTCACATGGGTCGTACCTTTTTAGGTGCATCAATGTTTTATTATGCATGGGGTGTACCTTTCTAGGTGCATCGATGTTTGTTTATACATGGGTCGTACCTTTTTAGGTGCGTCAATGTTTATTTATGCATGGGGTGTACCTTTCTAGGTGCATCGATGTTTATTTACTTCGTGGAGCAATCGGCTCAATAGGTCGGGACATGGGGCGTATCTTTCTAGGTGCATCGATGTTCGTCTATGCATGGGGCGTATCTTTCTAGGTGCGTCGATGTTCGACTTAGCATGGGGTGTATCTTTCTAGGTGCATCGGTGTTAGACATTACATGGGGTGTATCTTTCTAGGTGCATCGATGTTTATTTATGCAAGGGGTGTATCTTTCTAGGTGCATCGATGTTTATTTATGCATGGGGCGTATCTTTCTAGGTGCGTCAATGCTAGAGCATGGGGCATATCTTTCTAGGTGTGTCGATGTTCGACTGTACATGGGGCGTGTCTTTCAAGGTACGTCGATGTCGAGTCTGTGGGATTGGCCATCCTTTTTATTGTGATTTGGTTCATCGGATGTCCCGCTGTAAGACGTCGTTGTTCCTTTTTATTGTGATTCTGGATTTCGTGTGTTGATTTCTGGAATTTATGTTCCACCAACTTTTACGATTGGCATTGATATATATGTCATTTATTGTGGCTTGGTGAATGAAATTAGGAGTATGACATTCCTTTTTATCTTGAGTAGATTATTGTGATATTGATTAATCACTTGTTGATTTTCAATTACTTATTTATCACAGCTTGGCATTGTGATTATTATATGTTTATGTCATATCTCTTATTATATATCACTTCATCTGATATTTATAGCTAGACTGATCCGTTTGTTATTTTCTTCTTAAATAATACTCGGGTCAGACTGAGATTTTACAGGTGCTTCTGCTTGACTCCTTATCGGACTTTCATCTGATCTTTTGGCTAACTACTCTAGATTAGTAGTTTTTGTTGTATACATTTGAGATACAGACTCTATGATGTATACTTATTCTTTTGTCTAGCACTTGTATCTATTCCTTTGTATTATTGTGGATCCTTTTGACCACTACTCTGATGAACACTTTCATGTGTTATATTCATATCTATTTCCGCCTTTGTGATATGAATTGTCTGTGACTGATTTGTGTTATGCTTATTTCTATATTTGTTTCCGAAGATTTTATATAGCCACTGTGTGATAGCTTTGAGTTTGTATCTGTATGTCGGATTTCCTCTTGAGATGAAAACTTATATTATTACTAGCTGACATATAGGTACTCGCACAAAGCAATTATACAAATGGTCGCTCCTCAACAGCCTTATTCTCCGTGCTAGTCGACAGCATTACTCTGTAGTGTTCTTGTCTAGCGTGGGTATAGAGGTGGGGCGTCACAGCTTTGGTATCAGAGCCAAATTTCGGAACAAAATGGAATATTATAACAAGGATCATCGTCCTAAGTCTTTCTTAGGAGTCGTGCTTTAGGATTTTATTCGAGTCTTCGTATCGATTCTTCCTATTTTCTTTATGATTCCTTGTTTTATCAATCAAGTTTGATTGAAATTTATTCTGAGAATAACTTTTTCCTCTTCTTTCTTTCTTTCTTAAAGAAGAGAAATGGTTAGACCTGGCCGTCCCAGCGCCGGTCAATCTAGTGCTACTCCCCAGGATGGAGTATTTATGTCTGCCCAACAACTTTTGGATCTTGTAAAGAATCAAGAGTTTATCTATGCTTTGAGTAAGAACCCCGAAATGGTTCTACCTTTGAAACTTGAAGTTTCTTTCAATCAGCTTGTGGATGTTACTCTTCTTCATGGAGAGGTTGGTAAAGGAAGTGTTTGTGATATTGGGACTTCCAAGAAGAGGCATATTAAGTTCAAGAGCCTTAATCCCAATAAGAGAGTGAAGCAAACTACTTTTGTAGCAAAGACTCCAATCCCTAATCGTGGAGGATGCTACAATTGTAATTCTATGGAACACTATGCGAATATGTGTCCAAAACCCCATTCTTGTCGCTATTGCAAGAAACCGGGTCATCTTTTATCTGCATGTCCCAAACTTTTGAACAAGGACATGAGAAAGCTAAATATTGTGCAAGCCCCTAGTAACACTTCTCGTGGTCAAGGTATTTCTCATTTGATCCTTGATTACATTTATTTTGTGATCTTCTTACTCGAGTTCTTTTTGATATGGGTTCCATCTCACTATTTTATATCAAAAGAACTTGTCGATTCTTTTTCTTTGAATATTTTGGGCTTGATGACTTCTTTGAGGATTGTGAATCCGGATGGTAGATCCGCAACACTCAATTTGCTTTTTATTGATGTCGAAATTATTTTATGAGACTTTTCTTTCCGAGCCGATATTTTTACTTAGGCTTCGGAATTGATTTTTTGTAAGGATTGGCTTAATTGTGAAGCCCATATCCTATTTTCTATGTGGACAATTCATCTTCGACATTTTCTATCTGTTAAGCAGATTTCTGTTTTTCTTTTATGATTTTGATTCCAACTTGATGGCATCATTTTATTCCTTAAGCTCACTTATAAGGAAAGTGTTATTTCTCTCATTCATGTAGTTTGAGAAATTTTCCGGTATTTTTGAGTTTGTCTTGGGATTATCACCTAAGAAATCGTTTGTGTGGTGTTAAGGTCTTTCTAGTTTGACCTTGCCACCGATTTTCGTTTGCTATGAGTTGCGGAAATTAGCATTCCACTTACCGCATTCTGCACTCGTTATGATTCTTATGAATGACTTATTATGTCATTCAATTTGTCTAGCCTATTTCATCCATTTTATAAATCGAATATTCTATGAATATTTCGATGAGAATATTCTTAAAACTTTTTAAGAGATTTATTTATCCTATAAAAGATGATTTTGTGATTGTATTGCCCGTTGAGTGCTTTAAGAATTTTGGTCGACGCGCTTGATCAACGTTATCGATAGGAGTTTCCTAAACGCTTTGATGTGACAATCAGACACAGTATATTAACTTGAAAATAGTAAATTTTTCTAGAATGATAATTACCTAAAGATAAGTGTAATTTTGAAAGTTTTAACTTTATGGGAAAGAAGATTATTTAAAAGAAATTCTTTCTTTTCGATACTCTTATTCTTGTGATTCCTGAAGGGGAACTAACACTTTGCTATTTGTACCGATACTAGTCGTATTGGTTTGGATGCCGATTCTCTTGCAAAAGAGAATGTGCTATCACTTGTGCTTCTAAATCATTTTAGCTTATCGAGACTAGATATGCCACTCATGATCTAGTGCTCTCGGCTATTGTTTTTACTTTTGAAATTTGGCATCATCATATTTGGATGAGAAATTGTTCTCTACCTCGATCATAAATTTTTGGAATAATTATTTTCTTATATGGAACTCCATGTTGACTCGAGTTCCTGACATCTTATGATCTTGATATTCTTTTATTCCTGGAAGGGAAATCGTGTTGCCAATCCACTTTGTCGTAGGCGACAAGTGGTTGATTCTTTGATGATGTTTGAAGGGAATTATCTCTTTATCAAGTTCATCGAACGTTTTGATGTACTTCGTCTTATTGAGTTTTATCTCATTCTTTTATGGACTAGTGTCCGATGTTCTTTTATGGTGTTCGGTTCATCGGATGTACTATTATTATACTACATCGGTGTTCCGTCTTATTTGGATCAATGGATGTACCATTATACTACATCGTTGTTCCGGTTTATCGGTTCATTGGACGTACCGTCTCTGTACTACGTCGGTGTTCCAAATTATTCGAGTTTCTAGTTTCTCGGGCGTACTGTTATTGTACTACGCCGTTGCACCGGCTCAACTTTCTGATATTCTTGACGTTCCCCACGTCTTTTGTCTACGGAAATGCCTTAGGGATTCCGGTTTTCACTCTTGAGCCCAGTGTTATTGAGGGGATTGAAGTTTCACCAAATTTGACATTGAGCAACATTCTATTCGCATCATTGCTTCGGAGGTTGAGCGCCTTCGATATAAAGATATTCTTTTTGATAGAGGTTCAATGGTTCTCAAATTGTGAAATCTTGAGAATCCATCGAACGAAAACTTTCGAATTTACTCCTTCGTGCTCTTTATGGTGGACTTCTTGATTCAAATTTTCTTTTGTGTTAATATGCTTCCACGGTTGTTACTTCTTATATTTCCTTCTTAATTATTGCGAGGACGCAATTTCTTTAAGGAGGAGAGTCTGTAACAACCCGCATATTTATCGATTTTATATTTAAATATTTTATCGTTGGTCGGATTTTAGTCCGAAAAGCTACTTTTTGCATATGGTCGAATTGGGACTCGAGACCACCCCCATTGAGTTCAAAATGACGTTTGCGACCTTTTTGAGTATAAGCTTCGATATTTTTGGAGAAAGTTGATTTTTGCTACTTTTCACTTAGGGTTTTGGTTTGGGCTGAGCCCACTTATGTATTCAGTTCCAACCCTCTCCTCTTCATTCACTCCTTTTCTATTTTTCTAATACTCAAGCTTTTATGTTAATGGGGGAAAGGAAGAGGAAATAGAAACTCCCAAGCCCTAGTTGCTCTTGATAATCCAAATTCCTTCTCCAAAATCAAAGAGAACACATTGGTAAGCATCTCCTTCATCTTCTCCAACTCATTCTCTCTTTGATTTCAGAAATTTCCTAAACCTAATTTAGGAAATGTTTCTCCTTTAAGCTTAGATTCAAGCTTGTTGAGTTGGAATTGAAGAGTGCTTGTTCTTGCCATTGCTTCATAGCATCTTCTTCATTAATTTTAGTTCAAATGTGAGATTTTTAATCTCACATCTATGATTATAATTCTCTTCTATTGTTAGGTATGAATTCCTAACACTTATTCATGTGCATTTGACCTTGATTTGGATTGCTTTTGTGAATATTCCAATTTTTAGTGTTTTGAGTTCAATTCATTAAAAATCCTAACTTTGATGTTTGAACATGTTTTTGGTGATGCATCGAGGAGCTTATAGGGCCGGGTAGTCGATTGACATAAACCCTTAGCGCCGTTGCTCGTGCGATAGCAAATTGGTCGGGATTTGCACCTCCATTGAAATAGGGTAGGAAGTGCAAGTATACAGGTTCGGCCGACCGACCCCCTGGTCCGGTCGACCGACCAGCTTCTAAGTGCATAAGCACTTTCTGTTTTAGGGTCCGGTCGACCGACTACAGGGGTTCGGCCAACCGACCTGCTTCCCGAGGATTTTTATGGAACAGGGTCCGGTCGACCGAGCCCTGCAGCCGGTCGACCGACCTGATGATTTTTGCCAGATTAGCCTATTTTGCTAATCCGTTTGAATATCCAACTTTAATCGATTCGTGTTGTCTCCCTTTTGTTGTTGTCATTTATTATCGACTTTGATGACCTTTTCTTTGGGAATTTTAGATATATCCACTTTGATGGATTTTATATCGATTTCTTTAGATTTTATCCACATTTTCGAATGTGAATCTTTATGATTGATTGTTCCTACAATCTTCTTTGTGATTTGTCACTTTAAAAATTTAAAGGTTTTCTATACTAGTAGTAAATATCAAAACTCTTTCTTCAAATGATTTCAACACTATTTTATTACAAAGCTCGTTTTCTTAAACCGATTTCCAATCTATTACTATATATAAACCTTTACCTCACTCGTATGAGAAATCTAATTAAACGACTTAGTAAAACAAGTGGTATGAAACGCTTGCGTTTACTTCGTTGGTTAATTTTTGGACTTGTTCGATTGAACCACTTGTGACATTTTCTAGTGGAGATCTACAATTTGTTCGTAAATATTTAAGTTAAGCTAGTGGTTATGGGACATGAAGCTAAGCTCATATATTTACTAGCTTATTGTAATTGACACTTTTCGTTGATCATGACGATCATCTTTGTGGTTTAGACTAGCAATGTGCGATGTCTCTTTGTTTATGTGGAGGACTGTTCCTCATTTTATTGAGCTTCGTCTCACTTCTCACATGGGTCGTACCTTTTTAGGCGCGTCAATGTTTTATTATGCATGGGGTGTACCTTTCTAGGTGCATCGATGTTTGTTTATACATGGGTCGTACCTTTTTAGGTGTGTCAATGTTTATTTATGCATGGGGTGTACCTTTCTAGGTGCCTCGATGTTTATTTACTTCGTGGAGCAATCGGCTCAATAGGTCGGCACATGGGGCGTATCTTTCTAGGTACGTCGATGTTCGTCTATGCATGGGGCGTATCTTGCTAGGTGCATCGATGTTCGACTTAGCATGGGGTGTATCTTTCTAGGTGCATCGGTGTTATACATTACATGGGGTGTATCTTTCTAGGTGCATCGATGTTTATTTATGCATGGGGTGTATCTTTCTAGGTGCATCGATGTTTATTTATGCATGGGGCGTATCTTTCTAGGTGCATCAATGCTAGAGCATGGGGCATATCTTTCTAGGTGTGTCGATGTTCGACTGTACATGGGGCGTGTCTTTCTAGGTACGTCGATGTCCAGTCTGTGGGATTGGCCATCCTTTTTATTGTGATTTGGTTCATCGGATGTCCCGCTGTACGACGTCGTTGTTCCTTTTTATTGTGATTTCTGGATTTCGTGTGTTGATTTCTGGAATTTATGTTTCACCAACTTTTACGATTGGCATTGATATATATGTCATTTATTATGGCTTGGTGAATGAATTTAGGAGTATGACCTTACTTTTTATCTTGAGTAGATTATTGTGATATTGATTAATATCTTGTTGATTTTCAATTACTTATTTGTCACAGCTTGGCATTGTGATTATTATATGTTTATGTCATATCTCTTATTATATACCACTTCATCTGATATTTATAGCTAGACTGATCCGTTTATTATTTTCTTCTTAAATAATACTCGGGTCAGACTGAGATTTTACAGGTGCTTCTGCTTGACTCCTTATCGGACTTTCATCTGATCTTTTGGCTAACTACTATAGATTAGTAGTTTTTGTTGTATACATTTGAGATACAGACTCTATGATGTATACTTATTCTTTTGTCTAGCACTTGTATCTATTCCTTTGTATTATTGTGGATCCTTTTGACCACTACTCTGATGAACACTTTCATGTATTATATTCATATCTATTTCCGCCTTTGTGATATGAATTGTCTGTGACTGATTTGTGTTATGCTTATTTCTATATTTGTTTCCGAAGATTTTATATAGCCACTGTGTGATAGCTTTGAGTTTGTATCTGTATGTCGGATTTCCTCTTGAGATGAAAACTTATATTATTACTATCTGACATATCGGTACTCGCACAAAGCAATTATACAGATGGTCGCTCCTCAACAGCCTTATTCTCCGTGCTAGTCGACAGCATTACTCCGTAGTGTTCTTGTCTAGCGTGGGTATAGAGGTGGGGCGTCACAGTCCATGTGAGGGCCTCAGTACATTTTTCGAGAAGTGTATTGTAGCAGGTGGTAATCCGGTGCCTTTTCATTGTATGGGATCCATTCTCCAATAAGTGTCTTTTGAACTTAGTTGTATACCTATTATGCTGGAATTTAATTAATGTAACGATTTGGCTATGATTCAATAATTTAATTTATACCCTAGACATTATTATAACATCACTGGATTTTTCTATAAAATGGTTTGGTTATCATAAGGTAAAAACTCATATATGTTTATGTGCGGCGTGATCATACGATATACCTTTTAGTCTAAAGGGTTTTACAAGATATAATAAAATTCCTTACAGTTTGAGTTTCTCATGCTGGTTTTACCATATTGATTTGAACATTATTTTTCTTAAACGCTCGGGTTAGACCCGAGTATTTTTCTAGAGACGGCTATGGAGTGCTTTGGAGCTTCATGAGTCGAGATTGGATGCCAAGGACATATTTTGGTATTTTAGTTTCCGTTGTGTTTTCCTATGTGAATTTATCAGCATTTATAAGAACAAGCTATTATACCTGTCTAGGCCGATGATAAGTTAAACTCTAATGTTGCTTGAGCATTAAAGAATTTTCTTTTCTAAAGATGAATTTGGAATATTACATATTAATCATCATGTTATGAGATTTAGTTCTATCTTTTCTTTTCCCCAAATAATCTGTCTTTCTGACACTTGGATGTTCGACATGTGAATAATGTGGATGAATTAGTGTCGACTTTTAGGGATCGAAAGGCTGATTGTTACAATCTCTATGGGTGTCGTAACTCTAAAACTTGGTTTATATATCGAAAGCCTTAAAACCCTTACTTGTTGTACTTTCAAATTACTTTATAAACCTAGTACAAAGTTTAGAAACCAAAAGGTAAAGTTTTGAAAACTTATAAAACATTCTCCAGAAAATAAAGTAAGTGAAAACAAGTTTTAAATACAAAGGATCTCAATGTCTCAACATGAAGAAATTCGAGTGCAAACTTTTCTTAGCATACAACATCACATACAAAAGCACAAACATATATGCACATTCCATAACGTCATACAACACATAAAAATCACAACTTGCCAACCATATTTAACTTCGACTTCATTTTTAAGTCCATAACTACATCTCATATAAATACATATATGTAAAGCACAAAACAACATATATTTTCACCCAAATGACCAATAAAGTTTAGCAATAAAAGAAAGTTTAAAACTTTCTTAAAGGGGTGAGCTTTACTCACCAAAACTTAATGGAATCCTAAAAATCACAATCACTTACTCCAACCTCGGATCTTAGGTTTTTTTTGAAAAAAATGGATTTTATGGACCTAAAGAGGCTTAGATGGTTCGTCCTAGATGAGGTATACTTTGTTGAGAATGACTAAAACCAAAGCGTGAGTGGACGTCAAGCTATGTAGGGTTTCTCCTATTAGGGTATTTTCACACCCACTCTAGATTGAATTCGATTTTGCGCATAGTGGTGTGAAATACTAGATACTCGATAAGGTTGGTAGGGTCTGGCTTGTACATTTTCGAGGGCCATCGTTTGTCCACACGTATATTTTTAGAGGTATGCTTTCAGTAAGGGGGCGCACCCTCCCAATCATTGTTGGAAATTCTCTTTTTCCTTGTTGATTCGAATCTTCGAATTTGTTTTATTAATGGCATCGGGAAGAGTCTAGAACTCTTTGCGATTTTTGATTATTCATATCCATTCTTTATGTTTGGATGTTTTTATTGTGAGTGGAAACACGTTACGCATTTGGTGGCATGGTCTCACATGCTGCCGTTAATTACACCTATTATTTTAGAATTTTACTCATACCATACATATTGTCTGCCTCGAGTTGTTTATGTCCCCTAAACTCTCGAGTACTCATTTTTATTTAAGTAGTCCGAGAGTAGTAGATCTTTTATGGGCTCTTTTGAAGATGGCATCTGAGCAGGAGGCCTTTATGCATTAAGTTGTCTTTTTCTGTTGTTTTCTTAATTCATGTCAATGTATTTTGTTTCAGCATCTGTAAAGGCAGGTTGTTCTAACTGCCTAAGCTGATTGTAGCGCTTTTGTGTAACTCTGGTAACTCCATGTTAGGGAGTCACCACAAGTACTATTTTACTGTTATATTTAATAGTTTCGTTGTGAGATTTTCTGTTTTGTTCTTTTTCTTTTACCCCACGACAATCCATTTTTCCAATGCTTGGGCGATGGCACACGAATATCGTGGATGTATTAAGTGTCGTTCTCAGGAGTTCGAAAGGTGGGTCGTCATAATTATAACGATTTCATTTAATTACTTTTAACGTAGTAAAATTAGTTATACTTCGTTTATGATATCTATTTAGTAGAATAAAACACCCTTATGCTATAATTAAATTGAATAAATTATTTTGGACATCTATCGAGCAGAATAAATCACTGTTCTGTGCTTGCAAAGTAAAAAAGATTGTTTTTGAAGTTAATTAATATGTGGATTAATTAATAAATGATATGTTAGCTATTGGTTGTTAATTGTTAATAACAATATGTTTGATATTATTGTTTGATTTTTGTTTTGATTTTAATTCCCACTTGAAAATCGGATAGCATAAATAATCGTTGTTTTCCAAAGGACTTTTATAAAGAGACCCTAAGGGGTTTCTCGCTAATATAGATTTACTTATATTCTTATGTTGCATATATTGATGTTTGGTTGAAATATTTCTAACATACTATTTTGATTTGTGTAAGTGTTGTTACATCGATTATCGTTATGCCGTCACTTATGAAATATCATCTCCTTAAACCCTTGTGTGTGTTGAACTTGTGTTTGTATATCTAGAAAATAAATGTTTGGTCATGTTTTTGCACTTTGAAAGGTGTTTAAAACTATATTTTCAAATATTTTAGGAATTTTTAAAATAAAGGATAAATGTTTTTTAAAATTTACAAAAGGGGTTATAAATTTGATAAATTATCTTTCGGGATAATTAATGTCGTTTTAAATTTAAAATGGGTTCATAAAGATTTTATAAGTATTTGGAAGGAATTTGGGGTCTTAAATATATTTTGAAATATTATTTTATCATAAAGTAAAAGGTTATTTTTAGATATTAATAATAAATTGTTTTAATTAATCATTTTAATAATGAAACTTTAAGTTAATTAATCATTTTAGTAATGATGTTTAAAGTTAATTAATAACTTTAATAAATTTGTTTAAAGTTAATATTTGGGATGTGAAAAAGAAAGTGCAAGTTCGGTTTTTTAAAAGTTGAAAAGTTTTGATTCGTTATGGAAAGTATAAGAAATTAAATTTCAGTAAATGATATCGCTTATATAGAAAGGATTTAGTTATATCCTTAGCACTAAATGTTGAAGTATGGAAACTTGTTTCTATCTCGAAGGTTAAAAATGTCATCGAGGAAAGGCTTAGAGGTAACACTACCTTAACTTGTCCAACTTCATTTTCAACTGAGGTATAGTACCAGTTTGAAATGAAAAAGTAGTGATAAGGGCATGAGATTTAATTCCCATATATGATCATTTTGATTTTTTCGGATAATTGATTTGACTATCGATTCTGCCATCTTCATTGTGTATCATCAATATAAGAAGATTTATTGCTCATTTAAGCGTTGATATCCTTTATCGAAAATGACTAAAACCAAAGTGCGAGTGGACGTCAAGTTACGTGGGGTTGCTCCCATTGGGGTATATTCACATCAATTCTAGATTGGATTTGGTTGTAAACGCGCGAAGATGTGAAATACTTGAATACTCGATAAGGTTGGCGGGGTCTGACATGTACATTTTCCAAGAGTCATCATAGTTCTCAAGTATATTTTCTAAAGGTATACTTTTGGTAAGGGGGTGCACCCTCATAGTCGTTGTTGGAAAATTTCTCTTTCCTCATTTTTGATTCAGACCTTTGAATTGTTTTCGTAATTGCATCGAAAAGTGCTTGGAGGACTTCTCGATGCTTAATTATTTGTATCCATTCTTTAAGTTTGGATTTTGATTTTTTTTATGCACATTCTTTCAAGCTTGGATTTTGTTCTAATTTGTTTCCATTAATTCTTGGATGGAGGTTGTTCTTGTGAGGTAAAACCTATTCAGTATTAGCGGCGTGGTCTCATGGAATTATTACATGTTCACTATATTACTTGAGTTTTCTTATGCTGGTTTTCAAGACCGATTCAGATGTTATTTTATAATAATGATCGGGTCAGACCGAGTATTTTTTTTTTAGGTTGTCGTTGGTGGGACATGGAGCCTATGGAGTAAAGCTAGATGTTCATATACTGTACTATTTTTATTCTCCGTTGAATTATTACGTATACCATTCATCATTTGTAAGGTTAGGAAGTTATAACTATCCAAGTCGATGAGGCTTATTTTTAACTCTGATATACCATGTATTTTAGAGTGATAGCTTTTACTGTCTTTGTTATATTATAGATTGTAGTTTCGTTGTGAGATTTTGTTTCTTCTATTCGTTTTCTTTTTCTTTTTACCTGAATAATATGCCTTTCAGACACTTGATGCTCAACATTTGAATACCGTGGATGTATTAAGTGCCGACTTTCAAGGTCGAAAATGCGGGTCGTTACAGAATGGTATCGGATCTAAAGGTTAAGCGAGAACCTTAACATTGGTGGTATAAACTCATTAGAGATAGGGTAAGTGACAGCCTAGAATGAGTTGGGAGTATTATATATACGAGGGTGTATTTGTTATTTCTATACAAACGCATTGTGTTAATTAGTCTATTGAGTTGTTCATGAATTCTGTTTGAGACGTATGATGTCATGGTGTCGAAAGGATTTCTAAACACCTGAACAAGGAAAACAGACATAATATTGATTTTTGAAAATTAGTAAATGAAACATTTTCCCTAGGATTATGTATTTTATATATATAAAGGGATAAACTTTGAACTGATATATTTATTAATATTGTGTTTGTTTTTTTGAAAATTGTAATATATACTTATTATCATTATTATTTCATTGGTCGTACTCAGACAATTTAGGAGCTTTGACTCTTGTTTGGTGATTGTTAACTTATGCTCGACTAGTTTATGAGCATTTATTATTTTGGTAACCTTGAGTACATTAAAACAAACTCCTTGTGAATTATGTTTCACAATTTGACTATATGGTGTTCGGAGAAAATGTTAAGTTAAAAGTCATCATTAAATAATGTTGAGTTAAAAGTAAAACTTTAATAAAAGTTGTTTAATATAATCTAAATAAGAGGATAAGACATTTATAGGATACATAATTATGAAAAGTTTATTGTAATAAAAGGAAGGTTTTATAATATAAGATGATTTTGAAGGTACTTTTTATATGAATATAACATATATAAAAGGACTTATATGATTTATAAATGGTGTTTTATAAGTAAAAAAGTGTTTTTGAGAATTTAAACCATAGTATTGTATGAAATGATTTCAAGAAGATTTTTCAAAAAAGTAATAGCGATATTACTTGGAAGCATTTATGAGAAAAAATATTTCAAAGAGAATTTTAAGAAGGAAACATTTTCTTTGGATAGTTCCGAGAAAACATCTCGATTAGTTTGTGGCAATTGAATAATTTTCCAAGTGACGGTCAAGTGTTTGCTTAAGCGAGTGCACTTAGTAAATTATTGTCTTTATCATTGTGTGACCGAAATGAATTCAAATCTGAACAAACCCAATGCGAGTGTTAGTGAATAAATTGTGTAGATTATTTTAAATATATGGAAATATATGTAGTATGATTTCAAAAGGGTTTGGAAACAAAAACCGGGTAACTAGTTCTCATGTTTCCTTAAAGGAAATTGATTTAAAATAAAATGGCATTTTGGTAAATAAATTGATAAATGAAAATGTTAAACTCTTATATAGAAAAGAGATAATTTAACTCAACTTTTTAAGTGGGTTAAAATGGATAGGAAGGTTTTAATAAGCATTGTTTTATTATAACCATATCTTAGTTTAAACATCTAAGTTATATAAACTATTTGATGTTATTGGGCCAACCTATAAGCATCTTTCCTTAGAACACTCTAAGGTAAAGCGGTCGAAGTAATCGATTCAGTTTTAAGACCCATATTTTGTTTAAACCCCCGTTTGAATTCTCTATAAAAAAATTAAAAAAAAACTGATATTTTTTATGTACTCTTAGGATTTATAAGAGTATTATACCAGTAAATAAAACTGGAGTAAAATTTTAATTTAATGTTTATAAAGATGAGTCTTTATAAAATGTTTGAAAACTTAAGTGAAAATTATGGAATAATTCATGAATAATTTTAGTATTAAATGAGATGCTGTAAATGAAACTAAAAGTGATTTAGAAAAAAAAGATTGGTGCAGTTATGAAACCAAACGAATTAAGTACGTAAGTTATACGAAGATCATTTTATTCGCATGGTTCTTGATCTAGGATTCGAGTACATAACTTCAAGGTGATTCACACTAGTCCGTAAATTGGTTTCTCACTTGATTCTTATCAACGAACACTTGATTCGAATGCTTGATATGATACTGAGGTTTTCAATCGTAGTATATGGCTATGTAAAGAGAATAGAGGTTTCTTCTGATGACCCTTCTTTTCGATCCTCGAAAATCGATACTAATACATCCATGGTATTCACGTGTCGCAAATTCAAGTGTCGGTGAGGCGGATGACCAAGGGTAAAAGAAAATAAAGATAGAAGATAGAAACACAGATTCTCACATCGCATTTAAAAACTTAATTTTTTACATATATATAGTACATATAATCACTCTCAAAATGATGTATCAGAGTTATGGCAAGTGCTAATCCAACCAAAGATAGTTATAACTGCCTATCCCTACACAGGTGCTGGTATAAACTTATACATAATACAACAAAAATAAAAATGGATAACTATCTACAGAGGAATCTTCTACTCCATGCTCCAAGCTCCTCCAAAATGCTCTAAGCTAAACCTGACTACTTTGCTATTTCAAAAAAATAGGGTACCCAAACTTTAAGGGAAAAGAAATAAACTCCGGGTTAGTCGTGAGAATGGTATGAGAAAACTCATGACACAGGTATATTTGAAAACAAATGGTATCTCATAAGACCACGCCACACATAAACCTGGAGTGGCTTTTGCCTTATGATAGCCAAAACATTTCATACATAAAATCAGATATATTATTTTTAACGACTTTCTTTGAAAAACACCTTTCAAATAAATATATAACATAGTTGAAAGACTTACATCTCATATTCTTGTATTGGCACAACTAAGTTCGTAAAGCTCATATCGAAAATTAGATTCCATTAATGGCAAGGTAAGGGACTACATTTGATAAAGTACATCTCCAAAGGAATGTATAGAGGACCCATAGATGATCCTCTACATCCGGAAAGAGCGACATTCCCCTTTCCAGTGACCAACATAATGATCCTAGATAATACCTAATATGACATCACCCTGGTTGTTACCAACCTTTACCGGGATCCAATAACATTCATCACATATTCGGTAGATAGAGAGTATTCTAGAAAGGTAATGATCATGTCTTAATAGTTGCAAACCACATAGCCTTACACCATACCATGTTTTAGCCATTTCCGTATGTAAGGCCTGAGGTAACATATTACCTTTCACAAAGTAGCAAATTCCACTTTAAATGCCACATTGCCATTTCTAACAAGACACTAATTGATTTCCACAAAAGTACAACCCTGGAGTTCATATGCATCTGGGAAGGGTGTTAAGCATAAGAGGGGTTACCTCCTACACCACCAAATAAATGTACGTTTGTAAAAACCAATGTACATGACCTTAGAATGCAGTGTCAGATATTCGTCCATATAAGTTGTCCACGAACAAGATAAAATGAAGGTATTCCTACTACATCCTGTTTGGGAATCACCCTTAAGATTAGTAGCAAGCAATCCTTCCATTGAAGATTTCAAAATCATTAGTTTAAACAAATCTTCACTTTCGAATGCATATATTGGTTCAAAGTGGTTTTTGGATAGGAATCACCCAATTCTGATCCCGGTCTCTTCGATCCAATTATCGATAGAAAAGATGTTAAGTATGTGGGTGATTGGTGATCATCATCCAATCAATTTATATCTTTCTATCCAATGAAATATCTTTAGAAATGTATTTTAAACCATTTCTTCTTAGTATATACATATTTATTAAACCTCTTTTTAACATTTGAAATACCAAATAATTTCCTTTAAATTACTTAGGAAGAATATTTCCATCTTCTATAATTTCAATCTAAATGGAGATTACTTATTTCCAAAGCATATCTTTTGATGGATAAAAACAATGTTATATAATACATCTAACAAATTAGTATTGAGTAAAAGGGTTCAAAGAATTTGGATTAATTATGCTCAATACTAATTTCCGTATTCGACATGTATTATTCGTTGAATAACGATGAAATCAAATTTTAAATTCACACAGATAGTATGTGTTTCCTCCTTGGAAATTTAATACAGAGTTTAACTAAAATGTTCTCTTTACCATCAAAGTCTTATTTGAAATGTTGTTTAACTTTGTGGAAAATTCCAAATCTTTTTTCTTTTGTCCCAAAAAACTATGATGAGAGTAAATCGAATTAACCATCCCCTCCATCGGGCCAGTCCGTATAGCTAGGGGGAGCAGGCAACTGGTTTCCCAAACTCCAGCCAAGAGACTACCTCTTTGTCACCTATAAGGCGGTCAAGTTATTTGATCGAATCTAAACCTTTTAAATATTGTGCAATTATTTAAAAAATATTTCCAAAAGATTCAAGAAGAAAAATCCAAGTATAAAACATTTAATCAAAAGTAGTCAAATTCCGTTGTTAAATTGCGATAAATAGTGAATTTAAAGCTTTATAGATCAAAACACTAATTTCATGATATATATATATATATATATGTCCAATTTTATAAATCAAATCCCTTTTTAAAACATTTTAACATATTTATGGAATTTATTTCATATTTTTAAAGAAAAAAACATTCATTTGTAAAGAGTCAAAAACAATATTTTACAAACTGCCAAAATGCGATGATTTTGCAAAACTTATTTTGAACATATCTCAAATTTTACAAAATGAAATCTTGATTTTTCTCTTTCACTTGAAAACTATAGTTATATGGGTTCGGAAAATTCTTATGTCAGTAAATTCTGACGTATATTTCATCCGGCGCATTGATTTAACTTTTTATGGTGCAAAATCGTGAACCGTCGCTATGCGACGGGCTCATTTTTACTCAATTTTTCAAACTTCACCTAACTTTGTCGAAATGAATTTTAATGTTCATAAAATATTTATAAACGATTTTAAACCATTATTATGTATTTTTAAAGAGGTTAACAATGCTATATATACCATTATAAATTATAAAGGTAAGTGATTCCTTTGTGTAAATTCGATATGTATTTTACCATGAATCATTTCCATATCAAGCAAGCATATAATCAATATCCAAAACATGATGATCAAGCAAATGAAACAAGCATGGAAATACGTATTATATCATTATATAGTTTAATAAGATAAACTAGCAGAGTAATTCTCACTTATACGCTTTCCCGATCTAACTTTTAGTGCTACGAAATTGACTATAGCTCTGATATTTCTGTACCGAAGCTTACGAATCTTGCCCTAGGACCCCTGGGTGTTCTTGTCCTTGTACTTGAGAGAGTGGAGAGGTGGTGGTGGCTCTTGATGAGCTTGGCCAAGCAAGGAGAAAGAAGAGGTGATCACTAACTTGACCTGGGATTTAAAGTGGTTTGTTGATGGAGGCAAAACTTATGATTATTTTGGCAAAACTTCAACTCGATTTTAGAATATTTTTAAAAGGAGATGGAGGCCATTGTTGTGCCTTAAAAGAAGAAGAGAAGCTTAGTAATTTTGAGAGTGAATGAATTGCGAAAGTATGCATTGATATTCATAGGCAAAGATGTGTAAAATATCACAAACATCATCATAACACATTTCCCATCACCATTTTCTACTCCACCCTCCCCTTACTTTCGACTGAACCAGCCCTACCCCACTTCACTCCCATGTGATTGTCTTCCGTTGATTGAGTGATGTTGAGTTTGCTTTTTCAAGTTGTATTTCTTTATACATAAGGAGTTTATATGTATATATGTTTAGATATTTCTTTTGGCTTTGATTTGACTAATTGTGATACACATTTATATGTATATGTGCATGTATATGCATGTGTGGGCATGTTCAAACAAGGTTTCTAGAACTTAAAATAATTTCAATTCATCAATCTATTGAAAATCTAGAATCCTATTTCCGGTCATATTTTCAGCTGTTAATCGAACTATTAATTTATGTAAACAAAACTTGAAAATAAATTCCTTATCATCTTTAAAATTAAAAAAAGATTATTTAAGCTACAAAACCATATTAAATAATATTGAAATCCATTTATAAACATACAACGTCGATGTACTAAAATGCGACGAAGTTTGTATATCTTTATATATATTTATAAAACCATTATAAATCACATATTATAATTATAAAATAATTAAAATGGATTATTTTTCATATAAAACAATCAATTGAATATTTAAAATTAATTAAATTTTCCTATTCAAAAAGATAAAATTATGGGTCATTACATATTTACTCAAGGAACCTGATCGGAGTCCATATTAGGAAGGTCGAGTGAGCGATAATAGTTCAGAAGTGAAGTTTATGTATCCAAGTAAGTGGTCAGATCAAATATTGCATACGGATGATTTATGTACATTATACAGGCTTAAGTATATTAATATGATGTGTTTTGTGGCTTAGGAAAGTTTAGGCAGTGACTTTCAATTTTTTTTAAAGGAGCTTAGATAATATTCTAAGTAATTACCAAAGGACTGATGAGCATAATGGTACGCTTAGGAAATTTTCTATATCTTTGGATGATCGAGAAGGTTATAAACCTAAGCAAAATTCAAAATCTTGTTTGTTAGTCAATTAACATCTTAAATAATGTTAAGTGTTAGTTTATTCCTATATGGAATTTAATTTGATTGATAGTGTGATTATATATATTATGGTTTATAAAGCCTCAACTTATAAATAAAGGATTTTTAAGTTGTTGTTCATTAGGACTTAAGTCCTGGTGCTTTTCAAAACTGATCTTGGAATATTTTGTAAAGGAAATAATAATAACAATATTTTGAAAATTTTGGTGAAGTATTATTATTTTTGGAATTTGAAAAGAGTTTTAGTGAAGTAGTTTTTCAAATATTTTTGGTTACGACTAAAGTTAGGCGATTGGGGGTTTTCTAATTTGGAAGTGTAATGACCCGACTTTTCGACCCTCGAATGTCGATACTAATACATCCACGATATTAGTGTGCTGAGCACAAAGTGTCGGAAAGATAGAATTTTAGTGTAAAATAAAAGGAAAAAAAGAATAGAACCAAAAAAGAAGAACACAACAACAGAATCTCACAACAGAATCTCACAACAGAACGATAATTTATTATATCAAAAGAACAATACAAATGGGTTAATCTGAATACAGGATTTTCAAAGTTACAAAACCTAAGTACTATTATCCGCTTGGACAGTTATAACTATCTGTTCTCACATTGCTAGTATATGTACATGGCTAATACAGAACAACAGAAAATAGAAATAGATAGATAATGGAAGCCTCCAGCTTGTCTTCTGAACTTTGAAGCGTCCAAAGTAAAATCCTAATACTCTGCCTACATGAAAGAGTACACAAGGAATTCAAGGAAAACAAAAAACCAAGCGTCAAACATAAGTCTGGTATGAGAAAACTCGAGATACATGAATACATGTAACAGTAACTATTGAGACCGTACATATTCCTGTAATAGTTTTTCCCTCAAAAGAAACCAAGCATTCATTAAGTTTAATATAGTGATATGTTAGATAATGTCAGTGGTGTAGGATATAATGATATCAAATGGTAGTGATACTTACATTGGTCACACAACAACATATTATGTTACATTCAAAAACCATTAAGGTACATTTGCATGACAGATTTTTCAATGGAGATCTCTTCGGGGAAGCCGATGTAATCTCCTATATATGGGTTAAAAAGTACCTTCCGAGCGTCGTATATCTCTAAATAAAATATACCGCAAAGGTAAACACAAGAAGAGATCGTCCAAACATAAACATGAACAACGTGAACCAAATATCATCAACTACTTCCGGCCAACGTCGATAAGTATCTCTAGAAATGGAGTCGATAACACCCTGAGGTGAGTCGCTAAACCCCAGATTATGCATCCTACTTTGTTTTTATCCATTTTCGATGTAGAGGTTACATTCGGCATCTTTCACTCGAGTCTTCATTACTCGGATAGAACATGAATCCCCAAATGGATTCCCATATCTCGAACAGATCATGAATCACTACATGGATTTGAGCATCTTGAGCAGATCTCGAATCTCCACATATATTCTTTTTCTTTAAACACTTCCAAAACTTAAAGCTCGTATACTAGTTTTGAAGTGGTATTCAGTAAGTAGAACAGTTACCGATCCTGGACTCTTTAAAACCAATCGATGAATTTTCGGTAAACTCAATTACGTTTCTTTTAGAAGTAAGTGAAAGATAGAGACATTTCGAACCAATACTCCTCCCCGGGGGTTCTTATTGGTATAAAATCGCAAAGCCTTTCAATTACTGCCTAAGTTAATATTATATTAGGTTTGATAATCGGCTAATCGATTATCCAGTCAAAACAATTGTTTACATAAATCGGGATTCGTACGCTTAACTTGCTTTCGACATTCCAACTTAACTATTCCTCGCCCAAGAGTGAAGCCAGGTAAGTTTGGACACTGGTTGCTCCAAGCCTTGCCTAACTTCATTCTTGAATCTCACAAATAGATAAGTCTACCTTGTGGCTTTTAGTATTAAGTATAGTATTAACGATTTCCATAAACAATAAGAAATCAACTTGATTAACACGTTTTAAACATTTTTCACTTATCTATTCCTCAGTTAAGAGGGAAGATCGGTAGGTTAGAGCTCTATTGCTCTATCCTTACTCGGCATCAATATTATCTCTCACATATAGATAAGATACTTCGTTAGTTTATTAGTGTTAAGCATAGTTAATTACTTTTTCAATAAGTAATTAAACAATTATCTACTTAGCAATTAAGCAATTATTAACCCCTTTTCGAAAACATTTAAAATACTTGGAAATACTTATAATAGGTTTTAAAACACCTATCAAAAATATTACCTAAAAATAACAAATTTGGAAAATCAACAAAACTTGGAAAAAGAACAAGCTTTATTCTAAAAATTCATTCTTTAAAAATTCATAACTAATCCTTTAAAATTCATAAATATCTCAAACTTGCTTTTAGAATACTCTAATATTAGTTAGGAAATGTTTTTAAAAAGAATGAAATAGATCACTCGATCTTAAAGTCCTTTTTGAAACAATTGAAGTCCAAAAATCAAGGTTAAATTGGGCAGTTCTGCACTAGTGAGGTTTTTGACAATTTTCGGGATGTTACATAACTTTTTACCATTCGAGATTTTGATAGAAACATACAGATAAAACAAGGTAAATATGGAAAATAGTCCCTATAGATCTCTCTATTAAGTTCCATAACAATTGCCAAAAACAAGGCAAATTCGAAGTAGCATCCATAGCGACTATCGCTATTGGTCACACCACAGCATATTATGTTACATTCAAAAACCGCTAAAGTACGTTCGCATAATAGATTTTTTCATGGAGAACGCTTTGGGGAAGTCAAAACCAATCTCCTAAACAAGGGTCAAAAAGTACCATCCGAGCGCCATATATTGGTCAACTTCGATAATCGACTAATCGATTATCCATTCAAAAAATTGCTTATACAAACATGATTTCTAAGCTTAACGCGTTTCCAACATCCTAACTTAACTATTCCTCGCTCAAGAGTGAAGCCAGGTAAGTTTGGGCACCGGTTGCTCCAACCCCTACCTAGGCATTTCATTCCTAAATCTCACAAATAGATAAGTCTACCTTGTTGACTTTTAGTGATAAGTATAGTATTAATGATTTCCATAAACAATAAGAAACCAACTCGATTAACGCATTTCCAACATTTTTCGCCTACCTATTCCTTGGTTAAGAGCGAAGCTCGGTAGGTTAGAGTTCTATTGCTCCGTCCCTATTCGACATCAATCTTAACTCTCACAAATAGATAATATTACTTCATCGACTTATTAGTGTTAAGCATAGTTAATTACTTTTCAAATAAGTAATTAAAAAGCTATCTATTTGGCCATTAAACAATTACTAACCCCTTTTCGAAAATATTTTAAATACTTGGAAATAATTATATAGGTTTTCAAACACTTAGCCACAATATTGCTTAAAAATAACAAGTTTGAAAAATCAACAAAATTTGGAAAAAGAACATATTTTATTCTAAAAAAAAATTCTATAAAAATTCATAACTAGTTCTTAAAAATTCAATATTTCAAACTACTTTTAAATACTCTAATATGAGTTAGGAAATACTTTTAAAAAGAATGAAACAGATTGCTCAAATTAAAAGTCCTTTTCTGTACAATTGAAGTCCAAAAATCAAGGTTAAACGGGGCAGTTTTGCACTAGTGATGTTTTGACCATTTTCGAGATGTTACTTAACGTTTTACTATTCAAGCTTTTGATAGCAACAAACATACATATAAAACATTGTAAATATGGCGAGAAATCCCTTGTATATGTCTACAAATTTCCATATCAATTGCCAAAAACAAGACAATTCCGAACTACATCCATAACGACAATAGTTATAACTGCACTTTTAAAATCCAAGTCATATCTCAACCTATATTCAATAACAACCTATCTGTGTTTTTTCCAAGCTCTAGTCATATGCTATACAAGTCCACTGAAGTCCATTTATGGATCTTATGTGCCACTTGTTTTCATAACAAGAATAAAAATCAATGTTTTCAACATATGTCCTAGTTACATCAAACAACTTTAACACAACAAAATATAATCATATATGAGTTATATTATCAATCCAAGTGGTGAGGTAGCTCACCTTAAACCCATAAATAACCAAGCTTAAGCAATCAAGTTCAAACCCAAGCCAGCGACCTTCTTTCCCTTCCTTCCTTGCATTTGCCTAGTTTCCTCCCACCAAGCACCCTCATAACTCATGGTCTCTAGGGATTGTGGGGGTTTGGCTTTAGTTTTTCATAATCAAACTAGGTAGAATGTGTTATATGTGGTGGTATGGTCTCACTCCAAATTCAAGGTGATTTGGAGATGGTTTGCAAATGATTTGGTTTAGGAATTTAAGATGAAGAAGAAGAAGATGACATTGAAATTTACTCTTAAGCTTTGGAATATTTTTTATATATTTCCTAAGGGTGTACCCTGCTTATATAGGCTTAGGACCGATGATGGGAAAAGACCAAAAAGCCCTCAAAACCCTAATGACATTAATTGCTTCTTGTCATGACAACTTTATGTCACTTCTCCTTTATTCATTTTACCATTCCACCTCTCTCGTAATAATA
Organism: Allium cepa; assembly: GCA_030765085.1. Lineage (NCBI taxonomy): Eukaryota > Viridiplantae > Streptophyta > Magnoliopsida > Asparagales > Amaryllidaceae > Allium > Allium cepa. The sequence goes on along the minus strand of CM060937.1, from coordinate 899,845,826 downwards.
TCATGTATCCTTAAAGAAGCTTCTAGATCATTCCATGCTTATAAAGAGGTGAGAGTGTTAATTAATTGCTAATGTGTTCATTTGATCATTAGTTAAGTGCACGATAGTTCGACAACTCATATCGATCGAAAAATTGTTTATCGATAAACTGATTTCCGGTCACATTATCGATTTTTCTTCGAAGAATATATTTTTGTAAACACTTTTCAAAAACAAGTTCCTTATCATTTTCTATTAATTAAATGATGTTAAATAAGGTTATATAATCATTTTTATAACACTTAAACATATTTCAAAATGTATTGATATTCGAAGACGAAGTGTTTGAATTTCTAGGTCATTATATTCTCCCTCATTTAGAACATTTCGTCCTTGAAATTCAAACAAGAACGATAATCAAAGAAGATAGGAGAATAAGATGTATATATATAGCACTGCTGAAACTATATACCAACTAAATTACAACTCAAATACAAACTAAGATAAGAAAACTCTAGTTTAAGAACAAATTTGGACAGGACTCCCTCAAACTATCCTCAGTCTCCCACATACAATCCCTAGCATCCTCTCTCTACTGTACCTTAACTAACTTTACAACCTTAGTCCTCAATTGCTTTGTATCTCTATCAACAACACGAACGGGCTGCTCAACACAGTCAAATTTGGCTCAATCTCCAAGTCCTCTTGCTGCAACGTTTCCACTATCATCGAAGGGTCATGCACAAACTTACGCAAATGTGATACATGAAATACATTGTACACACCAGATAGCCTAATCAGTAACTTGACTCTATATGTGAGTGTACCAATCCTCTTAAGAATCAGGAACGGTCCTATATAACAAGGAGCCAACTACCCAACCCTTCCAAACCGAACTACACTTCTCATCAGAGAAAGCTTTACAAATACAAAGTCTCCAATTGAGAACTCCAAGTCTTTGTGCCTCTTGTCTGCATAACTCTTCTGTCGATTATGCACTCCCTAGATTCGCTTTCGAATCTCTGTAACCTTATCCGACGCGTCTCGGATCATATGTGACCCAAGCACAAGACGATCTCCAGGTTCTACCTAACATGATGGAGATTTACAAGGCCTTCCATACAACGCTTCAAATGGTGCCATTCCGATACTGCCTTGATAACTGTTGTTGTAAGAAAAATCAACAAGTGGTATGTGTTCTTCCCATGAATCCCCAATTAAGATGCTTGCTTGAAGCAAGTCCTCCAACACTCGGTTCACCCTTTCCATTTGCCCATCTGTCTGCGGATGGTAAGCGGTACTCAAACTAAGCTTGGTCCCTAATCCTTCATGCAAACCTTTCTAGAACTGGCTGGTGAATGTTGAATCTCTATTACCCACGATATCACAAGGAACACCATGCAATCTTATGATTTCCTTAACATACAACTTAGCAAATTAGAAGCTATTCCTATAGTCTTAAGAGGTAAGAGGTGCGCGCTCTTGGTTAATCGATCCATAATAACCCACACACCTTAGTTATCCCTCCTTGACCTAGGAAATCTGTTAATGAAATCCATAAAAATATGCTCCCACTTCCACTTCGAATCTCAAATGGCTGAAGCAGCCCGACCGACTTCTGATAACTACCTTTTACCTGCTGGCAATTTGCACACCTTCTCACAAAGATAGAAACATCTCTTTTCATCCCCTCCCTACAGGATGTCCTCTTCATATCTTGACACATTCTAATGACCGCAGGATGTATCCAACCTACAATAGTGACTCTCTACTAGAACTTCCTCCCTAATCCCATCAACGTTTGGGACACACAACCTACTGTTCATTCTCAAAAATGTAACGGCTATTCACTTTGAATCCTGACCACCTCTTTGGTGCCTTATTGTTGCTTACATTCTTAACTATCCTAGCAAAATGAAGATCTCTAAGCGGGTTCCCCTCGATATGACTAATCAGTGTCAGATGAACCTCAATAATTTCCATAATTTCATACCTCTTATTGAGTGCATTAGCTACAACATTAGCTTTCCTCAGAGTATACAAAATATCTAGATCATAGCTCGTAAGAAACACCAACCATCTCTACTACCTCATGTTCAAGTCCTTTTGCGTAAAAAGATACTTCAAAGAATTATGGTCCATATATAACTCGAACCTCTCACCTAGCAAATGATGTCTCCACATCTTTAACGCAAACCGCTAACAACTCCAGGTCATGAGTTGCATATCTCGCATCATGTGGCTTGAGTTGCCGACTCGCATAAGCGATAAGCCTTCTATGCTGCATCAGCACAACATCTAGACCAGTTCCACACGCATCAGTGTAAATAGTCAAACACTCACCTCCATCTGGCACAGTAAGAACAGGAGCACTAGTCAACTTTTCCTTTAGCTCTAAGAATGCTTACTCACATTTATCCATCCATACAAATTTGACATTTTTTTTTTCAAATTCGTTAAGTGAGAGGCAATCTTTGAGAAATCCTGTATGAATCTCCTGTAACCGGCTAGACCCAAAAAGCTTCTAATATCCATTGCGCTTTCCGACCTCTTCCAATTTTAAACGGCTACAACCTTAGCGGGATCAACAGAAATACCTTCTGTCGAAACAACATGACCTAAGAACCTAATTTCTGAATGCCAAAAATGACACTTCGATAACTTAGCCTTAAACATATGCTCTCTTAGTGTTCCTAGAACAATCCTTAGATGGTACGAATGTTCATCCTTGCTCTTGGAATAGACCAGAATGTTATCGATAAAAACAAGGATAAACACATTCAACACATGTCGACAAAACCCGATTCATTAGGTCTACGGGTTAGGCCGAACGGCATAACTAACCACTCATAAAACTGGTCGGATCTAAATGTGGTCAAGGGCATACTCTCATCTGCCACCTCAATTGATGAAACCCTGTAGCAAGGTCAAGCCGAGAAAATACTCTGCTTCATGGAGTTGATCGAACAAGTCATCTATCCTAGGTAAAGGACACTTGTTCCTAACAGTCCGCTTATTGAGCTCGCTATAACCTACACACAATCTTAAGGAACCAACTTCGTAGCAAATACGAAAGGCGCCCCCTAACTCGAATGACTTGGTCGGATCAAGCCCTCCTACAACAAATCACTACCTGATTCGTTAGCTCCAACCTCTCCTTTGGGGCAAATCTATGAACCGACAATACAATAGGCTTCGCCGTCACCAAATCAATGCAAAATTCTAACTCCCTATGCGGTGGTAAACCAGACACCTCTTCGAAGATATCCACAAATTCCTAAACAATAGGGATCGAACCCAACTCCTCCTTCGCAACATCAAGAGAATAAAGAAAACTACTCATAAGAGAGAAAGAATCCTCATAAGGAACTAATAGTTCCTTCCACCTCTCCTTCTTCAGTAACACAGTACACGTAGCACAATCCAATATAGCATGATTTTGAGACAGCCAATCCATCCCAACTAAAACAACAAAACCCAAAAAACTTAGAATATACATATCGTAAGGAAGGATTTGGTCAAAGAAAGAAACTGGAACTCCTAAACAAATCAAACTAAGATTGGCCGAGCCTCCAACAGGGTTCGACGCACAAATAGAATATAAGGCTATAATTGGCTCAAATTTCAGTCTATCAATGAGGGTACGAGAAATGAAACTAAGAGAAGCACCAATATCAAATAAGACAATAATGGGAATGCCAAAAATAGATAGAACACCTTCCAAAACTTGCTTCGCCCTTTGCAGCAGCAGAAGTGGAAGGTGCTAAAGCTAGTGTAAAAGCTTGAGGAAGTTCCCCCTTCTTGAGCATTGGATACTCCCTAGCAAAATAACCTGGCCAATGGAGTTTTAGTAGCTCTTTGGTGCAAACTGAACGTTGGCCATTTGTGGCTCTATCGTCGTTACCTTAGCAATAGGTGCCTTAACCAATGGTGCTTTCACCACCGGCCTACCCTTACTGGACCTACAACTCGGTGCAAAGTGTGTTGGAAATGTGGATTATGGATCTTAAGGCAGAATTAACACTAGAGGGGGCAGGTGAATAATGTTTAATTAATTTTATGAATCTTTTCAAAATCTTTTCAAATTAAACCCAAATAGATGCAATTCACAAACGCAGAAACAGTAACTGAATCAGACATAGATGCAAATAGTAAATAAAAAGCAGTGAAGGAAAGAACACACTGGAATTTTATACTGGTTCGAAGTTACCCTACATCCAGTCCCACACAATTTCTTGTGCATATTTCTTTTCAAATATAATGTTGATATTACATCTTCGATTACAAGGCCACGAGATACACCCTCCTGTCTTCGAGTCCAGGGCAAACTCTCTTGATTTGACCAGGCTACAAGATCACTTAATTGATTTACGGGCTACAACCACGACCAATTGATTTACGGGCCACGATCACACCGTTTCCAATATCACTTTGATAGATAGAGAAACTTGATACACTTTTTTGATTACAAATGATCCTATAACTCTGAATATAGTTTAAAATTATAAAAGAGATTTAAAAAGTAATCTTAAAAAATTTTAATCTATAATATAAAAGTAATATTAAAAACTAAGTATAGAATATATTTTTGATATTTAAAGCTTATAATATTAAAACCAAGAGACAGTTTAAAAAACAAGAGATGATTTCGAAATCAAGATATAAAAGATAATAAAAATAGTCTAAGGCTAAAATATTTAAACTAAGAGACATGAATTTAAAAATGAAAAAAGGGGGAAAATATTTAAAATAAATCATTTTGAAAATTTTGTGGATTCCATTCCACTAGAGAAGGTCGTGGCTTCCATCCCACTAAAGTGGTCGTGGGTTCCATCCCACTAAAGAGGTAGTGGGTTCCATTCCACAATTAAAATCCGAATAAATATTTTAGTGCTATTATGAAGTTTTAACATAAATCTAGACACTATTACTTATCTTGATATCTCGAACTCTTGAAATCTTGAAATCATGATGCTCATGAGTCTTCAGTTTTGATTTCTTCAATCTTAAATTCATCAGCCTTTAATCTCTATACCGAGTCTTGAATCTTTATATTGTACAATCTTCATTCTCAGTACCTGCATATATTTATATATATCCTACATATACATATATATCTAGACAAAGATATTATTATTTATATTTTATAACAAGTCTTAAGGTTGTTGTCATCAAAACCATCATCTCAGGAACTAACAATCTCCCCCCTTTTGATGATGACAACCTTTGTTTATAAAATCTACTCGGACAAATTTTGATTCTACTCCGACTCCCCCTTAATCTAAGCCTATCTAACCTATTTTATAATTCTCCCCCTTTGTCATCAACAAAAACTAATCCTAAACTACACAACTCCCTCTTAAACTAATACTATGGAACTAAATACTAATAACGAAGTATAATAAAGCGAAACGTAAATATGATTTTATTATATATATGTTGTTATATTACACATACAAAAAAAATATATACAAATACACATAATATATAAAAACATTAACATAAAAACAATCTAGTGAGAGTCTTTGATAATTGTTGTGAATCGAACAATTTGGGCAATGGAGACAAAAGTTTCCACGTTGTTCGACAAATTACCATCTTTATCAAAATAGACTTCTCCAACGCAAATAACTTTATCGTCTTCGTCCATTTGCACTTCCTCTTCTTCGTTGTATTCCTCTAATGGATTATGGATATGAATGTTATAGGAGTCATCTACAATCACGATCCGGTCCGCATGATTATCCATTAGAATTTTTGCAAATTCCTAAGGATTTTGCCATGTTTCTCTTGTTCCTTAGCCATCTTTATTTATTTAGCCATCTTTATTTATTTAAATATATATGTTACTATATCTATGTTCTATATCTCAGTTATAGAACAAATACCTAGTTCTCTTCTTAATTTAGTAAAGGTTGATTGATTCAAGGGTTTAGTCAAAATATCAGCTATTTGATTCTCAATGTTGATAAATTCAAAAGAAATAATCTTTTTATTTATATTGTCTCCGAGAAAATGATGTCTGATATCAATATATTTGGTTCTGGCAAGATGAGTAGGATTTCTGGACAAATTTATTGCACTTGTAGTCATAATAAATTGGTGATTTTGAAATATTTAATCCAAAATCCTTTAGGGACTGTTGCATATAGATCACTTGAGAATAAACTAAAGAATAGATATACATTCTACTTTAGTTACTGATAGCGAGACAGTGTTTTGCTTTTTACTAAACCAGAAAACCAGAGAATGTCCTAAAAAGTGACAAGTTCCACTTGTACTTTTTCGGTCTGATTTTCAGCCAGCATAGTCAGCATCATAATATAAGATTAAATCAAATGAATCATTTTTAGGGTAAAATAGCCCATAGTCTAAAGTGTGTTTAACATATCTTAGGACACGATTAACAGCTTTTAAATGGATCTCTTTGGGTTGAGATTGGTACCTTGCACAGAGACAGACAATATGCATGATATCAGGCCTACTCACGGTTATATAGAGTAGCTATCAATCATTCCTCTATATAGTTTTTTATCAACATCTTTTGACGTGTCTTCTTTTATTCAAGGCTTCATTGGCTGCCATAGGATTGGGTTTTCCACTCGTAGTGGTCAAACTTATTAATTAGATCCCTAGCATACTTTTCTTGACTAATGAAAATACCACTATCTAATTGTTTTATTCGCAATCCTAAAAAGAAAATAAGTTCACCCATATGACTCATCTCAAACTCTTTTGTAATTATTTCAGAAAACTCTTTGTTCATTTCATTATTTGTTGATCCAAAAATTATATCATCTACATAAATCTATACTAATTGGATATCATTGTTTCTTTTAATAAAAAGAGTATTATCTACTTCACCAATTTCAAAATTTGATTGTAATAGGTAAGATCTTAGTCTGTCATACCAGGCTCTAGGAGCTTGTTTTAGACCATATCAAGCTTTCTTTAATTTGTAAACATGATTTGGAAACTTTTCTTCTTCAAAAAGTGGGGGTTGTTCAACATAAACATCCTCTTAACAAAACCATTTAAAAAGACACATTTGACATCCATTTAAAATAATTTAAAATTGCTGTGATTTGCAAAGGCAGGTAGAATTCTAATGGCTTCTAATCTTGCTACGGGTGCAAAGGTTTCATCATAGTTTATTCCTTCTTCTTGACAATAACCTTGCGTGACTAACTGAGCTTTATTTCTAACGACCTTACCTTGTTCATTCATTTTATTTTTTTTAACTCATTTAGTTCCTATAATAGTTTTTTCCTTGGGTCTAAAAACAAGTTCTCACATCATTTCTGGTGAATTGATTCGTTCTTCCTGCATGGCAAGAATCCATGAATCATCAGATGATGCTTCCTTTGGATTTTTGGGTTCAGTAGTTGATATAAAAGCTACATTACTCATCTTGTTTAGTTGATTTCAAGCTCTAACAACAGATTCAGTATTTCCTAGGATATTTTCTATAGGAGGATCTTTTAAAAGCCCGATCCTTTTATTAGGATGAACAGTTTCACAATTAGTTTCATTTGATTCATTATTTAAAGTAAAAAAATCATCTTCATCATTTATTTAAACAAAATCTTTGAAATTTTCATCAAAAGATACATGCATTATTTCTTCAATGGTGTTAGTTTTTAAATTAAAAACTCTATATGCTTTACTTCTATTAGAATATCCGATAAAGATTCCTTTGTCGGATTTAGAGTCAAATTTATCCAAATTGTCCTTTGTATTTAGAACAAAACATTTGCTTCCAAAAACTTTAAAATAAGATACCTTTGGCTTCTTGTTGAAAAGAAGTCCATATGGTGTTTTATTGGTTAGAGGTCTAATTAAAATCCTATTCAAAATATAACAACCTGTAGCGACTGCTTCAGCCCAAAAATTTCTTGGTAATTTACTATCTGAAAGCATGGTTCTTGCGCACTCTTGAATCATCCAATTTTTATGCTTTACCACTCCGTTTTGTTGTGGAGTTTTGGGAAAGGAAAAATTATGAGTTATTCCTTTTTTATTACAGAAATTCTCAAAATTTTCATTTTCAAATTCTCCACCATGATCACTACGAATAGTTTTGATTTATAAAGAAAGTTGATTTTGAATTCTTTTTGTAAAGGTTTTAAATAAATCAAAAGCATCACTTTTAAGTTTCAGAAAAATTGTCCATGTAAATCTAGAATAATCATCTACAATTACAAAAACATATTTAGTGTGATTTATTGACTAAATTTGAGATGGACTAAACAGATCTAAATGAAGCAGCTCAAGAGGTTTTGAAGTTGAAGTCATATCTTTCAATTTGAATGAACTCTTCCTAAGTTTTCCTAACTTACAAGCATCACATATACTATCTACTTTAAAATTCATTTTAGGGAGACCTCTTACTAAATCAAGTTTTGAAAGTCTAGTTAAGAGTTTGAAATTCAAATTCCCAAATCTTTTATGCCAAATCTAAGGGTCACTTGTATTAGCCAAAAGACATAGGTTATCATTTGAGATTTTCATACTGAGAATATAAATATTTTTCTTCTAATTACTTCAAAGATAATATTTAATTTATTATCTTCGATGTGACACTTATCTTTTTCAAATTTAATTTTGTAGCCCTTATCACAAAGTTGACTTATGCTAAGTAAATTGTGTTTTAGATTCCTAACTAATAGAACATCAGAAATAGTAGGAGTTTTAGAATTATCGACACTGTCGATGCCAATCACATGTCCTTTTGAGTTGCCTCCAAAGTTGACCAGTCCTCCATCTTCACAAATTATGTCATTCAGTATCTTTGGATTGCCCATCACGTATCTTGAACATCCACTCTCAAGTATCCATTTATTTTTCTTGATTTGCACCATTTTCCCATTGAGTGTTGATTCATCAAAAGCCATATAACACATCTGTTCCTACACAACACACCAATTCGGTAGATAACTTGATTTTCTATAATAACATTGTGCAGACCTATGAAATAATGATGATTTGGACAGTTTTGGACTAGTGTTAACAGAATTTCCAAAAATTTCCATTTTAAACTTTTTCAAAATTCAGAATATGATAACTTTGAAAATAATTGCTCTGATACCAAATGTTAAAAATGGGGATTGCGGATCTTAAGGCAGAATTTACACTAGAGGAGGGGTGAATAGTGTTTAATTAATTTTATGAATCTTTTCGAAATCTTTACAAATTAAACCCAAACAGATGCAATTCACAAACACAGAAACAATCACAGAATCAAACACGGATGCAAATAGTAAATAAAAAGCAGTAAAGGAAAGAACACACCAGAATTTTATACTAGTTCGGAGTTACCCTACATCCAGTCCCACACAATTTCTTGTTCATATTCCTTTTGAAATATAATGTCGATATTATAGCCTTGATTTCAAGGCCACAAGATACCCTCCTATCTTCGAGTCCAAGGCAAACTCTCTTGATTTAACCAGGCTATAAGATCACTTAACTGATTTACAGGCTACAATCACACCCAATTGATTTACGGGCCACAATCACACTGTATCCAATATCACTTTGATAGATAGAGAGACTCGATACACTTCTTTGATTATAAGTGATCCTATAACTCTGAATAGCACTAAGATCTTTGAGAGAGAGTGGCAGAGAATCAAACTGGAGATGATCGAGTTTGATTCAATTAGGATTTCGGTAGAGTTTTGTTAAAATATAAGAGAATACTTGATTGGAGAAGAAGGAGTGAAGAAATGAAGAAAAACTTATATAAATTCGTTAAAAACAACCAGTATTTATAGAAGAACAATAGTTATGTCCATTTGCGAAAGGTTAAAATGAATAGACACTTTTTTGATAATTTAAAATTTGAATTTCTATAGTCGCCATGTCAACATAGGGGGATGTGGTATGTCGACATGCCTATATGTATTTTGAAAATTGATTTTTGTTTTTAAAAGAGATTTTCTTTCTAAAACTTATCAAAACAATTTCTAAAGTTTATAAACCATTTTGAATATAGTTTAAACTTCTAAAAGATATTTAAAATGTAATCTTAAAAATATATAATCTATAATATAAAAGTAATATTAAAAACTAAGTATATAATATATTTTTGAGATTTAAAGCTTATAATATTAAAACCAGGAGAGAGTTTAAAAAACAAGAGATGATTTTGAAATCAAAATATAAAAGATAATAAAAATAGTTTAAGGCTAAAATATTTAAACTAAGAGAAATGACTTTTAAAAAGTTTTTGGAAAAATATTTAAAATAAATCATTTTGAAAATTTTGTGGATTCTATTCCACTAGAGAAGGTCGTGGGTTCCATCCCATTAAAGAGGCCATGGTTTCCATCCCACTATTAAAAGGTAAATTCCATTCCATAATTAAAATCCGAATAAAGATTTTAGTGCTATTATGAAGTTTTAACATAAATCTAAACATTATTGCTTATCTTGATATCTTGAACTCTTGAAATCTTGATACTCATGAGTCTTCGGTCTTGATTTCTTCAATCTTGAATTCGTCGCTCTTGAATTTCTATACCCAGTCTTGAATCTTTATATTGTACAGTCTTCATTCTCAGTACCTGCACATATATATCATGCATATACATTTATATCTGGACAAATATATTAGTATTTATATTTTATAACAATTCCTAAGGTTATTGTCATCAAAACCATCATCTCAGGAACTAACAAAGTGTACTTTCTATCCATACTTATAACAAGTTAAACCTGAATTATCCTTAGGCGATGGAAACTTTCGCTTATTATTCCCAACCGATGCAGAAATAGATGACTCCGGAGCTAAACTCTTAAACCTCAATCCCATGTTCACCAAGTTTACATAAGACCCCAAGATGTGATTAGTCATATTACCCTTGAACTCCAAACGCATCCCTGCGATGAACATCTCATTCCTCTTCAAGGGCGTATCTACCAAACCAGGCCCAGACCTAGATAAAGCAGTAAATTGGTTATCATACTCTGCCACTATCATGACCCGCACTTCAAGTCGAGGAAGCTCCTAAACAACAAAGTCTTCTAGCTTCCTGGACAAACTTCATCCCAAAACCCTCCTTAAATTGAGCCTAAGAGAAGTCGTTCTCTTGGGCATCTGTAGTGATAGTACTCCACCAATCCATGGCTACATCTGTCAGAGGTCGAAACGCCAACCGACGCTTCATTGAGTCATCTAACTCCATATCTCCAAATATACGGTCACATAACTTAATCCAAGTCTGGATTTATGTGATAGTCTCCGTACCATTAAACCTCTTCCTTCCCAACCATTCATAATCGTGGTAGAACGAAGCAAAATTCACCTAAGCCCTGACTTGCACGATCTCCTCTATAATATTCGCCCTTGGTTCCTTGACTAGGGCAACATTCCTTAGTGCTCATTCTCCATAATTTGTGACAGTATTACCCCGACACCTCTATCTCTACCTCCTCGAGCATTGACAGCCCTAGTACTCATAATGTACAACATGAACATAGCAGAATATATTTAGGATATGAAAGGCTAGAGTTATTTCAAGGAAAGATATTATTCTAAGAAAAGCTAAAAATGGGGCATATGCTTACAGAAAATATGAATACGCTCTCTTGTATATACTCGACTCATCCCAGGGTGTCGCTTACCCTATCTTTGATGAGCCATACCCAATCATAACCAAGTTGTTCGCTCAACCTTGGGCTCTTATACCAAATGTAACTACCCAACTTTTCGACCCTAAAACATCGACGCTAATACATCCACGGTATTCGTGTGTCGAGTATCTAAGTGTCAAAAAGATAGAAAGTTAAGTTAAAATAAAAGAAAAAGGAATAGAACCAGAAAAGAAGAACACAACAACAAAATCTCACAGCGGAATGATAATTTATAATATCAAAAGAATAGTACAAATGGTTACTCTGAATACAGGATTTTCAAATTTACAAAACCTAACACTACAAGAAAAATTGCCTTTTGTAACGCCAATTAATAACGCTCTATTTCATTGTGTTATTGTTTATCCTTATTTTTTTATTTAAAGTTAGGGTCTATTGGATAACACTTTCTACCTCAAATATTTTCTGAAAGAAATCTATTTAGAAAAATCAACTTGCTTGCATTGTATTCCACTTTTAATCATATATATATATGGTTTATAAGAGTTAAGATAGGCTACAAATTAGCCAATTGATTAGGAGCCGGACCTAAATAAGCACAAGGAGTCGACCTTTCTTGTAATTTATGAATAGTAGAAGAGGGGAATAATGGAAAACATAAGAAACCAAAAACACGCAAACCTAAATAATCCGGATCACTTTGATAGAGGATTTGAGCGGGAGATTGGTAATTCAATACCTTGGAAGGAAGGATATTGAGAAGATATGTAGCCATGGAGAGAGAATGATGCCAAAAGGAGAGTGGCATAAATGCATGAGCAAGAATAGTCCGGATGATATTATATATGGATTTTATGTGTCTTTCGGCCTTTCCGTTTTGAGCAGATGTATGAGGACATGAGAGATGGAAAAGCATACCATGTTTCTCAAAAAAATCCTTAAAAGTGCCATTAATGTATTCCGTACCATTGTCACACTGAAAAGTCTTAATATTACGTTCAAATTGTGTCTTGACTAAAGCATGAAACGCTAAGAAAAGTTGTTTGACCTGAGATTTTTTTGCAATAGGAAAGGTCCACAAAAATTTGTTATAGTCGTCAAGAAAAAGAACATAATAACAATGACCGGAAGTACTAACAATAGGAGAAGTCCAAAGGTCACTATGAATAGTATCAAACGAAAGAAAAGTATATGACACTGAATCATAAAAAGGTAGCTTAGAATGTTCCCCAAGAGGACAAGAAGAACAAAAACTTTTACAAACCTTATTACAATCAATAAACTTTTTACAACAAAGAGACTTAAGAATAGCATCGCCAGGATGACCTAAATGATTGTGCCAAATATTCAAAGGCAAAGCAGTAAAAGCAGAATGATTGTTGGAAGAAATGACTTGAGAGTCGGAGAAAAGTGGATATAAGCCCTCAGTGCTATCACATCTCATTAGTCTGTTCCCGGTCTATAAGTCATTAACAGAGAAACCAAAAGGGTCAAAAGAGATTGAAACCATATTATCTGTGGTGAATTTACGAACAGAGACCAGATTTTTAATGAGCCTAGGAGCATGTGGAAAAAAATTAAAGATAGAAGAAGAAGAACGGAGAAGAAGATAGGTGAGGCTAGGGTAAGGGAGCATCGTGCCTACTCTCGCATCGACGGAGGTTCTAGTCATTGTCAACCGCAAGGCACCAGAATCAAGCTTGGCGATGGCGCCGCCTCATGCCACCGCAGGCACTGCCTCACGCTACTGCTGGCGAATCAGGGTACCTAAAAAGCTAAAGATACACTGTCTTCGATTTTCGTTTATTTTTCACATAAGTTGAAATAAATATATGTGTTTCATAGAGAAAGAGAAACACAGTCTGAGTGCATAAAGCTAGAGAGAGAGCTAATGACGATGATCGACTGAAGTTGTTACTATTTTTCTCGATAAAACATTAGTTTTAGATCCATTTATTTAAAAAAAGGGCTTAATTTATTCGATTTCGAGGTCGAGTTAATGCATTAATAAGAAAAAAGTGGACTTATTAGTGGAAGATTGTGTTTTGCTGTATGTCCTTTTAGCCTTTTGAAGTTTGTGGAGAGCAATTTAATATGGATAAGTTCGCTGGGTATTTCCCTATTACAAATAAGATAAACCATCCTTCTTTATTTTAATCTGCATGTGCTATTTCATTGTTGTTATTTGGGTAATTTGGTTCCTTGTTTTCCCTATATTCGAAACAAGAAGTTGGAATTGTTTGTATTAGTTCCATATGCTCGATTGGATAAATTTATGTCATTTATTTATCCCTACATTTCCGAATAGTTAAGGTTTAACAATGAGTTGGGTATGGTCGATCAATTGTTCAGTTATTGTTTGTTGATTCACATTTGTGTTTAATTCATCTACAGTTGAATTTTCTATGTATTGTTCAATTAATAAAGTTATAATATTTCATTTTGTTTTTATCTTAATTGATTGAAGAGAAGACAATTTATTTTGACATTTTGTTCTTACTTCGTAATTCAATGCTTGATGTCTCCAGCAAGTCTGAAAATAGGCATTGACTGCGTTCTTCATCTATATAACAAAGTACATCTCAGTGCATATGAAAATTTTATACTAATTAAAGAATAGAATATATAACCGCATTTGGTTGCACTAATTAGTACAAATTTATAGTTGTGGTCCTTGCATGCTAAAATGTGATTGAAAATTATGTTTTGTGCAGGATATTTTTATAATAAACCCTTCAAAGAAAAATCCATTAGCATCAGAATGATTATTCTAGCTTTGGCAGTGATTACTATACTTTACATTGTTTCAATATCTTTAAAACAAGGAATCAGCAGCAATCTTGAGATACTACAAATAGAACAAGTAGAAAAACCATGCGTTCAGCCTAATTTTTTGCAGTCTGTATTGTAATAAATGAATAAAATCTAGATCTGAATACATACAACCCATATTGATTCTATCGAGAAACAAATATATGAAATTAAATAGTTCAGCAGAAGTCGTACATGAATCCATTGATGTTTGCAAAAAGAAGATCAACTAGGTTTTAGATCTTCCAAATTGACACAAGCTTAGATTTGAAAAATTCTCTTTAGAAGAGGGTGGAGAGAATATGAAAAGACTTGTGTAATTTGGGGACCATAACCCCATATATATAGTGTGTGACATTTTTCAGTTCGGCCCTTCAACAAACTAAAATTGTCACTCTGGTATCCACACATTATAAATTTACATGACGAATATACCCCTTAAGTCTTGTTGTATTTATTCCAAATAGATCACATAATTAAACTTAATCTCAAGATAGCCCATACATTCAAATATTAAAATATGTGGCCCCATAATGCTGAATTATTCCAACAATCTCCCCCTGGGCCACATATGTAACCTTATAGAATGTATTTAACTTTATGGGCTCTCAAATAGCTATCTTGACAATATGATATATCCATAACAATCTCGTCCATTGATTGTGTTAACATAGGATCAAAGCGGTTTTCATTATCGTTAGTGTAACTAAACCCATCAATGGTCACGTATATCAATATAATCATTTAGATCAATCATGTATGTGTAGCATGGAAATTACATGAAATGTGATCTTTACATGTCTATTTCCGACAGGTCCTACTTTACTTTAATGAGATCAAAATCTAAACATATATAAATAATTTGAGTGCAATCAAAACTTTATTTCCGATCAGAAAAACTGAAGCATATCCACAATCAAAATATAGAGCAATGTCACAAAAGAAATGACTTAGTACAAACTCCCCCTAAACCAAAATATTCTTACATAAAAGATACACCCATTTTAGCAACATGCTTATGAAAGACCTTGGGTGGTAATGTTTTTGTAAGTGGATCCGCTAACATGGAATTTGTCCCAATATGCTCTATGGGTATTAACCCATTTTACACTCTTTTCTTCACAACTAGAAACTTGATGTCAATGTAATTTGACTTACTTGAGCTTCTATTGTTATTAGAATATATTATTGCTGATCTATTGTCACAAAACAACTTTAGTGGTCTTTCAATATTATCTATAATGCGCAGCCCAGTGACAAAATTTCGCAGCCATTTACCATGATTAGATGCCTCATAGCAAGCCACAAACTCTGCTTCCATAGTGGAAGAAGCTATAAGAGTTTGCTTAATGCTATTCCATGATATAGCCCCTCCACTCAACATAAATATGCATCCTGAAGTGGATTTTCTGCTATCCGGACATCCAGCAAAGTCAGAATCAGAATACCCAATGATATCCAACTGATCTGATCTTCTATATGTAAGAATATAGTCCTTTGTTCTTTGAAGATACCTTATAACCCTTTTTGCTGCTTTCCAATGATCCATTCCAGGGTTACTAAGATACCTGCCTAACACTCCTACAATGTACGCAATATCCGGACGCGTACATACTTGAGCATACATTAGACTCCGTATAGAAGATGCATAAGGGATCTTCTGTATTTCATTAACTTCAAGGATGTTATTAGGGCATTGTTTGAGTCAAAACTTATCTCCTTTAGCGACAGGGGTATCATTTGGTTTACAATCTTGCATGCCAAATCTCTTAAGCACCTTTTCTATATAGTTCTTTTGTGACAATCCAAGAATGCCTCGTGAACGGTCACGGTGTATTTAGATCTCTACTACAAAAGAGGCATCACCAAGATCTTTCATTTCAAAATTATTTGAAAGAAATCTCTTAGTTTCGTGCAACATATTTAAATCATTACTGGCAAGCAATATATCATCAACATATAAAATTAAAAATATAAATTTACTCCCATTAAACTTGTGATACACACAGTTATCGATGATGTTTGCCTCAAAACCAAAAAAGGTAATTACATTATGAAATTTGTGGTACCATTGACGAGAAGCTTGTTTGAGTCCATAAATGGATTTCTTTAGTTTGCAAACCATATTCTTCGGATCTTCGACCACAAAGTTTTCCGGTTGCACCATATAAATTGTTTCCTCAATGTCTCCATTGAGAAATACAATCTTAACATCCATTTGATGCAACTCAAGGTCAAAATGTGCAACAAGTGACAAAATTATTCTAAAAGAGTCTTTCGATGAAACCGGAGAGAAAGTCTCTTTGAAATCAATGTCTTCCTTTTGAGTAAAACCTTTTGCTACAAGACGAGCCTTATATCTTTCCACTTTACCTTTTGCATCCCTCTTGGTTTTAAATATCCATTTACAACCAATGGGATTCTTACCTTCAGGTAAAGGGACAAGATCCCAAACTTTATTGTCTTGCATTGATTTATACTCTTCATTCATAGCTTCAATCCACTTTTGAGAATTAATATCTTGCATGGCTTGGTGAAAGTTGATAGGATCATCTTCCATCAATCCATTATTATCCTCTAACTCTTGAAGAAATACAACATAATCATCCGGAATAGCATTTCTTCTTTCCCTAGTGGATCTTATTAATGGCAATTCATTTTGAGGTTGTTGAATTTGTTCTTGTGGAACATTAAATTCAACTTGAAGAGGATTTTCTTCAACATTGTTTTGTTGGGGTTCTGGATTCACTTCTTGATCAACGACAGGAACAATAATCTGCACATTGTCCGAAGAAGTAACTGTAGTAGGAATCATAGACGATGATTCCTCCTCAAAAACAATGTTCCTTACTTAATTTCTCCCTCTCACCTCAACATCCTCAAAAAATGTTGCATTTCCCGTCTCAAATATTTTCCTCAGTATGGGATCATAAAATTTATAGCCCCTAGATCGCTCAGAATAACCAATAAAGCAAATACTCACTGTTTTGGAGTCCAATTTTCTTTCATTTGGCCTATATGGCCTTGCCTCAGCTGGACATCCCCAAATGTGAAAATGCTTCAGAGTAGGCTGTTTGCCTATCCAGAGCTCATAAGGTGTTTTAGTAGCTGCTTTAATGGGTATTCTATTAAGGATATAAACTGTTGTCTTTAATGCCTCTCCCCAGAGTGATTTTGATAAGGTAGAATGACTGATCATACTCCTTACCATGTCTTTAAGAGTCCGGTTTCGTCTCTCAGCAACACCATTCATGCTAGGTGAACCTGGCATAGTGTATTGTGGGACTATTCCACATTCCTCTAGGAATTTGGCAAATGGTCCTAGACATTGTTCACCTGATCCGTCAGATTTACCATAATATTCACCGCCACGGTCAAATCTGACAGTTTTAATCCTTTTGTTGAGTTGGTTCTCAACTTCTACCTTAAATTTCTTGAACATGTCTAAGGATTCTGATTTATCATGAATAAGATATAGGTAGCCATATCTTGAGTAGTCGTCTATGAATGTTATAAAATATTGTTGACCATTCCATGATGCCTCAGGGAATGGCCCACAAATGTCTATATGTATTAATTCTAAGACGTCAGTTGCTCTATTGGCACCTATTTTCTTATGTTTGGTCTGTTTTCCCTTGATACACTCTACACAGACATCAAGGCCTGAAAAATCAACGGATTCCAAAATGCCATCTGACACAAGCCTTTGAATTCTATTTTTAGATATATGACCTAAGCGCTTGTGCCACAATGTGGCTGAAGTTACCTTATTAGCTTTTCTTTTAGTACCACGTGACTCTACATGCAAGGCTTCATTATAAGAGGTATTAACATCAAGCATATATAAGTTATCATAAACATTAAGAGAACCAGTTCCAATAAGAGTTGAATTCATTGATAAACTAAAAGTACCATTCCCAAATGAACAAGAATAACCAAATTTGTCCAACTTAGAAACAGAAACCAAATTCCGTCTAAATGACGGTATAAAAAAAGTATCAAATAAATCCAAATAAAACTGAGTTCTTAATAACAACTTAAAATGCCCAATAGCCTCCACTTCTATCGATTTTCCATCACCCACATAGATGTATCTTTCAGCATCAGTTGGATTTCGGTAGTGTTAACGGTAAAAATGGCTTTAACGCTAACACCCGGTGTATGCCGTGATGAAATGAAAGCACCACCCGTTTGCACGGGAATTAAAGTAAAAAGAAAATGGCAGAAAAAGTAAAAGAGACAGAGATTTTTATAGTGGTTCGACTTCTAATAAGCCTACATCCACTTTACATCCTCCATTATGTTTTTCGAGCTCACTTTACAAGATTACAACACTTTTACAACACGATCTCTTGATCACAATACTTTTACAACACGATCTTACAATTACAACACGATCAGAGAAAGAAGTTTGAACTTTGATGATGAATTGCTCTTTGGATTCATGGTTAATGAGGTTGATCTCTAGATGAAGATTCTTCAGTGTTTGAAGTGTTTGGAGAGTCGAGAAATCAGCAGAGTATAGGCGCCTTGAAATCCCAAAAAGTCCCCCTCGAATGTGGAGTTGGTGGAGTATTTATAGGCGACTTCGGAGTTAGGTCGGCTGGAGCGACCTAAGATAGGTCGTAGGCCGGTTGGAGCGACCTAAGGTGGGTCGTTGGCGACCTAGAGGAGCGGCAGAAGAAGGAGGGCGACCTAAGGGATAACGGCATTAGAATGTATAGTCTGGAGCGACCTAAAGGAAAAGGCGGGGTATGCTTTAGGTCGTGTGCGACCTATGGGTGTCAGGTCGCAAGCGACCTGATTTTGATGAGGTGAGACTGGTTAGGTCGCGAGCGACCTAGGTGATGGCGGGTTAGGTCGTGAGCGACCTAACTTTGTTGAGGAGAAGCATAAGTCGCTTAGCAGGTAGGTCGCTTGAGCCATTGAGTAGTTAAGTCGCTGACTGCTGAGTTGCTCTAGGTCGTAGGTCGCTTGGATTTATAGGTCGTTAGGTCGTAAACTTTCCTGTGAGCTGTTAACTCGTGAAGTCTTAGGTCACTAAGTCGTGAGGTCTGTTAAGTCGTGAACTCTGTTAAGTCGTTAGCCCGCTTCATCAGTTAGGTCGCTAACTTGCTTCATTGGTTGGGTCGCTAGGTCGCTTCATTGGTTAGGTCGTTAACTAGTTGAGTCGCTGGATTACTTCACTATTTAAGTCGTATACCGTTTTGGACGGGGCGCTGCCCCCTGGACCCCTACGACCTGACTGGTCAGGTCGAACACCGTAGCAGTGGCGTTGCCCCCGCATCCCCACCTTGGGGGGTTGGCACCCCCCCGGACCCCTCCTCCGTAGGGGATCTTAGAGGAAAAGTCATTTAACAGAACTTGCTTTGCTGAGATGTTGAGTTGACCAATCTTTGAGACGAGCTATCTTGCTTTTCTCGATCGATCTTTTGATATCACGGCCTTGCTGAAAAAGGCGAGATAACAGGTAGCTCAGGCAACCCTGCATAGAAACACTTATGTGAGTAGAAGCACCAGAATCTAACCACCAAGTGTTTCCAGGTATTGTAGCTAAATTTACTTCTGAACAGACCAAAGCAAAAGATGTACCTTTCTTAACACGCCATGCGTGGTATTTGGCACAATCTTTCTTCAAATGTCCAGCCCTTTTGCAAAAGTAACAACAATCAGTCTCCTTTTGTTGTTTCTTTTCAGTCGGACCCTTAGAAGTTTCTTTATCATTCTTTCTCTTTTTGTCTTTTCCTTTAGAGGTGTATGCTAAATGAGCACTTTCAGTCTTAGCATGCTTCAATCTCTCTTCTTCTTGTACACAATACGAAATGAGCTCATTAAGAGTCCATTTCTCCTTTTGACAGTTATAACTGATCTTGAACTGGTTGTATTGTGAAGGAAGAGAGATTAATACCAAATGCACGAGCAAATCATCTGAAAGCTCAAGCTTAAGTGCCTTAAGTTTTGAAGCAGTGTTAGACATTTCCATAATGTACTCCCTTATGTTTCCTTTGCTTTGATACTTCATGGAAATCAAGCGTTGCAAAAGCGTGCTTGTTTCCGCCTTATCGTTTTTAGCAAAACGTTTTTCAATCTCAGCAAGGAAATCTTTAGCATTGGTTATCTTTTCAGATACCGCACCCCTAAATGCCTCCGGAATGCCACGCTTTATGATCATTAGACTCATGCGGTTTGAACGATCCCACCTCGCAAAGTTCTTTATAATATCAGAAGAACTTTAATCCGTAAGAGGGGCGGGTTCATCTATCCTAAGTGCAAGGTCAAGATCCATGCAGCCAAGAACAAGCAATATGTTCTCTTTCCAATCCTTAAAGTTTGTTCCAGTCAGAATAGGAATGTTGTTCAGATTGGCAGATATCGTAGTCAAATTAGCTGTAATTTTAAATTAATCAAATATGCTTACATTATAAAACAACTGTAGTAAATTTAAAATAATTGGTAAGTCTTTGCTCAAGATACCTAGCACAACATTAATTTCATGTTTTTGGACAGTAATATTAACTGTAAGTGGTATTCTTGTTGTAATCATCAAATATTAACAATAAATTCAAGTCAAATAATAATCTTCCTTTGGGCCGATTAATTATTTTCTTGTAAAACTTTATAATTGTTACATATTATCATCACACATGTGTATCTAATTTGGCCAGATGTTAACCTTCCTTTGGGCCGACTAATATTCGCATAAATAGATACACACAAATATCTAACATTTTTTTTTATGAGCAACTAAAATAAGAGAGGTCACTTTGGTGACATATTATTTCAATTAGTTCACTTGTAATTCAAGATATTCACAATCAGTTTGCAAAAGACGCCAAATAGTATATGAATTTATTTTAACTCCTTTATTTATGCGTATTCCATAATTTCATTTTTTTGTTACTTTTATACATATTGAAAATATGGCTTCATAGTCGTAATTAAAAAAATTGACATCAACTAAAACTGCATCAATATATAACAAATGGTATTTGCAATAACAATTAATGATAAAATATTACATATTTTATTTAACTGTCAATATTCAAGGTAGAAGAAAGAAACAAATTTTAACATAGCATGGTCCATACATGTGATATTAAATTACAAAAAGCGAACCTTTTTTTTAATGAGCGGGCCATACATATAAAATATATGTATTTATAAAATATAAATGCATTAAATAATAAACAATATGTCCTTTCTTATTCCAAATACAAACATGTTGTATCGTTAAATTTATTGCAACTGACGCATTTACTGCATTTATGATAATAAATTAATTTATTTATTACTATAACAACCACATTTAATGCAATTATGATAAAAAAAACTAAATGCAATTGACCGTTATGTGATCCAATACGTATTACAGGAACATTAAAAGGCATGAATATGCTTCCATATGTGTGAAAACAAAACTTAACATGGTAACCATTTATAGCAATAAAAAAATTGTACAATCATAATACCACTGACAATAAAATATGAATAATACAAGTAGCAACAATTAAAAGCATCAGATTTGAACAAGCGAAATTAATTCATGAATTATTTATATAGATCTGAAACAAAGGCATCAGATGAATCAATAAGAAAAGAGCAAATTTCACAGATCTGAAATAAAGGCATCAGATTAATCAACCAAAATTGTAAATCCAAGAACCCTAATTTGATATGTTCTTAAAACCAAAGAATTTCTTAATAAAATCAATGATGGGTGGCTCTTATACCACTTGTTGTAATAAATAAATAAATTCTAGATCTGAATACATACAACCCATATTGATTCTATCGAGAAACAAATATATGAAATTAAATAGTTCAGCAGAAGTCGTATCTGAATCCATTGATGTTTGCAAAAGGAAGATCAACTAGGTTTTAGATCTTCCAAATTGACACAAGCATAGATCTGAAAAATTCTCTTTTTGGAAGAGGGTGGAGAGAATATGATAAGACTTGTGTAATTTGAGGACCATAACCCCATATATATAGTGTGTGATATTTTTCAGTTCGGCCATTCAACAAACTAAAATTGTCACTCTGGTATCCACACATTATATATTTACATGACGAATATACCCCTTAAGTCTTGTTGTATTTATTCCAAATAGATCACATAATTAAACTTAATCTCAAGATAACTCATACATTCAAATATTAAAATATGTGGCCCCATAATGCTGAATTATTCCAATAGTCTGAAGTTACTTATGTTCACTATCTAGCACCTACTTCGTATGATTGGTAAATAAACCCAAAACTTGACGCTTTTGAATAATCTATTTTTTCTATACTTATTTTATCTAATTGGCAGAAATGTATGCACACCTGTTAGATTATTTGCAATTTTATCGATGGAAGTGGATGGTTTCAGACATTGTTGAATAGCCATAATAATGTTAGCTCATATGGTGAGTTATTCTCAGTAAAAGAGAGGAGGGAAAACTTGACAACAATAACCACAACATTTGACAAAGTTTATAATCTTGATTGGTTTAACAGTTCTTCAAAAAATGAGTGCACGACTGTAGTTGGCTTTAAATGGATGTTGAATCAGGTACTTCTATAATTTATATTTATTTCTGCTTTCATAGAGAGCTTTTTGGCATGGATTTTGTAACTTGATCTTTCTTCTGATATAACAAAGCAAATGCAAATTTAAGGATCATACTGGTTGATGTTTGGATGACTTAACAGAATTTAAACTTATATTATGTAGACATTCTAATATATGGATCGAAGCTAGTTTAGCAGATGATTTTATATGACTTTATGCTTAATGACGGATATTCATTTTTCTAACCTATGCTTTTGGCTGCCCAAGAGATGGACTAGCCAGTTTTTAGCTGATGCGTATCTTTTAGGCTTTGAGTGCTGCTAGTGCAAATATAAAATAACTTACATCAAAGTTGCATGCTTTACTTTCTTCTTTGCATGTGCATTAGCTCATTTGCACATTCTAATTCTAGAAAGCTTATGACATTTAATTTAAGTTCTTGGTTGTGGAGAAAATGTTGGAATAGTGTTGGTTAGATTGTTCACTATAACAGTAGTAACCAGTCTTCATTCAACCGCCTGAATTCATAGGATGCTGATGTTAGATGCCTCTTAGTAAGTAATATAAGCTTTTCCCTTTCCTCATTCATCTTTTCTTAGTGATGCCTCTTGTTCTCAGATTATATGCATACCATTAACCACATGTTTTATTCCTTATTATTAATAACTTCATAAAGGAAAAAAGATAAAAATAAAAATCAATGTCATTCGATGGTTTTAACATGATCATTCCAACTGTATTTGACTAGCCTTTATCTCGAGCCATTATGTAAAAGTGCAAAGCATGCCTTATAATTTTAAAAATAGTTACTTGATCACTCTTGCATTCTATAGTAAAAGCATAGTCCATAGGAGTCTTCACACTTATACCGATTCTGCTTCTGCCAACTTGAATAATTGGTCCTAATGTTAGAAATATCGATTATTATACACCTGTTTATAGTCTTGTATGTTCCTTCTGACATTCAACCTTAACTCAGGAGTGCAATGGAGTGAGGAAGTGAAGGCGAGTCTAGTGGTGTGCTTGTACTTGGCGGTGGGGGTTTGGAGCACGTGTGCATATGCCTTGGGTACAGCCCAGTAAAAGAAGTGTCTTCAGCCAGCAAATGCCTCTGACCAAGGGCAAAGCCTAGCTTTCCCCAAAAAGGCAGTAGTTGTTCGCTGAAGGCAATGTCCAGGCTAATCCATAAATAGAATTCTACATGTTACACGAAACATAAGAATGTATAGATTAGGCTTACTAAATGCACATAGATAGTTTTGATTTAAATGTATACAAACATAAACATCATTTATGTGGTATAAGTCTACCAGTAACTCTGTTCTAATGAGAAAAGGATACAGATTAGTAAATTTTCATCAAAACTTGCAGGTTTCAATGTAGCTAGCCCAAAAATAAGAAAAAGAAATGCAAGGTAGGAAAAAACGGTCAGAATTTCCTCTCGCCCCATAGCGGGACCACCATGCCCTCCGATACGCTATCAAACTAGAAAATACAATATTATGTAAATGTGCTTATTCATTTTTTGTAATCTTATAGGTGTAGGACTAATAATCTGTATTATGTAACCGTCTTTTCTTCTTGGTTACATGCCACATTTGTAAAAAAAAAATTGTATGAAGAAAAATTAATTAATATCATTAGCTGGAACTTTTATGAGTTAATGGATTCATGTTTGGAGGGGCAGTTTTCAAATGAGGATGGGACTGAAATGGTACATATTGCCTCGAAATGTTTGCAGAGCTGCGAGAGCGCCCCACTATGAAGTCGCTAATTCTTGCATTGATTCCTCTTCAAAAAGACGACGAGGTAATTCTCTTTTTGCTCGTATATTTGGAACTAAATTTATATAACTACAAAACCGCTTTATACATTCTAAATCTGATTACCTGGTATATCGGCACATGATCATGGCTTTTTCAATGCCGGTATTAAGGTAAAATATTATTTTATAAGAAATCAAATAATATTAAGCTGCAGACCATAGCTTCATTATTGTATTTTGCTGTTGTAATTATAGGGCTTGGTCAACCGTGATATTTGAGCAGATTATAGTTTGTTAAGACTGAGGCTTGCGACTTCAAGTTTTGTTGTAGAGAATATAGTTTCAGAGCATGGAGAGAAAGATCCTAACATTGTTTATAAGAGGAAGCTTGATGCACAAAGGAGGATCGCAGTTAAGAGATTAAGTAGACTGGCATGGCCAGAAACTCGACGGTTTATGGTAGTTTTTGTTTTCTATATTTCCTTTTCATTAAATTTTGATTGGTTACCATGTTTGCATATGTGTGTTATCAATTCAATGTTGCATTTGTAGTGTACGCGTTATGTTAAGAGATTATAAGGTAGAATTGATTGGATGACCATTCACTGTACAAAATTTGTGTACGTGCACACACACAATCTTTAGGAATTAGGATTGCATATTATCATCCGTATGTTCTGTTTAAGTTTAAATGAAAAGACTGTCAGCCTGACAGTGAAATTTTGGTAAGCTAAAAACAGTACATCCTATTTTTTGTTCCAAAACAATGAGCTATAATCTGTCATTTGGCGAAACCAATGAAAAATCTACATTTATGAACGGATAGTAATGTTCATTCTGCATATGCATCTAAGCACAATTGGAATAATTATGAAGTTGACATGCATGTATACAACTTTATGAGGTGCTTATACCACATCTATATAACTTGTATTGTAATATCAATAAATTAACTTAGTTTATAGTAATAATAGTAACAAGAACAACAACAATAGTCATAATGGTAATAATAACAATAAACAAACTAACTTTATAAAAATTAACTAAGTTTCATAAAAATTAATTAAGTTTAGAACAACAACAACAACAATGGTAAATGATAAAGTATTAACTAATTTAACTAAGTTTTACAATATTAACTAAATTTATATAATCATAATAATAAATTAAATACGCTTATAAAAATTAAATTCATTAATTAAGTTTAACAAAGATTAAAGTTTATAAAATTAATTAATTTTATAATAATAATGAATTAATTAAGTATAATGGTAACAATAACAACAGTAATAAATTACAAAATTTTCAACATCTTTACATCTAATTCATTTTGTAAATTTATAAATTATATAAAAAATAACTAAGTTTATAGACGACGATTAACGAATTTTATAAATACAACTAAGTTTTATAAAAAATAACTAAGTTAACAACAACAATAATAATAATTTATAATAATAATTAACTTTATGCTTCTCAAAGTCCCCTGGTTCTTGCACGAGATCTGGAAAATCGTTTTCTGTTCCTCTTCATGCTGGTGAATGCGATGCTGTGCTAGTTACTGGCAAGTGCGTCGGTTCTGGCACTGGCCAGCAAACCAGTAGTAAGTCTCCCCCTCTTTCTTCTTTGGATGATTCTTGTGGAATTGGTTTCACGCATGATCTGTCTGTGCCCGATGTGGCGTCGTAGCCTTCTGCTGATAATCTTGTTCCGCCTATTGCTGTGTCGACTGTTTCTAGGCAAGCGTGCGTTATTTCCAGTGCTGATGATGGTGTAGTTCCTCCTGCAACCTCAATGTCAGTCAACCTCAACCTTATCTCTTCAAGCACGGAACCTGTTTATTCCAATGCCCCGTAGAGTAGAATCGTTAAGCAGTGGTCGTCGCTCTTCTCTAGCCTTCCCCGGTCTGCTGGCAATTACAGTCCAATTGTTTTCCCTCATTCTGATGGTGATTCCCCTCCGGTTGATGTCATTCATGAAGGGATATCTAGATGGAAAGATTTCTTAGTGAGTTTTTTCCTTCACTCGGTTGTGGACTATTCTGTAGTTCGCAATCTTTGTCGAAGTAGATGGAAATTAAGAGGTGGGCTGCGTGTTTTTTTCTTGGAAGGCATGTTTTACTTTAAATTATCAATAGCGGAAGAAAGAATGCTAGTGTTAGAATCAGATCCTATCATTATTGATGGTAAGCCTTTCATTGTCACCACTTGGTCTCCATCAGTCGAGAGTGCCAGAAAGCAAGTTTTGTCTATTCCAGTATGGGTCATCCTCTCGCATATTCCTACTGTTTTGCAGACCTTAATTGGTATCAACTGGCTTGCATCGCGTATTGGTATCCTTAAATATTTTGATTCTAATACGGTGGATAGAGACTGCTTCACGTTTGCTAAAGCCTTGATTGAAATTACTCCTGATAGACTGCTTCCTCATCGGATCAAGACTTGCATTGATGGGCATGACATATACGTAAATGTTAAATATAATTGGAAGCCGGATATTTGTACCACTTGCCACTCTTTTGGTCACTGTTTGGAGACATGCACTTTTGTTTGTGGGGATACTATTCCGGTGAAGGTCCCCCTACCTTGCCCCCCTTCTCGGCAGTGGGTTCCGAAAGATGTTACAGTTTCTTCGCCTTTAGATGTTCCGTGTGCTCCGTATATTCCTGATCTTTTATTAGATACTTCTACCCCTGATGTTGCTGATGTTGTTGGGACTGTTGTTTCTATGATCCAGGCTCCATCCATTGACAAATCGGTTGTTTGGGACCCCCCGGATCATTCTTGGCATCATTTATCTTCCGATATGAGGTATAGTCCGACCTATCAAGTTTTTTATAAATATATAGGCATGGGTGACATCGTCTTATTTACCACATTGTTGATGGAGTTATTTCTCTCTTCATGACTGGGGACTATGGCACTAGGAACTCCATTTTGCTTGGTATTTCTACGTGGGACAGGAAATTTCTGGGCCGGAGTCTCTTGATTATGATGCTTCTCTTGCCTCATTGTTCTTGGATCTCCTCCATGTCAATGTGCCGGAATCTGCGAATTCTGGCAGTTCTTCTTCTTCATCTGATGAAGGCTAGCTTGTTTTCTTAATAGCTTTGGTACTATTGCCCAACTTCTGTTTTATTGTTTTTATTCTTTTTAGTTGCTAAGGCATATCTGCCTTACACCTGCTTTGTATGTTGTTGGCTGATCACTATTTTATCAGCTAGTGGTATGGCCACTATAAAACCAGCTTGCTCGTGCGAAATAATAGCTTTGTTTTGTCTGGAAAATAATAATAATTAACTTTATAATAATAACAATGATAATGAATTAATTAATTTTGTAATAATAATAAAGTAATAAATTATAAAATATTGACTAAGTTAACTAAGTTTTATAAACAATTACTAAGCTTATGTATAATAATAATAATAATAAATTAACTTAGTTTATAATAATAATACTAACAAAAATGACAAAAATAGTCATAATAGTAATAATACTAATAAACAAGCTAAGTTTAAAAAATTAACTAAGTTTAGAACAATAACAACGATAAATTATAAAGTATTAACCAATTTAAATAAGTTCTAAAAAAATTATATAATAATAATATTAATATTATTAAAAAAATCAACGAAGTTTATAAAATTTAACTTCATTAATTAAGTTTAATAAGAATTAAAAAAGTTTACAAAATTAACTAAGTTTATAATAATAGATAACTAAGTTTAAGAAAATTAACTAATCATTTCGAAAGAAAAATGCAACAATTATTAGAAAAATTATAAAAAAAATTTCGTGTTGGAAAGGGTAACAGAAGCTCTTCTTCCAAAGTCGCTTATGAGATCTCAAACTCCATACCCTTAGTAAAATTCATTCGTAATCATTTCTCAGTTTATCCTTTTTTTTAATTTGATTTGTGCTTTGATGCTTTTGTAGGCTATCGATTAGGTACTTACAACATTACCGATGATTCTCAACCCTCACCTTCATAAGTGGAAAACTATTCCGCATTTGATAAAGTTTATTGTTGTAATTAGTGGTTTTCAGACCTTAATTTTGTTGAATATTGATAGGGGGTTTTGTTTTTTTACAACCTCCTTTAATTTGCCATATGCTGGCGTAGCAGTTGGCGATGAGAGGAATGAGGAATTTATGTTCTTCGAGTCATGCATTGGCATGCACGGGCTGAGCAACGACATGACTTTCAAGAGCAGCGCATGGAAATATTTGATACCGTGACTCCGACGACGGACTTCGACGACGGTGATGGGAATTGTGGCTGGAGATAAAGGAAGTCATGACGTACTGTTGTAGGCAGTGGAGCGTGAGGTTTTGGGCGACATTGAAGTCTGTTGTGGTTGCCCTAGACGATGGGTGACAATGAAAATAGCCGGCCAGTGATGGGCGATGCCGAGCCATGTGGCTGATAGAGATAGTGTGGTGGCTGAAATAGACTTTGTGGTTGGTAGGAGCTATAATAGAAGCAGAAGCCCCAAGCAGAGCAGAAGCCCCAAGCGGGGCAGAAGCAGAAGCCCCAAGCAGAGCAGAAGACTAAGGCGGAGCAGAAACCCTTGCCAAAGCAAAAGCCCTAGGCAGAGCCAAAGGCAATTCTATTTTTTTTTACTAACATTTTTTTATCATGTTATGATCTAGATGGATATATTTACTTCAATGCTTCCTTTTTGCAACAAATCAGTGGATAGGTCTGCTTCTCCTAAGTCCAGATCTGCATCCCCTGCTAGATCATGGTAATTTCTATTACATAATTGATGATTGTTCATTTGCCTGTTTCTAAATTATACTTTACATTTATTGAATGTCTTCGATGGTAATAAAGGGTATGGAAAATTAGGCTACGCTTTTACTCATTTTGCACCAAGTTTTTTTTACATTATCAATGGTTATAGTTCTGGTGGTAGTTCCTTTTTGGTTTATGTGAAGAATATAACAATTAGTGCCTTCCTCGAATTGAGGATTGCTATACACTTGCACTCTAAATTACTTCCTGAGTTTCATTTGTTTAATTAATCATTAGAGCGCTTTTTTCAGGTGTGCCCAAAATATGATTCTCAATTCACCGGTAGGGCATGCAACCTTCAACTTTGTTGGTGCGTATCGTT
Source organism: Allium cepa (assembly GCA_030765085.1). Taxonomy (NCBI): domain Eukaryota; kingdom Viridiplantae; phylum Streptophyta; class Magnoliopsida; order Asparagales; family Amaryllidaceae; genus Allium; species Allium cepa. The sequence continues at coordinate 899,815,994 of CM060937.1, read as the reverse complement.
TTATTTATTTGGAGTTTACAAGTTCTTTTCGCTTAGGATATTTAATATGAAACACTGTTTGATTTCTATATTTTTATATTTTTTGATCTATTAGTTGTTTGTCCTTGAAAACAAACAAAATTTAGTAGATGTGTGGATGTTTATAACATGGTATTTTAAAATATTTAACTTTGTCGTATGAAGAATGAAGATAGTGGACATCATTTCTTAGCTGGAGTGAGGTTAACATGGTTCCATTTTCGTTGATTAATTAATGCGAGCTATGCTAAAATTATTGTTTGCTATCTACAAATCAAATTTCGTCAGTGTTTTATTCATATTCGTTCTTAATGTAAATATTTATCTTATTTGCAGGTGTGTGAAAGAAGAAGGATGTGAAAGTTTTGGTCTTCCTTTTAATGCAAACTACCAAATATGTACTTGTTTTTTGTTAAACTTTGCTACTGTTTTTTGGGATGTGCTTAAAACATTTGGTACTACATTTTGATTTATGTGATTTAAGCTATATGATATTATGTGTATGAATATTTGATATGTTTAATGTAATGTGTTACATCTATATATTTATCTTTTATGATTCTTGCGTTATTTAAACGATTTTATGTTTAAAATGATTATTATTGTGCATTTTGATATTAGTATTTAATACTGTACTTTATGAATAGGATGCAGAATTTTTTTGAATTATGAAACTAAACCATAGCACTTGAAAACCGCTATAAATATTTAATAGCACCGAATGACTGCTATTAAATCTATCAGTATTACAGATGCATAACGGAAAAAACGCTATGGTATTATAAAAAGCGTTATAAAAGAACATATCATAACAGAGTATAAGCGCTATTGTAGCAGAATCTTTATAGCGGGCATATTGATGTTGTGACAAGTCGACATCTACAATAACGTGTTCATATACAACGCTCATAATCCGCTATTAATACCTTTTTAGCACATTATTAGTGCTATCTTATAAAAAACAAAAAGTATTTTATGGCTAATAACGAATTTCATAGCAGACAAATAGAGCTATTATAGTAATCAATAACATTGCCGCTATAAAAATGTTTAAAATAGCGGATTATTTGCGCTATTATATTATTACTTTTTATAGCGCTTATTATGCGCTATAAATTATTCACTATTTTTAATAGTATGTCGTTATATAGCGTTTATTAAACCGCTATTATAGGCTTTAAGCATTTTTTTGGCGCCATCGTAGGGTCCTTTTGTTGTAGTATAAGTACTATCATCAGCCTGGACAGTTATGACTACCTGTCCTCACGACGCTGGTATATCTACATAGCTAATATGAAGCAATAGAAAACAGAAAGAGAAATAGATAGATAATGGAATCTTACAGCTCGTCTTCTGAACTCTGAAGTGTCCAAGGTAAAAACACGATACTCAGCCTACTCGAAAAAGTACGTGAGGAATTTAGGGAAAACAAAAACCAAGCATATGTAAGTCTGGTATGAGAAAACTAGAGATACATGAATACATATATCGGTAACTATTAAGACCGTACGGATTCTCGTAATAGTTCTCCCCTCAAAAGAAACCAACCATTAATTAAGTTTAATATAGTGATATATTAGATAATGTCTGTGGTGTAGGATATAATGATATCAAGTAGCTGTGATGCTCACATTGGTCACACCACAGCATATTATGTTATATTCAAAAACCGCTAAGGTACGTTCGCATCATAGATTTTTTTCATGGAGAACGCTTTGGGGAAGTCAAAACCAATTTCCCAAACAAGGGTCAAAAAGTACCATCCGAGCGCCATATATTAGGTCAACTTCGATAATCGACTAATCAATTATCCATTCAAAACAATTGCTTATACAAATCATGATTTGTAAGCTTAACGCGTTTCCAACATCCCAACTGAACTATTCCTCGCCCAAGAGTGAAGCCAAGTAAGTTTGGGCACTGGTTTCTCCAACCCCTGCCTAGACACTTCATTCCTAAATCTCACAAATAGATAAGTCTACCTTGTTGACTTTTAGTGATAAGTATAGTATTAATGATTTCCATAAATAATAAGAAACCAACTCGATTAACACATTTCCAACATTTTCGCCTACCTATTCCTTGGTTAAGAGCGAAGCTCGGTAGGTTAGAGCTCTATTGCTCCGTCCCTACTCGACATCAATCTTAACTCTCACAAATAGATAATATTACTTCATCGACTTATTAGTGTTAAACATAGTTAATTACTTTTCAAATAAGTAATTAAAAAGCTATCTATTTGGCCATTAAACAATTACTAACCCGTTTTCGAAAATATTTTAAATACTTGGAAATACTTATATAGGTTTTAAAACACTTAGCCACAATATTTCTTAAAAATAACAAGTTTGAAAAATCAACAAAACTTGGAAAAAGAACATATTTTATTCTAAAAAAATTTCTATAAAAATTCATAACTAGTTCTTAAAAATTCAATATTTAACACTACTTTTAAATACTCTAATATGAGTTAGGCAATACTTTTAAAAAGAATGAAACAAATTGCTCAAATTAAAAGCCCTTTCCTATACAACTGAAGTCCAAAAATCAAGGTTAAACGGGGCAGTTTTGCACTAGTGATGTTTTGACCGTTTTCGAGATGTTACTTAACGTTTTACTATTCAAGCTTTTGATAGCAACAAACATACATATAAAACATTGTAAATATGGCGAGAAATTCCTTGTATATGTCTACAAAGTTCCATATCAATTGCCCAAAACAAGACAATTTCGAACTGCATCCATAACGACAATGGTTATAACTGCACTTTTAAAATCCAAGTCATATCTCAACCTATATTCAATAACAACCTATCTACTTTTTTCCAAGGTCTAGTCATATGCTATACAAGTCCATTGAAGTCCATTTATGGATCTTATGTGCCACTTGTTTTCATAACAAGAATAAAAATCAATGTTTCAATATATGTCCTAGTTAATTCAAACAACTTTAACACAAAAAAATACAATCATATATGAGTTATATTATCAAATACAAGTGGTGAGTTAGCTCACCTTCAACCCACAAACAACCAAGCTTAAGCACTTAAGTTCAAACCCAAGCCAACAACTTCCTTTCCCTTCCTTCTTTGCTTTTGCCTTGTTTCCTCCCTCCAAGCACCCTAATAACTCACGGCCTCTAGGGATTGTGGTAGTTTGGCTTCACTTTTTCACAATATAAATAGGTAGAAGGTGTTGTTATATGGTGGTAAGGTCTCACTCCAAATTTTAGGTGATTTGGAGATGGTTTGCAAGTGATTTGCTTTAGGAATTAAAGATGAAGAAGTAGAAGATGACATTGAAATTTACTTTTTAGCTTTGGAATATTTTTGATATATGTTCTAAGGGTGTACCCATCCTTATATAGGCTTAGGAATGATGATAGAAAAAGACCAAAAAGCCCTCAAAACCCTAATGACATTAATTGCTTCTTATCATGACAACTTTATGCCACTTCTCCTTTATTCATTTTACCACTCTACCCCTGCTATAATAATATCCCTTATCCTTAAGGAAGATTCTACATCATTTCATACTTTATGAAGAGGAGAAAGTGTTATTTAGTTGCTAATATGTTCATTCGATCATTAATTAAGCGCCCGATAGTTCGAATAACTTATATCGATTGAAAAATTGTTCATCGATAAACCGATTTCTGGTCACATTACCGATTTTTTTTGAAGAATATATTTTTGAAAACACTTCTCAAAAATAAGTTTCTTATCATTTTCTATTGATTAATTGATGTTAGAAAGGTTATATAATCATATTTATAACACTCAAACAAATTTTAAAATGTATAGATATTCGAAAACGAAGTGTTCGGATTTCTGGGTCATTATAGGAAGACTCGCCAGGTATATTTGTTTACTCTAGTTATTATTTTAGGAGAACCGAAATACCATCGGTTGCTCCTTGTTGTTTTGGTCCAAGAGTTGTACCATGCTTCTGTAAGAGAATCACCCTCCTTGTTATAATTGATTTTCGTTTTGATATATTCCTTTTTGGAGGAATTTGAAAAAAATAAAATTTGAATATAAAAACCCATGCATTTAGTTCTGAATTTGTCTTTTGAAAAGATTGGACGCTTAGTATTTTATTACAAAGTATCATCTGTACTTTTGTTGCATATGATTGTTCTATTATTTATGTTGATATTGCTTATAATAGAAATAGCTTGTGTATTAATTTCGCTAACATAATTCTCCTTTGGATTGTGACTACAAGATAGGTATAAGGAAGCAAGAGATTGCTATTTTATTTCTTGCGCACCTGCATTCGCATCGAGATAATAAGTTGTTCGCAAAAAAATAAAAGTAAAATGCGAAAGAGGTATGTAGTAGATTTAAATATTGGGTGAGTGATAATTTTATCTCCCGGATATGGGAGGCCACCTGGCTTTTGTATTCTTTATTTATTTGGGCCAATTGTGGCGAGTTGTAATTTTTTCGGATCAGTCGCGCAAAGGAGATGTTGCCGAAATTTTCCGTAATACAAGAGATATTTAAAGTTTGAGAACTCATTTTAGTTAATAATTTTTTAAAATTTAAGGGTTTGGAGACATTTTCTTCCTTTAAGAAATTTGGGACGAAATTCTTATAAGGAAGGAGAATGTAAAATCACATAATTTTATCATTCTAGTTTTGAACATTTAATTAATTTTAAATATTTAAATAATTAGGTTTTAAAGTTTAATAACTTGAATTCAAATATAGGTATTATTTAAGTATTTGAATTGTGAATTAATATTAATTAAATGGATTTAATAACTTTATTTAACTCCTTTTAATTAATAAATAATAACGGTGTACTTACTTTATAAATTAATTTACAATAACAAATAGTTCGAATAAATAACAAGAAAATCAATTATTAACAAAAACAACTTGATTTTAATGATGTATTTTTATTTTTATTTACTTGATTTTCCATAATTTTTAATTTGAAAAATAATTAAATTTTAGTTTGATGTATTTTATGGCAAACTATGGTATTTTTGAAATTTCACAAAATAAAATAATCTGTGTATTTTACTGTTGATTTATGATCGTGTCACATTTTGGTGCACAATAATATTTTTTTCGGTCGTTCGCAATTCGTATGCGAATGAGATATTGTGTAGCAGATTACCGCAAAACTCTCTTTTCAAAAAAAATTAAATTAAAACAAAATTCAAATTTCTGGTCAAACCTTAAAGGTGATGTCATGTTGGCCTGAGAATTTCAGTTTGCTTGAAAATTTTGGTTAACTGAGTTTAAAGTAATATAAATTGTTTTGGGTACAAGGACACTTCAATACTTGCACGTTTCTTTATTTTCCTCTTTCACTTTTCTTCTTTCCCTCTCTTTTTCATTTTGCATCTTCCAATAAACAAAATTGATCAAAACATCCACAAACCAAAAATCAAAATAAATCGTTTTTCTCAATGAAAAAATAAAAAGGTGGATTCTTTGAGTTCGAGTGGTTGAGATCTTCAAATCTGTGTGTTGAGTGTGGTGTGTAATGGGGTTCGCCGAGATCGTCATTTCAAGGTGTGGAACTAGGGTTTGGTCTTGAGCTCGATTTAAGCGACGATTGTCGAAATGGGAAGTAATGTTGTGCTTCTCATGTGTAGGGGAGTTGGTCATGATAATTTGGTGGCACACGATACACTATGAAGAATCGCGTCGACTTCCTGTAATCAAACTAAGGTGCAGGTCACAATTTTAACCAGGGGTCGAGCTCCACCTTGTTTAGTCCATCGAGATGTGCACACAAAGAGGAGGTCGTCGAAAGAATCGGCTTGTCGAATCGTTGAGTGGATAGGGAGAAATCGATGAAGAAAGGTCGACCATAGTTGCATGCAAGTGGTATCAGCGTGCACGACCTATGCATTTTTTATTTGGGGAGAAGGGTAATTAACTTAATTTTGTAATTAGTTGTTAATGGTGAATTAATTTAATTATTTAATTAAATCGAAAACTTATAAACTCAATAACTATCTCATTCAAGGTCGGGTTTGGACACAGTCTTTTGTGTTAGACTCGTATCGATGTTATCTACGCATTGGAGTTGTATTTGTTGAATTTGGAGCTAGTAAAATTTTGAGCTAGAATCGAAAGCCGTTCGATTTTAGATCAAACTAGAACGCGAAAGCATCAACTGAAATTTTGGTAAGTTTACTCACCTCTAAATAAACTATATGATATCTGTGTTGCTATAGATTATTGTTGAATGCTTGGATGATAGTTTTAATAAAGTATAAATTAATGATAAAATTATAATGGTTTAATTTAATTTTAACATTGTTAAATTAATTATACTTCGTTTGTGATATCTGTTTAGTAGAATAAAACATCGTTCTGCTTTAACTAAATTGAATAAATTATTTTGGACATCTATCGAGCACAATAAATCACTGATCCGTGCTTGCAAATTTAAAAAGGTTATTTTAGAAGTTAATTAATATGTGGATTGATAAATAAATGTTATATAAGCTATTGATTGCAACTGTTGATGACAATATGTTTGTTATAATTGTTTGATTTTGTTTGAATTTAAATTCCCATCTAAAAAGCAGATTGTTATTTTATAAATAACTATTGTTATGCAGGGCAGTTTTGTAGAAAGACCCTAAGAAGTTTCTCGCCAATATTGATTTACTTATATTCTTATATTGCCTACATTAATGTTTGGTTGAAATATATGTGACATACTGCTTTGATTTGTGAAAGAGTCATTATAGCGATTATCGATATACCGTCACTTATGAAATATCGCTTCTTAAACTCTTATATGTGTTGAAAATGTGTTTGTATTTTTACAAAATAAATGTCTGGACACATTTTTTCACTTTGACAGTTTTTAAAATTGTATTTTAAAATATTTTGAAAATTTTGAAAATAAAGGATAAATATTGTTTAAAATTTATAAAAGAAGCTATAAATTTGATTAATTATCTTTCGGGATAATTAATGTTGTTTTAAATCTAAAAAAGGCTATTTACTTTAAATATTTTGTAAATTCTTTTCAAATGGGTTCACAAAGATTTTTATAAGTATTTGGAAAGAATTTGGGGTCTTAAATATATTTTAAATCATTATTTTATCTTAAAGTAAAAGGTAATTTTGAGACATTAACAATAAATTGTTTTAATTAATCATTTTAATAATGATGTTTAAAGTTAATTAATCATTTTAATAATAATATTTAAAGTTAATATTAACTGTAATAAAGCTGTTTAAAGTTAATATTTGTGATGTTAAATACCAAGCACAAGTTCGGTTTTTAAAAAGTTGAAAAGTTTTGATCCGGTTATGGAAAGTATAAGAAATTAATTTTCCGTAAATGACATCGCTTATATGGAAAGGATTTAGTCAGATTATTAGCACTAAAAGTCGACGCATGGAAACTTGTTTCTATCTCGAAGGTTAAAAATATCGTCAAGGCAAGGCTTAGAGGTAACTACCTTAAGCTGTCCAACTTCATTTTCATTTGAGGAATAATACTGATTTGAAATCGAAAAATAGTGCTAAGGGCATGAAATTTAATTTAAATATACGGTCATTTTTATTTTTCCCGATAGTTGATTTATTGACTATCGATTCCGCCAGCTTCATCGTGTTTTGTCAATCTAAGACAATTTATTGCTCATCTTAGCGTTGATATCCTTTTGTCGGAAATGACTAAAACCAAAGCATGAGTGAACGTCAAGCCATCTGAGGTTGCTTCCATTAGAGTATATTCACATATACTCTAGATTGGATTTGGTTATATGAACGTAGAGATTTGAAACACTCGGATACTTGGTAAGCTTGGCGGGGTCCGGCTTTTACATTTTTCGAGAGCCAACGTAGTTCTTAAGTATATTTTCTAGATAGATTTGGTTATATGACATTTGCCTATTCATATATGCTAGTTCACCACGCTCATTCTCTGTTATTAATGCGCAACCATTGGTACACGAAACACATTCGCCAATAGTAATAAGTATTTGGCCATGCAAATCAATAAATCGAAATTTTATGTTTAATGAATATTGACAAAATCACTACTGATCGAAAATTAATCTTCCTTTCAATTGACATACTTGCCTTCCAGATTTATATTAATGATCGACATAAAATTTCATGATTAATAAGATGGACAATTTCCTGAATATCCACATCAACTTGTAATTTATCTTATACATTTATGCCAAAGCATATGAAATGTTAGATTTTAACTATTGATTACAAATTTATTTGGAAGCATCCAATCGATTCAATTGAGAAAGTAGTTAGGCATTTCTAATGCATGCAAAGTTGCCTACGAATTTGAAATGCATTATTATATTCATGGATGAAACTTTCAGTCTACAGCTACAAACAATTGTGTTAAAATTGGATCATTAAATATTCCTGTTTTAAACCAATATTTATCTTGTGTAAAGGCAAAAACATGCATGAATTGCAATCTTTAAAATAAGAATAAAAATCATGAAAGAGCACCAAAATTGCATCAAATACATGCATTTAATAAAATAAAAATGAATTAAAGCCTTCTGAAGTCTGTTCAGGAACAGCCAGTGAAATTGGAATGATTCAATTAGCATGACCCTACGCATTAATGAGGATCCACCTGATTGAGTGTGTTATACTAACATGTTGTATAGGTGGAGTAGTCTGGAGCTTAAGGAATCAAGTGTGTTTTTTCTTCGTTGTATGAAACTTCAATACTATACCACAGTTCTTGGATGACAGGTCAAGTTGGTGCCGAAGAATTTGTTTAGCTGGGTTTGCTTATATGAATGAATTATTGTAAGAGATTTTGATTTTATAATCAAAAGGGTGATTATTATAACCTTAACTATTTCAATGGTTGATCCAAGTCCGGTTCCTCCTTCACTTTGTTGTGAATTTTGTATGCAGTAAGTTTCCAGAACCCCATTTCCTGTTGATATAGTGTAGCCTTGACGTGGAACATAAATCATGTTCGATAATTGGGTTGAAAATTTTATTAGGTTGTGCAATGTTTTCTCCCTAATGAATGAGTGATTGTTTGATTTCATAAAACAAGTTATCTAAACTTGTTTGATTAAGATTTTAAACTTGATATAAATATGACATTTTCGATAATATTTTTGATTGCAGTTGTTCTTGGTGAAACGAAAAAAAACTTTGTTTGAAGCACTGGAAAAAATGAAAGCGGGTATGATAAGACTGATTCATCATATAAGCGACTAATTCATCATTATGCAATCCTTTTTGCTCCTTCAGAATTAATGGTTCTAAGATTCATTTCCTGCCTGCTAACATTTAGGCAAAATTACATAGCCAAAATATGCATACCGGAAAAAGCAGCAAATACTATGTTGCCTTGCAAACTAAGTATTGAGGAAATAGAAAAGGATAATGGCAAGTCAAAAAGGAAGCTGTTGATTTGGAATGAAGATGCTTATAACACTTCTAGTACCTGGAACCTTAGCTGGTGCTGTAGTAAATACATGTGCTAAGGTAAATTGAATATCCTAAAAAGAAGACTGATATTATCTTATAACAAATGAAAATTTCCTTTTGTTGCTTAATTATAAAGTCCTTAGATGGTAGTATATTACAAAGAACACATACTTTCAAATTCCTTTTGTATTTTACAGATAATTATAAACTAAATGTTCTTTTGGTATTTGTGATATAGCATAAACAACTCTTTGTGTTTCAGATATATCTGTCTTAAAAATTGAATTGTGTTGATACTCAATCGTTAAATAATCTAGCTTTGCGATGACAGGGAAAGGTTCCGCTTGTGTCAATAAATGGACTACATCAGCTGCATATTTTCATACGTTTCTTGGCTATATTTCATATTGTATACAGTGTTATCACCATGGCTCTAGGAAGAGCAAAGTAATTTCAACTTAATTTATAAATTTCCAAGTAATTTATTTGTTTTCTGTTTTATCATCTAGATTCTTAGATGGAAGGAGTGGGAAAAGGAAACCCGGTCTGATGATTATGAGTTCTCTAATGGTAATTTTCTTATTGCAATTGTATCATGTACCTTGAGTAAGATATAACTTCTGATGTAATCTGTTATATATTTGTTTCAAAATTTCATCTTTGTTTATGTTATGCAGATCCTTTAAGATTCAGATTCGCAAACGAGACAACTTTTGTGAAACTACATACTAGCATCTGGAATAGAAACCCCATCCTCTTATACATGGTAAGATTTTAATAAGTCATACAATTTCAACAATATGAATGTGAAATAATGTTTAATTATCAAATAATTTTTTTAGGAAAGTTTCTTTCACCCGTTCTTTAGGTTTGTTCGAAAAACAGACTACTTAGGCATGCATCATAGATTCATAAATGTATGTTTTTAGCATCATATACATATATTATAGGCATCTCTACAGGAAAAACACTGCAATCTGAAATTGTTTATAGGTACATTTGGCTCCTGGAAGTAAATTTAACATTAGCAAAGTGACCCAATTTTAATTCGGTTGTTTGACAGATAATTTGGGAGGAGATTTTCTGCTGTTTGAGTTAGTCAAATTAACTTGAACTTGTCATATTTGACGCTAAATAATTTCACATTTGTTCTCTTCTACCGCTGATCTTTAATTGTTTCTTTTCTTATAGGAATATTGGGCTTTCGAAGGAGGCGGACTTGGACTTTTCATGATTTATATTTTCTCTTTTACCCAGCTCTTTTTGTAAGATTTTATGTCGCTGACATTTTTGCTTAAAACATTGTTCATGAAATATTGTATATGACTAAATTTTATGGTGTATGAAATTGATGTAGCTTTGATTATGTTTAATCTTCATAATGCTTATAATATCATATTATATCTATTAGTGTTTTGTAAATTTAGCAGTTTCCTTTTGAATATATTATATATGGTTTTAATAATTGTTTTAAAAAAGCTATCATGGTGTAAAATGTTGCAAAAAGATGAAATACACCGTAGCATTTCAAAAATGCTGCAAATAGGTGTAACATGTTGCTAAATAGTGATATACTGTAGCATTTCAAAAGAGTTGCAATACTAGAAAGGACAAAAACGCTACAGAAAACAAGCTGAAGCAAAATAAAAATGCTGCAACAATCAAAACATAACGACTAAATGAGTTTGCATCGTTTAAGCAATGCTGCAAAATTAATTTATTGCATCGTTTTGCAAAAGCTTCTGTATCCTTCTTGTAAGCAACATTTTTAAAACGCTGTGGTATTTCCTCACTCTATTGTAGCACGACATTAGGCAGCGTTGTTCGAAACGCTGCTAATGTTTATGGCAGCATTTTTAAAACGCTGCGAAACATCTTTTTTGTTGTAGTGTAGTAACGTATTAAAACACCCACCTCCAAGCCAAAGTTGAAGAAGCAAAGCCAAACTCCCCACTTTTGATGGAAAATATAACACATATATGTTGTGTTTGATTGTGTCAAAGTTGTTTGAATTGTTGTTAACTTATATTGAAAACAACGATTATAACTTCTTACTTTAAAAGTAAGTGACATATGTGATCCATGTACATAGATTTGAACAAACTTTGAATGGAATTTAATAGGATTATATGACATGTGACTAGGCCTTGAAAAAATCACATAGGTTGTTATTGAACATAGATTGGAATATAACTTGGTTTTAGAAGTGCACTTATAGCGATGGTCGCTATAGAAACAGTTCGAAATTATCTTATATTTGGCAATTGTTATGGAACTTTGTAGAGAGATCCATAGGGATCTCTCGCCATATTTACAATGTTTTTATGTATGTTTGTTTCTATTAAAAGCTTGAATAGTAAAAAGTTAAGTAACATCTCAAAAACAGCCAAAACATCACTAGTGCAAAACTGCCCCGTTTAACCTTGATTTTTGGACTTCAAATGTTTCAAAAACGACTTTAAGTTTAAGCGATTTATTTCATTCTTTTAAAAAGTATTGCCTAACTCATACTAGAGTAATTTAAAGGTAGTTTTGGATTTATATGAAGTTGTTGTGAACTTTCAAAGGAGATACATTTTGTTAAAAACATATCGTTTTCAAGTTTCGAATAATTTTTCAAACTTGTTATTTCCAAGTGATATTTTAAAGGAGTGTTTTAAAATATATTATAAGTATTATGAAGTATAAATATCTTATTTAAATATCTTGGAAAATATCTTATCATGTGGAAATATATTATCTTATATGAATATCTTATGTACACATTACCTTTTAAATTATTTTAGAATATAAAGGAAAGGTTTAGAAAGGGGTTAGTAATTGCTAAATGACCAAATAGTTAGATTGTTTAATTGCTTATTAGAAAAGTAATTAACCATGCTTAACCCTAATAAGCCGACGAAGTAATCATATCTATTTGTGAGAGTTAAGATTGATGCCGAGCAGGGACAAAGCAATTAAGCTCTAACTTACCGGGCTTCCCTCATAACTGGGGAATGAGTAAGTAGAAAATGTTGAAAATATGTTAATCACGTTGATTCGTTATTTTTTATGGAAATCATTAATACTATGCTTAACGATAAAAGCCGACGAGGTAGAATTATCTATTTATGAGCTTCAAGACTGAAGTGTCTAGGCAAGGCTTGGAGAAACTAGTGCCCAAACTTACCTGGCTTCACTCTTGGACGAGGAATAGTTAAGTTGGAATGTCAAAAACGAGTTAAGTGTATGAAATGTGATTTGTATAAGCAATCATCTTTAGAACTTGATAGTTAACTGTTCCATACTGAACTTGATTGAATATGAATCCGGATATTTAAAAAAAATGTTTGAAAAGATAGTAACAAGTATGAGAATGGTTTTGAGTTTGTTGTGACAATGTGTTGGTCACATCCATCTTTAACCTATTTTGATTATACTTATGAAATGTGAGTAGATCTTTAAAAGAATGATTTAAAGATAAATATGGCAAAATGGTTTTGGATTTGTAGTGACAATATTTAAGTAACATTTGTCTTAAACCTTTTGAAAGGATTTGTGAAAATACTTAGATCCTTAAATGGATATTTTGAAGGAAATAGTAAGTAATCGAATCTTCTAGAAAAAGATAGAAAAAGTAGAAGTTTATTAGGTAAAAGAAGCTTACTAATAAAGAAGTATTTAATTAATAAAAAGATTAATTAAATGGAAGGGATTAGGAGTTATTTATGTAACTTAATCATACTTTGTGTGGCTTGATTGTGTTTTGGATGATTATAGTATTTTGTTTTTTATTAGTTTGTGGAAAGTAACATAGACTTGGTTTCCATTTACAAACATATATCTTATTCTGAATAGTTGATTAATCGACTATCAAACTTGACCTAATATTGACTTATGAAGTTATTAAAAGGCTTTATGGTTTCATATCAATGAGAACCCCATGGTGGAGCATTGGTACGAAGCGTCTCTAGCTTTCTCTTACTTTTGAGAGAATCGGGATTCATTTAATTGATAAATTCATCGATTATTTTTAAAGAGGCCAGGATTGGTAAGTGCTCTGCTTATTGACTACCAAAATCATATACGTGATCTATGTTCTGAAGCGCTTGTGAAGTAGAGTGTTATAGAGTTAAACTGTCTATCCTAAGGTTAAGTCCAAGGGATAGGTCAGCGTCAACATTTCAAACGATGCTATCATGTGGGACTATCTATCTTGAGGATTACTCTAAGAGAGAGGACAATGTTAGCATTTGTCATAGTACTTATGCAGGGGAACCTATGTGGAGGATCGAGATCTGCTCAAGATGCTCGAATCCATGTAGTGATTCATGATTTATTCAAGATGCTCCAATCTATGTAGTGATTCGTGATCTATTCAAGATATAGGAATTCAATTGAGAATTCGTGATCTGTTTGAGATACGGGAATCTATTTGGGGATTCATCTTCTGTCCGAGTAATGAAGACTCGAGTGAAAGATGTCGAACGTAGCCTCAACATCGAAAATGGCTAAACATAGAGTAGATGCACAACCTGGGGTTTAGCGACCCATGTTAGCATGTTATCAGTTCCATTTCTAGAGATATTTATTGATTGTTGGCTGGTGGGAGTTGATGATATATGGTTCACGTTGTTCATGTTTATGTTCGGACGATGGCCTCTTGTGTTTACCTAAACTGTATATTTTATCTAATGTACGGCGCTCGGAAGATACTTTCTGACCCTTGTGTAGGAGATTGGATTCGGCTTCTCTGAAAAGATCTCCATGGAAAGTCCATTATGCGAATGTTCCTTATCGATTTTGGTTGTACCCCTATTATGTTGTTGAATGTAACTAATGTAACCATTCCAGCTATGATTAATATTTATTTTGGATTTTAAACATTATTATAATATCACTGGATTCTTTATAAACAATTTAGATATCATAAGGTAAAAACTCGTCCGTATTTATGTGCAGCATGGTCTTACAATATACCTTTATTTTGAAAGGTTTCTATAATGTTAAAAATCCATTTGATCTTTGTTTTCTCATGCTGCTTTACCAGACCGATCCTGGAGTTATTTTCTTCTAATGCTCGGATCAGCCCCGTGTATGTTTCCAAATTTAGCATTGGATGCTTTGGAGCTTTTGGAGATGAGCATGATGATTTCCTACCCTAGTATTTATTTCCACTGCATTACTTTGCGTGTGTCATAGGTATTTGTGATGACATGTTACTATAACTGTCCAGGTTGATTATTGTAACTTTGGAAAACTTTGTATCTTAGGATGAAAGTTTATACTGTCTTTTGATATTATGTATAATCGTTTCGATGTGAGATTCTGATATCATATTCCTTCTTCCTTGTTCTATTTTTTTTTATTTTTTTACCCAAATAATTCGTCTTTTTGGCACTGGGATGCTCGGCACATGAATACCGTAGATGTGTTAGTGTCGAAACACCCAAAATTTAAAGCGATAATAATTAATTAATGAATTAATCAAATGATAAAATAACTTTGTGAAATCATTATAATTGATCCACGGGAGTTGTACCAATGTGTTCGTGTTAATTTTCTGGTCAATTTCCATATATAGAACGTCGGAATCCGAGCTAATATGAACGAGATACAAATTAAACAAAAAAAAATAATGGGCCAGGTCGACCGGCCGGTCAACCTGGGCACAAGGGAGGTCGACTGCCCGGTCAACCCGCCTCAAGTAAATGAACGAAGGATTCATTTCTATGTTCCAGTAGCTAACGAACACGTCATTTGCATTCTTTTGTCCCATTTAGTCCTTCCGTGCTTCCATCCGATGGCTTCTATTCAGCCTATAACATGATTGTATCATGTTCAATCCTCAAATCCAACGGTCCGAGATCCATTTATACCCCTATATATAGACCCCTAGACCTAACACTTTTCTCATTCTAGGTTTTCTTCAGCTGGGTTCATCTTCTTAGGAAGGACCCTAAACGGAATAATTTTTCCAAAGGAGAAAATCATTATAAATTAAATTATTTTACAACTTAAAGTGGATTCGGGAGGACCAAAGAAAGAACTTAGGACCGGAGGTAAGTGATTGTAATTATTGTAGGATTTCATTAAGTAATTCAAAATAGTATGATTTCCAATAGTTGTAGTTTTACTACGATTTTTGGAATAATCTTTTTAGTAGTTTTATTTACAATTTTTAGAATTATTTTCAGTCTATTTCTTTCTAGCTATTCTTTTCAGTTAATTTTAGTTATTTCTGTTAATTATAGATTTTCATTTATTTACAGTTTATTTATAGTATTTTAATCTATTTACTGTTATTTATGCATTATTTACATCTTCTTCCTACGCCCTGGATTTTTCTTCTATTTTTAGTTTTCTTCTATTTCTCCTTCTTCGCGTATGGATTAGAATTGTAACGACCTAGGGTTTTTGACGCTATTATTTGGATAATTTACCGATTTAATTATTGGTAACATAAATTTTCATCGGTCAAATAATAAATTCTGGTCTATATATATATGTGTGTATATGTATGTGTGTGTGTGTGTGTGTGTGTGTGTGTGTATGTGTGTATATGTATATGTGTATATATGTGTGTGTGTGTGTGTGTATTTAGGAATCTATGATTTAAAAATCTCAAAATTAATCTCTCAAAATTATTTTAAATAAAAACTCCACTTCTCTATTACAGGATACAACCACACACACACACATATGGGGGTATATTCTTAACTTGATATAAAATTTAAAATAATATATATATATATATATAGGAAGAAATACACATAAGTGGCTAATATTTGTTTGTTTGTATAAGGTATAAGTAAAAACTATATAAATAACACATGGCTTAGGCAAGTAAATATTGTGTGTGTGTGTGTTTGTATAAGTAAAAATGTGTCCATATGGTAAAAAATAAAACTATGTTCACATGTGTATGTAGTATATGTATATTAAAAGATGAATGTATACATGTAAACACCTTAGGGAACATAGCATTAAATGCACATCCTCTTAAGCATATAATACATCAAATCCTTCTTTTAAATAACCAAATCCCTCTTTCAATTTTCAAATCAAGTCAAAAATCTCAAATCAAAAAAAAAGTATACCGCAAATAAAATAAAAGAGAAAAAAAATGAAATTGTTGTACATAAGAAAAGCTATAGCTATTGTAACAACCCTGGTTTTGGCGATTACCTGTAAATATTAAATTATAATGGTATTAATATTGTGAATTAAAAGTAAATTGGAGAGATAAAAAAATTTAAAATTGTTTATTTCAAATAAACAATGGATTTGGAATAAATAAAATAGAATTAAGATAGTTTGGTTGGTAATAAACTGTGAATAATGGTAATATGTTAATTTGGTGATTAATTGAAGTAAGTAAAGATAAAATAATTTAAATCAACATTATTTGTCGTAAATAAATATAAAATGTTGAAATAAAGTTTTAAAAACTTTATTATGTTAGTTTTTAATAAAAATGAGCATTATATGGTTTTAATTTGATGAAATGCCAAACGTTGAATTTTGTTAATTTAATTAAACGTTTGAATTTATTATGGATAATAATATAAATAAAAAAGTGGAATTTAAAAAAAATATTTGGATGTAAAAATAATGTTAATAAGGTTTGTCACATATAATTGTATAAGAAAATGATTTTTGTGTAAATTTTGGAGTTAAAAATAGTGCTTTATGCAATTAATGGTGTAAATTGAAGTATTTAAATAAAAATAAGAATTTCATGATGAAAAATAATTTTAAATGGCTAAAATATCTTTTATGTGTTGATAAAATATTTTTTTAAACATAAAGTGTGTTAATGTTATTTTATAAAGTTGAAATTACGTAAATATAAGTTGTTTTGCTTAAAATGTAAGTGTTTTGGTGTATTAGTGATAATTACTGTATTAATCAAATTATTTTCTTATTGATTTTAAGCCCAATTACAATCTTACCTAAGAGAAGCTTCTTCTCCTCAAACTTATTTTTGTACGTACTGTAAAACTTACAACCAGAAGAAAATTAAGAGAAAGCTTCCTCTTTCAAAACCTAAGCTCCAAATCTCCAAATCTCTTCAATCTTTTGTTGTTGCTAATCAAATTAAAGCTATTTTCTATAGGTAATCACTACATAAACAACTCTATTCCATCAATTTCAGATTTTGAGAAAGTTGATTGTATGTAATTTGTATATTAGAGTTTGCATGTCCTTGTACTCCTGTTTTACAGGTTGTTGAAGCTCCCTCTAGCCAAAAGCCTTTAAATTTTTCTAAGTTTGCACAAATTTAATCTTCATTTTGCTCAGCTGAGTGCTCAACTCATAAATATCTAGCTGAGACAAGAGTTTGATAGCCATAAAATGCTAAAATTCGGTTTTAATGTTGATTTCTAAGTGTTGCAAACACTGCTTGGCTCCAAATTTGAGACATCGTAACTTTCTCATACCTTGTCCAAATTACATGATTCTTTTTGCAGTTTAAATTTTTATTGTTGGTCTTTATGCATGTTAAATTTCAGATCATTTCGACCTATATAGATTATAGAAACATCCTGCCGAACTTTGACTCGGAGCATGTTTTGACCCAGGTTTTTACAGCGAAAACACTGCCTCGGTCCAATTTGAGACATCATAACTTTCTCATACTTTATCAAATTGAATGATTCATTTTTTGTTTAAAAGCTGAAGTTTTCTATTATAGGCTTAACAATTTTCAGCTTAATCCGATCTAATTTGGTCATCTGTTTCATGCCTGGACGTTGAACCCCAGAGGGTTTTCAGGCCTGTGCATTTTTTGTTTTTGAACTGTTGCAAACAGGGCCTGGGTCCATGTTTGAGACAGTGTAACTTTTTAATTTCCAGTCGAAATTCATTGATTCTTTTTTTGTTTGAAAGATGAAGTTTTCTAGTTTGTGTACAATAATTTTTAGTTCAATCAAAGATCGTTCGGCCACCTGTTTTATATCCGAAAGTTGAACCTAGAGAAGATTTCAGACCTGAGTATTATTTTGGCCGGCAGGCAGTAAGGTATCAGCTTATGTAGACCCCTAATAGGTCGATTGGTTAGACATCTGGCATATTATTACTGATTTCCTCAATAGGAAATGCGACAAAATCCAGATTTTGAGAGTGTAATGTAAAATCGGGACGCCAAAAAGCGGAAACAAAGGGCAATCGGTCTTCCCTAGGTCTGTAGACCGGTAGCGCCCGGAATTCATATGTTGCTGGTTGCACTGTTCAACAAAATCCAAGTTCGTGTTCCTCGTGCATGTTTCGGGTTTCTCTTGTTTTCTTGCTTTGGGCGTTAAGTGTTTTTGTGTTCTTTTTCCATCCGTTTTTTAACTTATACTTTATGTTTTTGTGATATTGCTGAAATGTTTTGAGGGCTATGATGCCTATTAATAGGCAGGCCGAGTTTTGATGAATTTGAAATTCAAATTTGATTTGAATTTGAATGACGATTTTGAGTGATTTCTTTGATTTCGAGCACTGATTTTTTCAAACAATTTTGAAATAATTTTTAAAATAAGTTGGCATTTAAAATAATTATTATGTAAAAATTTTAAATTATTTTAAGCTATAAAATCTGTTTATTCTCTATGATAAGGGAATTTTCAAATATCGTCTTCAAAATTGATTTCAGAAAATGATTTTAAAAGCTTGTTTTCTTAAATAAATTATTTTGTATATATAATACACACTTTTATACTATTTGAACGTATGAAAAAGAGAATTAAACGATTTAGTAAAGCACATGGCATGGGACATGTGCGTCTACTATTTCGGTTAATTTTGGACTTGTACGATCAAAGCTATTTGAGATTATTGATTCTGAGATGTTTTTCCATTTTATGGCGTATTTTGAGTTTTATAATTTCTATTTATTGGAATTATTTAAGATGGCCAATATTTGGCAAGTATTATGGTTTGAGATCTCCTATGTAGGAGTATGGTCGATGAGAACCATCACGATGTTTTGTTTACTTGCCAATGATATAAGGCAAGTCTTGAGTTTATGATTTCATATTTTGAGATTTATGGTTTATGAGGAACCATCATGATGTTTTCACTTGTCGATGAGATGAGACAAGTTACGATGCCATTTAATACTTGTCGATGAGATGAGACAAGTATGTTGTCTCTTTATCACTCGCCACGAGACTAGGCGAGATATAATTTTCTGAGTTTTATGACGTTTCTAGTGTGGCATCGACTAACGACCAGTAAACCGCTGAGTGCGAATGTGTGGTATGGGACACACATTAACACTTTTCGGGTTCCTATCCGTGAGTTTGTGACACATTCATGATGTTTACCTAACAGAACATAAACTGTGACGACCCGAACTCGATGTCCGACAACAACATCAAATTCGTATCGTCGGAGCTTGCAACAACATTAGATGATAAATAACACAGCGGAAAAATAAAAGATGATATCACTGATACAACATGAATACAATATCCGATACATCAATTTGATACAATGATAATCATCAACATCAGAGAATACAAAAATACAGCGGAACATGATACAATATGATAAGTCTTCACAGAATCCAATACTGCAACTCTGATCCAAAACTCCAAGCTCGATCCACCATAAAGGTTGCACCAAGATAAGCAAGTCCGTCCGTGGACTCCAAAGACTCCAAAATGATCAAATAGAAGGCTACCAAAACGATATCTACTAGCTGACTATCTGAAAGACCAAACTCTAGACTACCCGTGTGGAAAATAGTGGGCACCCAGAGTTTAGAAAGGG
Organism: Allium cepa; assembly: GCA_030765085.1. Taxonomy (NCBI): domain Eukaryota; kingdom Viridiplantae; phylum Streptophyta; class Magnoliopsida; order Asparagales; family Amaryllidaceae; genus Allium; species Allium cepa. Next base: position 899,795,820 of record CM060937.1, on the reverse strand, counting down.
AACAATAAACTCCGGGTCAGTCATGGGACTGGTATGAGCAAACAAAAACATTTGATCTTTGAAAACAAACAGAAGGTTTTAAGCTTTGAAATTAGCAATGCTTTTTTTTTTGAAAATGAAACTACCATAAGGCCTCCCGCCACACACACAATGCAAACGCAGAATTGGAGGAGATTTCTCCTTATGATAGTCAAAAATGCTTGATACGAGGAAATTTCTTTGATATTATTACTATAAGTGCACAGTGCATAAAAACCATTTCGAAAGTATAATATAAATCCTAGCCAGCATAGACATTCCGAACTATGCCTGCTATTGAGAGGTGTTAGCGACCTTGTCATGAGGATGAACAGCTTTGGGAGGTATTAGTGACCTTGTTAGGGCTGACAAAATGGTTTGGAGAGGTGTCAACGACCTTGTCATGAGGACGAACTGCTTTGGGAGGTGTTAGCGACCTTGTCTGAGGCTTCGGCCATATGAATTTAGCACGTGCAGCATTGCTTCGGCATTACAATCGGGGATTTGGCCAATCCGGATTTTTTGAGTTTTCTATTTTATTGTGATTTTACCTTTTTAAGATGTTTTATTACATCGATAGCCCAGTGCTATATGAGATGTTATATATATGGTGATTTAAAATATGATGTTTTGAAGTCTTATCGAGTTCCTTGAGTTATGAGTTTGGATAATTTAAGGATTTTATAGGATATTCTGGGTTTTGCCATTTTAGCGAGTTGAGAATGAGATTTATATACATTTATGCCGATGAGATGAGGTATAATTAAATTTGGAGATTCATCTATTATTGAGTTTTGGATCATCCTATTTGAGAATGTTTTATATTTGCCATTTTGGCGAGATTTTATATTAATGTTTCTCCTTTTGAGGAGATATGGTTCATGGAAACCATATAGACATTTTGGGATGTCGCCGATGATATGAGGCACATGTGTTTGATTTGAGTATTGAGTTTGAGTTACCTCCTTCAAGGTATTTGTTCACTTAAGTAGCTTTGTTGCTTAAGTGTTAAGCTTATGAGTTTATCGATTCATTCTTCTCTTTCGAGAAGAAGTATCTTCATGTCTATTCTGCTTCATATTACCAATATTGACTGATTTGTGTAGCTAGACTGACCCGTGTATTTATACTCTGGTCAGACCGAGTTGTTTCAGGTATCATCTACTGGACTTAGCTTGAAGTTGATATTGGGTATCAGCTTTCCTTTCTCTTGAGTAATTTATGTTCTTCCGCATACTCTGATGTATTTATATCTGATTCAATGTATATGGTGTGGTCGAGTACCACCTTTATTGTATTCATATTGTATTGTACTCGACATGTATCAGTGTATATGTGTGTGTGTGTGTATGATGTTGATTACTGTTATGTGATGTGCTTTATATTTAGTTATTGTATTTTGTTCTGATAGATCCAGTAGCCACCTATAGTTTTGGATTAAGCATTTACTGGGTATGTCGATCCATTAAGATAGAAAAGAAAAATCATATTGCATTTATCGATGTATTCAATAAATGTTTAAGACAAAGTTATAGTTGGTCGCACTTAAACAGCCCTATTCTCCGCTTTAGTAGACGGAATTACTCGTTAATTCTCTTTACTAAGGTGGGTCATGAGGTAGGGCGTTACAGCATGGTATCAGAGCCATGGTCAGAACAAAGTAGAATAAACATAGAACAGTATATATATCACGATACGTCGAAGTACAATACGAGTGAATCGTTGTCCTTTATTCGAGCTTGTTTTCGAATCGTGCTTTGATTCTTTTTTGAGTATTGGGATATGTTGAGATGATATATGTCTAGGAATATATATTGTATTCTGTAGTATTCCATAATTGAGTTTGATGTTATCTTATCTTGTGAATGATCTTGTTTAGGATTATTCTATTCTTATTTTTGTCGATGCGAGTGAGTTCGTATCGATGAAGCCTATTGATTCCTTAGAGTATTCTTGTTGTGTTCCTTTGAGAGTTGTGAATCGTATTGAGGGGATCCACAACGATTGGCTCGTTGTGAGCATTCTGAGATTTCTATTTGATGTTGCTTTTGTGAGTATTTGTTTATTGCTCACAATCTTGAGATGTATTTGATTTGAGATGGATTGACTTATTTGATATTAAGTCCAATCCTTTGTTTTATAGGATCCTATTGTATATTTAGGTTTTCTATTTTGAATAGTTTATTATTTCTATCACTTTGGAACGTTAATGATGATTCTGAAGTTTCTGAATTCACTCTTGAGTATCGAGATGTTGATGATATAACTCAAATTCAAGTCAAGGTGACTTTGTTAAGTTTTGATGAGTCCATTTGGGTTTGATATCCAATCGGGAAATCGAGTGTTGAATTAACCTTATTCCTGGATTTTAGCCTTCTGTTATCCTTCCACGAGAACATCCACTAAGGAATGAGGCGTGTTTCTAGATTTTTTCGAGTTTGATTGAGTTTATCATTCAGTTTCTTTGAGCTATCCTTTTCGGATACTCAATCGGTGTTATCCTTTGTAGCATTACTTTGTTTGAAGTAACGATTTGTTGTTTGTGTGCTTCTTCTCTTTCGAGAAGAATATCTTGCTTATCTTGTGTCTTGCTGATTTCCAAGAGTGGCTCGTCATCTTGTAGGAGTTGACAAACACTCCATCTCCTTCTGTTGATTTTGTGAATCGAGTATTCTAGGAATATCTCGATGCATTCTCTTAATGTTCTTGATTTGAGTTTTTGAAGCTATATATATATATATATATATATGAGTTTTAAAAAGAGAAATTGGAGTTTTGAGATATTTTAAAAATCAAAGAATGCTCTGAGAATATATTTATATGAGTAGTATTCTTTCATAGAAACAATTTGAGAGTGTTGGGTTATCCATCGAGTAATTAAGAGTTTTGGTCGATACGCCTAATTAACATTATCGATAGAAATCTCCTAAATGTTATGTTGAGGCAATCAGACATGATGATTTGTATTTTAAAGATTGAGATTTTGAAAATAATATTTTGAGATTAAATATTAAATATATTTTTGAATGGTAATTGCAGCCATTGATTTTAGAGATGAGTAATAGAGTGGCGAGGCAGTTTTGATCGCTCGATCAACTCTGCAGCCAACAGATGTATTTATTTATTATAGACTCAATAGCAAGGCAATGCCATTTATTTATTTTTAAATTATAAAGATGAGAATATAAATGAGATTATTTTTTAGTTGTGCTTAATTGGAAGTATATTTTGAGATTTTAGAATCTATATTATATACATTGGATGTTTTAAGGGAAGAGTGTAATAAGAGAATTTAGAGTAAATTGGTTTAAAGGAAAAAGTTTAATAAAATTTAATTTTAACGGACGTTAAAATTTAACTTCCATCTCAAGGACAAAAACCAAAATTTCTCGATCATTCCTGCTTTTTTAGTCTCTTTTCCTCTGTAAACAAAATTTCTCCTTCATCAAACAATGGAAACCCAAATCCAAATCAATTTTCTTCCTCAAACTGATTTACAAGCGCAGTCGACTTTGGAAGCTAAGTCGGTGAACGTAAATCCACATATTTCAATAAATCCTGAAAAAATAAACGATGAACCTACGATTTCAAAAAGTACGGCTTCGAATGCTACGCATACAGAAGTAAAGAGAAAGCAAAAAACTAATTCATCCACGGCTGTCGATTCGAATGATATTCATGAAGATACAAAGAGGACGAAAAAATCTAGGGCAGCTAAAACTATGAATGAAGACGACATGAAGAAACAACAGCTTTATGATGAAATCGTCGGCAGAAAAAGAAAGACAAAAGTATAACAGCTGATTTATTTTTAAAATAAAAGATAATTTTACAATGATAGTTGAATTATCATTTGATTGTTATTGAATGATAGATCAATACATCATTTGATTTGTTGCATGTACAATATTGAAATATGAGATGATGGATGGACATGGGATTCAGTTTTTGACATATCATAGATAACAATAAGATGAATATTTACAAAATGATAGACAAATATAACATTGAAAAAAATGATAGACAAACATAGCATGATAGAATGATAGTTGAATATATCACTTTATTTACTGTATGTGTAATGATGGAATGATAGATGAAAATAGCATTTCAATATTTGATAGACGGTAGAAAATAATTAGATGGATACTTATTGAATGATAATTCAATATATCATTTGATTTGTATGCACCATATTGAAATATAAGATGATGGATGAACATAGCATTCAGTCTTAGACATATGATAGACACCAATAAGATGAATATTTATAGAATGATAGACAAATATAGCATTGAAATAAATGATAGAAAAATATAGCATGATAGAATGATAGTTGAATATATCACTTTATTTACTGTATGTGTAATGATGGAATGATACATGATAATTATTGAATGATAGTTCAATATATCATTTGATTTACTGCATTGATAGTTATTGAATGATAGTTCAATATATCATTTGATTTGTATGCATTACATTGAAATATGAGATGATAGGTGAACATAGCATTCAGTTTTTGATGGTTGATAGACAACAATATGATGAATAATTACAGAATGATAGACAAACATAGGATTGAAAAAAAATGATAGACAAACATAACATTCTATCTTTCAACTTTAGAAGCATACATTGAAAAAGAGTAATGATAGACAAATATAGCATTTGAAAAAAGAATGATAGATGCATATAGCACTAGAAAATTATGCATTCATAGTTGAAAAAATTGATAGATAAAAATAAGAAAGCGTTTAAAAATTGAGACATGAAAATAACATCATAGTTTGTTAAATACCGAATTATTCATTCATAGTTTTTTGTACAGGGATCAAAAGGTAAAATATTGAAGAAAGCAAAAACAACAAAAGGAAAAAAAATCAAAGAAAGTATCTCAGAAAAAAATTAAGTGTCGATGTAGTTTGCTTCCAATGATAAATAAATTTCGGAAAATTAAGGAAAAAGGAGGTAATCTTGTAGATCAATTGAATTATTCAAATCAAACACTCCTTGAAAAATTTATGCTAGTGTTTTTCAAAGACATTTTATCCATAGCTGCTTTTACAAAATCATCAACAACCTTAGATGATATCATAGAAATATTTTCTATCAATGACGAAGCTTTTAAAGTGGGGAATTTTTTTTTTGAAAATCAAACCTGAAGATGTTTCAATTCTCTTTAGCTTACCTTTGTCTGGAATTAATATTTTTCCATTACCTAAAATGAGTTTACAAATCCTTCCAGACAATTGTAAAGATTTTGTACAGAAATTTTGGAATAGTAGGGCACGTCACAGAGGACCTTAATATTTCAAAGATAAATAATGTACTGGAAACACAATAATTTCAACATGAAAATGATTTTCCAAAACTGCTTATTATTCTTGCAATGATAACCTTATTCTTTCCTGACAACCAAAGATACTTACCATGGGGAATATTCCCTATATCCTTGGTCAAAACAAAATGAATTCAGTATGTTGGCCGGTTTCAATTCATCATTCATTGATTAGAGCTTTGACGGCTTTCAAAACAAAGCCGAGAAACATGTCGGGTTGTTCCATGCTCCCAATTGTAAGTACAACATTCTAACTTTATGTTAATGCATCTATCTCTATAAATTGAATTATACACATTATATGTTTTAACAAGTAATATTTTATTTGTAGTTGTTCCTATGTGAGCATGTGAATTTGATATCTCTATTAGCAACATACTGTTCTACCTTACCTAGATTTGGGAGGTGGAATATTAGAAGCTTGAAAAAGGTCATCTCAAGAGAAGCTTTGATGAACATGGACAATAGAAAGGTATTATGTCTCACATAAGTATAAGAAATATATAATGATAGATAAATATATCATAACATAGTGTATATTAACAGTTTTCATTTTGTTATTATACAATCATAATTTAAATGATAGTTACATATATCATTTCTGCACAAATACAATTTTCTGTAGGTGCTACTAAAGAATGATAGTCAGATATAGCATCACATGAAAAATGACAATTATATATAAAATTAGTTCATTCATTGTATGTTAGCTCATTCATTACTATTTATGTTATTACAAAGATTTTTGTTGAAATAAGAAACCTGAATGAAGATGAAAAAGCACTTCTTCAATAAACAAGCCAACAAAAATTTGTTCAGCTGGATACCAATGAGAATATTTGGATACACAAAATAGAAAATTTGGAAGTGACATCAAAAAAGCAAGTCGACTCAATGCAGCAGTACATTGAAGATTTGGAAAATAAATTGAAGAAAAATGAAAAAGAATTAGAAAAGGAGAAACAGAAAAGAATACAAGCAGAAGACACTATCATACAGTTGAGAAAAGAAATCAAAATGTTGAAATCAAAAGCAAGAGTAGAAGTAGAACCACCATCATTTGATCTCAATATAACTCAGAAAATTAAAAAGATGCAGCAAGAGAAAGAACAACAGGATCAAAGGAAACCTTCAGAGGCAACAGAAAAATCACCAACAGTGCATGAAAAAACACAGAAGAAACCAAGCTCTTTAGTTTTGAGGGTTAAAAAGCGCCAACGAAGGAATAAAATTGATTTTGATTGCCAGTATGAAATTGTTCAGAGAAAAACAAAGAAAAATGTTGACAACGAAAACCAAAAGGAGCAACTTGAAACCAAGGAAGGTCAGAAAGCAAATACAAGTGAACAGGAACAAGAAGAACAAAATGAAGAATCAGATTATGAACACGAATCTGAAACTGAAACAGATGAGCAAGTCACTACAATTGAAAATGAAGAAATTATTGGTGTTGATGGGTACTCGCCATCAAGTAAAGCTTGCAAGAGTAAAGATATCACAAAAAGCAGTATTCTACAATTATTAAATGAAGAACAGCAAAACAAAGTTCTTACTTTCTTCAATTTTAACGAAAATGAGAAGTAAGATTTCTAATATTTTTTCTTTCATTATATTTGTAATTAAATAAAATTGGAAAAAACCAACTTGTTAATTATTGATTTTCAATTACAACACTGTAGCATATGAAAAAGATGAAGGACACAAAGGAATCACAATAGTGAAATCTATGCTGGAAGCTGTTCTGTTTGAGGGGGTTACAGATGGACAGGTATGCATCAAATTAGAATTATGATAGTAAAAAAGTGTATATAAATGTATAAAATGAAAGAATGATAGGTAAACCTAGCATTCAACTTTTCAAAGTGCATTTAAATGAATTGAATGAGAGAGTGGCAGCTAAAAGTAGCATTAGTATTTGGAAAATGCATATAACTGTATAGGATGGGAGAATGATTGTTAAAACTAGCATTCAAAGTTTTTTAAGTGCATATAACTTTATAGGATGAGAGAAAGATAGTTAAAACTAGCATTTAAAGTTTCAAACTGCATATAAATATATTGAATAAAAGAATGTGAGTTAAAAATAACATTGATATTTGTAAAGGGCATATAAATATATAGAATGTCCAAGATGACTGTTTAAACGATCATTTGCATTTTTCAGTGCGTACAATGCAGTAAACATGTAAATGATAGCGAATACTAGCATTAATATTCCTGGTCCAAAAAAAAATATCCCATAAAACTTACAACCTTCTTTGTTTGGTTTAACAGCTTATTGATTGGTTTTATAACAATCAAGAGATGTATGAACACAGTTACTACTTCACCACAATGATGATGATAAGTATAAACTTTTCATTATAAATGTTAAAAATTAATATAAAGTATTCTAATACATATGAATGTGCAGAATGCTTTAGTACATGATCAGCAAACTATGATCAAAGACATAGTCATACCAACAATAGATGTCATTGTCAAAGATGAATTTACAGAAAAAAATTTCTTCCCTCTACATTACACAAACCATTGGAGCTTGTTGATGCTAAATTATGAAACAATGCAGTGGAGTCATTATGATTCAACCAAACCAAAAAACTAGATCAACAAGGACTTCAAACCCCATCTATAACCAAGCCCTCATTCTTGTAAGAGAAGTACAATTTTGAAATCACTCTAACATTAATATACAACACTGATTTTTCTTCTTGCAGAAAGACAAAATTGAATTGATGTTCAAGAAGAAATGGGCAGAATTAGGAATACTAAACAAAGAATTTTACAAACCTAAAGTGTTACATCCAAAAAGCCCACCACATGATTCTGATTTGTAAGTAACTAATTTCATTTCTTCTCTTGTTTAAACTATCGTTTCTATTTTTAATTGCAGTAGAATGCATTAAATATGCAAAATAATAATTAAAACTAGCATTGCTAATTGACAGTTCAGTGATCTGCATCTATTGAACAAAAAATTATGAATAAGGTGCACATTCCATATGCAGCAATGATGTCTCTATGAATGCATTGATTGATATTGTGATCAAAATATAAAGCTATATTTTAGAATCTAGAGTAAAGAATGCAATATTATTTTAGCATTAGGTTTTACTGTAATATTAACTAATATTTCTATATCTGACACAGACATGATTGTGCGTTCTTTGTCATGGCAAACATGAAAAAATTGGACAAGGATGAGATGCCAGAAAAATATCCTAAGGAAATGCTTAGAAAACTAAGAGCTATAGTGGTGTATAGCATACTCAATGATCCACAATACAGTTGGTCAGTGGAGAAATCCTGCAAAGATTCTACATAAGAATAGCTATTGCATTTTAACTTCTTAGAACTTTGGATATATTTGTACTGAACCACTTCTGCTAATTAAACTGAGATGGAGTCCGAGATGGAGTCTTATATGTTTTCCAATGCTTGTATTTTGTTCTCAGTGTATAAACCGCTCAGATGGATTTGAACTTCTTGATTTGAATTTGATTCGATTATAGTTGTTTGTTTTCAATGCATAAACCACAATGTATAAACTATGGATATATTCAAGTGTCATTTTTATGTGTTTTTTGATGCTTTTGCTGTATTTCTGATGTGTCGAATAATGTTTTATACTGAAACGCTAGATAGAACTAGCATTACATGAAAATACATTTCTCAGTGATTGAACTGTGATGAATAATGTATGAATTTATCCATATAGCATTTTTATATGATTTCCAATGTTTGAACTCCGTTTCAAGTGTGATGACTACTGCTTACACTGTAATGCTAGTTATAACTAGCATTTAACTGAAATGCTAAATACATCTATCATTCAACTGTAATGCTAGTTATATTGTAACTTAGTGCACGTTGATTGCTATTTTGATGGTAGTTGCCAAAGTCAGCATTTATCTTATTTGATTTCTTTGAAGTGGCAATAGGAAGTTGATATATCAGTAGCCAGTATAGCACCATAGAATATAGTACACCATAAATCAGTAGCCAGTATAACACCATAGGATATATTACACCATTAATCAGTAGCCAGTATTTGCAATCCCATTTATCTACTTTGTCTGTTATTTTCTGAAACAAAGTGATGAAGTCTGCATAATGAAGATATCCCACTTATAAATTGGTGTTAATTCTTTTTTTTAACTGCTCTTTCTAACAACGAGGAAAGATATTCCATTGCAGTATAGAAGAAATATGGGAGCAGAAGTTCCCCATATCATATAAACAGTACATCATCATACTGGCAATTCATTACAAAACCACTTAAGTAATCTCATCAGCTAATCATATAAACAATATATCATCATCATCAGATCCTTCGTTCTTGCTCAACAGCTTACTCAGTTCTATACAATAACAGATTATGGGTTTCAATTTTGAAATTGTATGTCAGGTGTGATGCATACTGATTATAATGAAATGCTAGTTACAACTGGCACTCGAGTGAAATGATAAGTACATCTAGCATTGAATAGAAATGTTAATACTGATGTGCAGAGCTCATGCAGTTGTTTAATTCATATTAAATAATTTGCAATATAAATAAATAATAAATTCCTAAAAATAGAAATTCAACAATAAAGGAAAATATAGGAACAACAGATATTATAAATTAAAACAAAATAATCAAAACATTTCACATTTTATTTTCTAATGATTTCATAAAGTCTGACTTTATTTTTCTATAAGCTTTAGCAGCTTTACACTTAAAAAACTTCTCCGTTACGCTAACAAAACACATAAATTTTCTTAACTTTTTGAAGAACGAAGACAATTCCTTTTGTTGTGGCCAACTTCATTACACTGACTGCATCTGTTCCTTTTACTTTGAGAATATCCAAATCCACCAAGCCTCTTTGTAGATGGTCTTCCAGCACCACGAATTTTTTAAGGAGGCCTTATCAAAACATCGTTTTCAGCAGCAATTGGCTTATCAAAATCTGGAATTGGATTGATAGCATGAGCATATGAAGATCTGAAAGCATTAACAGTAAAATAGTCCTCCATAAAATCATAAAATGATAATCTAGACTTGTTAATGCACTTAATTGCATGGGCGCATGGAAAACTAGTAACTCTCCATTGATTACAACTGCATAAACTATTTTTGAGATCTACAACCTGTGACTTAGGAGATTTAACTTCAAACACAAATTTCGAAGACTTATAGACATCCCAACCAAAGCCATCATGTACTAACTCCGACAAACGTTCCTCCATAACAGGACAAAGATTTGTTATCCACAAACAACATTCCTCTCTTCATCTTGCCATTTGCTCCATAACTTTCACTCGAATACCATCCAAACAAGAAGTTATAGGCATAACTCCATCTTCCAAAATCCATGATTTGAAACTTTCTGCAACATTTGAAGAATATTCACCATAACGCTTTCCTTGAAAAAACAAATCTGCCCAATGGTCAAAAGGTTTATATCTTAAAAAAAATTCTGCGGACGTACCCCCAATATCTTTAAATTTAGAAAGATATCGCTCAAAATCATACATATTAGAAGCTCTAGCATAAAGTTTGAACAACTCCACAATAGATGAATCAACTTTAGCCGCCTTGACAACAATACCAATATTCTGTTCCATGTGAAGTAAACAATAGCTATGATATGAAGAAGGAAATATTTTCGGAATACCTAAAATGAGACCTATTGACGAACAGACATAAAAACTAAAGACCGATCTTCAATAAGAATTCCTTTCAGATGGGATAAAAACCAATACCAATTAGATTCATTTTCATGTGAAACAATACCCATAGCAAGAGAAAAGAAACCTACAAAATAAATAATTAATGACAGCTCAGTAGTAAGAAACATGAATTATATTAAACATCAAAACCTGTATTAAATGTTAATAATTTCTACTATACACAATTAAATTAGATTCAAAATGATGTATGAATATAGCATATGTTATTTTAAAGTCTTTTAGTTGCTGCTGCATAATGTGACCAGGTCAATCGTTGAATAAAATAAAGCAAACAATTCTTGTGTAAACAAGGCTACATTATAATTATGTACAACTTTGAACAATGATAGTTTAATATATCATTACCAGAAAAACAAATAAGTAAATAAAACAAAACTAAAATGAAACTCATACCTTGGTTACCATTTTTAGAAGTAGCAGCTAACAAAACACCTGGTCTTCCCTTCAAAGCAGCTGCATCTAAAAATATTAATGGTCGACAGTGTTTAAATCCAAGTAGACAAGCACCAAAACCAATACAAACTCTCTCAAACGGATTGGCTGATGCATTAACTTCCATGGCCACATAACTACCAGGATTATACTTTTGCAACGCCTTTAAATACCAATTTAAATCATTATATGACATAGCATCATCCCCATATATTTCTTTCAAAGCCAACTATTTTCCGCTATAAGCATAATAATATGAAAGATTAAAATTGTACTCTCTTCTAAATTCCTTCATAATATCTTTTGGCTTCTTCATAGAAGCATCTCGAATTTGATCAACAATTAAAGATTTAACAAATCTACTTGATATATTAACTTTATTAACATCTCTAAGACCGGCTCCACACGAATGATCAAAATTGTAAGTTCTAATAAAAAACCGAGAGAGTAGACCAAGATCCGAAGAAGCATTAAGATAAAACTTACAACCATCCTTCAACCAAGAGAAATTAATCGAAATTCTATCTGGAGAATTTCTTACAAAAATCAAATCGTAACCATTTTTTATTTGATATGCCATTAAAAACTCCCGAAAATCCTCAGCTCCATTAAAACAAAAACCAAGAAAATCCACAATAGTTTTTTGAGAACCTTTCTTCAACATATCTTTCAAAGAATAAGAAGAATCATCATGTGAATCACTATTTAAACCAGAATTATTACCAATTGAAGTGCTTTGAACACTTGCGTAGCCTAAACCACAGCCAGCAATATTCCATAGCACAAACATTTTCCTTAACAGTAAACTTAAAATATTGACTCTTCTTGAAAATTAGAAAACACAGAATACAAATCAAATCTGAATCAGTATCAATGATTATATTCTTATTCTCAAGAACATAAGATATCTCAATAGAAAATGGACTAAGATGTGGCCAAACTTCACAGATTTCAATCGTAACACCAAACAAAGAAGAGCCCCAGGTAAGTCGAGTAGAATAACAATTCTCATTATGTTCAAAAATAACTAGCAAACTATTTGCTTCATCATTGTAGATACCAGTACTGCAAAAGAAATTAAAAACCAATTAACAAACTTACTTAATCTTATGAATACAGCAACAACAGAAAATGCTAAATTAACATAGCATAACAAGTAGAAATCAAATTAAGAGCTAAATGAAAGAAATATAAATTAATTAAAAAGCAGATGATAAATGAACATGGCACAATCAAATTAAAACAAAATATGAATACAACAACAAACAATGCTATATAAATATAGTATAACGCAACAAACTATATATAAAATTCACTAGAACGATAGCTGAACAGTAAAATTGTAAAACCTTAAACTATGCTGAAGAAACATAATGATACCCAATAAAATCTTACTTTTCCATTGAAACAAATCTAAAATAGGTACTGAAATCTATAAGAAGACAAGTTATGCAACCTAGAAAAAAATATACTTAAAAATCGAACGATATTATATCAGAGGAAGATAAGAAGAATATCGAAACAAATAAAAGCAATATACCTGAATGTAAGGAAATTGTTTGATAAAGATCCACAGCACGATGAAGATAGACAATAAAGAAACACGATGAAGATCGATGACAATCGATAAGATCGAATACAAAACGCGTCCTTGAATCGAGAAGATCAATGAACTAAGATAAATAATATCAAAATGAAGGTGGAGAAGTGACGCAGCGGATATTAACAAAACGATATAGATCGATGAAAGTAGCAAACGGTGGATTGAAAATACTGAAATGCCCAAATTCGTTGATCACAAAGATATCGAATTCTAGCTATTTTCGACACGTTGATCGCGCACGATACCGTGAAAGAAGATCTACAATTCTTCAAACGTTGATAAAGCGCACTTGATACCGTGAATTGGCTTCAACAATCGTTGAATCGAGCGCACTCGAATAACCGAAAGTGGAGATAGGAGATTACACTCAACTACCAATTTAAGATGAAAGCACACAGCAATCAAACAAGAATTTTATTCAACAATCAACCACCATCAAATGTACAACACACTCCCTATTTATAGCATTTTTACAACCGGCTCCTTAAGTCGTACCCGACTTACGACTCACCCTTAGGTCGGCAACGACCTATCAATAAACGCGACTCAAACACTTAAGTCGTACACGACTTAAAACACACGACCCAGATTACTTACGACATAACATTCAACGACTCAAGGAAAATACAAACAAATTACAACATAACGTCACGACTTACGACTTACGACTCATCAACATTACAATGAAATCACACCCGACCTATCATAAGTCGTCCACGACTCATCACATAAAGACCACACGACTCACGACTTAAGTTAGGTCGTACGCGACCTGTCATCCAGCGACTCGACCCCCTTACAACACAGCACACCGTCGGCTGACTTATCTACATGCCGACCTACGATTTATCACAACACAAGTTACCACGACTTAAAGCAATTACAACCATACGAACTAATTAAGTCCCAGCGACATAACGGCTTAAGAACGACACGACTTGACAATTTACAACACAAGACCTAAGATACAACGCACCCGACCTAAACATACAACGACTCACCTTCACATATGTACAACTCAACGACTCAAGACACAACGACTTAAAATAACACGACTTAACTCTTCAGCGACTTAAGAGCATAGCTTCTTTATTACTTCACGCGACTCAAGCTCCATGCGGCATAACTCTTCAAACGACTTAACTAGGTCGTGAGCAACCTAAATTTTTGTTAACTCGTGAAGTACTTATCTCGTAGGTTGATAAGTCATGCTCTTTTAGGTCGTGACCCGCAAATTCGTTAGGTCGCGAGCTCAATGCAACTTCCCTTTCTTGTTTCCTATTAAGTCGTGAATGACTTAGCGCCTCTTCCTTAGGTCGTGAATGACTTATCCCTTGGAGAATTATGGGTTGCATATTTTCATCTCTGGCCTGAGCTGCATCATCCTCCCTAAGTTGAGAAAAATTTGTCCTCGAATTTGTAAATTCTTCCACATCGGATTGTTCATTCCCATAATATGGCATGAGATGTTTAACATTGAACACGTCAGTAGTGTACACATCCTCCGGCAACTTCAATTTATAAGAATTTTCATTAATCCGTTTTACAACTTCTACAGGACCAATTTTTCTGGCTTTCAACTTGTTATAAGCGCGCACTGGAAAACGGTCCTTTGTTAACACAGCATACACCATATCCCCTTCATTAAACTCAACATTTCTTCGCTTCAAATTTGCAGATCTTTTATACTTCTCATTTGCCTTCTCCAATCGTTCCTGAACGATCTTATGACATTCGGTCAACCCATCAACAAAATCTACAGCCCGTTTAACCTCCCCTTCGGTTGTGGCACTATCGATAGGTCCAACGGTCCCTTTGGTAAATTTGAATATACAATCTGAAATGGGCTGAATCCCGTACTACGATTCACTGCATGATTATGAGCAAACTCTGCTTGGCATAACTTCATGTCCCAACTCTTCAGATTGTCCTTCACAAGACATCGCAACAAATTTCCTAACGATCTGTTGACAACTTCTGTCTGTCCATCTGTTTGCGGATGATAAGCGCTGCTAAAGTTTAGCTTCGTTCCGACCAACTTCCACAAACTTAACCAAAAATGACTCAGAAAACGAGTATCTCTATCCGACACAATAGACTCTGGCAACCCATGAAGTCGATAGATATCTTTGAAATATAACTGAGCAACATGAACAGCATCCGCCGTCTTCTTGCAAGCAATAAAATGTGCCATTTTCGAAAACCTGTCCACTACAAAAAATATAGAATCATTCCCCCTTTGAGTTCGAGGCAACCCCAAAACAAAATCCATACTGATATCAACCCATAGTTTGGTAGGCACTAGTAATGGCATATATAATCCTGCATTGGTCGCAGTTCCCTTCGAAACCTGACAAATATGACATCTCTCCACAAACCTTTCAACCTCCTTCCTAATTGACGGCCAAAAGTAAGATTGAGAAATCAAATGCAATGTACGATCACGTCCTACATGTCCTTCATCATGCAACTCCTTGATAATCTTCATTCTCAAGCTGCTATCTGGTATGCATAATCGATTTCCTTTAAATAGAAAACCATCCACCAACATAAATTCATCAGCACTCCCATCCTTGACTTTATCAACAAATTTTGCAAAGTAAGGATCTTCTTCAATCAACTTTGGTAATAATTCAAAGTCTGTCACCTCAACTTTCATTATCGTCAATAAATGATTCCTCCTGCTCAATGCATCAGCTACACGATTCGTCACCCCTGATTTGTGCTTAACAACAAAAGTAAACTGTTGTAAATACGCGACCCATGAAGCGTGCCTAGCTGAGATTTTATCCTGTCCTTACAAATGCTTTAAAGCTTCATGATCCGTATAGAGAACAAACTCCTTCTGAAACAGATAATGTCTCCAATACTTCACTGCTTGAACAATTGCATAAAACTCAACATCATAAGTGCTATATCTCAACTTAGCTCCAGATAACTTCTCACTGAAATAAGCAACTGGTCTTCCTTTCTGACTCAAAACTCCACCAACCCCAACCTTCGATGCATCAATATGTAACTCAAACAACAACTGGAAATCTGGTAAAACTAGAATTGGTGCTGTCGTCAATAGTGTCTTGATCTTCTCGAAAGCAACCCCTACCTCCTCTGACCACTCAAACTTCTTTCCCTTCATGCAATCTGTAACAGGCGCCATCACACTACTAAAGTGTGGAATAAATCTCCGGTAGAATGATGCAAACCCATGAAAACTTCTAACTTCAGTGATAGTCCTGGGTTGTGGCCAATTTCTAATGGCTTCAACTTTACTTTGATCCACCTGGATACCTTTCTCGGATACAACATACCCCAAAAATAAAACACTTCGAGTCATGAACACAGACTTCTTTGTTGCTGCATAAAACTGCTCTTCACGAAGAATAATTAACACCTTTTGCAAATGCTGAATATGCTCTTCTGTACTAGCACTATAGATCAGAATATCATCAAAATAAACTACCACAAACTTCCCAATGTACGGTCTAAAAATTTGATTCATCACCCTCATGAATGTACTTGGTGCATTCGATAGACCAAACGGCATAACCAACCATTCATATAATCCTTCCCTCGTCTTGAATGCTGTCTTCCATTCATCTCCCGGTCTAATTCGAATTTGATGATAACCACTCTTAAGATCAATCTTTGAAAATATAACAGCTCCACTCAACTGATCTAGTAAGTCATCCAGTCTAGGCATAGGAAATCTGTAGCGAACAGTAATCTTGTTCAATGCTCGACTATCGGTACACATTCTCCATGAACCATCCTTCTTTGGTACTAATAAAGCTGGCACTGCACAAGGACTCAAGCTTTCCTGCACACGCCCTTGTTCTAGTAACTCTTCCACTTGCCTTCGCAACTCCTCGTGTTCCTTTGGACTCATTCGGTAATGTGGTCGATGTGGCAACGCAGCTCCTGGAACAAGATCGATTTGATGTTGAATGTCTCTCAACGGTGGTAGCTCCGTTGGCAACTCCTCCGGGAATACATCTTCAAATTCCTCCAGTACTGGCCTCACCTCCTTAGGAATCTCAGCCACTCGTTACTCTCTCGTCCAATCAACAAGAACACTTCAGGCTCCTCTTCAACTTTCTTGACAAACTCCTTCAATGATAGCAAAGTTTTCAGCTCTTAAATCTCCTCCAACTTGCTTTCCTTCTGTTGTTGCCTCTTGGGAACTAAAGTGATTTTAGTACCTTCAAACATGAAACTATAGCTATTAGCACGTCCATCATGTTGTACTGCTCTATCAAACTGCCATGGTCTTCCCAAAAGTAAGTGACAAACATCCATGTCTACAATATCACACCAAATTTCATCTTTGTATTTCTTTCCAATTGAAAAATTAACACAAGCTCAACTTCCAGCATCAATAACGAACTTGCAAACCTTCCCTAAAATAGTGCATGTTGACTGAAAAATATTGCTCCTCAACCAGCTAGAATCATCCTCTTGTTTCGGTGTTAGACAAGACCTCCTCATCATCAAATTACAACCCTTATTTCCGGACAACTCTTCTTCCTCCTCAACAAGTGGTGAATTGGAATATTCAGCTTCTACTTCCTCATCCTCAACCTCAACTATCATAGCTCGTTTCTTCGACTTTGGGCATTCATTGCTTTTGTGACCCACTTCTTGGCAATTATAGCACTTGAAACTGTTATTGACCTTCGCCTTCGTAACCTCCTGTACAACTGGTTTTGTAACAGCTTTGAAAACATTGGAACTCGCACCAGCAACCTTCACTGGATTGTTGGAATTTGTAAACACACCACCACCTCGTCATCCTTGCTTCTTCCAAGCCAACGCCTTTTGGTGTGCTTCCGCCACAGATCTTGGATCAAACATATTAACCATATCCTGGATCTGCATTCGCAACCCTCCAACAAATCTAGCAGTTAGCCGTTCTTCCGTCTCCATAATATCATTTCGAGCAATCAGTTGATAAAATTCATCAGCATAATCATTAACAGTCTTCGTTCCTTGCCTCAGATTCTGCAACCTCTGATACATGAGTGATTGATAATTGTAAGGCAAGAATGCAGCCTTCATTAACTTCTTCATCTTCTCTCATGATTCAATCTTCGACTTTCCCATTCTCTCCCGTGTAAGTTTAGTTTGCTGCCACCATGCCAAAGCTCTTCCCCTCAACCTAGTAGAAACTAACTTCACTCTTCTATGCTCAGGAACTTCTTTAAAGTCAAAAATCTCTTCAACATTAGACAACCAATCAAGAAATTCTTCAACTACCATTCCACCCTTGAACTCTGGAATTTCCATCTTCATACCCGATTCCCATCGACGATCATCATCTACATCCCGATATGAATTTCGAACTTGGTCTCGATCTCGGTAATGAATGCTAGCTCTATCACCTTCTTCATCAAAATCAAATGTACGTCTATATCGATCTCGACCATCAACATCCCTTTGATCACGCATGTCTCTTCTACTATGTCTCTCTTCATCTCTATATGGCTCATTTTCAAACTCTCGTGGAGTTCTCCTCTCTTCATGTCCATAGTCATGGTGATCTCTCCTTGATGAAATTGATGTTTCTCTTCTCTCTCTAAAAGATTGCGGTGATACCCTCCTCGCTTCCGTAACCGATGGCGAAACTCTGTTTCCTCCATGGTTCGAGATTGCTGATCTCCTCCTTTGATTTTGATTCAAATCATTCATCAACTTCTCTAACTTTCCAATGCCTTCATCAAATTTCTCATTAATGCGTTGTTCCATTTGCTCGGCTTCTTCTCTTCTATACAACGCTTCAACATTCTGAAGGCGATTAGCTCTTCTCGGCGGCATGATTACACAATCACAAACACTTCAACAATGCACGGCTTAAACACTTAGCTCGCCTTAACTCAACTCGGCAATATGCAACGACCTAAGGTTAGGTCGGCACGGCTCACACAAAGCACGGCTCAACACTTTAAACACTTTCCGGACGTTGATCCAAAATGAAATGGATCGAAGCTTCTAACTTGTTGCAACTTCAAGATGAACACGATGAACACCAAACTTCATACTCCTTGGCTCCAAGACTCGGCTTAGCTATGATTGGCTAAGTCTAACTCCGATACCAAAACTGACGCAGCGGATATTAACAAAACGATATAGATCGATGAAAGTAGCAAACGGTGGATTGAAGATACTGAAATGCCCAAATTCGTTGATCACAAAGATACCGAATTCTGGCTATCTTCGACACGTTGATCGCGCACGATACCGTGAAAGAAGATCTACAATTCTTCAAATGTTGATCAAGCGCACTTGATACCGTGAATTGGCTTCAACAATCGTTGAATCGGGCGCACTCGAATAACCGAAAGTGGAGATAGGAGATTACACTCAACTACCAATTTAAGATGAAAGCACACAGCAATCAAACAAGAATTTTATTCAACAATCAACCACCATCAAATGTACAACACACTCCCTATTTATAGCATTTTTACAACCGGCTCCTTAAGTCGTATACGACTTACGACTCACCCTTAGGTCGGCAACGACCTATCAATAAATGCGACTCAAACACTTAAGTCGTACACGACTTGAAACACACGACCCAGATTACTTATGACATAACATTCAACGACTCAAGGAAAATACAAACAAATTACAACATAACGTCATGACTTACGACTTACGGCTCATCAACATTACAACGAAATCACACCCGACCTATCATAAGTCGTCCACGACTCATCACATAAAGACCACACGACTCACGACTTAAGTTAGGTCGTACGCGACCTATCATCCAGCGACTCAACCCCCTTACAACACAGCACACCGTCGGCCGACTTATCTATATGCCGACCTACGATTTATCACAACAAAAGTTACCATGACTTAAAGCAATTACAACCATACGAACTAATCAAGTCCCAGCGACATAACGGCTTAAGAACGACACGACTTAACAATTTACAACAAAAGACCTAAGATACAACGCACCCGACCTAAACATACAACGACTCACCTTCACATATGTACAACTCAACGACTCAAGACACAACGACTTAAAATAACACGACTTAACTCTTCAGCGACTTAAGAGCATAGCTTCTTTATTACTTCACGCGACTCAAGCTCCATGCGGCATAACTCTTCAAACGACTTAACTAGGTCGTGAGCGACCTAAAGTTTTGTTAACTCGTGAAGTACTTATCTCGTAGGTTGATAAGTCGTGCTCTTTTAGGTCGTGACCCGCAAATTCGTTAGTTCGCGAGCTCAATGCAACTTCCCTTTCTTGTTTTCTGTTAAGTCGTGAATGACTTAGCGCCTCTTCCTTAGGTCTAAATGACTTATCCCTTGGAGAATTATGGGTTGCGTATTTTCATCTCTGGCCTGAGCTGCATCAAGAAGAAATCAAGAAGAAAATTTAAATTTACATAAGTTTGTCCTTAGAACGAAAAATTAAAGCCGGCGTCCTTCAAACGAAAAAAAATAATCCGCGTCCGTAGGCTCAAAAAAGAAGTAAGGACTTCCTCCACCCTATTTTCCTAGAGAATTTAAACCCTTAAATTATTTTGGACGATATTATTATGGATTTACAAAATTCTTTGGAAATTAATTTTGAAGTAAGAGAATGAATTTTAACTTTGAGTTTTAAATTACTTACTAAGTAATATACTAAAGAGTTTGAGAAATTTTTAGATGCTGAAAATTGAGATTTAAAAATTTAAAAGATGTTGAGATTTAAAATTCTAAATATCTTTGATTAAAAGATAATTCGAGCTTATATCATTATTCTTGAGTATATTCTATCTTTGAGCTATTATCAACGACGTGCATTTTTTACGGTCGTTCGAGTTTGGTGGCCTTGTGAGAAGCCATCTTGTGATTTATCTATCTTGTCTATTGTGTCTACACTGTCGTGAGGATGTTCTTTCCGTATATTTATGCGGAAAATCTTATTGATGATCTTCTTTATTGCTTAGAGTTCAGGTTTAAGTGAGTTTGATCCCGACTCTATTCATAGAGTTTTTTTGAAATAAATCATTTTCGATTGATTAATTGTTGAGCATCTTATTGAGTTTTGATTCGAAGATGGGATATCTTCGAAATTCTTTCGAGATACTTGGAAAATTCGATGGTTTGCTAATCACTATATTAGCATTTGATGGGCCATTGGATTAACCAAGTGAGTTTTTCCTTGTTTCTCTCCACCATTCTATGTTGAGAGTATGAATGGTTTGAGTTTCGAGCTTGTCTTTTATCCTTTGTCGATTGAATTTTTGTGTTGTTTACGGCTCTTTTTCTAGAAAATTGCGGGGACGCAATTTTTGTACGGGCGAAGTCTGTAACAACCCTGGTATAACTTAATATTGTGAATTGAAAATAAATTGGAGAGATAAAATTTTGTTAAAATTGTTTATTTCAAATAAACAATGGATTTGGAAAAAAATAGAATTAAGATAGTTTGGTAATAAATTGTGAATAATGGTAATATGTTAATTTGGGGATTAATTGAAGTAAGTAAAGATAAAATAATTTAAATCAACATTATTTGTTGTAAATAAATATAAAATGTTGAAATAAAGTTTTAAAAACTTTATTATGTTAGTTTGTAATAAAAATGAGCATTATATGGTTTTAATTTGACGAAATGCAATAATTTTGGAAATTATTGCCAAACGTTGAATTTTGTTAATTTTAATTAAACGTTTGAATTTATTATGGATAATAATATAAATAAAAAAGTGGAATTTTGTTTAAAAATAATTTTTGGATGTAAAAATAATTTTAATAAGGTTTGTTACATTTAATTGTACAAGAAAATGATTTTTGTGGAAATTTTGGCGTTAAAAATAGTGATTTATGTAATTAATGGTGTAAATTGAAGTATTTAAATAAAAATAAGAATTTCATGATGAAAAATAATTTGAAACGGCTAAAATATCTTTTATGTGTTGATAAAATATTTTGTTAAACATAAAGTGTGTTAGTGTTATTTTATAAAGTTGAAATTACGTAAATATAAGTTGTTTTGTTTAAAATGTAAATGTTTTGGTGTATTAATGATAATTAGTGTATTAATCATCTTATTGAGTTTAAGCCCAATTACAATCTTACCTAAGAGAAGCTTATTCTTCTCATACTTATTTTTGTACGTACCGTAAAACTTACAACTAGAAGAAAATTAAGAGAAAGCTTCCTCTTTCAAAACCTAAGCTCCAAATCTCTGAATCTCTTCAATCTTTTGTTGTTGCTAATCAAATTAAAGCTATTTTCTATAGGTAATCACTATATAAACAATTTTATTCCATCAATTTTAGATTTTGAAAAAGTTGATTGTATGTAATTTGTATTTTTGGGTTTGCATGGCATTGTACTCCTGTTTTACAGGTTGTTGAAGCTCCCTTTAGCCAAAAGTCTTTAACTTTTTTAAGTTTGCACAAAATTAATCTTCATTTTGCTCAGGTGAGTGCTAAAATCACAAATATTTAGCTGAGACAAGAGTTTGATAGCCATAAAATGCTAAAATTCGTTTTCAATGTTGATTTTCTGAGTGCTGCAAACACTGCATGGCTTCTAATTTGAGACGTCATAACTTTCTCATACCTTGTCCAAATTGCATGATTCGTTTTGAAATTTAAAGTTTTGTGGTTGGTCTTTATGCATGTGAAATTTCAGATCATTTTATCCTATATAGCTTATACAGACATGCTTCCGAACTTTGACTCGGAGCATTTTTTGGCCCAGATTTTTACAGTGAAAACACTACCTGGGTCCAACTTTGAGACATCGTATCTTTCTCACACTTAACCCGATCTAGTTTGGTCCTCTCTTTCATGCATGAAAGTTGAAACCCAGAGGGTTTTCAGGCCAGTGCATTTTTGGTTTTTGAACCGTTGCAAACATGGTCTGAGTCCATGTTTGAGATAGTCTAACTTTTTCACTTCCAGTCGGAATTCATGGATTTTTTTTGAAAGATGAAGTTTACTAGTTTGTGTACACTAATTTTTAGTTCAATCAAAGATCATTCGGCCACCTGTTTTATATCCAAAAGTTGAACCCAGAGAAGATTTTAGACCTGAGTATTATTTTGGCTAAGTGTTTTTATGTTCTTCTTCCGTCCGATTTTTAACTTATACTTCATGTTTTTGTGATATTTATGAAATGTTTTGAGGGCTATGATCCTATTAATAGGCTAGCCAAGTTTTAATGAATTTGAAATTCAAATTTGATTTGAATTTGAATGACGGTTTTGAGTGATTTCTTTGATTTCGAACACTGGTTTTTCCAAACAATTTTGAAATAATTTTTAAAATAAGTTGGCATTTAAAATAATTATTATGTAATATTTTTAAATTATTTTAAGCTGTAAAATCTATTTATTCTTTATGATAAGAGAATTTTCAAATATCGTCTTCAAAATTGATTTCGAAAAATGGTTTTAAAAGCTTGTTTTCTTGTATAAATTATTTTATATATATAATACACACTTTTATGCTATTCGAACGTATGAGAAAGAGAATTAAATGATTTAGTAAAACACATGATATGGGACATATGCGTTTACTATTTCGGTTAATTTCGGACTTGTATGGTCGAAGCTATTTGAGATTATTGATTCTAAGATGTTTTGCCATTTTATGGCGTATTTTGAGTTTTATAATTTATATTTATTGGAATTATTTAAGATGGCCAATATTTGGCAAGTATTATGGTTTAAGATCTCCTATGTAGGAGTATGATCGATGAGAACCATCATGATGTTTGTTTACTTACTAATGATATACGGCAAGTCTTGAGTTTATGATTTCATGTTTTGAGATTTATGGTTTATGAGGAACCATTGTGATGTTTTCACTTGTCGATGAGATGAGACAAGTTACGATGCCATTTAATAATTGTCGATGAGATGAGACAAGTATAGTGTCTCTTTATCACTCGCCAATGTGACAAGGCGAGATATAATTTTCTGAGTTTTATGATGTTTCTAATGTGACATCGACTAACGATTAGTAAACCGCTAAGTGCGAATGTGCGGTATGGGACATACGTTAACACTTTTCGGGTTCTTATCCGTGAGTTTGTGACACATTCACAAGGTTTACCTAACAGAACTGCTTTGAGAGGTGTTAGCGACTTTGTCATGAGGACGAACTGCTTTGGGAGGTGTTAGCGACCTTATTAGGGCTGACAAAATGGCTTGGAGAGGTGTCAGCGACCTTGTCATGAGGACGAACTGCTTTGGGAGGTGTTAGTGACCTTGTCTAAGGCTTCGGTCATCTGAGTTTAGCACGTGCAGCATTACTTCGCATTACAATCGGGGATTTGGCCAATCCGGATTTTCTGAGTTTTTAGTTTTATTGTGATTTCACCTTTTTAAGACGTCTTGTTATATCGATAGCCTAGTGCTATATGAGATGTTATATATATGGTGATTTCAATTATGATGTTTTGGACTCTTATCGAGTTCCTTGAGTTATGAGTTTGGATAATTTCAGAATTTTATAGGATATTCTGGGTTTTTCCATTTTGGCGAGTTGAGATTGAGATTTATATACATTTATACCGATGAGATGAGCTATAATTGAATTTGGAGATTCATCTATAATTGATTTTTGGATCATCCTATTTGAGAATGTTTTATGCTTGCCATTTTGGCGAGAGTTTATATTGATGTTTCTCCTTTTGAGGAGATATGGTTCATTGGAAACCATGTAGATATTTTGGGATATTGTCGATGATATGGGGCACATGTGTTTGATTTGAGTATTGAGTTTGAGTTACCTCCTTTGAGGTTTTTGTTCACTTAAGTAGCATTTTTTACTTAAGTGTTGAGCTTATGAGTTTATCGATTCATTCTTCTCTTTCGAGAAGAAGTATCTTCGTGTCTATTCTGCTTCATATTACCGATATCGACTGATTTGTGTAGCTAGACTGACCCGTGAATTTATACTCGGGTCAGACCGAGTTGTTTCTGGTATCATCTATTGGACTTAGCTTGAAGTTGATGCTGGATTTTAGCTCTCCTTTTTCTTGAGTAACTTCTGTTCTTCCGCATACTCTAATGTATTTATATTTGATTCAATGTATATGGCGTGGTCGTGTACCACCTTTATTGTATTTATATTGTATTGTACTAAACATGTATCAGTATATATGTATATATATGATGTTGATTACTGTTCTGTGATGTGCTTTACATTTAGCTATTGTATTTTGTTCTAATAGATCCGTTAGCTACCTATAGTTTTGGATTAAGCATTTACTGGGGATGTCGATCTATTGGGATAGAAAAGAAATATCATATTGCATTTATCGACGTATTCGGTAGATGTTTAAGACAAAGTTATACATGGTCACCCTTAACCAGCTTTATTCTCCGCTTTAGTAGACTGAATTACTCGTTAATTCTCTTTACTATGGTGGGTCTCCGGATGGGGCATTACAACTATCCCCCTTTCTCTCTACAAATACCACTACCATTGTTCATTTTTATTCATGCGAACAAGATAATAAAAAGAAACACAAGCTTCCATTAAAACTTAAAGGAAATCAAAAACATTCAAGTACATAAAGGATCAAAACCAAAAGGCAAGCAGTATATTTTTCAATACAGTGCTTTGTTCAAAGAAAAGGTGAGTAAAACTAAATTCTTTTATACTGGTAATATATGTTATAGGCTTAGTCATGGAAATTGGGGTGTTGTTTGATATGTTTGCTTGTATAGGAACACACACACACACACACGCTCATATATGAATACATGTAAGTGTTATAACTAGAGAAGCTCAGGCCTGTACATTCCTTCTTTTACCTCTGCTCTGTATATGTAAAATAATGTCATGCTTAGCTTCAAAAATCTCTATCTCCCAACTTAATTAGTTTTAGGTTATGATGTTAAAAGAAAAGTTGTTTGTTTTTTACTATAGTTTATTTTAAAATTGGTGCTAATGGATATTATGAAGCATAGAGGTTGAAAAGGGTATTTTACAGCATGCAACCCAAAATTGAAAGAAAATCGATCGTGTTTTAGGCTTTTACTTATATGAACTGACCGTCATTGAAAATGATGAATTTTGATGGTTGTTTCACAATTTTTAATTACGTGTGTGACGAGATAAAAGGAAATGAACAGTTTTTGATCTTTGATCAAAGTTCGGCCAGGCAGCAAATGGTGGAGATCGAGATTTGGTCAGAAGGAAGCTCGGAGGAAGGGGAACTCGAGAAATATGGCGTTGGATTTTATAGTATGGCATGGTGGTCGGTCGGAGTCGATGTAGGGTTTGGGGAGAGGTTCCTGGTCATGGTCGGTTTCGAGTCGATGGTGGCGTCGCGGTGGAGTTCTAGGGCTGCGATATAGGGGAAAAGGAGGAGGGAAGTGTGGTGAGGCTTCTGACAAGGTTCGATGGATGCCGGTGGTCGGAGGTAGCTGGAGGAGGTAGGTAAAGGGGTCGAGGTCGTTTTCCTAGAAGTGGATTCGAGTTTTCAAATCTAGGTTTGTCGTGGAAAAATTTAGGTGGCCAATGGATTGGGAGGTCGGAGGTGACATGGGGGAATGGCCAGAGGCGGACGGCGAGGAGGCGGCGGCACGTGCACATGCACGACGGGGTTTGTATGCAGGTCTAAAAGAAAGAAGGAAGAAGGAAGGACAAGATCTAGAAATAAGAGAAAGGGAGAAGAGGTGGTTTTGTTTTTGTTTGGGCCGATGGGCCGGGTTTTGTTTTTTTAAAATAAAAAAAAATGTTACAAATGATTTCACTTAAAACCTATTAATTTTTAAACACTTATTTTCTTTAAATTAAAAACAATATAGGCATTTGAAATCTTCCTATCACCTAAAACCCTTTTTGCCTAATACACATGATTAAGTTTTGGAAATTTATTTATTTATCTTTTAATAATTAATGTAAATAAATCGGTTTAAACTTTAAATTAATTAAATTATATGTTAATTTATATAAGATAATTATTGATGAATTTCTAAAATTTATTTAAATTAATAACAAATAATTTTGTAATTAATTTTAATTATAAGGAAGCATGATTTGAAAAATAATTAATTTTGTTTTTAAATTAAATTGATGATGGTTTGTGATCGGTTAATATAGACCATAAATCGTTTAAATAATTCATGATATGTGATTTGTCTTAATTTCTCTTGTGTATTCGTTCTAGTAGTTTTGTGATAAAGTACCCTGATAAAATGAACAGTTAGAAATATAAACGTTGACACGTTTATTGGAAGTAGACACGTGTTATTAAATTTCCATTTGTAGTTGTGGCATTCTGAAATTGAATTGTTTGTTTTAAACAACTTGGCCTTTAAAAATCCATCGTTTGGATTCGATGAGACCGGGGTCAGATATCAACATTATCCAAAAACCACATCGATCCAAAAATAAACGATCAGGTCGTGAAGATCTTAAGGTAAGATCCAGAATGAAGATTCAGAATGCAATGGCTATTCGTCACTAACTCCGAGGGTGATTCCAATATGAGTGTAGTGGAGATAGTGCTTTCGGTTCCGTTCGGACCTGGAACGGATTGGTATGGACGAATGCTATCAGAACATCGTCATTGGAGGAAGATGAGCATTCCAAGTAGATGAGTTATTAAAAAGGTAACCGTAGCCTCAAGCCTTATCAATCGAGAATGACTAAAACATGAGAGATGCAGCAAGGCTAAGTGGGTCGCTTCCAAGTAGGGTAAGGTTACCCCTATCCAGAGTCCCTTTTATTTGGCTGTGTAGTATGGTTGCTGATCCCAACCGTGGGGTAATCTTATTCAGACTATCTAAGTTAGGGGTAGTCCGATCTTGTGTAGCAAGAGATCCCGGAATGGTCCTCGGTGTTATTTTTCTAGAGATGCACCATGACGGGCGGTACCCTAGTCATTGGATGGAACCTGTTCTCCAGTAAGTGCCTTCGGTCTTGATTGTATACCTATTATGCTGGAATTTAACTAATTAACAATTTCAGCTATGTGAATAATTTATTTGAAAACCCTAGACACTATTATAATATCACTGGATTTCATATAAAAGTGTTTGGTTATCATAAGGGAAAAACCCGTCCATGTTTATGTGCGACGAGTCTTACGAGATACCTTTGATTTCAAATGATTTTCAATTTTAAATAAATTTAACCGTTTTACTCATACCAGACCCATGTCTGACCCAGATTTTATTTTTCTGTATTTTCTAAACTCTTGGGTACTCAAATTTTTATGAGTAGCCAAGTGATTCCAGGTTTGCTTCGACGTATTTTGGAAGAGGAGTTGGAGCAGGTGGCTTCAACATAGAAAGCTATATCCATATTCCGCTGTATTAGTATCTAGGTCTGCATTTTAGTTTGTAATAAATAGGCAGGTCACCACGATTGTCTAGTATGATGTATGTAAAAATTATGACTCTGATGTTAGTACTAGTGACTATGTGATATATGTTATGTAATATATATATTATTCGTTCCGCTGTGAGATTCTGTGATTTGTTTTTAGTTCTTTCTTTTTATACATTTCTTTTCTACCTATTTCTTTCTATATTACGACTCGTCTTTCGATGGAACGAAAGGCGGTTCGTTACATTTGGTATCAGAGTGCTAGGTTGAGTGAATACCTAGGCTTTTGGGTTAACATCAATCCTGAGAGAGCGTATTTTTAAATTTATATATACCTCCCTGATTGTTAGATAGCCTTGAATAAGATATTATCATTGCCTTCTTTGGTATGTATTTCGTTCCAGTGCTAAGTATCCTCTTACCATGTCCAGGTAGTCAACAATGAGTACAAGGGGAAGACGAGGCATAGGAGCCAGTAGAACACCAACCACTAATGGAAGAACCCCTAATCTAAGAGGTGGTAGAGTAGTTGTTGAGGTTGTAGCTCCAATACGACCTCGAGTAAACTTTGCAACTCTGTGCATGGACTTTACGAATCTTGGAGTTGCTGGCTATTGTCTTTGCATTGAAAATGTGGAGGCACTACCAGTTGGGTAAGGATCCCTCTATTCCTTGTTAGTTTCTTTTTAACCCTTAGAGATTTAGGAGTGAACTTCTTTTTTATATTAGGTGAAAAGTTTGAGCTCTTCACGGATCATAAATCCCTGAAGTATTTTTTCACCCAGAAGGATTTGAACCTGAGGCAACAATGGTGGGTGGAATTCCTGGCATCCTATGATTTGGACATTCTCTATACACTGGGAAAGGCGAATGTGGTGGCGGATGCTTTGAGTAAGAATGCAGTCTTGGCTCTTTTGGAAGTTACCTCGACTCTCCTAGAAAGGATTGAAAGCGAGCAAGGAGCAGATAGAAGTTTAAGAGCAATCATCAAAAAGGTTAAGGAGGGGCAGTGCACCAGTTTCAAGGTTGATGACCAAGGAGTCCCGAGGATCAATGGGAGAATCCATGTTCTGAATATCAAGAATCTTAAGCATGAGGTTTTGTCAGAGTGCCATCGCTCAAGGCTAAGTATCCATCCGGGTATCTCGAAGATGTACAAAGATATGAAAAGAGTTTTCTGGTGGAAGGGAATGAAGAAAAACATCTCTACCTTTGTCAGTAAATGTGCGAACTGTCAACATGTTAAAGGTGATCAGCAGAAGATGGCAGGACTGTTACAACCCTTAGAGATTCCGAAGTGGAAGTGGGATGTGATATCCATGGATTTCATCGATGGGATGCCCAGAACTAGAAAGGGGAATGAAGGAGTGTGGGCAATTGTAGATAAGCTAACCAAAAGCACCCACTTTATCCCGGTTAAGTAAACTAGAACTGCAGCTTCCTTGCCAGAGATTTTCATGGGGGTATCATGAGATTGCATGGAGTTCCCATAAGCATAGCAAGTGATCGTGACCCGGTTTTTACCAGCAAGTTTTGGGAAGCTCTACAAACAGCTTTTGGAACGAAGTTAAGTCTAAGCACTGCTTATCATCCTCAAAATACGGGCAAATGGAGAGGCTGAACCGCATTCTGGAAGATATGTTGAGGGCCCACATTCTGGACTTCGGTGGATCTTAGGAAGATCATCTGCATTTGGTCGAATTTTCCTACAACAACAGTTACCAGGCGAGCATAGAAATGGCACCCTGTGAAGTTCTCTACGGAAGGTCATACAGATCACCAGCTTATTGGGTGGAGTCAGGGAATTGTTTAATCCTTGGTCTGGATATGATTCGAGAGGCATTTGCGAAGGTCGAGCTGATCAAGAAAAGAATGAAGGCAGCCTAGGGTCGTCAGAAGAGCTACGCCAATAAAAGACGAAGGGATATAGAATTCTCAGTTGGAGACTTAGTATTCATTAAGATTTCCCCGATCAGAGGAGCAATCAGATTTGGTAAGACTAGAAAGTTGGCTCCAAGATATATAGGTCTTGCCGTGTCCTCGAAAGAGTCGGTGCTTTGGCATAAAGGATTGAATTACCAGAAAGGATGGCTAGAATTCATAATGTATTCCACGTATCTCACCTTAGGAAATACGTGCATGACCCATCATTGGTTGTAGAACCATCGGTTCAGGAAGATTTGGAGATTGAACCGAACTTAACCCTGGTCAAGCATCCAGTTCGGATTGTGGATCAAGATGAAAAGAAGCTCCGGAACAAGGTGGTGAAGTTAGTTAAGATCGAATGGAGCGAGGATTCCAAAGATTGTACTTGGGAAACTCTGGATAGTGTAAAGGAAGCCTATCCAGAATTGTTGTCCGGATAGTTAGGGTGTTTTGTGAATAACTGTTTGACATGGTTATTAAGATGCGAATGATGTGCATGCTTTGCTGTGTGAATATAAAAACTGTTTAATAAAAGTTGAATTATTTCTTGCTTCTAAATTTTGAGGACGAAATTCTTTTAAGGGCGGAGGAATGTAACGACCTGGGGTTTTTGACACTATTATTTGGATAATTTACTGATTTAATTATTGGTAATATAAATTTTTACTAGTCAAATAATAATTCTGGTATATATATATATATATATGTGTGTGTGTGTGTGTGTGTGTGTGCGCGCGCGCGCGTACACATATATATTTGGGAAGCTATGATTTAAAAATCTAAAAATTAATCTCTTAAAAATATTTTAAATAAAAACTCCACTTTTCTATTATAGGATACAATCATACATACATACATACATACATATATATGGGGGTATATGCTTAACTTGATATAAAATTTAAAATAATATATATATATATATATATATATATATATATATATATATATATAGAGGAAGAACTACACATAAGTGGCTAATATTTGTTTGTTTGTATAGGGTATAAGTAAAAACTGTATAAATAACACATGGCTTAGGCAAGTAAATATATATGTTTGTATAAGTAAAAATGTGTCCATATGGTAAAAATAAAACTATGTTCACATGTGTATGTAGTATATGTATATGCATATTCAAAGATGAATGTATAACATTTAAACACCTTAAGGAACACAACATTAAATGCACATCCTCTCAAGCATATAATACATCAAATACTTCTTTTAAATAATCAAATCCCTCTCTCAATTTTCAAATCAAGTCAAAAAATATCAAATCAAAAAAAGTATACATCAAATAAAATAAAAGAGAAAAAAAATGAAATTGTTGTGCATAAGAAAAGCTACAGCTAGTCCCCCTTCTCTCTATAAATACCACTACCTTTGTTCATTTTTTCCATGCGAACAAGATAATAAAAATAAACATAAGTTGCCATTAAAACTTAAAGGAAATAAAAAAACATCCAAGTACAGAGAGGA
Source organism: Allium cepa (assembly GCA_030765085.1). NCBI lineage: Eukaryota > Viridiplantae > Streptophyta > Magnoliopsida > Asparagales > Amaryllidaceae > Allium > Allium cepa. The sequence continues at coordinate 899,763,974 of CM060937.1, read as the reverse complement.
TCAAAACCAAAAAGCAAGCAGTATATTTTTCAATACAGTGCTCTGTTCAAAGAAAAGGTGAGTAAAACTAAATTCTTTTATGCTGGTAATATATGTTATAGGCTTAGTCATGGAAATTGGGGTGTTGATACGTATGCTTGTACATGAACATACATACATAGACACACACACACACACACACGTGAATACATGTAAGTGTTATAACCAGAGAAGCTCAGGCCTGCACATTCCTTCTTTTACCTCTGCTCTGTATATTTAAAATAATGTCATGCCAAGCTTCAAAAATCTCTATCTCCCAACTTAATTAGTTTTAGGTTATGATGTTAAAAGAAAAGTTGTTTGTTTTCGATTATAGTTTATTTTAAAATTGGTGCTAATGGATATGATGAAGCATAGAGGTTGAAAAGGGTATTTTATAGTAGGCAACCACAAATTGTAAGAAAATCGAACATCATGTTTTAGGCTTTTACTTATATGAACGTGAACGTCATTGAAAATGATGAATTTTGATGGTTGTATCACGATTTTTAATTACATGTGTGATGAGATAAAAGGAAATGAATAGTTTTTTTTATCTTTGATCAAATTTCGGCAAGGCAGGAAATGGTGGAGATCGGGATTTGGTCAGAAGGAAGCTTGGAGGAAGGGAACTCGAGAAAAATGGTGTTGGATTTTATAGTATGGCGTGGTGGTTGGTCGGATTCAATGTAGGGTTTGGGGAGAGGTTCCTGGTCGTGGTCGGTTTCAAGTCGATGGTGGCGTCGCGGTGGAGTTCTAGGGCTATGGTATGGGGGAAAAGGAGGAGGGAAGTGTTGGGAGGCTTCTAGCGAAGTTTGGTGGACGCCGGTGGTCGGAGGTTGCTGGACGAGGCGGGTAAAGGGGTCGGGATCGTTTTCCTGGAGGTGGATTCAAGTTCGAGCTGGGTTTGTCGTGAAAAATTTAGGTGGCTAGTAGATTGGGAGGTCGGAGGTGACGTGGGGGAATGGCCGGAGGCGGACGGCGAGGATGCGCCGGCATGTGCACGTACATGGCGGGGTTTGTGTGCAGGTCTAAAAGAAAGGAGGAAGAAGGAAGGATAGGATCTGGAAATAAGAGAAAGGGAGAAGAGGTGGTTTTGTTTTTGTTTGGGCCGATGGGTCGGGTTTTGTTTTTATTAAATAACCAAAAAATGTTATAAATGTTTTCACTTAAAACCTATTAATTTTTAAACACTTATTTTCTTTAAATTAAAAACAATATAGGCACTTGAGATCATCCTATCACCTAAAACCCTTTTTGCCTAATACACATGATTAAGTTTTGGAAATTTATTTATCTAGTTTTTAATAATTAATTTAAATAAAAAAAATTAAAATTTAAAATAATTAAATTCCATGTTAACTTATATAAGATAATTATTGATGAATTTCTAAAATTTATTTAAATTAATAATAAATAATTTTGTGATTAATTTTAATTATAAGCAAGCAGGATTTGAAAAATAATTAATTTTGTTTTTAAATTAAATAGATGATGGTTTATGATCATTAATATAGACCATAAATCATTTAAATAGTTCAGGATATGTGATTTGTCTTAATTTCTCTTGTGTATTCATTCCAGTAGTTCTGTGATAAAGTACCTTGATAAAATGAACAGTTAGAAATATAAACGTTGACACGTTTATTGGAAATAGACATGTGCAATTAAATTTCCATTTGTATTTGTGGCATTCCGAAATTGAATTATTTGTTTTAAACAACTTGGCCTTTAAAAATTTGTCGTTTGGATTCGATGAGACTGGGATCATATATCAGTATTATTCGAAAACCACAACGATCCAAAAATAAACGATCAGGTCGTGAAGATCTCAAGGGAAGATTCAGAATGAAGATTTAGAATGCAAGGGCTATTTGTCACTAGCTCTGAGGGTGATTCTAATATGAGTGTAGTGGAGATAGTGTCTTCGATTCCGTTCGGACCCTCAACAGACTGGTATGGACGAATGCTATCAGAACATCGTCATTGGAGGACGATGAGCATTCCAAGTGGACGAGTTCTTAAAATGGTAATCGTAGCCTCAAGCCTCATCAATCGGGAATGACTAAAACATGGAAGATGCAGCAAAGCTAAGTAGGTCGCTCCCAAGTAGGGTAATGTTACCCCTATCTAGAGTCCCTTTTATTCGGTCGTGTGGTGCGGTTGCTAATCCCAACTTTTGATGAAGCATTAAACATAAGCATGCATTACACCATCAAAATAAAGACAAAAAAAAACACTTTTGATGAACAATGGTATCACCTATTTTTAGTTCTATTAGTAGTTGTGCTTGAAGTTTGGTGGTGCGTAATCTCTCCTTACAGGGAATTAAGAATCTGAACTAGGGGATTACAGTTATATATTTGAAATAATTCACAATTTCTCATTGATAGACGTTATGTTTATCGTTCTGGAAAGGGGCGACGAATAGCATATTTGTGTTAGTGATACATTTAATCTAGTAGATTGTCTTCGAATGCGATATAACAAAAAAATTTACTTCCCAGATCCAATATAATATGATTGCTGAATAGTAACGTATATATACTTACAGTATTTAAATTTCATCTGAAAAATGGCAGATTAAAATAGGAGAACTTGGAGAAACAACAATAGCAACCACATAACACACACAATGATGGAAACATCAGAATAAATGGCAATTGAACTACACGAAGAGAACTACACAGTCGGATCGAAATAGTCGCTCTTAAAATACCTAATAGTGAACGTGAAAATACCATTCAGCTTTACAAAAAATTTACAGTTGGTTCAATGTTTGTTGTCAAAGATAAGGTTGAGGACCCTGAAATCAACGCATTTATAGAACGATGCATTGCTTAGCGTAGAGCTAAACCTGCCTCTCAGATCTTTTGTATGTTTCATTCTTTGATGGTTTAGATGAAGGGCCTAAAGATCATATTTCTACTACTGTGTTCAAGTGTTCGGTTTATTCTCTAATATTTGTTAAGTGTATATTTGAAATGGAAAGAAAAGCTAAAAGTTCCGGGCACTTTAAAGCTTTGGAATATTCTAGTATGGATTCTGTATAGAGCTCGGTATTTATGACCATCATGAACATAAATATAAAATATTAATGCATGCATTTAGTATATTTTTACTTTTATGCGAGTGTGTGAAGTCACATATATCTTTTTTTTCTTCTGAAAATAAACCCACATGTAACTTTCTGTTTCTTTTCTATATAAAAGCTTGATAAAAGACGTCTTTATTAAAATAGATAGTAGTGCATGGACATTTGAAAAAAAAAATAGTTTAGCTAGACATGTTAGATTACTTTTTTTCTCTTAAGAATACATAGCAAACGGTCGGTTTTCCACCGTTGTGCGATTGTAGTATAGACAAAAATTGAAGAAATTTTGCCGTTGTCTTTTTTAACGACTAAGATCGTTTTAAAAAATAAGTGTGTAATTTGCCGATAATAGGGTGGATTTTATCTATTTTCAGACATTTTCAAGACTGTTGGTCAAAAGTGCTTTTCACTAATATAATACCCTTCTCGCTTCTTCATCCTCTTCCAACTGAAACTCAGTCGTCCGTTGTCCCCCGACCCAAATTTAAGCGATAAGAATTTATGGAATCATCTCGCAACTGTAGCTTTGTTTAATTTCTTCGTATCTACTGTAGATCCGGTTATTTTTTGGCTGGATCATAGAATTCATGTTTTTTAAACTCTAGTTGAGGCTCGAGAGCTGGATTCTTAAGGTTTGATTTTTGATCTCAGTTTTTGTTTGTGTGGTTCGTTGTATAAGAGTGTTGATAAATTTTCCATCTCTGCTTTTTCTACTGCTCATCCTTGCCTCCTACGCGATATTTTCTACTGCTGATTCGAAGTCCTGCTACAGTCTCTTTATACTGCCACTGCTAATTAAGTATGCGAATTTCTTGTTTTGAGTTGTCTAATTTTCTAAAATCGAGTTACCCTTTTACTGCTTTAGATTTCATTAAAATTGAAAACGCCTGAAGCTAATAACTTATTAGTATTTAGTTATAAACAACTAGTTTTCTGTAAATAATCATTTAGGAATTGAAATTTGAAAGCCGAAGCTAATAAACTAATAATTATTTAGGAACTGATACGTACATTGATGTACTATTTTTCCTGCAGTGTGTGTATGTCTACCCTCAAACATTTAGGCAGAACCCAATATGATTTGCCTGTACACTTAACTAGATACACTATTTTGTAAACTTGATGCATTTAGTTAAAAATTAAATACACTGGTTTGCAAACTATTTGAGACTATAACTATTGCAGCCCACTTAATGTGGCAACTTTTGTATAAAAAGTTGGTACTTTGTTATGTTATAGTTTTGTATGTGATTTTATGCTTATATATAAAAAAGAAAATTTAAAAAAATTGACATGTTATATAGTAAGGGGCAAAAAAATTCACGTTGGGCTTGGGCAACCGATTCTTTGGGCCGCCCCTGATCATAGAATTCATGGTTTTGAAACTCTAGTTGAGGTTCGAGAGCTGGATTCTTAAGGTTTGATTTTTGATCCCAGTTTTTGTTTGTGTGGTTCGTTGTATAAGAGTGTTGTTAAATTTTCCATCTCTGCTTTTTTTCTTCGCGATTCTTGATTGTATGCTGCTGTTTTGTTCACTCTACCGCGGTTTACATCTCAAATTTTGAAAATGAACACTTTATCCCTAGAAGTATTCTCTCTCATGGGGATATTTAACTTCTATTCACGCAACTGAAAAAGCACCGACTGACAACTTTGAAGATCCTCACTATTCGGTCTATATCAACCTCATCAATGAGGAATCGCTTACAATTTTGATAACACCATATCTTAAAACTTGCGATTATTTAAACCTGCTCACCATTTTGGTCCTTGAAAATCTTATTACATCTGATGTGCTGGTGGCTTCCCTTTCTTTCTTGGAAACAACAATTGGTGATGTTGGATTTGGATAGAACTCACAAGTGGCTTTTGAAAGCGATTGCTTTACATACGTTTTGAACGTTTTCATAAATTCCTAAGTCATGACTTGAGTTTAATTATCAATTTTTATTTGTGCTCAAGTTTGCAAATAATTATCTATATTGATGCAATTTTGTTAAACTTTGCTATTTTAATCCGTATATAAGTTTGCCTAAATTATTTATGTCAATGCAATTTTGTTAAACAATGCTATTTTCATAAAATATTTGGCTATCAATATATTTCCGCCCACCGCAAACAAAAATCCTGCTATCATTACTGCATATAAGTTGATAAGTCAGGAGGAAGAAATATTTTCTTATGACTTATTTCATATTAGAGAATACTTGAACGACTGGCTATCTCAATCACGGGATGTACAGATTAGGATTTGTAGGGTATTTTACAACTAAATTTGATCAAAATTTCAACATGTTTTTCCAAACTTGTTTACTTTTTAATTTTTACCATTTATTTAACACTAGTCAAAAGTTACAACTCAAAAATACTTTATACTAGTTATACTGTTCCCAAACGACTCAAGTAACTTAGAAGTTGTTTCCACCATTATTATAAAAAATCTTACGATTAAAATTCTATTTCAGACCGGATCTCTTTTTACAATTCGTTTTACATTCCGATTCAAACTTAGTTAAACCGCAATTTAGAAAAGTCATTCTATCCATTGTGATATATTTAATACGCTTATTTTGATCATAAGCTTCAATTCTAATGTTTTGTGAACAAAATAAACGCGGAACACGAGAAAAATGAATTTTGGGATTATACGTGGAAGTTCAACTTCAACATCAAAATCCAGTTAGATTTAAAATTAGAACTTTACGATTAACGTGTTAAATCCCGTTTTGAAAACCTTGGTTGCCACTGCTTATAAATAGCTGACAACATGCTTTGAGGTCTATTTTGTAGTATGTATGCTCATTAAGTAAAACGTTTTGGATAGAATGGCGAGATCAGAGGCAAACTGGGAGCGGTTAGTTCGGGCAGCCTTGAGGAGGGAACGGGCAGGTGGCGATGTTCATGGGCAGCTGGCCAGCGGTATTGCAGGCACCGTTCCCACGTCCCTGGGGAATAATTTGCATATTGATGAAATACTTCGAGCGGCTGATGAGATTCAAGATGAGGACCCCACTATTTCCAGAATTTGTAAGTTATTTGAATTATTAATTTTCTTAAGTTATTTTTGTGTGTATTAGGTATGCTAGATAATATTCAAGTGCAATGCTAGATATGGTGTATTCCTTTATTCAAATTAACCATTCTTGTATAAATTCAAGTTTTAAAATTTTATATTTACAACTGATTGCTGACCTACAATGCATTGCCAAAACATTTTATTATGTATTAACATTATATCGGTTGCTGTTCTTTTCTTTTGTCTACCAGCTTTCTATTCCCAATCAGAAACGCATAAATTGTAACATGCATTTTAATCCTTTCTGATAAAAAATATTTGGGTGATATGAAGAAATAAACACGGTGTATTTTGCATTGCTCATATTTAAAGATTAACTAAATAGGTTGTAGGAGCGCACACATAATTAAACGAGGGAAGGAAATGCGTACTGGATAATAACAGTTTAGTGGAAGAGCAAAAACATCAGTGACAGATGGAAAAAATCATATATGTAACAACGATAAATCATTAGAATGTTGGCCATGAGATATGAACTTTCCGCAATTTGATTAAACCGGATTTAACAAACCACCTGGCTGCAATCCGAGTGATGGAAATTGTATTGACATAATATATTTGGTTTTTATGGAATCACTACTTCTTCTTGAACTTTCAAGAGTCAGATAAGACCCTCCCATTAGCTTGATATATTGATTACTCACAAATTACTAAACTTGTATTTTGTGACTACTAATTCTGTCCACTGTAAATTTTGGATGCCAGTTACACCAAATAGTTGCAATGTGTATCATAAAGATTTTCAGCTAAGTAGTGGTTACTAGTTGCTAGGGTAATAATTAGTTAATTACCTAATTTGCAGAAAAAACTGGAGTATGGTTATACAAATTGGTCAAGAAGAATAATTGTGCACTCCGACATAAATTATACTAGTAAATTTGTTTGTCACCTTATATGCTTGGAATGTCAAAGAATCAGCGATGTTGAAAGAGAATTCATGTATTTAGGCTTACAGTTAGTATTAATCAGTGATATTATGGTACGTATAGATGGTGCAAGTAAAATATTAAGTTTGTCATAATTGTTTAGTAATAACGAACAACGAAACTCGGAAATAGGTCTGTAAACCAAGCAGTATCTTCTTCTCGTCTTCTTTTCTATAATAATAATGGTAATGGTAATGGTAATGGTAATGGTAATAGTAGTAGTGATGATGATGATGAAAGTTTTATTTGATTGAATGTGTTTCTTGATTTTAATGAAGTAAAAATGTGTGGCTACTATAAAATTTAGATACGTTAAGAAACTTCATATAAGTTTCATTATTAAAATAAAATCCAGAATCTTGAAATCAAATATGACACCTTTCATACCATTGAGTATATGTGAATTTGTTTAGGTTAACAACAGCGAAGTTTGGTTTCTTTGATATAATCAAATGAGGACATATGAAACACACATCCTTTTTCACATTTTAAACTACTAATAATGACAACTTAACATATACCCAACACAAATAATATGTAAATGAAAAACATAACATCGTGATGACATTTTATGCAAATAATAGTTCATGACATACTGCTAAAATGCCTGTAATACAGCCGAAGTGCTGAACATACCCTTCTAATTCTATATTTTGTATGAACAATCAATTAGCCCTGGGCTTGTAATAAGTTTGCAATTTTGAACCTCTTCATAAAATCATTGAAAAGGGTACGGTTATGGAGTGTGATTAATATGATGCAAAACTACAATAATTTTAAGGCACCGAAAAAACTTTTAATAATTCAAAATATCAATGTCTGTTTTGTTAATTTCTTTGTCCAAAAATATTATTTATCTTATAAAAGTTTAAAAATATAGTCTATTAATGCTTCACTTTTGATGTTATGATATAAAACTAGAGTGCTAAAATACTGTTCATGTTATGATATATAAAATAGAGAACTGAAATACCGAACTATTTGATAAAATTAAAATAGCATGCACTAATTATTTCTTAGTTTTGTTACTTCTATAAATTTCATTTTTGTATAAGTATTATTTGATAGTTTCATAATGGAAAATACGTGGAAAGCAATTGTTATATTCTCCTACTAGAAATTTGCTAGAAGGTTATAGAATATTGAAAACATGGATTAGCTGAGCAACATGGTCCTTCTGGAATTTAAAACTTAACACAGAGATTTATTTGATAAATATGAATGCGTAAAAGTATAGTATTGACTTTTTGTGCAACGTAGTTGTAGGTTAGCATATGAAGTCATAATACATGTAACATAGCCTAACATATCCTTTTGCTCTTTATTTATTTTTATATGATTAGTCAATTACTTCTTGGCTTCCAAATGTTTCAATTGTCTTAATCCTTTTTCAGAAATCATTGTAGGACTTGTGGGTGTATAGCTTGTGATATGGCAAATACCTAGGATAAATTGTTCTAAATCACCAAAATTACCATTTTGAGGTTAAATTATCAATGTCTGTCATTATTTTGTTGTAGTAAAACTGTTTGTAAAGGTAAAAAACTTTGGATAATTGATTAGTGATGTCTAAATAATTTTTGTATTACTATTAATACTTAGCTGTAAATATTCTGTAGGGAACTAATCGATAATGACCTTTTTTGTTGTTTGATGCTAATCTTTATGTCAACTATTATTAGGCACGTTCAACAATGAAATAACACTTGTGTAATAAGCATTAATTCATGACATTTAGTTAAACAACATAAAAATTGTAATTCCCACTCCAATTAGACATTTCACACCGCATTTTTTTATATCATAACATGACAAGTATTTTAGCACTCAAGTTTGTTATCATAACCAAGCTTTTAGATCATGAATTTCAGACAAAATCTCAGATCGATATCTTTAAATTAAACATAATAATTAAAGTTACATTTGAAATCTCGTCTTGTTCAAGTGCAGATTGGCGATCTCGGGCGAGATGAAAGAGATTCAAAACTTTAATTATAACATGAAAAGCAACCGTTATATTATAAATAGTTACAAATTTTTTAGAAACAATTTTTTTTTGCTGCTATATTCAAATGAAAGTTGAACATACTTTATAGCCTGTCTTTCAATCAATTCCTCTAGTAATAGCACAAACAAAAACTATGACTGTAACGCCCCGGATTTTCGTTCTTCGATAATCCGACATCGACACTCACTTTATCGACTGCCGAGAAATCGAAGGGCGAAAACTCGGAATGTTATGGGTTTTTAAAAAAGAATTTAAGAAAAAGAAAGAGATAGAAGAAGAGAGAAGATAGAAAATAGAGAGGAAAGAAGATAGACGATTTTTAGAAAACAGAGAATTTGAAAAATAGAAGATAGAAGAATTTTAAAAATAGAACGGACAGAAAGGAACAAAAGAACAACAACAGAATCTCACAATTCGCAGCGGAACAACATATAATAATAAATGAATAATCTTTAAACAAAGAACTACAGTTATTACATTTCATCATATTTCATTACATCATATCATCAGAGTGTACAACAACATACAACATCAAACAGTGCAGCTGAAAAAGAAATACTATATAAACAAGTAATACGCCATGCCATCCAGCTTGCCTCCAGCAACTCTTGAATATCCAGAATATCCTGATAAACCTAACTCTTGACTGCCCGTGTGGAAATTGGTGGGCACCCAGAGTTTAGGAAGGAAAACAATAAACTCCGAGTCAGTCATGTGACTGGTGTGAGAACTCAAAACAGTTTATTTATCTTTAAAATCAAAATAGAGGAATATTTTTAATTCAATTCGCAGTGCTTTTAAAAATGAGACTACCATAAGGCCTCCCGCACACACACACATGCAAACGCAGAATCGGAGGAGATTTCTCCTTATGATAGTCAAAGATGCTTGATACACATTTAAAAGAACATTTTATATTATTACTAGTGCATAGTGTAGGAAAAATTCATTTCGAAAGTAGAATATAAATCTTAGCCAACATAGACATTTCGAACTATGTCTACTATAGCTACTATCCAAACAGTGGTGACCACCATAAGTGAATAACAGGTTCTACAACTAATACCGTACAAGTTTCGTATTGGGAATTGGATTTCCAACAAATGGTCAGGCCAAGGAACTTCCCATTGCCACTGAGAATGCCTCTGGAAAGACACCCCCGAGAACCAAACCGGAACTCTGCCAACACAAGGCCGGGTTACCCCTTAACTGGGTAACTACTGACACGAGCACGCCATTCCCCGGTCCTTTAGGACCTTTTCAACCGAGCGCTCGATATCCAACATCACACCATAATAAATAGAGTGTTTTCAACATGAGTAAGTATCTGGGCTCCATACCATGATACCACCCCTTTCCAGAAGGAAATGCACATACCCTAAGGGGAGCTACAGCAACCCCTAATAACCTTGCCGCATCTTTCCTGTTTTGACCATTTCCGGGATGTGAGGCTCGACGAATTCACGTCCACAAAAACAAACTTTATACAAAAGCCATGCTTTGGGTCAACAAATGATCAACACAATGATCACTAAGATAGACGATCAAATAAATGATCCTATCACAAATAATCAACACAATGATCATTTCAGCATCACTCAGCATGTCACATTACCAAACTGGGAATATATCGCTGATAACTTCAACTATATAACCTTTGAGCTCGTACGTCTCAAAGAAGGGTGTTAAGCAAAGAATAAATTCTCCGCCACCAACAGAAATATATTTGAAAGAAATCGGCTTTATATCTCAACTTGTAATGTCAGGCATACAATCCATACAAGTCTGTTCCGGAATCGAACAGAACCGAAGGCACTTACAAAGAAGTCCTTGCAATCCGGATATTCACAATCCTGATCGGATTCACCATCACATATGGAGAACTCAATACCGGAGCAACTCGGTGCAGAGTCAATCGATAGTTCATCCTATCGCTCTCGCAAATACCGGTCTTCAACACCGATCTTCAATGCAATTCACAACGACGTATCACATATTCGGAGTGGGTTATACGACCCCATGGTCCTTTCCCGGTTAACCCGAATAGTGAGCGCTTATTCAAAAATAAGTGTGCATTCAAATTCAATCAATTCACATCAAATACCCATTCAAAGGGAAATACTGATAGTCGGTTATTGAACTATCACTGGATATGCACACATCACCAGATTCCAAATAATTTTCCAAATTATTTACATTTCCAAAATATCTTTACAAGATATATAATTTCAACACTTCAAAAATAAATCAATATTTATTTTTAACAAGTTTCACTTTTCACATACAAATTCCATAATGAATTTATATTTCAAAACATTCGTGCATATACGATTTCAATTATTCATTTTCAATTTATCTTCAAAAAGATAAATTCTCAAAATATTCACTTTATATTGGAAAACATTTCCATACTTATTAAATAAGTAATTCACAATCATTTATTTTCAACACTTAGAAAATATTCAGTATACTTAAATCGAATTAAGTATATATTTCATTCTTTAAGGAAATCATTCACTTAACATATTTATTTGGGCCAAAACGAATGTTGCGTAAAACATCGTTACGACAACCCAAAATCACTAGTATAGGGATTCGAAATTAAAATAGATATATAAATCCCAATACTATACTAAACATTTTCTTTCGGAAATTATTTACTATAACAACAGTGTTATAGTCCACCATTTCCTTTTATTTCTCGAAAACGTCTATTTCAACAATAAATGTTGAAATCTATGGTTTCGAATCTCAACACCTTTAAAACATCGTTAGATCGTTTTAATTCTGTTTAAAACATTCACATTCAATACATTTTCTTTAACGTATTATTCACTATTCAAAAACGTGAATATACTTCATTAACAAATTTCATCCTTTCTATTCATTTTATTTTAAAGGATTATTCACTGTCTAAAAACGTGAATATAACTCCATTTATAAGTTATAACAATTAACTTATCAAAATAAGTCGTTTGCGAATTTATAAAACAACGTTTATAAATTCCATTTCCATTTATTTCATAACAACTTCCTTTATAAATCTTCTTTATTTACCTATTCGATTTATAATCTTAATTATAAACCAAAAGTCCAAATTATAAGTCAACACTTATAATTTATTTATTTGCAAAAATCGTTCCTTTGAACTTTACAAATTTTATAAACCTATTGTTTATAAAATTCCATTTATAACTTCACCGTTATATAATTCTATAAATTTCATTCATTTATGAAATTCACTTTCACTACATTCAAACACTTATAAAAACTCGTTTTATAATGTCTATATTTCAATTTATAAATATCCATTTATAAATCTCTAAATATAAATCAGTTTATATTATTATTCTAAAACGTCTTTAAATTCCTTTATAATTTCATCATTTCGATTTATAAAATAATCAAATTTTATAAATCCTATATTTAAACTTTTATCATATATTCAAAAATCCAATCTAAATTATTTTATAAAATCATTAGTTCATATTTCTCAAAAATCGACTTTTAATCGTATTTCTAAAAATCAGCTTTTTAACTATATTTCACAAAAACCATAATTTTATAACTTTAAAAATTATAACGTTTATTTATTTATAATGGATCAATTCCAAAAATATAGTATATTTTCAAAAATCATTTTAAAGATCATTTTAAAATCCCAAAATTTGGGTCCAATGATGCTACACATCAAATAGTCAATCACGACCACAACGATATCATATATCGATATGATAATCCATCAAATATCAAAATATCTGAAATAAAATAAATACTGTTGAGGAATCCAGTTGGATCCCTCCAACCTGTTTCCTGCATCCAAAAACATTAGCACAATACCAATTTCGCTCCAGTACGAAATTATCGCGGTATATGTTCTTAATAAATATTATCCGCTTAATAACGGCGTAATAGGGTCTCATCCGCAAAAAATACGGGAAATCAATCAACTGCAATATATACATATGCCAATATATATATATTGATATTATATATAATACCAATTTCACTGTTTATGAAATATTCGCGGTATATGTTTTTACTAAATAACATCCGCTTACTAACGGCGCATAATGTCTATTTTAACAATCAATATATACAGTCATCATTCGAACATGCATTCAAATATTTTAAATCTAACTATTTAAAATAAAATCGAAATCTATTCGATTGAGTGAGAAGTTCTCACCTTGGTTTTAAATTCCGTTTTAGCTTTAATTTCGAATAAAATTAAACGCGCGTTTAATTTTACCCGAAATTCTCACTAACTCCAAACGACTCCAAACCAACTCCATCGCGTAGTGCTCGTCCATACGATTCCAACGCAACTGAGTTTGCATTTTTTCGACCTCGTATGAAAAAGTTATGTATTTTTGAAGTTACACGTATTTTATTATACAATTTACAATATAACCTTTGTTAACAAACTCAACTTAATCAAGGCCATCCATCACATCCCCAAACACATCTGGCCGTGCATTGTTGCTTCTTCCCCAACTCCTTTTGCACGCAACATGTACAGGAAGGAGCACGCACAACATAACCCATCAACCAAGAACTAGGGTTCCAATTTTCGATCTCATTTCTCGACGAAACTCGATCAAACCACTTGCAAATCGAAGCCCTACGCGAGAGCTACTCCCACCACCAACCACCTGAAGCTCGGCCCTAGGATTGGCCTTGAAAAGCGTGCGAAAATCTGCAGGTTTCGGCCCCCATTGCTCCCTCTACGTTGCACCATTTCCGATCATCACCGTATGGAATTAAAGCTCATCTCGTGCTCTTCGATTCTTTAGTTAACAACTTTTGCCAATTCTTGATGGATTGGAAGAGATTAAGAGATGAAGAAGAATGATTTTCAGCCTTACATTATAATGGTGGCGGCTGCAAATATAATTAGGGTTTAAATTTTTTTTTTATTTTAAATGAAGGGTAGAGGCTTATTTATAAGGAACGAGCAAGCGTAAACACTATTCATCCCGGAATTTCCGAACTCCGATTTAGACGCCGTAACCAGCGTACCTAGGGTTTATCCCGCGTTCCGGACACAATGGAACAGGTTTCGGAAGCTAATTCGGAAGTATGTGCGAGTTATGGCTGAAAACGTTCAATTTAAATTAAACCGATTTAAACCGATTTCTAGGCGTTTTAATTTGTACCGGACAAACGGTAAATCCAAACGACTTGAAATTTGAAACCTTACAATAATATCACATTACGGATCCGATGAAACTGGTTTCGTCGAAATCCGAGACTTTTTGAAAAATGGCTATTTTGACTCGCCAAATTTAAATTAAAAATAATTCGATGCGTTTCGAGCTGCCACGATCAAACGATAGCTTCGATTGACACGAAATTTGAAATCCGGTAATAACTTACTATTACGGATTCAATGAAACTGGTTTCGTTCAATTCTGAGACTGTTCAAAAATTGACTATTTTACAGTCGATTATTAAATATTAAAATATTCAATTTTCACAGATTAACTTTTAATTCGATTTTAAAAGTTCTAAAATATTTTTCTAACTCCCATATGATAAAATAAAATTTTCCAAATTATTTTCTATCATATTTAACTCTATTTTCAATTATTTCCATAATTTAACATATTAAATTATCGATTTAATTATCCAATTAAATCCAATAATTCAAATAAAAATTTATTTGACTTAAAAATTCACTTATAAATATTTAAAATTAATTAAATATTCAAATTTAAATTATTAAAAATTCTGGGTCGTTACAATGACCATTTTGTAGAGTCTATTTTGGCCAAACTTTCAACACGGTTCCTTCTTATGTATATCGGACAATTAATGAATTTAGCATAGAAGCCATATCTTTCTAGTTTGAAGTCATTTAAATTACAAATCTATTCTTTTTACAGTAACAAACTTGAAAATAATAATTAAGTTGACATGAGAATTATTTTAATATTTGTATTTAAAGAGAGATAATAATCATCACAGTAAAAACAAAGCAGGTCTTTTTTCACTGACAGAACTTCACAGACAAAACGTGTCAGGATTTTTCTGGTTATATCCGTTTCGCGCAGTTATATTTAAATTTGTTTGGAATATATGTGCACAATATTACTATCATATGGACAGTAGGCGATGTGCCTTACTAGTATGACTCATATTTATTCAAATCATACTAGTACTAGCATATCTAGTTATACATATTGTTTCCGTAAAACGTTAGTATTTTGTATCTGAACATAAATATTGTTTTTTGCTTTTTTGGTTTTTTGTTTTAAATATTTGTATCCAGTACTTTTTATGTCTCTAATGTAACAAAAATCAACACATAGATGTTTTGTTGTTTATTTTGGTAGCTGGAAAAGCTAAAAAAGTTTGTACATCGCAATTTCGAGCTTAAAAAAAAGTATTATGTCTTTTGTCTAATTTTTTAGATATTTGATTCATTTAATCTATTTTAATGCATATTCATATTTTCTTGCATCAAGATTTCGCCTTCGAGAATCATTTTGGTTGACAGCATTTCTGGTTACCATTAATTTTGTATTAACTGTGTCAAAATTAATAATCTGATTATTATCTCTCTTTCACATTGGTTGTATAATGTATTTCATACATACTAGTATATGGGCAAGCACAATGATGTGCGTATACATCAAGCATTTTTAATTTGAAGTATGATTCTTTTTGTAATATTTAGAAGCGACATTCGTCCGCTCTCCTTTCCTCTCTTTTCCTCTTCTTTTTCTCCCTTTCATCCTTCTTTTCTTTTTGTTAAGGAAATTAAGTGGAGAACTACGCAATTTCATGTGCGGTTGAAACGACGACAGTTAAATTTCTGTGCAATTAGCTCCTTTTATTAGTAGCAGAGATATGCTTATGTAGGATATTGACCTACCCATACATGTTTCCACATGTGGAATAATCATTGCACAAGGCTCTTTGTTTGCGTCAGTGGTCACCACAACAAACAATCAAAGGCTCGAATGGTTGTTCGTAGACTCATAGTTTTTTACTCAGATCCATGACCATCAAAACATTTGTTTTTTGACATACAGTACTTGTAATTGTTAACAATTTGACCATGGGTTTGAAAAATGGAGTGGTGCTGATCATGTCACAATTTTCAAACATAAATCTAGAAAAGGTTTTATTTATTTATTGCAGAACGAAAATAACTTATATATATAAGGTTTAATCAATGTTTGGATATTGAACAGGACATACTTAAGCAACATTCATGTACATTGAAAAACGTTGTGATGTTATATATTTTTAAGGTGGTTGATCTAAGATAAGCATTTCAATGTATGTAGAAGATTAGAGTAGCTAAAATGTTATTAAACTTATAATGATTGTTCAACCATTTTGAGAATGTTCAATAAAAGATTGTGATCAACAGAACAAGTGCACTGAGCTAAGTTTATTCAAATTTCAATAGCCTAAGAAGAGCGATGTTGCAATCCTTTGACATCAGCTGAAAGGAAGATATTGAACACTTTATTGTTAATGATGCACATAACTTTTCAAACATTTTCCCTCTGCTTCTGTACTGACTGTTCTTCTCGTGTTTTATTTTTCTCTTTTTCTTTTTCTTTTTCTCTTTTCTTTATTGATAATATAATTTGCTAATAGCCACTTCCAAGTTATATTTTCTAATCTCTCTGTCGATTGTATATCTCGTCAGTATCATCATACTATTGTTACCTCTAATAAATTGTGAATGAAAATCACTTTCTTTCATGTCTTTTCTTTGTAGTATGTGAACATGCATATTCACTGGCCCAAAAATTAGATCCAAACAGTGAAGGAAGAGGTGTTTTACAGTTCAAGACAGGTCTAATGTCAGTTATAAAGGTGATATCTTATTTTACGACCTTTATTAATTTAATATTTTGACTAACTTTGTTGAACAAATGATTATCTAATGGGTAAAGCCAGGTAAATTTATCATTTGTCTCATTTATTTTTCTATCATTGGGAAAACGAACAGCAAAAGCTTGCTAAGAGGGATGGTGGAAGTATGGATCGCAGTCAGGATATAGCACGCTTGCAAGAATTTTACAAGCTTTACAGGAAGGCACATAAAGTAGACGAGCTGCGTGAAGATGAGATGAAACTTAGGGAATCTGCAGTTTACAGTGGAAACCTTGGCGAGTAAGAGCTTGTATTTATAATTCCTTATCTTGGAAATGCATCGCTTTCATGTCATTAAAACAATTATTTTCCTTTCATAAAAAGGTGTAGGAATATAAAACTGTATAAAACCAAATGTTCAATCATGTTATGGACTTATATGCATTTTAACTAAATTTTGATCAGGTGAGAATATGGTCGGTTTCATATCAATCGGTACCCATTTGTCTGCCTAGGTTGGATTGGAAAATTTCTATATATCCTTCATGTTTTCATTCGTCTTTTTAGCTTTCTGTCAGATTTGAAATCATGAAATATTGTATTGATAATGGTAAATTTTTCCATGCCCAAATCAACTTGCAGATAATTTACAAATATTTTCTAGCTATTAACATAAGCTTTTACAAATATTTTCTAGCTATTAACAGAAGCTTAAACAAACTTGGACAAACTAATCGAATATTACCTTCTAGTATATAGTAATATGTATTTAGTATGCATATCCCGTTTTCTGATTAGATTTATGGATTTTCTATTAGACACAGATTAATCATTACATTACATCTTGGTTACTGTATTAGCCAATATTTTACTTTGAGAACTATAGGTTAGAGCGTAAAACTGTACAACGGAAGAAAGTATTTGCAACACTAAAGGTTCTTGGTACAGTTGTTGAAGAACTCACGAAAGAAATGTCACCCGAAGACGCAGACAGCTTAATTTCCGACGAGGTAATGTTTTCAATATAATAAAAAAAATAAAATACATTTGTCATATTCTCATACATGTTTGAATTTTCTTTCTGCTTTAAGACTATTTATTCTTAAGTGCGCACACCTTCTATAAAAGTATTTTCCCATTGTAGATGAGACAAGTTATGGAATCTGATGCTGCTTTATCTGAGGATGTTGTATCCTATAACATCATTCCGTTGGATGCGCCATCGATAACAAACGTCATCACAGAACTTCCAGAGGTAATTTTTTTCTTTCATAGTCTTGAATAATTTTTTTCCCCTCTTTTTCTTCTTTCTACTACATCTAATTTTTTGATCATTTTTCATTAGGTGAGGGCTGCAATTTCTGCTTTAAATTACTATAGGGACCTACCTAGGCTTCCTGGAGAGTTTACTGTTCCTAATACAAGGAGGCCTGATATGCTTGATTTCCTTCAATATGTGTTCGGTTTTCAGGTTTGTTTTTCTCAGGTGGATGTATTATCTTGGCTCCATTTAGAGCATTATATACTTTCTTATATTGTTAATGTCAAGAAAATTAGCAAAGTGACAACATGTATTTTGTATTTGGCTTAACTTGCTTGTAAAAATTATGGAACTTTAAACTATTGATATATACTAGTGCTATGTGATCCCTAATCTACCTTTTGACTTTTTTTTAATAGCGATTGGTGACCTCTAGTCGCCAATTGTTGACTTCTTTATTTATCATTTAAATTTGGGACTGCGCCTTAGTTAATTTTAAAGCTCTTCTGATCCATTTCTCAATTTTTCACTATGTTGTTTACTGTTTAACATCCTAAACATTGGATTCATGTTTGATGATCCCCAATCAAATTTCGTATGTCAAACCGGGAACTTATGATGTTTTATTTTTATATTTTTGCAATACCCAAAGAACCAAGCTTCGCTCGTAAACTCTAACGAAGTATGCACAGAACTCGCAACACATACTCCACGTACTTCACAGGGTGTTATGCCCACAATTAACATTAGGACTGAACTCGTGACATTTTGGTCACTCAACTCCACGGCTTTCCACTGGGCCACCCTGTGGGGTTCTTACGACGATCTTTTATTTTTATGTTTTATGAACTCATGCAAGTTTACATCACAAGACATTGCTAATATGGTCCTTTTCCATGCAGAAAGATAATGTCTCTAACCAACGTGAAAATATTGTTCACCTTCTTGCTAATGCACAATCTCGAGTTGGCATTCCTGTGGGTGGTGAACCAGTAAGTAATTTCGAGGCAATGCAGTTTAATGTTTTTCAGCTTTGTATGATGTCTTTGTTTTCCTTGCAGGTGAATTGTTGAAATCACCATGCTTATATCTTGTATTTTCTTTATGATATGCAGAAAATCGATCAAGATGCTGTGCACATTGTATTTGGAAAGTCCTTAGATAATTATATTAAGTGGTGTCACTATTTACCCATTCGTCCAGCTTGGAATAAGTCAGATTGCTTTCCTTTTACTTAAAGTCGTACTAATAATAACTACAATCTTATGTTTCTATTTTTATTGTTTTTGACAGTTTGGAGTCATCTGATATAGAAAAAAAGCTGCTGCTTGCTTGTTTATATTATCTAATATGGGGCGAGGCTGGCAATATTAGATTTCTCCCTGAGTGCTTATGCTACATTTTTCATCAGGTACGTTCTTTCTCTAGTCTGGTCTGTTGTTGGTTGGATTTTCAATGTAATAGAAAATAGTATACCTTGTGATCTGATGGTTGTATCTAGTAGATACATGCTTATATCTTTCTTTTTTAATAGTTGCAATATGGTTGCAATTTTTTGGTCCGACCGTAAAGTTCCAAAAATGCATTTTATGCGAACAAAAGGTCGAAAGATCGAATCCCAGTACAAACAAAAATAACATCGATTTCCAAATGAAAATTTTGATTCATAAATAAGATCACGAGTTCAAATTCTAATCTCAACATAACGTTCATAATATTGCTCTTTATAGTTTTCAACTTTTACTTATCAAAGCTATATAAAAAACTAAAATCTAACAATTTTATATCTCTATACAAGGGTTTCTTATATAGCCAAAATATCTCGTGTTTATTTTCTTATAGCAGTCTAGATATTGTTTTCAAGTTTGACTTGTATACTTAATTTATCATTATGTAACTGAACTTTGAAAGTAGTAGATACTGTTGGTTCGCAAGCGATCACACTCCGAAGGGTGATTTTTTCACGGTTGTGCTAACCTACTGCAGATATAAGCGTAAAATGTACAATTGTTTATTAATTATCTGCTAATTAACATATATTAAATTCTTTTTACTTTGCCGATGACCACTGACAATAGTGTATGGTACATCGTCCGAATAGCTAGAGGCCTTGTGTTAAATCCCCTGGGCATACATAATGATAGCCAATGTTCAATAAATAAATAAAATTCTACCTGACTGTGGATAATCTACGCTACACCAACTTATGAATGCATAATTCCATATTCATACATTCAGAATTCGTGATGCTACAGAGAAAATAGAAAATCAGCTATCATCTAAATGTTTTGTTGATCCTGAAACACCTTTGACCTTAAGCAAGAAAATCATTTTGGAATATAAATATCCGCCAAACTCTCTACAAATCTTGCAAAGATTTGGAGAAAAAGCGTTAATTACAACATTCTGATATATCAATATTTTGTTTTCGATATATGTTCAATTTGAGCATTTAGAATTCATAGTTAAGTGTTGATTCAGCACTCGAGATTACAAACACTTCGTAATTGCAATCAACACAACTTGGGCTCAAATACGGATTCCAATGATTTCAATTGATGTGTAAATATTTACTCGCAAAAGTCAAATCAATAAAAAAACAAGAACACATCAATTGAAACAGAACAAATAGTCTACTATTAATTTGAACAGATGTAGTATCTAATGGTAATATGGATGTGCCCAAAGGCAATCAGGTAACTATTTACTTAATTGCCTTTGGGCACATCCATATCACCATTAGATACTACTCAAAAAGCTTTGCGGTTTTTCACCTTAGTCATACTAGATGTTGATTCGTCTAGTTTGATGGAGATTGTATATGCTGAGAAAATAATCGGTTTTCCCCCACCAGAACAGGTTGATTCTTGTAATGGGTTACAATTTTATTAGTTTTTACGCGTTGGAGTACGGAATCTATATTACGGTGAGAATGCGATCATGGTTTCAAACCTTGAATTTTGGTAATGTTTCGTTTTGGAGTTTTCACCTAAATATCTCGTTTCATATGAGATCTCCAATGAGACGAGTAGATCTGGGGTGTACATCTCAGCTTTCGAAACTATCTTGGAGTTAACTTATGTGTTCAAGATTGATGATTTATTATTAATTTTTTTTTAATAATTGTTATCTAAAAAATAAAAAATGTAACATATTTGATTTGCATTGAAAGAAAGGTTGAGATGAATATTTTTTTGGAGAAGAGGGACAACTTGATTGATTTGGTAGTGACCGAATGATATTCTCTTGTTTGAACATTGAAGAAAATGAAATATTTGTTGTGCTCATTGGGATGAAAAGGTTAAAAAAAAAAACCATGGATAGTAAATAGTAATTAAATTAAGTAGTTTCTTTTGGATCTGTATGAAAAGTAAAAAATACATGTAAGGGAAAAGTATATAATTTCGGATGAGACGTCGGATTGAAATTTCGATTTATATTTTGGGTGCGATAGAATATGAGTATCAAACGTGATGTGAATGAGATTGATGTCTCGTCTCATTTAAGTGTGAAAACGAGATCTTTGTTGGGGGGTGGGGGTGGGGATCTTTGGTGAGATAGAGAAGATATGAAATCATGGATGTGGCCAGTTGTGGAAGCCATATCGCAAATGGTCATGTGTAAAGAATGCACAATATAGTGAATTATAGCTATCGGGGATGAAAACCAATTTCCATTTTTATAGTCATCTGTATCTTCGTTTTTTTCCTTTTCATGTTTGTAATTATGCCACTGGATGTTGGTAACATATTGTTTTAATGGTTGGATCTTTAATTTTCCGATGACTGCCATAATTTTCGAGGATCTAATGATTAGTATTTGGTGCATGCTTAAGTTTTTCCTGCTAGCTGTATATTTTTGTTCTGTCCTGGCAGATGTGCAAGGAACTCGAAGTAATAATGCGTGAGCAGACTGCTGTGCCTGCAAGTAGCTGTGTTAATGCTGCCCTAGACAAAGTATCATTTCTTGATCAAGTGATATCTCCTTTGTACGAAGTTATAGCAGCTGTAAGTCAGTATCTCTCTTGGGTGATGAATTTTAAATGTTGGATATAAATTCTTTGTTTGTTACCTATTTCCTATATTCTCATGAATCTCATTTACTCCTTCCTCATCTAAATTCCTCAAGGTAGGCCGGTCTTTAAAGTATTTAGCTTAATTTTGTACTCTGACAATCAAAGTATATTCCAAGATGTATGATTGCTATTCTTTGGCTTGTATCAACTATAGTGACACAGCTATTGTTGTTACTGATATCTAAATGACCATTTTCTAGTTCCTAACCATTTGAGACTCATTAGGATAATTTACGCTGTTTTTTATTATGAACAGTGCAGTAGTTTTAGTTGCATGCCTGTGATGTATTACAAACATTATGGATAAGCCCATCAACAAAACATTAAGAAAGCATTGCTTGAACTTTGATGGAAGGTCGTAGAACTTTCTAAATTTGCAAACGTTAATCTTATTTTTTAATGGAGATTTGCCTGCACACACAGCCATCTGTACAATTAGTCAAATGAAATACACTTTATGTTTCTTTGGAAGACAGCCATTATTTGTTGATTTCTTCTCCACTACTTATTAAATCTGTGGCAATCCATGCATCCAGGAAGCTGCTAGCAATGACAATGGTCGGGCACCTCATTCTGCCTGGAGAAATTACGATGATTTTAACGAGTACTTTTGGTAATCCCAAACAGTAATCTTCTTATTTGTTTCTATGCCGTTTCTTTAACACAACCTTATCTCATGTACTGTCTCAGGTCTCTTCATTGCTTCAATCAGCTTCGATGGCCATGGAACCTGAACTCACCGTTTTTCGTTAAGCCCAGTATGGGTGCTAAGGTAGGTTGCATTGTATGAATAACATGCGAATCTCAAACTTTTGACCATATCAAAATGCACTAGTTTCACATTTAATGTTTTTGTAGGAAACCTCATAACTAACATATATTTGGTTTTGTAAAAGGTGATAATCTGAAGGTTTTGCAGCGATGCCTTACAACATTCTTTTTAATTATTTTCTCTTTAATTTATGTGCAACAATTTAGTTGAACGAGAGATGCATTGTCTCACATAGTTTCAAGATTTTTTTAATCTGCAAATTTTGGAGTGAGGGTATGTGTTTGGTTTCATTATAATTTGTGTGGTATTTGGCTCTACTCAACTTTCGTGGGCTTTGTACAAACTTATCGCCATATTATTTTTCGTTCAACCAAAAGATCGAAGCTTATGTAAGTGTTTGCAGACTGATGTATTTGTTTCATTGGCACCTGCTATGTATTTAGAGAACAATAACTGTATAATCAGGACAGGGAATTTCCCAACTACATGTATCCAGAACTCAGATCAATGTTCTTTTATGCGACAAACCCTCCATTCGTAGTTTCCCACATTGTCTGAAATGTGCGAGAAAAAACATTCATGCATAGCCCAACCAGGCTCTTGACCAAGTGTCAAGGGATCGATTTCTGATGACTCATTAATTCACTTTCGATGTATCTGAATGCGACTTAGGGGCAAACATTCGGTCCTCAAGGTTTACAGACGAAGCTTGGTTCCTTCTACACACACACACATTCATGCAAGTTCATATCTTATCTTCATTCATTTGTTTAAAATTTAACAGAGCCCTCGTCAAACCATTTGTTATTTTAGACTCATTTCCCTCCCTACAATTACTATTTTAGTACATATTTTCCCCTATAATGTGAATGATATGGAACAGGTTATCTGAAACATTTAGCTAAGTACGAGCTTTAGCCACATGGTGTTCATAAATTTCTTGTTCCATATAGTAGGGTCATTATCATCCTCCTATTTATTACTCAAGTTTTCAAGAAATTTACAATTTTCTCGTGGAAATATTTCCATATTGTTAATGTTTGTTAAGAGAAGTTTTATGAATAATATTGAAACAGCAATATAGTTTAAGCAGTTTACTGTAAGCAGTTACAATTTAAACTTGCATAATTGTGCAGAGATTATCTTCTACTGGAGGACGCAAACGTTTTGGAAAGACATCATTTGTCGAGCATAGGAGTTTCTTTCATTTATACCACAGTTTCCATCGCCTCTGGATTTTTCTCTTCATGATGTTCCAGGTCTGTATTATAATTATAACACTTAACTGTTTGGCATGATCTTTCTAGTTTGATCATGATTCATCTGTATAATAAGCAACATGTTAGCTTTGAAATGTGCTTACGGATAGACTTAATTAGCATGGTTCTTAGAAACTTAAAATGAACATGACAAAAAATGTTGAAATAATGTCTCAGAATTCACTGTCCCTACATGGACTAAATGCCTTGCACATAATGCATAAACTTTGAAGGGTTTAACAAGTTTGCCTTAGTTTTGCTCGTTGTTTACAATAATGCCAATCAATGCCAATCAATTTGGCTACATACTTGAGAGGACCTTGATAATTAGTTCCTCTCTAACAAGCTTCTAATGAATTTATTTCATGTACTGTTTGTAATATGTGTTATGTGAAGTTTCTCTTTATTATTCCTAAAGTATTTCTCAAACAATATTTTTTAGAGAGAAGTATGTTCATTTCACTTATGAAATGGTTTTATTGTCCATTTATATTTTTTAATCTTATAATATTACTTATTAATTTATATTTATTTTTAATAGTTGTAATACCTTTGGTGTTACAATTTTTGCGTAAACACAAAATTTTCGAAATGACCCAATGTGGTATACATATAAGGTCACGCGTTCCAATCTCAATCTTGAAAACAAATCTTTTTTTTTTTAATTTTATTTTTTATGAATAAAAATGAGTCATAAGTATGGTCATGAGATCGAATTCCAGATCTGACAAGAACTATAAATTTGTTTTCAGTTTATTTTCTTATTTTATATTATCAATATCATTAGATGTCTCTTTAAAAAAATATTTATCTTTCATGGCTGTTTTTTACATTTATAAATTTAATATTCTACTCATTTAACTCCCTATTTTTGCGAATAGTTGTTCCCTTATTCAAAATTATTTATAGCTAATTGATCATTTTTCATATAATAATAGGAGTGACAATTTAAAGAGAGCACTCATTTTGGTGTCGCTGGGGATCGAACCCAAAACCTCTGGAACCATAGTCTAGAGATCTTAGCACTTGAGCTAGTGGTCCTTAACTAGTTAATTGATCATTTTAGCTTTTAAAATTTCAAGTTAGATTTTATTTTTATTTTTATAATATTATACGTATTTGATTTTATTTTTTTAAAATAGGAAGTTCAAAGGTCAGTTCAAAGTATATGTTCATGGTGTATCATTATTATATGATGATTTTTAATTAGATATTTTATGAATTTTTTGTGTGTTGTAAATCTTACTCATATTAGAACAAATATGAACAAAGAATTGAAACTCAAAACACTTCGATTCACTTTATATTTATTGAAATTTTTTATACCAGCTTACTTTTGATCTTATTCCCATCCCAACTATAGCAAACACCGATAAACACATCATGTTTATAGTGATTATAAAGGATGTGCTGTTTGTATTTCAACCCGCAAGACATTATGTGTCAATCCACACATAAGTCGGTTGTCAATTGTCTGGGTGCCAATTTAGCTGTCACATATTACAGCACTCTCCCTTGGACACCTTTTGTAATAATTGTTTCATTGCAGGCTTCCTAGTAAAATCTCATGGGGTAAAACTTAGATAAAAGAAAAGGTACAATTCACAGTAACAATTATATATGTGTTAATATTACCTCTCTAAATCCTTGTTAGAAAACTACAGTGGTTCTAAACCTACCGAAGGAAAATGAGTACATTTCATATTCATATAACATAATTATAAATGGCACTCCCCCAGTTAAGTATTGTTTGATAACGATGATTTGTCGTAGACTCTTCTTGTGCCAATATCATTAACAATTTTTTGGATATCGATGTTGGTAATGCTTCTGTATATAAATCGCTAAGATTATTTTCGAAGCACATATGTTTAATCTCAATTTCATTATTCTTCTGGAGCTCCTTGAATAAATTTGGTGATATTGAATTTGTCATATCACTTTTGATATATTGTTCTTTACCTTGAGCGATAAATGCAATATTGTCTCTGTGAATTGTGATTAGAATTTTAACACTTGTCGACAGTTCAATACTTATTCCATTTTGACATATTCTCGATATGCTTCATTGAGTGTGCTAATATCTCAAAATGGTTCGATGATGTAGCGACTAACATCGTTTTGGTCGATCCCCAGTAGATAACCAAGCTTCCACACAAAACTACATAACCCATTTGTGATCAAGTTTTATAAGGGTTATAAAAGTATCTAGCATCTATGTAGCCATTTAGTTACGATGATGGATCCTTGAATGAAATAAGACCATCTTGGTTGTTTTACGATTTTAACATAGAATATGATTGATTAATCCATTTTGGTAGTTTTTGTTGGTTCTGAACTAAATCTGGCTAGCAAGTCAATCAAAAATCCAATATCGTATACTGTGCTAAGTATACTAAAGCACGGGTAATGCCAAGGTATGGTACTTTCAGACCCAATATCTTTCCACTGCCTTCGTATGGGTGGAATGAATCCGTTTTCACTTCAAATGATCAAATAATCGAACGACAACCAAGTCGAGAACAATTACCCATATTACACTTTAGGACTTTTTTAGTATATCACGTTTGGTAGATAAGAGTTCCACTTGAATTGTGCTTGATATGCAGATTGAGTTAATATTTTAATTTTCAGGATTTTTTATCTCAAATTCCTTTTTCAAATGTTCAACAGTCATTTTTAATATTTTAGGAGTACCAATAAGATTAATATCATCAACATATATTGCAATTAAAAGATATCCAGATTAATTTTTCTAAATAAATACTAGGCCTGTCAAATGAGCTGGGTTGGATCAAAATGGGTTGGGTCGAACTCGACCCAGCCCATTTATGACCCAACCCACTTAATAAGCGGGTTACCCATTTAACCCATTTAAAGATTTAAATTTAATTTAACTAATAAAAAACAAATAAATATAAAATAATTCTAATTCCAAGTTTTATGTTTTGAGATTCGACAAAAATTTAAAATTTTAATTCTAATTTTCATCAAAATTCAAATATGGAGATGGGGTAACTTATTATTTTCCAAGTACAACTGTCGGTTTCCATGGAGAACTACAGTGTGCGTTCATACGATAAAGTGACCGAGTGTTCCATACTATCCGTAATTTAGGTGGTAGTTAATCGGTCGAAGTCCCGCCTGATTCTGAGTTAGAACGAAGGAGTTATTGCAGTCTGAACAAAAAAATAGCGGCTTCTGCACTATGCGGAGTTCAATATGCAGATGTGACAGCCTGTTATTTTCTAAGTACAACTGTCAGTCCCATTGGAGAACTACAGTGTACGTTCACACTATGAAGTATCCGAGTGTTTCATATTGTCCGTAATTTAGGTGGGAGTTGATCGGTCGAAGTCTCGCCTGATTCCGAGTTAGAACGAAGGAGTTATTGCAATCTGAACAAAAAAAATAGCGGCTTCTGCACTAGGCGGAGTTCAATATGCAGGTGTGGTAGCCTATTATTTTCTAAGTACAACTGTCAGTCCCCTTGGAGAACTACAATGTGTGTTCACACGATCAAGTATCCGAGTGTTACATACTGTCCGTAATTTAGGTGGAAGTTGAACGGTCGAAGTCTCCCCTGATTCCGAGTTAGAACGAAGGAGTTATTGCAGTCCGAACAAAAAAATAGCGGCTTCTGCACTAGACGGAGTTCAATATGCAGGTGTGGTAGCCTATTATTTTGTAAGTACAACTGTCAGTCCCCTTGGAGAACTACAGTGTGTGTTCACACGATCAAATATCCGAGTGTTACATACTGTCCGTAATTTAGGTGGGAGTTGATCGATCGAAGTCTCGCCTGATTCCGAGTTAGAACGAAGGAGTTGTTGCAGTCCGAACAAAAAAAATAGCGGCTTCTGCACTAGGCGGAGTTCAAATATAGGGATGTAGTAGTCTGTTATTTTCTAAGTACAACTGTCAGTCTCCTTGGAGAACTACAGTGTGCGTTCACAAGATGAAGTATCCGAGTGTTCCATACTGTCCGTAATTTAAGTTGGAGTTGATCGGTCGAAGTCTCGTTTGATTCCGAGTTAGAACGAAGAAGTTATTGCAGTCTGAACAAAAAAAATAGCGGCTTCTGCACTAGGTGGATTCAAATATGAGGATATGGTAGCCTGTTATTTTCTAAGTACAACTGTCAGTCTTCATGAAAAATTATAATGAATGTTCAAAATTCTTATTTTTTAAATTTATATTAAAATTTAATATTTTTAATAAATGGGTAAATGGGTTACCCATTTATAACCCTTTTAAAAATGGGTCAACCCAACCCATAATCCATTTTATGATATTCATAAATGGGTTGACCCGACCCACTTATAAGTAGGGTAAATGAGTTGAGTTAATGGGTTGGGTCAAATTTTGATAAGTCTAATAAATACACATGGACATATGCGATCATTAGTGTAATCTTCTTTCATTAGGTATTCACTTAGCATGTTGTACCAAAATCTTCCGGATTGTTTTAATCCATACAGCGACCGCTTATGTTTATTCAAGTACAAGCCAGGTGGTTTTGCTTCATGCAAATTAAGTCTTTTTGAACTTACATATAATTGTTTGTATTTAATTTTCCATATAGCTATGCAATTACCACTTCCATTAGATGCATGTTGAGCCCCTCTTAAACTTCTAGACTAATTAGATATCAACATGTAATTGCATCCGTTACAAGCAAATATATTTCACCAAAATCTATCCTATGTTTCTGCTAGAAATCTTGTGCAATAAGCGAACCTTCTATCGAATAGTCCCTTTCTTTTCATTTTTTTGCGAACACCCAATTTTAACCAAGAAGGTTCACATCTATGGGTGTTCGAAGTACTGGTCCATAGGTTGCTCGTCTTGCAATGGAATCCAATTCAAATTGGATTGTTTTTTTACATTTTGATCAATCCGATCTTTGTCAACATTCACCAAAGGAATAAGGCACAATATTATTGGTTGCAGTGATGTCAGTAGTCAAGGTTTTCAAGATGGGATTAAAATTATAAATTTCAAACTTTAAGTCGAAATGAGATTTAAATTGTAATTCGTGAATTCAGAAGATCTATATATTAAGGCATGCACACATTTTGAAATTGATTTTAATGTTCAAACTTCTACAACTAAACTTAGAATCTAATTTTCTCTTTTATTACATGTTTATTTTTGTTTTGAAAATATTATAAGTGAAATTGTGAATCCAAATAAGCATATTAAATATGTTAGTATAAGTTAAATGGTTTTATAAAATTGTGGTTTTGACCAAGTTTGAATTGGAATGTAAATCGAATCGTAAAGCGAGATATCCGATCTGAATCGGGATTTAAATTATAAGATTTTAAGATATTTGACAACAATGTCAGGAGCTACTAAATAACAAAACATATAATCGATGATGGCTTCTTTTCGATTATACCTCCTTTTTTATATATACGCATAATTTGTAGAGACCTCTACATCCACAGGTACATCTGCTGTACATCTGCTGCATTTGAAATAGTATGTATCTCTAACGCTTAAGGTGCACGTATTACTTCAATGATTGGTTTCTCCCTGAAAGAAATTGTGAAATATTCCTCATTTTTCTCTTCAAGAGAATTTATCTGTCTTAATACTCGTTTCTTAAGGGAAGCTAAATCTTTTTTTCCATCAGGTCACCCACGCTTTAAGTGCGATTTCGGAAATAAATTAGTTGTCAAGTTTGCCAATTAGAATATTTATTTCCTCAGGAGCATTCACTGTTGGAATATGTAATTTGGTTACTCTTGTTGTATCCACTAATGCATCGGACATTTTGGTTTGTTATTTTGAATAAATGAGTTATTCTTTGTACTTCAGTTTCATATTGAGAAGTACAAGGATCAAGATGAAAACCTCGAGGTAATCCAAGAAAATTCAAATGTCTCTTTTCTAATCGTTACTTCTGTTTCTTATTCTCTCCCCTAATGGTGGGAAGATGCTCTCAATAAAATGACAATCCACGAATCGAGCAGTGAAGACATCTCATGTTAAGGGCTCGAGATATCTATTAATAGACGGTGAATCAAACCAATATAAATTCCTAATCGTTGTTGTGGACCACTTAGTATGTTCTGGTGATGCAATCAGGACTTGAACAACATAATTGAAAACATACAAGTGTGAAGTATTTGGTTGATACCCCAACACAGGCTGTGCAGATGAGTATCGATGATAAGCAATTGGTTGAAGACATGTTAATGTTGCAGCATGCAGAATGACATACCTCAAGTAGATATTGGTAGTTTTGTCCGCATAAGCGTAGGTCGAGCAATTAGTCGATAAGCTTCACAAGGCATTTTGCTACTTCATTTTGAGTATGCCTTGATTGGAAAAAAGATTTGTCTGGATTTTTAATTGATGTCCAAATAATTTCTCTGTTAATCTACACATCATGATGCACCTCGATGACCAAGACGATTATGCCATAGTATAAAATGTATCATTATCGTCAAACTTTAGATTTATTACGTAAGATTCTAGCAATCTTATACTTGTATGATATAATCCAGAAGGCAGGCAGGCAGAAAGTTTCTCATGAATTTTATTCCTGTTGAGATAGTTGTAGCAATATAAAGTTACTCAACATTATCTTCATTTGTCGTCTGAACATGATATCAGTTTCAACAGATATCTTTGAAAATTGTTAGATTTCTTCTTGATTAGCTGAATATGAAACATATATTCAACTTAGTACCATAAGGTAACAAAATAGTATATTGTTAATATTAACATCAAACAAAGTTAATTTAAAAATATATCTTCTATCTGTTAAAATTGAGTGCTTTGTTCCACTGTTTTCTAAACACATATCATTATCGGTCATCTATCAAGAGAAACAATACATCTTTTTAGGAGAATCACTTCCAAATGTTGTTTATGAATTGGTCATTAAACCGTCAACTGTAGACACAATTTATTGGGACTTGAATATTATGATTTACTTGTACTTGAACCTCACATAGGGTTTCATGATTATTTCATCTTTTGTTCTCTTTAGGTATAGTCAACACATGTATTACTTGCTCGATATGACGATCCACATTTCGGAAGGTTTAAATTGGCAATAATCCACACATGTTCAATTCAAACAATCCGAAATATAGATAATCATTGGGGTTAATTAAGAAGAATAAGAACGGAGGAAGAAAACAAACACAGAATCTCGCCGCGGAACGATAAAACATAATAATCAAATAAACAGTTCATGAATCTGTTTCTATTATACATTTGATGATTATAATCTATATAACATTTATCAGAGTTATATATACATCAGGAATGAATAGAATAATGCAGCAGACAACATGATGCATGGATAATAATAGTAATAATATATCAAATCTTCATCTTCGTCCTCTAGAGTAAATCTTCAATAAGCTGAAAAACTCAGGACTGGTCCGAGCGTAATGAAAGGACAAAACACTCGTGTCAGGACTAAAATATCCTTATGTAAGTCAAATCGAAATCCATATAACATGAGTATCATGGCGTCAGAGATGCTTACGGGTTTTCACATCTTCTATCCAGTGTATAACGTGCGTGCAATAACTCAAGAGATGCTACGAGATTTTCCATCTTCTAAGGATCCGTCAAAATATTTATATGTAGCAGAATACGCTACATATATAATGTCTAATCAATAAAATAAATATTTTTCTTAGCGTTAAGGCTTTACATTAATCTCTCTTAACGCATTTTTAAGCATTGTCGTATAGTTTGCATATTAAACATCAGTTAAACGGTCGGTGGATAGGGATGCGCTGTGATACGACAACACTAAACCAAAATCGTATGAGTCTCGTATAGGGATAAAAATATGACAAGGCACGTGAGACAATGCCTAAGGTAGGATACTACTAGTTCGGGTCATATGGCTGGTGGTAACGCATCATAGCCATGACTGTCTATCGCGTCCATCCGTCCCATATCGAGTCATTGGGAGGCTATCCCAATCAAGGTGCACCAATCGAAACCAACAATAAGAGTAATAATATGGATCGAGTCTAAGAAAATCGAAGAATGGATGTCCGCTCGGGGTAATTAGCCCACTTGGCCATGTCAAGCCGTCCTATTTTAGTCATTTCAAATTGGCACAAGTGCCGGGGTCTATCCATCATCGCTCTTTTTCTTCAAATCCGGCAATCGTCGTCAAATTCAACCACTTCGTTCTATAGTCTTCTTTGCGTACGCAGCTGTTAAAGTGGTTCCGGTATCGACAGAGAGTATGTCCATATCCGGCCTCGGTCTTTTTAACAACCAAACGTCATTTTTCACATTGGTTGGTACTTTTACATTTCGAAAACAGTTCATACTGATATCAAAATATCATATTCGCTTCAAAACCAAATCCATTTCGAAATCATCATATTTACTCAAAATATATAATTTCAATTCAAAATCATTGTCGCATTAATATCACGATTTCGCTTCCAAAATCGTTGCGAGTACCAATTTGGGTTATAACTTCATTTAACCCAATTCGTATTTAAATCCATGATTTAAAAATAAGCATTCCACCATTACCAGTTTGAACTTTTGAAAAAATTATTTAAATAGTTTTAAAATAATTTAAATGACTAAAATAGTTTGAATGGTTAAAATAGTTAAAAAAAAGTTTAAATACTAAAATGGTTTATATAGTAAAATAATTTGAAAAACCAAAATAATTTAAATATTTAAAGAACATAGATTTTAAACAGTTTATACTAAAATAATTTATTTGAAAATAGTTTCAAAGTCAAACTGATTCAATTTTCAAATCTTCTCAATTCAAATCAATCCAATTTCCATTTCCATTTCCATTTATATATATTCAATTCCGATTTCAATTCGAGATTCAAGTTCATATTCAAATCAATTTCAATTTGAATTAATTTCAATTCAATTCTCAATTTTTTTTGATCACTTCAATTTATATAAATTCGAGTTCGATTTTCAAAATATCGATTTAAATCACTTAAATTAAACTTAACTTCAATATTAAATTTAAAATCCAATTTTCAAATATAATTAAATTCCGAGCTCAATTTCATAATATCGTTTTATATCATTTTTACTTAGTAGTATTCAAAGTTCGAATAAAACTCCAATCTTTTAAAACAATCCAATTTCCGAATTTCAAATCTTATTTCGATTATAACTTCAAAATCTCAACTTCGATTATTTTAAACAATATCGATTACCACAACTTAATTCCACAATTTGAACTCAAGTTCGAAAATAATTTGATTTCTATAAATTCGATTTTTATTTTTTTAAAAATCAAAATCATTTAGATAAATTTTAAATCAAAATTTTTGGAATCATTTAATTTAACTAATCCGATGTCCATATATACTTTTCTATCCTATGGCCAAGTGATTAGTTATTTCAGTTTAATTTCAGGGATGAATATATCATTTCAATACAAAATAAATGTCATAGATATATCATTTCAACCTATTTCTTAATTTATTAGAAATAATTTAATTTACAGTTTATATACTGTAAATAATATGCAGGGTGATAATATGATATCTCAGAATAAATAAACATCCAAATCATCCAAATTATCAATCACTAACATCCATCGCAATTAATCATCCAAACAGTCAATATAATTCACACAATTTCATGGTTGTTACTATCGGGTATTTTACTGGCAATTCAATTCCAATTTCAAATTTAACTGTCTATTTTAATTTTTAACAGTAAATTCAAATAACAATTTAGATGATAATTAGATTATCAAACAACGATCAATAAATTTATATCACTTCATAGTTCAAATTTAACTAGCATAAAAATATTCTAATTCGTTGTGAGCGTTATAAAACACTCACCTTGAGTTTTCAATTTTAAACCAAATCGAACGACGTTCGATTTAACCTAAAAATTTAACAAGCTCCAAACGTCTCCAAATCAGTTTCATGACGTAGTGCTCGTCGGCACGATTCCGTTGCCGCTTGTTTCGTCCAATTCTGATAACGTATGGCCAAGATATACATTTTTAAAGATTGCACAAATTATAATATAATATAGTATTTTCATTTAAATATTATAACCTAACATCGCAGCCGTTGATTTCTGAGACAAGATCAGAGCCACATTAGCTTTCTCCTTCTCACGTACACGTCCCAGGTAAAACCACACACAAGAAACCCATCGTTGCCCCTCTTCCATCGATAGCTGAGCCCCCATCCTTCACCTTGACTTCGATCGGAGAACACCACCGGACGCGTCTCTGCCCACTCCATTCGGCCTCGACCCCATGAAGCTCGGCCACCCCTTTGCTTGGAAAAACGTGACCAAATGCGTGACATACACAAGCAGATTTTGACCACTACGTTGAACTGTACAGATCGTGACCGTATGGATTGATAGAGCTTGTTAAGATCTTCGATTTTGTAGTTGGAGATTTGGTCTAAAACTCGATGGATTTAGAGAGATTTGAGGAAGAAGGATTGGAGATTTTCGGCCATACATTCGTTGGAGGCGCGGCTGAGAATTTTTAGGCTAGGGTTACCGTGCAAGTATATTTCTACGTGTAAACATATCATTTTATTACTATTCTCACTGTCACCTATTTTTTGGACAAACTCTAAACGAAGTGTGTCGCCTGGCGTTTATAACATTTTACCTCTATTCCGAACACAATGGAACATGTTTCGGAGCCTAATTCGATCGTATGTGGAAGATAGCTTTTTGAACCCAATTAAAATATTAAAATTTCAATATTTAGTTAAATGCATTTTTATCCCGTACGATCAAGCGATAACTCCAAACTTTACGAAATTTGAAATATGATAATAACACACTATTACGGATCCAATGGAACTGGTTTCGTTGAATTCCGAGACTGTGCCTCGGATCGCTATTTTAATGTCTCGATTATAATATAAAATTTCCACTTTCTAATTATTCACTTTTAAATCCAATTTTAAATATTAACAATCTTTATTGTTTAAATAAAATTTACATCACCTCTCGATATCATTTTCAATCATATTCAATTCAGAATTAATTGTTCAAATAATTGCATTATTAAATTTAATTTTTTTTTATTCAATAAATTTCAATATTAAAATTTAATTGAATTTTAGTTATCAATCAATTACTTTATTTACGTCTAATGAATTCAACATTTATCATTTAATTCAACTATTGATTACAATCACATTCAGTATATAGCATTTCCTTTCAATACTTGTTATTACTTAAATCTTAAAAATTAGTTTATTTCAAAATTTCTTTCAAGTTCATATCCAATAACTTACTTTCAAAATCATTAAATTTATATTTTTAATCGTCTTTATTTAATAATTTCAACAAATTCAATAATTTAAATAGCTAAAAATGCAGGTCGTTACACTCGAAGTAATTTTACGGTTCGAGCTGACTGGCCTATCGTGCTGCCAACATGTAAATAGACTTTCTACAATGGATGATCTGTTTTAGGAACTAACCCATATTATCTCCCCCCTCAGTATCTTAGAACATTGTCATATTAACTGCAGTTGGCAAACCATACCATATGACATTTCCGTTGAGGTTTATAATCTTATTTAAAGAGTTGTATCTATGATTCAGTTTCTCCATTCTCATTTTGATTTATCACTGTAGTGCTACCTGCACTATACTGGAAACAATTAATTACCAGCCAAATGCCAATTGCAGAAGAGATTTTTATTTTTATTTCTATAACTTGGCTTGACGCGCTTAATAAGTTCTGATTATGGTTGTGACACTTGTTCTCATAGGCGACGATTCAGTGAATTATGAAGGTTTTCATCCAAACAAGGGGTTGCAATCCATTCATCACTTTCTTCCAACTAATTTTCTATATTATTATTATTATTATTATTATTTGTTTAATTATTTTACTTTATTTTATTATTATTATCATGATTTTTAAATTGACTTTGTCATTTAGTTTTGGGTTCCATCTCTAGCCGATCCCAACTTGTTTGGGAATAATGACTTATTTGTTGTTGTTGTTGTTAGATGATTACTCTATGGAGAAAATCTCGTAGCAGGACATAGACTTAACTATGTATTTGTATAATTGACCAAAACATCAAACCTGCATAGACTAACCGTACTGTTATAACTTACCCAAATATTAACAGCTCTGATGATGACAATAGCAACACTAACAGTAACAACATTATTGGTATCGATATGTGTTAGGCCTTGAACAAATGCTAAGGGGTTTTACATTATACATGAAGCAATAATTTGAAAAGTTACTAACACAAATTGTGAATTTATTTTTAGGAAAACTATTACAACAGTAACTAGGCTTTTGTCCGCGGCCATCAATTTCAGTCTCTTATGCTGTGATGGGTTTACTAAATTGTTGTGTTTGAGGTCATGAATATACTTGTTATGGAATTTGTTCTTATTTTGTAGTTTATTTTTTGATCTCTGCTTGATACATTATAAGCACATCAAAAAATTTGTTTCGATGTCACACTGAGACAAGCAAGTACTTTTTACATCGATTTTGGGTTCGTGTTCTACACATGGCCCATTTATGTTTATTTCAAAGGGCTATTTGTTTGCATGATTTGCATAATATGATCCTTGTGCACCATGTCTTAACTTTCTTTATTTTGCCAAATATTGTCCGGCTCACATGTTGTTTTTTAGGGATTGACTATCATCGGCTTTAACAACAGACGTGCAGACATGAAAACCTTGATAGATGTTCTTAGCCTTGGCCCTACATATGTTGTAATGAAGTTTGCAGAAAGTAAGTTTTGACTTCACCTGTTTTTTGAATACAAGTTATTTTTTTGTGCTTGAAATCATTAAGAAAAAAAGAGTTTAATGAAGTGACTGAATTTTCTGATAATTCATTATAACGCCTCTTAGGTGTACTGGACATTGTGATGATGTATGGTGCATATTCTACATCTCGTAGTTCTGCCGTTACTCGTATTTTTTGTCGTTTCATTTGGTTTACGTTGGCTTCAGTTATCATTTGCTACCTTTATATGTGAGTTTTTAACAATTTACTTTCCCTATTATAATTCTTGTTCTGTTATGAGATATTAATAAATTAACATTTGCATTTCAGTAAAGCTTTGATGGATGGAACCAATTCAGCTACATTCAAGATATATGTTTTTGTAATAGGCATATATGCTGCTATACAACTTTTCTTTAGTGCTCTTATGAGAATTCCATTTTGCCGTCAATTAACAGAACCTTGTGATCGGTGGTCTGTTGTGCGCCTTATTAAGTGGATGCATCAGGTTCTTTGATATCCTGATGCTTTGTTAAATACTCAGATCTCTCATCATTAGTTAATATTATGTACATATATATTAGTTTAAATCATTATTATTATTTTTACATTTTTATTTTGCCTTATTTCTCATCAAGGAGCATTACTATGTTGGGCGTGGGATGTACGAAAAGACCACAGATTATATTAAGTAAGCATTTCCTTTTTTCCCCTTTTCATTCTTATTACCTTTTTTTATGCAGAATTCTCGTAGCCAAATTGGGAGTGTATTGTCATGAGTAGCTCTTAATATATATGCCATGTGATTGTTACTTTGCATGTCCGCTCTTCGTACGATTGATGATATATTAGGCTTTTAACTTCATGATCTATCTGATTCAGTGCAACAAATATTCGGGAAAAGTCAATAGCTATATTTTGCTTTCCAGTTTCTAAGTTATGGATTACACTTTTTTATAAGTTAATTATTTGTATTGTTTGTTGGTTATGTTGGTTCTATAATTAATAGTATGAAGTTGGGATTTGAGGAATGTATCGTTTGGCCTAAAATATTTATGTAGACCTCCTAAGCAGTTCAAGGGTACAGATTTTGTTCGTGACATTTGAGAGAATGACATCTTCATATAGCTAGCATTTACTTAAATATATAAGATAATCTTCCTTTTGGACATATCGATCTCCATGGTCAATAAATTATTATACAAAGTGTCGCGTTATTAATTTCGATTGATTATCGATTCGTAGCTGGAAAAGTTTCTGTTGTTGGAAGTTTTTATGAACAGGTAAATATATGAAATTTTAGACCAGACGTGTGGAACATTTTATGCATATATGGACAGCATGGATCAATTTAAACCTAGTGGGTTGCCCAAAATCATATATGGTATAAGGTTTAATGCTGTGGATTAGAAATGTTTCCAAGCTTAAAGAGAAGAATCCTTCTTGCTGTTGGGCCATTTTTTTTTAAATTTAAAGTTATCATTTTTTAAAAATGTTTGCATCTGCAATCAGTTATTCTGTATACTCACTTCTGATATGTCATTCAGTTCCTTTATTTAATATATATTAAAACTCATGTTTAACGTTTATATTAAGTAACCCATATATACATGTAATCAAATATGCACGCTAGTTTACAGAGTTAATGAACGGCAGTACTGGATGATTTGCATGCATTAAAAACAGAAAAAAAAATTCACATCCTGACTACATTTTCATTTAGGCTTTAATAAATTATGTACTTATAGAAGTAGAGTAAAAGTTCTATAGAGTACAGACTCCTGCAACATTCCTTTAATTCTTTTAACTTCCAGTCA
This sequence comes from Allium cepa, assembly GCA_030765085.1. NCBI lineage: Eukaryota > Viridiplantae > Streptophyta > Magnoliopsida > Asparagales > Amaryllidaceae > Allium > Allium cepa. The sequence continues at coordinate 899,725,090 of CM060937.1, read as the reverse complement.
AATATTCTCTATCCGATAATTTTAAGCTCTTGAGATTTTTCCTGTTTTCAGCTTGTTTTTGTGTACGCTCAAGTGTACATTCACACACATAGGTAGCATGCTCATGTAATCATCTAATACATTTCTAGTGACATTCTTTATGTTGCTAACATGGTATTTGAAATGATAATGTTGAAGAGATCGAAGATGCTTGAAATATTGTTGATTCATGGACCTCATGGCATGTTGGTTTTGTTGGCTGGAGTCGAATAGTCTAATCACATGGTTTCATGTCAAGTAGTGTTTAATTATAGAGCATAATATCCAAATTCCAAACTTACAGTTGCAAATATGATTGCCTAGATCATATAGGACAGAGGAAAGGTTAAATACAGCCTGAGATTTTACACATTGCCAGCTACAATATTGTACTTTAATTTTTAATTTTGTGACCAATAAAAAAAGGGTGGATCTGACATTGGTAAATTCACACCAATATATTTCTTCTGAGCACCGACTAAAGTTTCATGTCTGGACAAAAAACCTCTTACAATGTAATACAGCGAGATGACTAATTTCCTTACAACCTCTTGTTTCCTGGGTTCTAAAGGCAACATGGCATCTCACATTATTTGTTTTCGTTCAATCAAACGCATGTTTGAGGATGCTTTGATGTGTTGGATTCCCGACTTTGCATGAGTGATCTAAAGATATTTAGTTGATATAAACTTTGTGCTTAGGCTACTTAAACAATATAGATGACATATTCATGGTTGCAATTCTATGCTGATGCTACGACATGAATTTCAGAAGTGGTAGGATTGAAATGTAATTTTGTTAGGGAAGAGCACTGTGATTTTATACATGCATGTTTTCTTGCATGCAGTCATATGTATTTGTACTTTCATAATAGTTGACCGCTACTATATTCCTGATCCATTATCATACACTCAGGTACATGCTCTTTTGGCTAGTGATATTTGCTGCGAAGTTTTCATTTGCCTACTTTCTCCTGGTAACGTGTCTTCATCAATCTATAATAATCCAAGTTTCACACGCATTCCTTTATACTTATTTTTGTCTTATTTGTGCAGATCGAACCCTTGGTAGAACCCACAAAACTTATTGTTAACTTTAAGGGTTTAAAATATTCATGGCATGACTTAGTGTCCAGCCGTAAGTGTATTTTACATTTCCGTTTTTGATTAATGAATGCATATTTTTGTATGTGTTTAACCCACCAGGTTCGTCCACATATTCTACTCATTCTTAGAGTGTCCCAACACATATCAGATGGTGTCACAGACGGACACCAACCGTGTAGTTTGTTGCTAGGAGAATACAGTACCTGAATTAACTTTTATAAATTTGAAAGTGAAATAAAAAATAGAAAGAAGGAAATAGAGTTAGTATACTAAATTAACTGCATTAACATGCAAATGTTTTATTAAATCATATACTCCTGCTTTTGGATTGTGATTCGTCATTGCAACATATCTGTAATGCTAACTTTTAGTTGATCCATATACTTCAATGAAATATTTTTTACATTTCGATGCATTCTAGGTTACAAAAAAAATCTGAAAAGTATTTTCTTAATAGTTTAAAATCTACGGCTGTCACGAAAAGGGCAAAAAATGGGAAAATGAATCCTGTTCACCAATCCTAATTTGAATCACTTCTCATAATACTTTAAATCTGAATTTAAATTTAAAATCTAACTGAGTTGAGGATGATTACACACACACACACAACTCCTTATTCAATCTGAATATTACAATTGTTTTCTAACTAGCAGTAATATCAACATGATTTTTTATGTTAAATATCACTGCGTTAATGACTAGTATCCGAGTTGTAAACCTCCTTCATCTCACCTGAGATCTCCTTCCTTTCCGCACTTGGAGCAAATGAAACATCAAAACGTCATTTTTATGTTGTTTGACACTCATCTCGCCAAAGATATTAAAATCTCAAACGAGATATGCATATGAGATCTTGATTGATATCCAAGATTTGAAACTTTAACTAATATATCTATAAGCTTTGCAAAAGGGAACTGTTAAAGAAACTATTGTGTTGGCTAAGTGAAATAAAATTATCATAGGGGGAGAACGGTCATACTTGTGCTAATATTTTAGTACAAAATTATTATATTCTTTTCCATCCTTACCCTTTCATTCTCTCTCCTCCCATTTGCTCTCTTGTTCTTTTTCATTCAAATTTTCCAGGCGTGAACCCTTTCCCAAATTGTTGGCCACTTCAACCCGTCAGCCTCTCATCCTCTCTCTGACGGATTTCCCCATTATCCGTCTTTTGATTTGTGCAAACTCGATCACAGTCTATCTTCTCTCCGTTCTGTGCTTAAATTCCTAGTCAATTTTGTTGAATTCAAAAACCCTAATTCCGAAATTGAAATTGAAGATGTCTAAAACAAAAAAATATTGAAGTTTCTTTATCCGATTAACATAGATATGAATTTATTATATTTTTTAAATTTTTTGTTTTCTTTGAATGTTTTTTGTTTAAAGTTGGTATTGTTGTTATAATTGTTTTGAAAAAAGCATATAAGCTGATACATTGGTTGTAGACATGGTTGTTGAAATTTTTGTAGAATTGTTTTCTATGCTCTAGTACTTTAAGTATTAGAAGTAAGGGTTTAGGATGAAGGGAGGAAGAAGAAAATGCAGATGAATTTTGTGTGTAGAAAAAGATTTGATTAGAGAGAAACAATTAGTGAAATAGAGGGTAATTTTCATTTGATTTTCTATGGGAGAACCACTAGTTTGATTCTCTCCTTGATAATTTTTATTTTTTTCAATACAAATGTTGAGTTTTTTTTGTTTGCCTTAGCCAAAATAATAGCCCCTTTAACAATTTTTTTTTGCAAAATTTGAAACAAACATAATGAAATCAAAATGTTAGTTTGTAATCATCAAATTAGCAGCAGGTAAGATCCAAATTAAAACAATTCATTGTAATGAAAAGTAATTCGAAACAAGTTATTTACCTGCAAGTTTGAATTAAGTGTAATGAGAAAAATATATAATTTTTTTGCTGGGACTTGCGTTTCTAGGCAGGAACACTTTATTAGGGGTTAGGGTGAGAATTAGGATGATGATCAATGGTGAAAGTTTGAAATGGAGCACTTGGCTGCAAGAATTGTCTCGGTCCGAAATTGATTTTTCTTCCACCGTTTGATGTGTTGGCCCCAACTTTTCTTTACAGTTTATTTGATTAAAGTGGCATCGGTGTGATTTTGAGTTATGCACTTGATATCAATGTAATTTTTTGCACCAGTTGAAAATAATGTGTTCCTGTTATTGATAGAAATATGCAAGAATCAGCAGTTAAAGATTCTCATGTGTTTACTGATCGAGGAAAATATATTCATACAACCATGCCTCCCTGTCACCTTTTTTCCATATTGCATTTTCCATCATCTAGGGGTAGTTTTGATAAATAAGTAATGATTTTTACTAGGGTTGAACTCAAGTGTCAAACATGTGGTTTTTTTCCCTCTTATCCATTTTCAGGAAAAAAGTTGGTTTCCTTGCAAAGAGTCTATGCACTGGTTTTATTGTTTTTCTTGTCTTATCCAATGTCCATATCCTGTGCTATGCTACAAAGCTATTTAGTTTATGTTTGTTGATAGAGGGTCTCTGTGATGCACAATTTTAATACATTGCCAACGGAAAGAGACTGCCTATTGGTCTTATGCCATGTAAGGGAACAGTAATTTTTTAGGAAATACTAATGTAGGAAAATAGAATTTTTTTCAGTATCTATGATAAAATATAAACTACACACGCTTATGCATGTATATATGCAAAATTAATAGGAGCACCCACACACGCTTAGGCATGTATATATGCAAATTAATAGGAGCACCCTTATAGTTGACTGCTTAAAGAATAATACGTGCATATTTCAATTTTACAAGTTGCAGGAAGGTATCATTCTATAATTTCCTCCGACAACAATATTCTTATTAACTCGAATAATGATTGAATGAACATAATACCATTTTGGTTATCCTATTTGCTTAACATGAAACCACAACCCCAACCACCCCCCCTCCCCCCCCCACACAAACCTAAAACCCCCACACAAAAAAAAACACCTCCCGCTCACCTTGTTGATGATGTACTGTAAGAATTTGCAACTAGCTGTCTAATTAAATCAATGACTCATGCTATATTTTCTGATGAAAGAATAGTTCGATTATGTAGAGAATCCAAGTATGTACTGACAGATCCTATTATAGTGCTTCTTCGTATACGGTTTATGTTACTTGAGTGTTCCGTAAAAAATTCTGAGAATTGCTTAATCCTATGTGTTTATGTGTACCTTTCACTTACAGCTGATATCATTTGCAGATAACCATAATGCACTGACTGTTCTAAGCTTGTGGGCTCCAGTTTTTTGTGTGAGTATTAATTCGTTCTAGTTTAGCTGCTTATATTTACCTTGCAATTCTACTTTGGTGTGCTAGGGGTTCAATATGGTATCAACTTTGAGCTGTTGTTTACGTAAACTATTTCCATACATTTAATATGCACACGATTCATTTGCTATTTCTATTTTGGTTTGTGCTTACTGTCAAGAATCATCATACTTATAGCGAAAGGTTGTTTTAACTTAATTTGTGTGTTTAAGTCTAAGATCAAGTGCTGAGAATCAACTTTATAATAATGCAGGACAGTGGGGACTGAGAAGTAATAACATCCATTTGAGAATTCTTAACATTCTTTACTTTGATTGAAATCAATTTTTAAGTTGTGCAATAATTTTTTATCACTAATATTATTTTATTTAGGCCAAATGGCTAACATGCGTCAGTGTCATCTGATAGATGAGAGGTACACATACCAAAAGGATGCTAACAATAAAAAAAAGGTTAATTGCACTTCAATCTATACCCAGAGTCCAAAAAAAAATTCTTTTCAACCTGCACAGAAAAGTTTATTAGGTGGCATTTGCACTTGCATTATATATATCATTACAGTTCACAATTTAGGAGATATACCCAGGACCTTCCAACTTTGTACAGCATCCAATGTTAATCCAGAGTTATTGATCAAATATTTTATAACCTCTCCCTATGAATAATTGACTCTTAGTAGTTGGTACTTAAATCCAAATTCAACCTTGTAGTATCCAACACTACTCTAGAAGGCTAAATTTGGTTACAAAGGTTGAAGGTAATGCCAATATTTTTTCTTTTCTTTTCTGAGGCAGATATATTTCAATTTCTGGATCAACATCATATTTTCTTAATCAATAATGACGGCATTTATCAGTTTGTAGTGTACACCAATGGTTTTGCTGTTATAAGAAATATTAATCCTGGGATACTGATGACAATACTTTAGCAAAAACTGCTAAGAGTTATTATGTTAACAGTATTTGGGGTACCTCTGAACAATGCTTCTGGAATTGTTAGGAATTAATAAGCTACGGAAGGATGACGGTCAAAAACATGCTAGAGATGATCGTTACATTAGTGATCATGCACAGTCTAATTATCTTCTGAATCTGATTATACAACTCATGAACAGTAATCTAATCCTTGTATATAAATATTGTACATTCTTATCTATAGCACATTTGTTTTATGTGAACAACAATTTATTTTTTGTGTAAAGGGTTGCTAACTGGTTGCAGTTTCTATCATTTTTGATAGGAACCAACATACCATCCTACATTTAACCTTTTTGAATTTTACACTTTTTCTTTCATCCATGCTTGCTGAGTTGAGTATTAAAGATTGTGAAAAAGCACATTCACATTAAAAGGATTATAAGCAATCTGAATTTAAAATTTACTGTACTTTGTAAATTGTAAGTCATTATTGGATACGTGTTCCTTACATAAAATGTTCACCATGTTATATCCTCCTGTGCAGATATATCTTATGGACATACATATTTTCTACACTGTACTCTCTGCTATTTGTGGGTTTCTGATTGGTGCTAGAGATCGCCTGGGGGAGGTTGGTTATTCTATCTCGCTGTTCTTTACATTCAGGCATTATAGTTTAATCTAAATATACGGCATAAAGAACTTATTCACTGTTGCATATGACTGGTTGTTTGGGGCATATCAAATAATATTACTACGCCAAGAGGGTGATTATTGTTGTTGTTGTTGTTACTGCCGCCGCCACCGCCCGTTTGATGGGAAGGGGCACAGATATTTTCAACCCTAAATTAGATCTAAAAAATCAAACAAGAAATATGGAATTAAAACTTACCTCAAATTACTGGACTTGATTCAACCCTAACTTAAAAGCGACTTCTAAACCAATTCGAAGTTTTGAGAAAAATCCAAACACTGAAATCCAAGTTAAGCAATTTGTAAGCATAGGCCTCTTTTTTCAATATCGGATGAAAGAAATTTGAGAAGATGAAGGGAGGGGCAGGAAGAATGTTTTAATGGAGCAAAACTGGGTTAGGTATGGAAATAATTAGGGTGCTGGTGGATGTTTAGGCTGGTGTGGATTGGGCTGATTCAAGAAAGACAACAAACTAATTATCAAGGATTTAGGTCTTTTGTTTATTGGAGGGCTCAAATTGACTGTTTAATTATTAGGTCAAAATTTAGACTGATTTGGTGCTGAAATTGGGCCAAAAATTAGAATTGAATATTTAATTATTTACAAATTCACGTATATTATGACAAGTTCGACTAACGTAAAGATCGACTATAATTATTCTTATTCCTATGAAGATTGCATTTTACATTTTGTTTACAAATGTCTTAAATCTTAATGCATATTGAATAAAAGAATACCAATACTGAAACCAGAACTTCCAAAACATCCAAAACTGACGAAAATTTCAAAATTTTCAAATGGCCTAAACCGAGATCGAAACAAAGTTCTCATACCTTGATACTATCCAACCTTAACAAATATTCTGAGTGCAACAAATTCTGTCATTCAGCTAGATAAAATCAAAATTGACAGAAAACTGCAATTTAGAGGTGCAAGGTGGCTGGAAACAGTAACACCTGCCAGACACAACTTATACCAAATCTATTTTCTTTCTTAACAGTAATTTAGGATCTTTACCTTTTACTTATCTTTGTAATAACAGCAATAAATAATTAGTTGGCTTGGGAGCCATAAGATATTATGAATTTAAGAGGATGGCAATGTGTAGTCTGCTTAATTCCCCTCAAAAGTTTTCATGAAATGATTTAACCTTAACTGCACTAATGTGTAACAAACCATACAAAATCTATCACTGCGAGCAAAAGTTCCTTCCAGTTTGTGTGTGTTTATTTTGTGAACAAAGATGAATTTTTATGTCCTAGTTCTTTTTTACGCTTGCTTCTTTGTTATTACTTTTTTCTGCCTGTGCCAAATTCCGTTTACTCCTTTTACTTCAAATAAGCATTGCTTCTTCCATCTGATATATGTTTCTTTTCTATATTCAGATTAATTCCGTTGAAGCAGTTCACAAGCAATTTGAGCAGTTTCCGTCTGCTTTTATGGAAATTCTTCATGTTCCAGTTCACAAGAGGTATTTCAGTTTGAGGTTATTTTGTCTCTGTTCTTCTTTACAGCTTTACCTTTTATTTTCAAGTTCAGTTTAACTTCTTGTTTTGTTTTTTTGCACAGAATCGAACTACAAAATTCTGGTCAGGTATTTCATTCATCGAATTGATGTTTTCTCATTTCACTTGTGCACATCTTCAGAAACATATATTATATATGTACTATATACTGAGAAAATATACCTGCTATTGATCTCGATATGCTATCTTTATAATGGTTCTTGATCACTACTGTTTTTTGTGTTCTTTTTTGGTGTTTGCCGAGTAGACATGTTTACTGTTTGAGGCTTAGACATGTTGATGTTATTCTTTTATAATAAGAATGGCTTAGAATATCTCTTTCATTAGGTATTGTAAGAAAAAATGAAACTCAGATTGAATCAGTTTGCTTTGATGACTTGTTTTTGGAAATACATCCTTGATAACCTTGTGGATTATCATATACGTTAGCAGTACATTTTATCCGAGCAGCATTGAATAGAAGTATAAGCACTAAAGAACCTTGGCTTCCAATAGTCTACTTGGTTATGATTGCAGATCTTAGCTAAGTTCTGGTAATCTTGTGGTGTTTTGTTTGGTCCATCTACTGATTTTTGTTTTGTATGGTGCTAGTGATATGATGATTCCTTTATTTCCTGGTATTTATTTTCACTCGATCTTTATGCTCATGCATGCACTGTGTTATGAACAAGGTTCAAGATTTTTGGTTGAAAGACCAAAATTCAGATTGTTATGGACTTGTTTTTGATGGAGGCTGGTCAAGACAACCTTGAACTTCTTTAGTGCCAGTTGGAATGTGTGCATGTATTATTTCTTTTACTGATAATAGAATGTTAATGAAGAAAAGAAACAACATAATTCAATTTTTAAGAGAAAGGAGTAGGATTTAGGGATTAATTTTTTTCCCTTTGATGCTTCTTAGTTTGGTTAAATGATGAGAAACCACAAATGACAGTGGTGACATATTGTATGTAGAGTGAGTTTTTTTCCTCCCCTTTTCTAGATAATGAGTTCTCGAAATGTTAACTTTGTTTTGAGTTTTGTGCTTGTAGATTTTTTTTATAGTCTTAGTTTAGCTTGATAAAGAACATTTATTCAAAATATATGTTGATCTATAATTTTTGCACATGCATTATAACTTACAAGGTTCCACTAGAATTAATTATGTATCATCGGTACTTATTGTTTTTCATCAGATATGTACAAAATTATTGGCATGCTCTTTTTCGTCAATGTTACAAATTGCTGTGAACTTGTATTATTTCTTCTAAACCGTGGCAAAGTGCATATTATTATGGGACTTAGATAAAAAAAATGTCTGCCCAATTTGGTGTTAAATATTTAGATATTTTGCACATTCAGTGTATAGAGTATGCAGTTTTTTGTTAAGTTCTATGTTGATAATTTTCATTTTTATTTCATTATTTGTATGTATTTTTGAAAAGTTGCATAAACTTTGCAATTTATAGTTTTTATTTTGTACATTTTTATTACTATATATTTAGATTGTACATTTTTAAACCTAATTTATTAAGTGCTTACAATTTGCAGTTTTATTTCATGGTGTATATGTGTTTATGTAAACCTTAAAATGTTTCTACTATCATACATTGTATCTACTTTTTAGATTTTTATTGCTCTATATTTATAGAGTTAATTTTGGCAAATGCATAAAATTTGCACTTTTATTTCATACTTCACATTTCCATAACAAGTATACTTTTATTTCATAGATTATATATGTTTTTTGTTGAGTGCATTATTTTCGCACTTTCATAAATGGGTTTATTTTGTACATTTGTATTGCAAAATATGTAATTATAAAGTTAATTTAGTGAAGGGCATACAATTTTCACTTTTATTTCATGGTTTATACATCACTTTTTTAGAAAGTGAATAAAATCTGCACTTTCATGTGTTATTTTGTTCATTTTTTAGTTAAATATTTATATTTTAGCTTTTAGAGTTAATTTTGTAAAATATGTTCCATTTGCATTTTTATTTCATATTTTATTATTGCTTGGTTTTAGAGCCAATTCTATAGTGGACTTCTATCTCATAGTTTATGTTTAATTTTGTACCTAACATGAAACAATTCCTTCTCGTGCTTGTGCTTACCTGAACCAAAACCTTTTGCAGAATTGAAGAATATGTTTGAAACTTTCAAAATTTTAACAGAAAGAAATCAATACTGATATCGAGTTCCCAAATCTTGGCTATGACAACGTATCAATGGCTAATATTTCTATTTGTGTGGATTCGTTGGTGGGTAGATTATGCAGCTTTTGTTTCAGCCTGTTAAGTGCTTTCTTCTTTCCAAATTGAAATCTATCGTGACATTTGTACTGCCTAAACATAATTATAGCTGTTTCTTTGTCCGTCCCATAATATATTATAGATTATTAGACTGATATGTCAACAACAAAGCAATATCCTTATGCTGCATTTACTCCAGGTCGTGTATGCCTTTATTTGTTCCTATATGCCTACATATGACTAGGTCAGCATCTGTTCCACAATTTATTCTTTATGTTCCCTGTGGCCAGTCAAGCACTAATGTTCTACATTTTACTTGCATTTTCTTCATTTTCAATTGTAAAATTTGCGTAGGGTTAAATGTTGTCTTCAAATTCTCTCACTCTTGGCTGTAAAACAGGGCGCCAGGAAATCTTTTCTGTGATTTCCACATGATATAATAGTTAGTATGTCTATAACACCAATTGATTGCTACATGGATATTATGCGTACCTATTTGAAATTTCAGTTACCATTTTATACTTTTCATGCTTTTGTAACATTAACCATTGCAACTTTTCTGGTGCTTTATTCTCAAAGGACATGGAGAGAAACAAATTTGATGCTGCTAGATTTGCTCCTTTCTGGAATGAAATAATTAAAAATCTGCGTGAAGAGGATTACATTACAAATTTGTAAGATACTTCCTCCCTTTTTATCCATCAAGATATGTTTTTTCTAGTTTGAATCATTAAAATGTCTCTCTGCTTGCAGCGAGATGGACCTACTTCTTATGCCTAAAAATTCTGGATTCTTACCTTTGGTCCAGTGGCCCCTTTTTTTATTAGCTAGCAAGGTTTGATTCAGCTATTACATGTTTCCTAATTTCATCTTAGCATTTGCAAAACCACGTCTATTAACTTTTACATGTGTGCGCGCGCGCTGACCAATTGTTTATTTATTCATTATATAAGTTATTATATTAATAAGCTATGCCGTTGATTCGGACAGATTCTCCTTGCGAAAGATATTGCAGTAGAGTGTAGAGACTCACAGGATGAACTTTGGGAAAGAATAACAAGAGACGATTATATGAAATACGCAGTTGAGGAGTGCTACACTAGCATTAAGACCATCTTGGTTGAACTGCTAGACAAGGAAGGAAGGATGTGGTGCGATATGTTTTTTCTTCTTATTTGTTAACTTAGATCAGTTGAACAACCTTTGTTATATTAATTTTCCTATAACTTAAACATAGGGTGGAGAGAATATTTAATGATATTGAGACCAGCATAGGGAAAAAAGACATTCAGATTGATTTTCAGTTCAATAAACTGCCACTTGTGATAACCAGAATTACTGCTATCCTTGGTATATTGGTAGGGTTTTATTTTCATCTGTAATTTGCAAATCATATACATGCTATTTGTCTAGTAATGTACCCTTTGCTGTTTCTCTTTAACTTGCAGAAAGAAGAGCACACTCCAGAATTGGAAAAAGGCGCCATTGGTGCTATACAAGATCTTTATGATGTGATGCATTTTGATGTTCTTTCTCTTGATATGAGGTACATGTTCCACTTCTTCTGTTTGAAGCAAACGATTCACACTTCACTCATATATGTTACTGTCGTTATTTTTTGTCTTTTCAAGGCATAATTTAGATCAATGGAATATGATATCCAAAGCAAGGGCTGATGGACACCTCTTCTCCACACTGAAGTGGCCAAAAGATCCTGAGCTGGTTGCATTCTCGATTTTCAAATTGTTTTCTTTTTTTCTTTCTGGTTAAAATTTAAGAATATTTAGATTTATATGACATGAATACAGAGGGCGCATGTGAAGAGGTTGCATTCACTTTTGACCATTAAAGACTCTGCTGCCAACGTTCCTCGAAACCTTGAAGCTAGGCGTAGGCTGCAATTTTTCACTAACTCGTTATTTATGAAAATGCCTATAGCAAAGCCAGTATCTGGGATGCTGTCATTCAGGTAATGGTAAATCCATGGAAAATGTCTTCCTTGTTATAACCATTCTTTTGTGTTCTACTTAATCATATGCATGCTGTCTTTGCAGTGTATTCACTCCTTATTATTCAGAAGTTGTACTTTATAGTCTGGCTGAACTCCAAAAGAAAAATGAGGATGGAATTACCACTTTGTTTTACCTCCAAAAGATTTTTCCAGGTTTTTTCTTCTCTCTTAATAGTGTACCAATAGGAAAGTTCTTTGTTCAGTGCTGTTGTTTATGTAGTTTGAATGTTTAAACAAGTTAGTAATCTTTAAAATATATCTTATCATCATCATCATCATCAAAATATTATATAATAATTGACCTTTATTTACAATTTTTTTGATTTGTGCCAGTTACATTGTGTCTTGTAACTAAGCTATAATCCGATAACAGGATTTTTGTAAATAACCAATGTTTGCTTTGGTCCCAAAGCTATCCACTACTAGTATATTGTCCGATTTCAACCCAATTGTTGTGCTAATCCTGGATTAACTAATGTTATGAAACAATTCATAATCTGCATTTGTTGGTTTCTTTCTTTCATCCTCAACTTTATTGTGGATTTTGCATGTCTACCCAATTGCTTCAATTATAAGTTACATTGTTGCCTAATCAGATGAGTGGAAGAATTTTCTCTCCCGGATAGGTCGAGATGAGAATGCAGAAGAGGCTGAATTATTTGATAATCCAAAAGATATTTTAGAACTTCGTCTTTGGGCTTCTTACCGAGGTCAAACTTTAGCACGCACTGGTAAGCTTGGTTTGTCTCTTGTCTGGCTTCAGTATTCTTTTTTTTTTAAAATCTGGAACACATTTGATATGGATAATTTATAAAATTCTGTTCGATGTGATATATAATGCAATGGATCATCACCTTGATACTTCGTAGTCATTTTGCGGACTTCAAATGTATGTATTGAGCTGGTAGCAACATATACATACACAAATTTTGTTAATTAACGCTGTTGAAGGGTAAAATGTCAGAATTTCTCAATGAATCTAAATTATCATACAAAGTATTAGCATCATTAGGAAATAAAGATGTACAGTTATACATATTATGACACATGTATGTGGGGTAACAATGAATTCGATCTCAAAATTATAGTGGAAGTAGTTGCTGTAACTCCAAGATGATTGGAGTTGTATAAAGTGAGTCCCTTGCCTACACTTTTACACCATGACAAGTCTAACTTATAGTTTAATGCCTTACCCTAGCTCTTTTTCCCCCCTCAGAGGGATGTTATGATAAAGAAGTAGTAGGCTAGAAATAACAGTAATTTATGACATTCTTCTTACTACTTCATAAAGGTAAATGTGTCAAGATCAAAGTTACGTGAAATAATTAAATATAGTAATATACCCAAGCTGGGTATGTACATGAGTTTATTTTGTTACTTAATTACATTATAAGTTTAGTGAATGTGTTTTCTTCCCATAAGACCTTTGAGTACTTAGAATATAATTTTAGCAACTAGTTACCGTTCTTCATTCTACGGTGCTCAATGTCTTGGGTGAGATAGTAGACAGTACTTCATCATGCAATTACGTGGATGTATGTTAGTTTTGAATCATGAAATTACATCACCCTTGAGGTTCTCATATTATTTCTTTTTCTCTCTAATTTCCAGTACGTGGAATGATGTATTACAGAAAAGCTCTTATGTTGCAGAGTTACATGGAGAACAATATGTCTGAAGGTCAGGATATGTTTGCCAATACTCAGTATTTCGATGCTCATTTTCCGTTATGTTTATGATAACGCCTTTTATTATTCAAACCAGAACATGCATTTGGCCTTGCTTCAACTGATACACAAGGTTTCGAGTTAAGCCCCAATGCTCGAGCACAAGCTGATCTGAAGTTCACGTATGTAGTAACATGTCAAATATATGGAAAACAAAGGGAAGAACAGAAGCCAGAAGCTGCAGATATTGCTTTATTAATGCAATGGTCTGCATATAAATTTATTTTGACATTGCCCACAATTTGAAATGATTTGATCTTTATGATGTTTGACCTATTTATATATCAAATATTAGGAATGAGGCTCTTAGAATCGCTTATATCGACGTTGTTGAGAATATGAGGGAAGGGCAGCCCAACACAGAATACTATTCAAAACTTGTCAAGGCTGACATCCATGGAAAAGATAAGGTTTGGACATAATCCCCTTCCAATCTTTTTATTTTGTTTGTGTATTCGTGTATTTTTACCTTCACATATGACCTGTATTGTGGTAGACCAATATATACTTTCCAGGAGTATAAATGAACTAATAAATTCCTTATCCGCTTTTACCAAGTAATATATGTTCATCTGTTGTAGATGACAATATAATGTATTGCATTGTTGTTTGCTTACAACTGTATTTTTCATTCTTGCCTCCGGTGAACTTTCCTATATGGTAATCATAATAAAAAAGTAATAATCATTACAACAATAAGTAATTGTCATTTTTTCTAAATTTACTCCTCTTGTATTTAGCATTAGAGTTTACTAAAAAGTCCCAGACCCTCGCACTATGTTTTCCTTGTTCACTTGATTGCACTTCCAACCTTAGTTTCTTTGTACTCAACCGCACATTATATTAATTGAATCTAGTGGATGCCTTTCATTCCAAGTGGGGAATGCTTGTAGGCCTGAAGTTTGATGCGTGCTTTATAATTTAACCCGCTTTTATCAAAAATAGAGTAAAATAAATAAAAAAAACTAGAAATTAAAATCCTTCATTTTGTCAATCTCTTATTGACTTGTTGACTTGTTGAACCAATAACCAAAACTTTACGCCGAAGATCTACCATACTTATCATTTCTAGTTGTCTCCTTCACCCTTTGTTTTCTACCTACTTATTGAACCTTTGCAGGTGCCCAATTGTGTGTTTCCTCTATAAATAACCCATATTTGAAATTTTATTTGCATTTCGTCAGCTAAATCCCCCATACAAGTTTTTTTAAGAAGACGACAATTTACTAGAAGTTGTAACAAATCTGTTGGAAGAAAGAAAATTCGGATTTGCTGTTTTAAATATTGAATCTTGCGTAAACTAAGAACTTTGTAATGTCAAGAAATATGTTATAAATTTGTCTTTGCTAATAAACGAAGGGGTAACTTGCACACTTTTAAATAAGCAAGTGAGCTAGAAATCTAATACTTTATTTTTTGTTGTGATTGTACAAGTTTTTGCATTAAAAAGGGCTCGGACATTGGGTTTAAAGGGAGGTTTCCCCTACTTAAAATCAGTTTGCTGTAATTTGTAGGAAATCTATTCGATAAAATTGCCTGGCAACCCAAAGCTTGGTGAAGGTAAACCGGAGAATCAAAATCATGCTATTATATTTACACGTGGAGATGCTGTTCAAACTATTGATATGAATCAGGTTAGTTCACATTATACTGCTGCATGCATGCATACATATGCGCATTCACACGCACGCTGGCATACACACACATATATGCATACACACACATACCCATACACACACATACATATGAGTATACATATACATACACACACGCATTGATATATATATATATATATATATATATATATATATATATATATATATATATAGGGCAAGGATAGGCTACACTTCAATTTTGTATGTGCTTAGGAGTAGTTAAGTAGACAAGACCAAGGTTCGAGATCTCGGTTTCGGTCTTTTGTAATTTTAGAAATTTCGACCTAATTCGTAAATTTCGGAAATTTTGATTCCAGTTTCGGTTTCAAATCTTGGTCTTTATTTTTCATATAATTATACATATTTTGTTTAATTTATTGAAACAAAACGTGTAATTTAAACTTAATTGAAAAATAAGATATACACATACAATACCGGTTAATTATAAATATTTAAAACACTAAAAAATATTCATTCGTTACTTCATTTTCAACTTTTTTAGTTACATCATTTATATATTTTATGAATTTGTATGTTTTTTAAGTTAAAATTTCATATTTTGAATAGCCATGTATTTGAAAATTCAAATTAATTCCATTTTTGAGTTTTTTATGTATAATTTGAAGTTCAATAGGTTTTTTTGTTGAATCGGAATTTATGTTCGGTTTCGTTTCGGCCTCTACTGAAACCTAAACGGAACGACCGGAATCTCGGTTTTTCAGTCGAAACCTCAAACCATGAGCAAGACTGCCTAAAACTAGCACATTAATGTTTATATGTGGCACTGAGCTTTAAATAGTACCTAACCAGTGCCTAAATACATGATTAGATTCTTACATGAGGCGGTAAACCTCACCTAGCGCATAGGCGGGGCCTAGGCGGAGGCCTAGAAAGATTTTTACAGTGGTGTATGTTTGTATGTATATGTGCGCGCGCACGTGTGCCCATGTGTGTAACACCCTTGGTACATTTGTTCCATATCTGAAAATAGAGTTCTAGGTTTGATATCATCCTTTCAGTTTAAAGTTTAGTACCGAAATCTTGATGAATAAAAAGTAAAAACTCACTGTTGAGAATGATATATTTATGTTGAATGTGGTCAAGTTATGTATGATATATACATGTGTGTTGTTTGTTTTTACAAACCTGAATTAGAATGGAATTTCTGAAAATTCCAGAATGGAAAATAATTTTGAATCTTTGTTATTACAATCTTTAGAAAAAAATCATTTAAAAATGGTTAGAAATTATGTCTATGTTCTTTCTGATATAATTTGAGTTCTAATCAACGTTATGGACTCACAACTTATTCCTGGTAATTACTTGCATAAATTAATGAAAACATTACTTTTGGTTTGCTGCACATCTGCCATAACAAGCCAGATAAAGGTACATAGTAAAAATATGGTGTCTGCACTTGAAAGAAGATGGTCTTTGTATACACGAGTCTTGAAACCAACACAGCAATGGAACGTTTGTCAGTTTACATGGCATTTACCTTTATAATTATTTTCTTAATACATTTTCGCCCAACTTAGACTTAAAATTTAACTTAAGTGAATTTCTCTTTCTTTCAAGGTACCCAATGGAAATTAGTTTATGAAATTCCTTAAATTCATATACTTTTAAGATGTCACTCGCCCATAAGAAGTGTGCGCAGTGTAATTTTGTTGCCAGAGTAAATCTAACCAGATATTTGGTTCTTCCTTTTTCTTTTGGTGACATTGGTTTTATTACCCAAATATTCTGTGCTTGTCAGTTACTTTGATATTACTTGTAAGCATTTAGCTTTATATTTGCTTATTCATTTTGTTTTGAATGGATAGTATATTAAAAATTAATCTGGTGTGCATAAATAATTAGTCGTACTTACATATCTGATTTTATAGTATCCGTATTATGTTTTTTTGTGGTTTTAACAACGTGTGTTTCTCTATTCTATCCATACGCCTTTTTTGTAGTATAATTTGCTTTCAACTTTTAAACTTGTTTTTTTAATGTTACTTTCACAGGATAATTATTTTGAAGAAGCTTTGAAAATGAGAAATCTCCTTGAAGAGTTCAGTAGCAAGCATGGCATCCGACTTCCAACAATTTTAGGCGTACGGGAACATGTATTCACCGGAAGGTAAATCTTGTACTGTGTAATGATACTCTCCATAACAAGTGAAAATCATTTTGACTTGTTGATTGTCCTATGCAGTGTTTCGTCTCTAGCTTCCTTCATGTCTAACCAAGAAACAAGCTTTGTGACTTTGGGCCAACGCGTTCTTGCTAGCCCACTAAAGTAAAGTTTATGTCTCTTTAAATTGCTTCTGGTTAATTTATACTTTCGTTGTTCCTTTCCAAAAATTTAATTCTACGATCAATATATGTGTAGGGTCCGAATGCACTATGGCCATCCTGATGTTTTTGATAGAGTATTTCATATTACAAGAGGTGGTATTAGCAAAGCATCTCGGATTATAAACATCAGTGAAGACATTTTTGCTGGTACAAACAGTTGCTTAGAATAAATAATTTATTTCACAGTTATACCTTATTATAATTGCCTTCTATCATTTATAACCAACATGGCAACATATTATTTGCTCATGCATGCCTTGAAGGTTGATTCCCATTTGCATGATGACCATTGGATTGTATGTTTTGTACATTCACGAATGATCTGCTCGTGGATTTGCTGCAGAGGATCGTTTGTTTGCATTCATTATTCAGCAATAAATTTTCATTCAAGTTTTGAATATAAATTAAAAGTCAGAACACATGCTAGAATTCTCCTTTCTATTTCCATTGAGTGTCTCAGCTATATGGACATGGAAAGACGATTCTTTGAGCTCTATTGTTGAATACTATCTTCCTATGCAATCTAAAACCATCTCAGAACCTTCTTATTCCAGATTTCATTTTTCCTGGCATTCCATTTTTCTACTTTAAAGAGTTATTCATGAAACTGTATCTGCTTCCTGCAGGATTTAACACCACACTTCGTCAAGGCAGTGTTACTCATCATGAATACATTCAGGTTGAAGTTTTGTTGCATTATTCCATCTCTTATACTGAAATTTACAAATATATTACGAATGTGTTGGTTAAGACATCTCATGTTTGTTATTATTCTTCTATATATATATTATTTTAAAATTCTGCAGGTTGGGAAAGGAAGAGATGTGGGGTTAAATCAGATTGCTCTTTTTGAAGGGAAAGTCTCCGGTGGGAATGGCGAACAAGTTCTTAGTAGGGATGTCTATAGACTTGGACAGTTATTCGATTTTTTCCGCATGATGTCGTTCTACTTTACTACTGTTGGATACTATTTCTGTACTATGGTAAACTTTTATCTTTACTATTTTGTTTGTATGAATTGCTGTCGTGATCTGCAATTCACTGTTTTTCGAAACTTCTGATCTTTTGCTTTGCAAAAAATCAACTATAATTTTTTTAATAAGGTATTGGAGATTTGGAAAATTATTCCGAATGTCTTATAAAAGCTTTCATTGATGCTTTATGATATGCTAAGTTATTCTGCATTCATACCGATTATTTATGGTTAGTGTATCCTTAGTGGTGATTAAGGGAACATGTCCTTCTCTTACTCCCCAGATGAGTAAAACACAGTTTTGATATCCGTTTTTGATGCCTAGACCGAGCTTTGAATGCTGGGTATCAACACACTTATCGGACTTCAGGTGTATTATTAAGATTTATTGCATCTTTGGGTGACATGTAGTCACAAGTCACTCTTTTCCAGTGGTTGAGTACACTTGACCAGATGTAAGATGTCCAACCAATTTTTACTGCTAGCTAACTACTACAACTTGAAATATATGGGACTCAAATTGTAAATTGCAATCATTTTTTTTACCGAACCTTGATTTAGATTGTGAATCCTAGATTCAAGGGATTCGTACTTTATCAATTTTATGCTAGAAATTTTCTATATGCAGGTAATTTAATGTCGTTTGAATATGTGAAAGCATCAATTTATTTTTTAAACTAGCAATTTTTTTTTTAAATTGATTTTCATTTTTGATTTTTTAAATATGAACCTAAAAGCTTAAAATTTTCTCTCTTGTCCCATCTTTATCGTGTTATGAAAACTAAATTTGAACTGCAGATTCAAATAAATACCTTCGTAATTTTTATTGTAGTATGTATTAAATAATATTTCTCACTTGTGATTTTGTTAAGTTTTGAATTGAAATGGAAAATCGAATCGTGATCAGAGAGTTTTGGTTTGAAATGAGATTCAAATCTTAGGATTAAGTTTTTTGTAATTGGTCAAATGTATAGACTTGGACAGTTGTTCTATTTTTTCTGCATGATGTCGTTCTACTTTACTACAGTTGGATACTATTTCTGTACTATGGTAAACTTTTATCTTTACTATTTTGTTCATATGAATTGCTGTCGTGGTCTGCAATTTACTGTTTTTCGAAATTTCTGATCTTTTGCTTTGCAAAAGATCAACTATAATTTTTTTTAGTAAGGTATTGGAGATTTGGAAAATTATTCCGAACGTCATATAAAAGCTTCCATTGATGCTTTATGATATGCTAAGTTATTCTGCATTCATGCCAATTATTTATGGTTAGTGTATCCTTAGTGGTGATTAAAGGAACATGTTCTTCTCTTACTCCCCAGATGAGTAAAACACAGTTTTGATACCCGTTTTTGATGCCTAGACCGAGCTTTGAATGCTGGGTAATAACACACTTATCGGACTTCAGGTGTATCATTAAGATATATTGCATCTTTGGGTGACATGTAGTCACAAGTCACTCTTTTCCAGTGGTTGAGTACACTTGACCAGATGTAAGATGTCCAACCAATCTTGCTGCTAGTTAACTACAACTTGGAATATATGGGACTCAAATTGTAAATTGTAATTATTAATTTTTTTAATACCGAAACTAGATTTAGATTGTGAATTCTAGATTCAAGGGGTTCGTACATTATCGATTTTATGCTAGAAATTCCCTATAATTTAATGACGTTTGAATATGAGCATCAATTCTTTTTTAACTAGTAATTATTTTTTAAATTGATTTTCATTTTTGATCTTTTAAATACGAACTTAAAAGCTTAAAGTTTTCTCTCTTGTTCCATCTTTATCGTGTTATGAAAACAATAAATTTGAACTGCAGATTCAAATAAATACCTTTGTAACTTTTATTGTAGCATGAATTAAATGATATTTCTCAATTGTGATTTTGTTAAGTTTTGAATTGGAATTGAAAATCGAATTGTAATCGGAGGGTTTTGGTTTGAAACGAAAATCGTAGGATTACGTTTTTCGTAATTGGTCAAACATTTGATCTCCATCCAAGAACTACCTATTCACCAGCTATTGGCACTAAAATTGGCCACATCAGCTTGATCCATGTTTGGTATGCTGTTGAAATCTATAAAGACGAACAGATAGACCTAAGCATATTTGTTTTTATGATTGTTTGATAACTTTGTATATTTCTGATTAATTCAAATTATAGCATTCAGACTTGATAAGTTGAATTTTGTCAATCCATTGTTTAAATAATTGATAAAACTGTAGAATGCTTTGGCAATGAGGTTAATATAATCATATTGTATTCAATCATCCAGGTATTAAGACATAAGATTTCAGTTGATAATGTAAAATAATTTCTATTTAACCCAGTTAGACAGGTCTTTAGGTTATATTTCTTTATTTTCATTTCTGTCTTGTTTTTCCGTTAGGTAATATTTTTACTGTAATGTGCCGTCAACTAATTGATCACTCCTTTTCTTCTGTGCAGCTGACCGTGCTTACTGTGTATGCGTTCCTTTATGGGAAAACATATCTGGTATTACTTTTTTTATTTATGTCAAATACATGCATATTACCTATTTTTGAAATTAATAATCATCAATAATCATATGGTTTCAAAATTACTGAAAGCATCGATGTTTTCGTTGATTATATGTTGCTCAACTCTTAAACTGTATTGAGAGATAACTTTGATTCAAAACATAAAGTATTTGATTTCAAGTAAGCTGTTAATTGCACAGCAATCTATGGTTGTTGGATAACCTGCATTGCATTGCCAAAAACTTGAATTTTATTTTGATTGCATCTTCTAAAACAAATTCAACACAAACTAATGCCTAAATCGTGCGATTTCATAATTTATGAATTGGCTTGAAATCTATATACAGTTACTTGCTAGAAATACATGCTTCATTAATTCAATCAAACATCGCGTAGCCTATTATATGCATCGAATATTCAAACTACATGGATGGATCAATACAAACCCAACACTCAGTATCATCGTGAATTTAGACTGCTGTGTAATGTAATCTTTGACATTCACCTGTATTGCTCCCCTTGTCACTATCATCATCATCATCATCATTATGATTATGATTATTTATTTATCATCATCATCATCTTATTATTATTTACTATTATTATTTATTCATCGTCATCACCACCACCACCACCACCACGTTGTCGTCACCACCACCACCACTTTTGTGTACTCTCCTCAGTTATATTAAACAAGTTTTGATTGACTAATTTTACATGCAAAACCTTATTCAAGTTATATTGCCCCAACCTTAATCTTTCATCAGGCTTTATCTGGAGTTGGTAAAAACATTCAAGATAGGGCTGATGTACTGAATAACACAGCCTTAGATGCTGCCCTAAACACACAGTTTTTGTTCCAAATTGGTGCTTTCACAGCTGTTCCAATGATTTTGGGCTTTATCCTTGAGCAAGGTTTTATAAAGGTATGGAATTTTGAAATCTTTTTGTAATATGTTACACCTAAATAGGTGTTATCTTTGCTATGAAGGGTATTGTTCTTTTACTCCATGAAAGATGTTAGTTTTTGCTTGTTTTTTCTTCTTCCCTTTTACATTACTAAATTTGAAGGCATTTCATCAAACATGCATCCTCAAATCTACGAAGTCTTTTTCTTTCTATTCCTATCAACGTACTGCAGTGTCAATACTTAATAATTTTCCATTGCTTACTATCTGCTTTCTTAAAAACCTTAGTAAATAATTTGTCAGCAATTACACAATGTAAACAGATGATCGCTTCTTAGTTTTGTTATCTAAGCACATGGAATTTTTTCCTCCATTTTCATATATACCTGCTCAATTTCTGCTTATATTAACATATATACATTTGATTAATCTTTCTTTCTCCCACGATATATACTTTAAATGCAGGCCCTTGTTAGCTTCACTACAATGCAGTTTCAGCTTTGCTCAGTCTTTTTCACATTCTCTCTTGGAACAAGAACTCATTATTTTGGTCGTACAATACTCCATGGTGGTGCCAGGGTAAAAAGTGCTTCTCTTTTATTTATTTGTTTCATGGCATTATATCTTCAATTAATTACACTTACACTTTTACAATTAACTTTAAGTAGTATCAAGCAACTGGCAGAGGCTTTGTTGTCCGCCACATTAAATTTACAGAAAATTACAGGCTTTATTCCCGCAGCCATTTTGTAAAGGGGTATGTTTTCCTTGTCAAATATGCTTTTTTTTCTTCGTTTTTTGAATGTATGCTTAGTGTTCATATTTTTCTGTAGAGTTGAGATTGTGCTTCTGTTGATCGTATACCTTGCCTATGGTTACACCAAAAAAGGAGCAATACCATACATCCTGATCTCTATTAGCAGTTGGTTTTTGGCTATTTCTTGGCTTTTTGCTCCTTTCATGTTTAATCCAGCAGGTTTTGAATGGCAAAAGTGAGTACATTCTTTCTCCTTCACAATGTTTACTCTTATACCGTTCAACATAAAAAGTAGATTACATATAAGTAATAAAGTCAGACCTCTGGGTCTCTTTAGATAGCTTTTAAAAAGAAACCTTTTGCTTTTTAAATGGAAATATATATATATATATATATATATATATATATATATATATATATAAAGTCAATTTTGATGTGATTTCTTTTAATATATTTGAAAATATCTGTTTATCTAAATAATCGAATGTTGTTTTGATTTATTGAATTTCTGAAATTCTTTTTTTTTCTAACAAAAGCAAAAGCTCTTTTGTTTTTGATTGTCCGAATCCAAATGTAGTCTTTGGGATAAGCAATGGTTTGGTGAATCGAATGATAAAATTTACTTACCATCGCTTATTTTTTTTTACCAAATCAGGACAGTAGAAGACTTCCGGCACTGGACTAACTGGCTTTTTTACCGAGGTGGGATTGGAGTTAAAGGAGAAGAGAGCTGGGAGGCTTGGTGGGAAGAGGAATTGGTAATTATATTATTTTACATTTTACTGTTCTACAATTAAATTAATTTTATGAGGTTGAAAAAAGACAAATTTTGTACTTAGCTGCTGGTTTTTGCCATTACTTAATCTGCATAGTAATGTTAGGCCCATAAATTTTATTTTCTTTTCAGATTTAATTCAATACATTCAGTATACTGTACACAAACTTTAGAGTAATCATGTACTCTAATTCTACATTTGAACCTTTCTGTAACCTTTATATTTTATGTCTTGCGTGTTCAAATTGATTTGTTCTTATATAATTGCGGTGGAAATATTATGATAACTAATAATGAGTTCATTAGATTTCGTGGCTTTATCTTACATGCTTGCGAGTTCTCAATTTCTGAAGATTATGATGATGACCTTTTTGAGATAATAAAATAGCGCGCGCGCACACACTCACTCACATACACATATACGTAAAACAACTTTGTGGATTTTCAAAAGGTAATCTTCTAAGATTTAGAAGTTAGCTTTAAAAAATTGCACCATAATAGACTATATTTTGAAAATAAGAGAGTCAATATCAAATAATGCCAATTTTGAGCAACAATATAAAATATGAGCAGTAGTAAAATTACAAGAAGTGATTTATAAATTAATTAAAATAACCTTAATTTATTTTTCAACAAAAGTCGTTTAAAATGCGATCTCTACGTTTTAATTAGTTTGTTTTAAGATGAATTAGGCTTGGAATATTAAAACTAAATGTTACGGATAGGATAGAGTTGAAAGAATTTAGAAGAAAAAACACAAAAAACCATAGCTTTGGTGGATGAAGATGCAGCCAAAAGTACACCATTACTGGTTTTAACATTAACCTCTCATAAAAAGGTTGTTCAAAAACATTTAGAAAAAAACTTTCGTGCAGAACCTATTTTTGTGGTATTAGCATTTTCTCTCTTTAAATTGCAGGCTCATATTCGTACAATGCGAGGAAGGATTCTGGAGACCATTTTGAGCCTAAGGTTCTTCATCTTTCAGTATGGTATAGTGTACCATTTGCATGTAACTGGACAAGACCAATCATTAACGGTAAAAACCATCTACTTCTGCATACACATCAATTTCAAGTATTACCGGTCAAAATATGCTTTATATTATGCCACGCTGACAACTGTGGGCTAACAATATGCCAAATGCTGTTACATCTCTCTGGCTACAAAATATGACCTTGTGTATTGCCTAGGGCTTCTTATCAAATGATATAAATTACAGTAATATTGAATCATTGATCATGAGCTGCTAATGGAAAAAATTATGTTCAGATTATGTGCAGGTTGTTCAGCCTTCTGCTCATTTATTTACTGAGGTTGAAAGAAACAAATTATTCTTGTCAATGTCAAACTAAACACAAGCAACCCTAGTTTTATTGGATATCTTTTATAATCATTTTAGATCACATTTGAAAACTTCTAATAATAAAAATAGTCTGCTTTGAAAACATATTATGACTATAGACCACTTTCTATCACACCTTAAAAAGCAGTCTATTTGTACCTGCATTATTTGAAATTATCCTGGTTCATTCTTTTTCTGAACATATACACGGGCGCTATGATTGTAATTTAAAGAAGTTGCACTGGCTCCATTTGGAAATAACAGTGCTCGCTTCATTTCAAATAGTGCCATCACAATCAATTTTTGTCATGGTTGCAGAAAGTGATTTAAATTTGTGATATGTCTTACAATTAAGCCTATCAATGGATACCCGAAAAATTCGAAATCTATCCGCATTCATATTCGAATAACGAATAAATATCCGATATCCGGAAAAACGAATAAGGAAGCGGATACGAAGGGATCAGTACCCAAAAATTATTTGTTCGTTTTTTCTCAAGATTATAGTTTATCAGTACCCAAAAGTTATTTGTTCGTTTTTTCTCAAGATTATAGTTTATATTATGCATATTTATATAATGAAATATATTTATTTATTGATTTATTAAGTTAATTGCTCATGTTATATGCATTTAATGCATATTTACTGCGCAGAATTATTTGGTATCGTCTAACTTGTTTATTTTTCATATTTTTATAATCGACGGGGTTAAAAAAAAACATGTTAATGCATATTTACTGCTCAAAACTATTTGGTATCAACTAACTTGTTTATTTTTCATATTTTTATAATCGATGGGGTTAAAAAAACATGTTAAATCAACATTTTCTATGTATGTTTCTTGTTTTATCAATCTTCATCGAATAAGATAATTATCAGATCTCCGTCATATCGCCGGATGCGGATATCCTATGCGGATGAGGATACGATACTATCGGCATCCGGAAGTACGCGTTGACAGTCCCACTTACAGTGTGTGTGAATCTGTAATATATTTGTTGAAGTGGCTTTTTCAAATAGATATTAGACCTTTTATGATTATAGTGTAACGAGCTTTTACAAATAGATACATCCTTATACTTAACTGCACCCTATTTGCTACGACTGCTGACAATGATGTGATTTTGGAGATGAAAGCTTACGGCCTATTTGGATGAACTTAAATAGGCTAAATTTTTTCTTCTTGAAAGCCAAAACTAATTCATTTTGGCTTTCAAAAAGCCAAAAAGTAGCTTAATTTAAGTCGATCCAAACGGGCTGATAGCCATGCTTCAACATGGATATAATAGTTTACAGATATTTTTCTAGATGTCTGAATACATAAATACACGCACACATAATATGGGTGGTTATCTTTTGACAAATTACTTTTAGGATGAAGCCTAATAGTGGATGGCAAATTGTTTGGCTATTTTTCTTCTCCATTTCTTTAAATAACATATTATTTTTTTGCCACAGGTTTATGGGATGTCATGGATTGTGCTAGTTGTGCTATTTATTCTTTTCCAGGTCACTTGGCTGCCTCATAAATAAGCAAGCTCTATATTAATTTGAAACTTTGCTGTTTCTTTTTACCAATTCTTTTCATGGAAATGCAGATTTTTACCTTCAGTCAAAAGGCATCTGTGAATTTGCAGCTTCTGCTTCGCCTAATTCAAAGTATACTGTTCATGCTTGTATTGGCTGGTCTTGCTGTTGGAGTTGCTTTGACTAAGCTAGAAGTAACTGACATCTTTGCGTGTATCTTGGCATTTTTACCCACTGGTTGGGGAATTCTGTCTGTAAGTAGAACTTTGGTGTATTCTCTCAAACACGCACGCTGAGATCGATAGATAGATATGCACACACACACCCCTCATTCTCTTTAGTTCTCTTTAGCGAACATTTTACTTTGTATAGATTTAGATTTAGTTATCGTTTCTACATTTTTATATGTAAGGAAGGACGGTATTTCATTTTCTTTAAATGCTAATGGCAAAAATATTTGGATTTGTTTAGATAAAAATTGCGATTACAAGTTGAAAATACAAATGCCAAAAATTTTGTCCTTGTATATCCTCTTAAAAATAATTGGTTTCATTAATAGCAAGTCTTTCTAGGAAAATATCCCTTCTTTTATGTGGAAATTTGTCTCAGGGGCTTGTTTATCTCTCTCTTTTGCCACAAATGGACACATTTTACTTCATACAAATTTAGTCCTTGTTTATATAATTTTGTGGAAAATAGGAACTGTATTTTATTTTCTTTAGATTACACCACCGATACAAATTTTTGTTGATCTTTAATCTACACTATGAATATCATGTCTTCAAAATGAACCCAATTTTGAACTTCTGGACTCTTCAAAATTGTACGTGGACATTAACTGGTAAAACATATATGTTAATTATTGATTTCAAATATCTGCTGCATTGTGATAGTTATACTCAAATAAACTCAAATATTTGTGGAAATTGCATCCTACAAACAAAATATTTTGTGGAAATATGGATCCGTACCTTATTTTCAAGTTTAAGACATGAAAAACCTTCTTAAAAACATGTTTTAATTTACACCCCTATTTTTATTTTCATTAATTTTTTCATTTTTTTTAAAATCTAACGCATATTCCTATGACCAAATTTTTTTAAGAAAAAAATCTGGAAAGGTTCAGATATTTTTATTTTTTTTCCTGCAAGTATTTGCACTTTTTTAAGCGCATGTATTTGCATGTTTTAAAACTGCAAATATATGTACTTTTTAAAAGTGCATATATTTGCATTTTAACCTGCAAATATTTATATATTTTTGACAGTTTAAATATTTGCATTTTGGCTGTAACTAAAACATGTTTTTAAGGAGGGACAGCTGTTTATTTTGAAACTTGAAGAGGGTGTTTTATAAAAGTCTACTTTTTTTTTTTTTTTTTTGGTTATCTTAAGCACCTTCAAGTAGTTAGTCAGTAAGTGCTTACATTACCTGACTTCCTTTTGGACCTCTGCAGATTGCCGTGGCATGGAGGCCGGTTCTGAAGAAACTGCATTTGTGGAAATCGGTTCGATCAATAGCGCGTGTATATGATGCTGGCATGGGAATGTTCATATTAATTCCAATAGTCGTGTTATCGTGGTTTCCCTTCCTATCCACTTTCCAGACCCGACTTATGTTCAATCAAGCATTCAGCAGAGGTTTGGAGATTTCTCTCATTCTCGCTGGTGATAAACCTAACACCGGACTCTGATTTTTTTTGTTTTTTGTTTTTTTTTGGGTAGAATGTAATTTTGATTAGCTTATTGCCTTTACATTTGAATCTGATTTGTATGTTTAACATGTGATCTGTGTATAGTTAGATTTGTAATTTGATGCCATTTTTGAACGTGTAAAGTCTTAGATGTGGTATTTAGTAGTTTTCTACAACGACTTATGAGCATCAGTATGTGCTTTCAAAGATTTATTGCAATTTTCTTTACTTCAGCTTATTCAATTTAGTTGGTAATAGCTTCCTGAGTGCACTCTTCATAGTTTATCTGCAACGGCCTTCTTTTTACTTTATTACCGTTTGTATTTCAATCTGTTTAGATTTTTGTGTTGGGAAAAAACTCAACTAATTACAAATTTTACAGTAATGTTTTTGATTAGCAGAATTTCATTCTTGAATCAAGCAATTTGATCAGTTTTGAGATTAGTTCAGGTTCAACGTTAGGTTCAGCTACTTTGTATAAAAAAGCTTTCTGATTATTTTGATCTGTGTTTAACTTACCTAAAATTTAAATTTAATAATAAATTTTAGGTATAATTTTTTGTAGCTCCATCTTTATACACATCCGCACTACGATATATCCTGGACGTTTACGAAGAAAAATTGTAGTAATTTGTTTGTGTGCATATATAACTTTTTTTTTGAACGATGGCACTGAAACTTATTATGCGAGTCATTAAAAAATAGTTCATTTTATCCGCAAAAAAATAGAAATAAAATAAGCAAACCATTGGTTTATTTTTCTCAATATGTTTCTAATGCAAAATCTCATTTCACTTCTCAACAAACACTGAACTGCTTTTTTTTTCTTCTCAAAAAGATCTTCACGCTTCCTTTGTTGGAATCGTTAAGTGCTAATTGCAATGGAATTAGATCATGTTAATATTACATGTACTTCGCTGATTCGTGTGGTTGAAACCATTTTCCTGATTCGGCCGTCAGCCTAGACAAATTGCCATCTGCATATATTTTTGCTTCTTTGCTGACCTAAAAAACTGATTTCCTATTCTGATTATAATGACACATCCGCAGTTATTAGGAAATGCTTGACACTTATATTGCTTAGCAATAGTACCCTCTAAATTAAAAAAATCTATGACAATTACCATTTTGTTATTCCTCCATCTTTTCAGCTCATGTCATATTTTTCTTCTTCTATTCCACTTATCAAACAAATCTTAATAATCGAATTTTAGGTATATTTTGAAATTTTATGCTCGAATCGATAATACAAAACTAATGAAATGGGAAAAAGTAAAACTTGAATTTTATGATTTTTTATTTTTTTTTCTTTTGAATTTGAAAATGCATGGTTAGTAGAGAAACATGAATTTTATGTTTCGTGATTTTGGTGCTATGTTAAAACTCTTTTGGTGAAGTAATTTTGTGTGCAGAAATTCTTCTACTAGGTGATTTTTATTAGAGGATGACGTGAAATGAAAAATTTAACAATAAGATGAGTGTTCTCAGTAAAACCATACGTATATTGGATTTTTCTGTTTTGTGGGGGCTACTCAACAACTTTTGAGGTTCAAATAGAATTAGCAATTAGGAAAGCCATAACCTCTTCTTTTTGAAGAAAGAAACTTGTGTCATCTATATTATCTTTAGTGTGGCTTAAGTGCGGTGTAAGCTAAGAGCACCGCTAAAAATGCTTATTAATACTATAAATAATAATAATAATAATAAACACTAAAATTTGTATGCTTCCTACTACCAAAGATTTTTATACGGTCATCAACCACAATTCAAAATCAATTTACGTGACAAACAACCGCCGATCAACATAATTTTCCACGGCCCTCAACCGTCAAACTTCAATAGTTCGGTGGGTGATGCCCAAAGAAAATTGTGTTGGTCAACGGTTGATTGCCTTATAAAATAAGTCGAAAGTGATGTCTTTGATATTAGGAAGAGTGTAGACAAAATTATACGGTATTTTCTAGCAATTATATTAATAAGCATTTTTTGCAATCCCCCCTTAGCACCGCACTATCTTTATTAGGGGCACATAACCCATACTGGACGCGATCCGAACCATCGACCCATCCCAACATATATTCAAGTAGGATATGGGTTACGATTCGTCACTTACATTGTATACAGGTCGGCATAATATTATTCAAGTCAACCCTACTTGTAAAACCCATTCAATATCGATCATGCAAAATTAGAGTAGTCAAAATCTGTAATAGGGTAGACGTATTCTAGAATAAATATACTCAAAAATCATATATGATTTTAGCCGAGTAAAATTAGAACATTAAATACACGTAGGATTGATCGAGAGATTTTGAGGAATATTTTATGAGTATTTTAATGTATTTTGGAATGAAAATCTTATCGTAATAGAAAATCTTATTGTAATAGAGTGTGAGTTAATTCTATGTAATGTCTTCTATAACGAGTTACATTTTATTTTCATTACATAGAATTAATCCACTGTCTATTAGGGTAAGATTCTCATTCCGAAATACATGAAAATACTCCTAAAACACATTCCAAAATAGTCCAAGTAAAATCAATTAAATTTATTGCATTATACTACCTAAAATATGCTATGTTGAGTTGAATATTTTGACGTGTATTTTTTTCTTTCAAAATTTCGTTTTTTGTATAATGTTTATGTAATCCAACTCAATCCTACTAAATCCGACCCAGCCCAATCTTCAGCCACCCTGTAACCAATCTCATATGAGATCGGACATGGATTGAACTATCTCTAATCCATACCTATATAGATCGCGTGAAATATTTGGTCCAACTCGATCTACCCCTACCTCTATGTAGTGCTAATATTTATCGTTGAATGATCCAACTTTAATCTGAACTCATGGATTCACATTTTCTTGCAAATTTGCTTTAGTGTGTTTATATTTTGGACCCTCGGAAATATTAAAAAAATTTGTGGCCAACGTTCTGTGCCCAATTTATTACATGTACTATATCATTGTTTCATTTTTGGACATATTCTTCGGGTATCCTTTTGTTAATTTTCAATTTCTTCCCTCTTTCTAGTGGGAAACAAATGATTATTTTTTTGATCCTATTTATTATTTGTTTTTCATTTACTCAAAGAAAAAACCAGAAGGAAAAGAAATCATGGGTTCAGAATTCCGTTGGATAAGCATGGAAGGACCCTTTTCTAGTGCCACTTGGCCAGAAATTGATGAACTTCGATTTTTCTCGTTTTTTCAAGGGTAGAGAAGATTTTTGGGACATTGAACACCAAAATAGCCCTTCCAAATTGATGTAGAATTCTCTTTGTGGAGAAAAAATTTGAATTTTCTGGAAAGAATCTCAAGGCATTGGATTCGCTTTGCCAAAAATTAGAACTCGTGATAAACACTCCAAATCAAATCTTTGAGTTTTCATATTTTGAAGATTCAAATTTTGCATAAAGGAGGATATACCTTCTTTTGTTGAAAATGTTATTAAAGAACCAGAGAGGACTTGGATAGGAGGATAGTGCTAAGAAATAATAAGGTTTTGGTTCAGATATTGGTGAAGTGGAGGGATCAGCCCAAGGAGGATTGTACCTGGAAGGAGTATTGTGAGATGGTCAATAAATTTCCTGCTCTGGACCTTGATACAAGGTCCATTTTCAAGAAAGTGGAAGATATAACAGCCACAAGCTTCTTCATCAAATTCTAATGGCAGCAGCAGCTCCCAGTCAAGTGTCATCAGAAAGTTCGTTAGTGAATACCGTAGGAGATCATCGGAGGTCAGCAGGTGAAGCGGTAGAGTAAGGTGGCTTTAGAAGAATTAAAGTTGTAATGTGAAATTGTGTATGTATTTGAAAGAGCTATTATTTCTAGTGTTCTATGGCTAGAAATTGATGAACTTCGATTTTTCTCATTTTTTTTCAAGGATGGAGAAGATTTTTGACCATTAACCTCCCTTCTCCTTCAAAACAACCTTGTCCACGAAGTTTAGTTGAAGTTTCTCCAGCCATTTCAGCTTCTTTACACCAATCAATGGGCCACCGCCTGGGTCAAATATGAATATCTTCTTTTCATTATAATATTTTCCCAGGCATAACAAACAATTGAAAGTTTTTAACCAAACAACACCCTCATCAATGCTTCCAAGCTCCTCAGTTTTATCACCATTCAAAGAAATATCTTCATGTAAAGATTCTTTATTTTTTCCCACTATAAAAATTACATTCGTCCAACTTCCTTTACATTTGATAATAGGTAGGCCCTAATCATATGTGTTGCTTCCTAACAGTAAGATTTCACCAAAGTGGATATTCCCTGATTCTACAACATCCTTACTTTAGCCATCTTCTCTAATCATAACATTTTGAAACCATGATTGATTTTTTTTCTTAATATCACCGGGGCTTCATTATCAATTTCTATATCAGGCTTCTGCTAAGAACAATCATTGTTTGAAGGAGACATTGCAGCTAAAATGTATCTTTCATTCCCTACAGATTCGTGTGAAACTTGATGTGTATGATCTTTTTCTTTTTCTACAACATGCTCCTTTCTGGGTTGCTTCCTTTTATGCATATGTGCTTTAACATCATTGACTATTTCCTCACTAACTTTAACACCATTCAGTCTACCCCAAAAACAATAAATCTTGTACAAGTCTATTTGGATGAATGGCTTCTTTAAAACTTAAATCCCATGTATATATCAAATGGATTAGCGGTTTGCATTTAAATTATGACCTGCACTCCAGTGCTTTGATTGACATGCTTTAGAGCAGTATCTGGCACTCTTACATCTGGAACAAATCTTAGATCCTGAATTTTGACAGACAACACATAAATTCTTGTTATCGATCGTCATTTGAATATCTATGGTTAATTTTTGAGTCGTTTCTTACGCTTTCTTAATGGTGAAAGTGGTGAAATTTAGAAGATGAGGTCTGGCATTGGATGGTGAGCTTGCATCTGGTTGAATTGTCGCTTTTAGAAGTTTTTTTGTTAGAGATCTCCGATATGGTGACACGTATGGAGCTGCTCTTGAATCTGCAAGTAGGGTCTGATCAAAATCATGGAGTATCTCAGTGGAATTTCTAATAGGTGGTTTCTTGAAAGGAAGGATATAAGAGGGGTTTCTCTAGCCAGGTTAATGAACTTGAGGGGTTGTGGAAGAATTCTTGTTGTTTCTTAATAATTGAATCAAAGATCCAAAGGTGTGGATAATCAGTCTATTTTGCCATTCATTTCTTGTGATTTTTCTTGCAGAATTTATTTTGGTTCTTGATGAGAATTGTGGAGTTCTTATTGTGCTCCTTGCAACTGTGCCAAGGCATTGGTGGTTCAATCATTAGTATGTTCTTGTCATTTCCATAATTTGGCTTCATCATCTAAATCAGGCATGAAGAGATAACTATTATCTTGATTGTTATTCCAGGATCGATGGAATGATGAGGAGATGCTTCTTGCCCATCATTTGGCTTTAATACCAATTGAAAGGGCCCTTGATCTTGCTTTGTGCTTGAGTGTGTGTCATGATGAGATGATGCAAATAATCTAAAGGAGGTTACAGGAAGGAAATGGAAATGGTGAGAGGTTTGAGGAGAAGATTTAATGTAGTGTGTATAGAACAGAATATAGGAGAAAGCATATATGAGAAATGTAGCAAGAAACTAACAATAATGGACATGAGAAGTCGCGAGAAATTGTTTAGAAAAAAAATTGAAAAATATGAAACAAACTTTTATTCATCCATGCAGCATTACATCCCAGGGGTTCATGTTTGTAATACATTAACATCATAACACATTAACCTAAATACAAACTGAGTTACATAAATGTTCCAGCCTAGTTTGCATGGTTTAGCTTGCACTATTTTGGTGCGCATGTGTGCACCATACACACACTGATACAAGATATCAAGTTGCAACCCTTCATTAGTTCCTTCCTGCTACGACACCTCCTGCTTCAGGTCAACCTCCAACCTTTTCTTATCAACTCTGGCCCTTTTTTCTGGCATTCTATGGCCAGAAATTGATGAACTTCGATTTTTCTCATTTTTTCAAGGGAGAAGATTTATGGCCATTACAGGACACTACATAGGCAAAATTTTAGGTTTGAATTGTCAGTGCTAATCGCATTAGGCAAACTGCCTTAACCCTTCTTAAGTATTTTAATATTTACCAGTGCTTTTGTAAAGTAACTTGGTTGCAAGCAAACAATTATTTGAAATTTTGAACAACCGACCTTATTTATTCCAAATTTTATTTGCAATTGGTGTGATAAAATTACCGCATGGTATTAAAAAGTTCAATTTGGAAGCAAAACTCACTTTCCAAACCGTAAGTTGAGTATTTCATTATCTTTTTTTGATTTCAAAAATAATTGACTATGATAATCCACCCAGACATAAAATCTGATTAGACGTTGGTTTAAGGATAAAAAATTCAAAACACAGTAGGAAAACCCAATGGAATAAAAATATTATATATGATTTATTAATCCTTTTATTCCGAAGGTATTCAGTAATTTTTTCATGTAAAGCAAACTGATATGTATTACATTAGTGATTTACCGATATGTTATGAGACTAGAAAAACAATTGAAAATTTGAATAGACACATTCTTGCAATTTTATAATTAAATTCAATGATTTAATTTAACAGTTTAATTCAATTTGCAAAACGATTATAACCGAAAGAGTATATTTTTTGAATTTGATTTTCTTAAAAGATTATATGGTAAGAATTTTGTAGAGGTTCCACAAAAATCTTAGAGATTTGCCAACTTTTATAATTGGACTACAAGTAAGTGAGGTTGTATACTATCCACAAAACTATGTTCATGTCTCTTTGTTACCAACTAAGATCCCTTCTTCCCACTTCTAGTTGAGATTATCAAATAATAAAATATCATTTCGTACAGCTATTTATTTTGAAATATATGTATCATTATAACCTAAAAATATAGAATAATGCTTGTTGCATTTTAATTGATGCAAATTTGGATTAAAAATGATTTAAAATGATTAGGAAGCCAAAACATTTCGCTAAATGGATCAACTTAAATATCAACACTTAGGTCTAACTAAATAAATGATAACTTCAATATTCGACAGGACAGACCCATATTGTTTTGGGATCAATGCTACCAAATAAGAATCGTTCAGCCTTCTTCATGCTTTCTCGACCAACCAAAAGAAACAATTTTGAGCTAAAATTTACTAGTTCCAAAAATTCTTTTGAGTCTCCTGAGGAATTTGAGTTGCATGCATCTATAAATAAAATGCGACAATTATCTATGAATCAACAATGCATGACTAATTCTTATTGCACCTTTAAAAACTTTAAAAACATGGAGTTCGGTTCTTAAACGTACGATTGAGTGTTGGAATGACTTTACACTATATTTGCGAATAATTTTTTCATTTTTCACGAAACTTGAAAATTAGATTTAAAATCAATTAGTTCTCTCAAAATGAGAGTGAAACATTTTCAAAATTCTTTGAGAGATTTAATCAATTTTATATTGTTGTCCACATTGTGCAATCTGTGAGCAACTTTTATTTAAATTTGCATATATAAAAGGCTAAACTACCAAGCAAGAACCCAACTTACAACTATTCGTAATGGAGATTCTATGTCTGAAGTAACCATTAAAGCTTGCTCATTCAAAGAATAATATGACTTGTAATGAAAATAATTCGTGTTCATAGTCACATTTCTACTAGAGGAGTGCATGTCGTAGATTTAATTCATCTTCCCATTGAAAATCATACTCCTTGATTAAGAGATAAACTACCTCATTATTATAAAAAAATGATGATGTATATTAAAATAACCCTTATTCATCCAATTACAACCCTAATTGGAAGTATCGTTCAAAATTTTCTTCTGCAAGTCCTAATTATTTGGCGATCCTATCTCATATGTATCATAGGATACCAAATCCGAATTACCAAGCACCTTTCATTAATGCCCAAACTTCACAATTTGCACCACCTAGGCATCAAATCAACCATATAGACATCTTAACAATAATGCATCGGCTCGACCTTCTCAACTTTCACAAAAAATATTTGTTGAGAAAATCAAATAAACATCCAAGATGGTAAAACTGAAAAAATGACGAATCTAATGAAGGGACTTATGAAAAATAATGAAAAAGGAAAATTGTCCAGTTATCCCGAAGTGAATCCAAAATTTAGTTATAGATGTGAGAACTCATGTGAGAATGAGAACGTAAACCTACTCAGTGTTGTCACCACTCTTAGGTTCGAAATGAAGGTCGGTAACAATGTCGACAACCCTAACACATTTCAACGTCAACTCCGATTGAAATTCAATGCTTGACCGACATCATTGTTGTGAAAATTCTTCTAGGCTTTCCGACTAGGCCTTACCTAGGCACTAGGCGAGGCTTACCATCTAAGGTTTTTTCTAGGCCCACCTAGGCAAGGTTTATTACCCTATGTAAGATTCTGAACTTGTATTTAAGCATCAGTTAGACATTATTTAAGGTTCAGTGTCACATACAAGCATCAATATGCTAGCTTTTAGCTGTCTTGCCTCTTTGACAACTCCAAAGCACATCCAAAATCCCAAAATTTTAATTTATGTTAATCAACGCTAAATAATACACTAAAATTTAATCCAAAATACATAAGTTGTCTAACACGCCTAACTCCAATTAATCCTCAATTAATTCCCACCTAAACAATTAATCCCTAATTCATACTTACCGCCTAGCATCCACCTAACAATGTTTACAACCTTGACCGACATCTACTATTATTAATCCATTCATATCTTAGTCTTCTTCAAATGTTGGCAACTCCAACATATCTTCATTTATATTAGCAGTCCTAACAAATCTTTGTTGTTTAATGTTGACACTACCAACATCTCATCTTCTACACTTATTGTCACCTTCACTTCTCATAGTGAGAGCTCCTTCTTCTTCTTTGAATGACAAGTCTACTGAAAGAGTCTATATGTCAATAACTACTTTTCCTTATAAATTCAGCAATAAGTAAAAGATTGCAAATCTAGATAAAACCTTGGAATTTTTAAATAAATTTATGTTATTATTCCACTTTTAGATACCATCAAACAAATTCCCTAATCCAACAAATGTCTAAAAGAGCGACGTACTTAGGAATGTGCCCTTAATGTTCTTAAAACCACATTTCTAACATTGAATACAAACTTTTCTTCAAGTCCTAACCAAATCAAGTATAAAGACCTAAATTGCCCTACAATTGGTTATAAAATAGACAACACTCACATCAGTCATGCCTTATTAACTTGAGTGCAAATGTTAATCTACTTCCTTATATCATACACTAGCAATCGAGATTAAGGGAATTAAAACCTAATAACATCATAATTCAACTAATTGGTCAATCTATTAAAAAGTCATTAGGCATAGACAAACATTTTCTAATTCAAATCAAGCAATTTTATTTCCTGTCTAATTTTAGTACAAGAAACTAAATGAGTATTAAATCCAAATGGACAATATCCCATTGTATTAGGTGGTCCTTTCTTAGAACCTTTAAAAGCTAAATTATTTGGAATCTAACCTGTAGCGACCCGTAATTTCGAACACTTCGTCTTTTAGTATCAAAACTTTTTGAAATATAGTTAAGTGTTATAAATATGATTTGATGACCTGTTAAACATCTTTTAATTAATGAATAATTATAAGAAGCATGATTTTAAAAATTGTTTACGAAAATAAATATTTCGAAGAAATATCGATAATGTGACCGAAAATCGATTTGTCAATAAACAGCTTTTTAATCGGTATGAGCTGTTCAAACTCTTTTACACTAAGATAATGAACATATGAATAAATTAGGAACTAATTAACACATTTTTCTTCATAGAGTAATTAGAATCTTCAAAGGGATAAGATATATTTGTATGTAAGGGGTAATTTGGTGATTTACTTAGAAATGTGGTGAAAAGGAGATGTGATGGAGCATGTTGAGAGGGGGGATGGGCCTTCCATGGAGAGTGAGAGAAAGAGTTAGGCTACCATCATAAGCCTATATAAGAGTGGGCATACATATTGAAGCCACTTTTACTAATCTATGAAAATAAATCAAGCTCACTTTTATATCATTCTCTACACAATTTCCTAAAAGAAAATAATTTTAAAATAACTCCAAATCAACTAAAACTTTGACTAGAGCCCTAGGATAACATCACAACACCTTTCATGAAGTTATATCATAAAGGACCAAAGCCAAGTTGCCCCCATATTCTTGGTTGTGAGCATCTATAGGCAATATTGCCTAGATACAACTGCAAAGCTAAGGTAAAGGTAGGAAGTTAGGCGTTTACAAGGAAGGGGTAGGAAGTGGTTAATTGGACTTGCCTTTTCACTTGCTTAAGGTTGAGCTAACTCATGATTGAATGGTATTATATTGTGTATATGTTGTGATTGTTTGTTCCTTTGTGATTGATTGAATATTGATATATGCTGTAATATTTGTTTGATTCTTGCTTTGAAACCAAATGACATATGCAATATATATGTACGGACTTGAATGGACTTGTATGACTTATAGAATAGCCTTGAAATAAAACACATAGGTTGTAGTTGAACATAGGTTTGAATTAGACCTGGATTTGAAAGCGCTCTTATAGCAATAGTCGCTATAGATGCACATAGGAATAGCCTTGTGTTCGACAATTTCTAGTAAACTTTGTAGGGTTCTCTCAATATTTGTGATGTATATTATGTATGCTTCCTTCCATAATAATTTTGAATAATAAAAAGTGAAGTAACATATCAAAAAGTGGCCAAACTTCCCCTTATGCAAAACTGCCCCATTTAGCCTTTGTATTTGGACTTCAAATGTTTGGAAAAGACTTTAAATTTAAGTATTTTGTTTCATTCTTTTTACAAGTGTTTACTAACTCATACTAGAGTACTTTAAAAGTAGTTCAATAATTTTATGCATTTTTAAGAATTTGTTATGATTTTTTAACGAAGAGGGTTTATTTTTAAATATAAGAAAAACATGTATTTTCTAAGCTTTTAAATATTTTATAAACTTGTTATTTTAAAATAAAATTTTGAATGAATGTTTTAGAATATATTATAAGTATTTTAAATTATTTTAAATGTATTTTGAAGTACATATATTTTTTAGAAAATGTATTGACTATTTTATTAAAGTATAAATGTCTTATGTAATATAATATCTTTTAAATTATTTTATTAAATATTTTGTTTTCTAAATAAATTACTATATATATACGTGTACATATATATATAATTTCTAAATGGTTTTTAAATTCTAAGTAAAGGTTTAGAAAGGGGTTAGGAATTGCTCAGTGGCTAGATCGTTACTTATTTAATTACTTGTTTGAAAAGTAATTAACTATGCTTAAAACTAGAAGCTGACGAAGTAGGCTTTTCTATTTGTGAGTTTTTAGATTGATGTTCGAGTGGGGATAAAAGAAATAGTGCTTTATCCAACCGTCTTCACTCTTAAACCAGGAACAATTAAGTTGGGAAGGCCGGAAACATGTCAATCATATTGATTTCTTACGCGTTTAAGGAAGTTATTATTACTACACTTAACACTAAAAGCCGGTGAGGTGGACTTATCTATCCATGAGAGTTAAGAATGAAGTGTATAGGCAAGTTTTGATATGTAACCAATGATCTAACTTATCTGGCTTCACTCTTAACCAAGGGATGGTATAAATTGGAAAGTCGGAAATGAGTCAAGTATACAAACTTTTACTTCTATAAGCGATTGTTGTTAACTGGATAGTCGATTGTCACACTTGATCAATTATGACTTAAGAAGTATCTAAAAGCTTCGCGGCTTCATACCCGTTGAGAACCCCCTAGGAAGAGCATTGTATGAAATGTCTTTTTCTTTAATTTATATATATATATATATATATATATATATATATATATATATATGAGATCCCCTGGGGAAGACTCCTTTTTATATAGTTCGCTTACTTTTAAAACAACTGGAATTGAGTTTATCGAAAATTCTTCAAATTAATTTTAAAGAGCCCTGGATCGGTAACTGTTTTACTTACCGAATACCACTTCAAAAATAATATACAAGTATATGTTTTGGAAGCGGCTGTGAAGTGGAATGTTATAGAGTTGAAATGTCTATCCCGAGGTTAATTTCAAGGGAGAGGCTAGCATTAATGTTTCTCAGTTATTTTATAGATATAGACGATCTATCTCGAGTTTAAGTCCAGGGGAGAGGTCAATGTTAGCATTTGTCAAACGGGCTTATGTGGGAATCCAAGGAGTGATTCGTATTCTGTTCGAGTGATGAAGACTCGTGTGGGAGATGCCGAACGTTACCTCGACATCGGAAATGGCTAAAGATAAAATGTGATGCACAATTCGGGGTTCAGCTAACTTGCGATAGGGTATATCAATTCCATATCTAGAGTATGCTTATCGATGTTGTTAAAAGGAGTTGTTTATAGTTGGTTCTACGTGGTTCATACCATTTCCGGGTGTGGGCCAACTATGTTTCCCTTATTGTATATTTTATCTAGAGATATATGATGCTTGGAAGGTGACTTCCAATTCTTATGCATGGAGATTCACTTCATTTTAGTGGAGGTGTCTCTATGGAAAATCCACATTCCAACATATTTAGTGGTTTTAGATGTACTTCTAATATTGTTGTGTTGTGAGATACACGCAACATAGCTATTTGATATGATTTATATTCTACACTCTAGACATTATCTATTATATCATAAATTAACTTAATGAATGGGTGGTTTCTTTTGAGGGAAAAATCATTACGAGAATCTCTACGATCTCAACTGTTACTGTTACCTATCGCATGTATCTTGTGTTTTCTCATGCCAGAATTATGTCTAAACATGACTTTTATTTTCCCCAAATTCCTCATGTACTCTTTTGAGTAGGTTAAGTAAAGCAGGTTTTTCTTTGGATGCTTTAAAGTTCTTAAGACGAGTTGGAGGCTTCTATTATCTATCTATTTCTATTTCCGTTGCACTTTATTCTATATATATGTATCAGTACTGTGAGGACATGCAGTTATAACTACCTAGGCAGATGATACAACTTAGGTTTTTTGTAACTTTGAAATTTCTATATTCATAGTAACCCTTTGTACTATCCTTTTGATATTACATATTATCGTTCCACTGTGAGATTCTAATGTTATGTTCTTTACTTTATTTTATTTTACCCTAACTATCTGTCTTTTCGATGTTTGGGTACTCAACACGTGAATACCATGAATGTATTTAGTGTCAACATTCGAGGGTCGAAAAGTCGGATCGTTACATTTGGTATCAGAGCCCAAGTTGAGGGAACACCTTAGCTTTAGTTGGGTAAGGTTCGTTAGAGATAGGGTAAGTGACACCCTAGAATGAGTTGAGTGTGTGTATATATATATGTGTGTATATATATATATATATGAGAGAGAGCATATTTGTATTTTTATATAGACCTATACCCCTTTTAAGCTTTTCCTTAGGAATAACTCTTTCTATAAATAACTCTATCCTTTCATATCCTAAAGGTATTTTTCTATATTTAGGTAGTACAAACCATGAGTACTAGAGCTGCCAATGCTCAAGGAGGTTGAGGTACTCAAGGTAGTATTATCACAAATGGTGGGACTTGGGCATCATGAAATGGTTCTCCTATCGAGGAACCGAGAGAGAATGTCGTAGAGGAGGTCGTGCCGTTCAGGCCTCAAATGAGTTTTGCTTCACTTTATCGTGATTATGAGAGGTTATGATGTAAGTAATTTATTGGCTTGGAGACGATCGTCGAAATTCAGTCTTGGCTCAGATTGTGTGATCGGATATTTGGAGATATGGAGCTGGATGACGCGATGAAGCGTCGGTTAGCATCGCAACATCTGACATACGCAACCACGGATTGGTGGAGTCTGTTACAACTTATGTCCAAGGGATGACTTCTCTTGGTCCTAATTTGAGGAGGTATTTGAGATGAAGTTTGTCCCAGAAGCTGGGAAGACTTCGTTGGTTAGGGTCTTCGAGGATATGAAGTTGGGGCTATGACTGTGGCAGAGTATGAGAACTGGTTCATTGTTTTGTGTCGGTTTGGGTTGAGATTAATCGACATGCCACTAGAGAAGAACAAGACGTTCATCATGGGTATGCATCATGAGTTCTAGCGGGAAATGACTAATCACATTGAGGTTTGAGAGCTTAGCATCGAGACCGTCTATTTCTGCACCAGTTGGGGATAATAAGTGGAAGTTTTAGCCGTTGAGAGATATTCCTAGGGTAGTCAACCACAAGTGTGGGAGAAGGGTCATATTGTTCGGAAATGTACATCGGTTGGGAGAGGACAGGTGGCGAGAGTGTCGTTAGTTAAGGAAGCAATTTATAAGGTACCAAAGCTAGAGCCATAGATGGCCAAGGCACAGTTTGCACCGAGGAACTGCTACAACTTCCATCAACCTGGTCATATAGCTACAGATTGTCCGATGCTCCAGAAGGGCAACAGCCTAGAGTTTTTGTACTGGCTTCAGCACCTTCTACTTCTGAAAATGCAAAGGGGAAGCCGGTTCTGCAAGGTATTCTATCTATTCATGGTTTTCTTGTTCATGTCTTTTTTCGATACTGGTGCTTTTCTTAGTTTCATATATAGTATTCTTGTTGATTGATTGAAATTGGAGCTATTTATGGCTTCACATTCTATTTGTGTTTCGAACCCTGTTGAGGGCTCGACCAACCTTTGTATGATCTGTTAAGGAGTCATGGTTACTTTATTTTGACTAACTCTTTCCTTGCGATATGTATGTTTTTAGTTTCATGGGCTTTGATGTTTTTCTTAGGATGGATTATTTATTCCGGAATAATGCAGTCTTAGATTATGACAAATGAACGGTGATATTGAAGAAGGGATTGAAGGCTCCGACAGTGGATTGTGAAGGACCTAGCTCACTTATGACTAGTTTCCTTTAATCTCTTGATGTGGCCGGGGAGTAATTGGGTTCGATCTCTGTTGTTTTGGAATTTTCTGACGTGTTTAAAGGGGTGCCGGGTACCACCTCATTGGGAGATAGAATTTCACATTAATTTGGTTAAAGATGCAAAAATTATCGTGCTGCCTGTTCGTAGACTTGCACCGAAGGAGGAGTTGAAGCTATCCAATCATGTTAGTTATCTATTGTAGAAAGCCTTAATCTGATTGAGTCATTCTGGTTGGGAGACCCATCATCTATGCTATAAAGGCAGAAAGTTCCCTAAGACCGTATAGACTATCGCATGCTTAACAAGCGGACTGTTGGGAAAAAGTATCCTTTGCCTAGGATAGACGATTTGTTCGATCAACGTCATGGAGCTCGAGTGTTTTCTCAACTTGATCTTGCTATTGGGGTTCCATCAGTTGAGGGTGGTATAGGAGAGTGTACCCATGACAACTTTTAGATCCGATCAGTTTTATGAGTGGTTAGTTATGCCGTTTGGCTTAACTAACTCCAACATATTTTGTGGACCTAATGAATAGGATTTTCTAAAACGTGTTGAATTATTTCGTTCTTATACTTATTGATGATATTCAGGTCTACTCCAAGACCAAGGAGGAACATAGAAGCCATCTGAAGATTGTATTAGAAACATTGAGGGAGCACGTGTTGCAGGCCAAGTTCTTAAAGTGTCACTTTTGGCATTCAGAAGTTAGATTCTTGGGTTATGTTGTTTCAGCGGAGGGTATTCTGTCGATCCCACTAAGATTGTGGTCGTTCAAGAGTTTAAGAGGCCAGAAAGCACACTGATATTAGGAGTTTTTTAGGTCTATTAGGTTATTATAGGAGATTTATACATGATTTCTTGAAGATTGCCTCTTGCTTAACGAATTTGATGAAGAAAGATTTCAAATTTGTTTGGACAGATAAATGCAAGCAAGCATTCGTAGAGCTTAATGCAAAGTTAACTAGTGCTCCTGTTCTTACTGTGATAGATGGAGGTGAGGGTTTGACTGTTTACACTGATGCATGTGGAACGGGTTTAGGTTTTGTGCTAATGTAGCATGAAAGGGTGATCGCTTATGCTAGTCGACAGCTCAAACCGCATAAAGCAAGGTATGCAACACATGACTTGGAGTTGTTAGAGGTAGTATTAGCATTGAATATGTGGAGACATCATTTCCTAGGTGAGAGGTTCAGGTTGTATACGGACAATAAATCCCTAAAGTATCTTTTTACGTAGAAGGATCTAAATATGATACAACAAAGGTGGTTGGAGTTTCTTGCGACCTATGATCTATACATAATATGCACATCAGGGAAAGCTAATGTCGTAGCTGATTCACTCAGTGGGAGCTTTGTAGTTGTGGAAAACGTTGATTTTCATCCGACTTTTATTAGTTGTATTGAGAGTAATCAGCAGAGGGATGTTTGTCTTGCTAAGATAGCGAAAGCTGCTAGTGATAATGTTGCTCTGGAAAAGTGACTAGGATTTGGGATAAATGACTCTGGCATTTTGAGGATGAATGGTAGGTTGCATGTCCCAGATTTTAATGGGATCAGGTAGGAGTTTATGACTGAGAGTCACCATTCTAGACTGACGATACATCCATGGGTCACTATGATGTATCAGGACATGAGATGTCCTTCCTAGTAGGAAGGTATGAAGAGATACATTTCTATATTTGTGAGCAGGTGTGCTAACTGCTAACAAGTAAAGGGTAGTCACATGTAGACAGCTGGACAGCTTCATCCACTTGAGGTTCCTAAGTGAAAATGGGAGCAGGTTTCTATGGATCTTATTGATGGGTTTCCCAGGTCAAGGAGAGGTAACAAAGGTGTGTGGGCTATTATGGATCAACTGACTAATAGCACGCACTTCTTACCAGTAAAGGCAACAAGGATGATTTCTAGTTTGGCTCAATTATATGTTAAAGAGATCGTCAGACTTCATGCCATTCCATGCGATATCGTAGGCGATAGAGTTTCGATCTTCACGAGTC
Source organism: Allium cepa (assembly GCA_030765085.1). NCBI lineage: Eukaryota > Viridiplantae > Streptophyta > Magnoliopsida > Asparagales > Amaryllidaceae > Allium > Allium cepa. The sequence goes on along the minus strand of CM060937.1, from coordinate 899,680,121 downwards.
AGTTTTGGGGTTTGCGTGATGCACTTGGGACAGAGCTAAGTTTGACTATAGCTTATCACCCTCAGACAAATGACCAGATTAAGAGAGTGAATCGTGTTTTGGAGGATTTACTTCATGCTTGTATCCTGGACTTTAGAGGTTCATGGGAGGACAATTTACCACTTATTGAGCTTTTTTATAACAACATTTTTTAGGAAAGCATTGGAATGACACCTTTTGAGACATTATATGGAAGGCCTTGTAAGTCTCCATCATGTTGAGTGAAATCAGGAGACCGCTTTGTGCTTGGGCTGGATATAATTCCTGATAAGGTAGCAAAGATTAGGAGGCATTTGAAGGTAGCTCAAAGTAGGTAGAAGAGCTATGCTAATGTGAGGCATAGAGATTTGGAGTTCTTAGTAGGAGACTTTGTGTTCATCAGAGTTTTCCCGACGAGATGTGTAGTTCGATTTGGGAAGAGAGGGAAGTTGGCTCCTTGTTTTATGGGACCTTTTTTCGGTACTTAAGAGGATATGCACTCTTGCTTATAGAGTCGAGTTACCAGCTAGATTGGAAAGTGTGCATGATATTTTTCACACATCCTATCTACGTAAATATGTACACTATCCTACTTTGATTATTGAGCAATCACAGCAGGAGGCTTGGAGATTAAGCCAAGCCTGACTATATTGAGAAAGACTGTTCGTATTGTTGATAAAGCTACGAAGAAATTAAGGACTATGATTGTTATGTTAGTCAAGGTATAGTAAAGCGAGGATGCTTCGGATTGTACATGGGAGATGGAGGATAGTTTGAGGGTGTCCTACCCAAAGTTGTTCTTGGACTAGTGGTTTATTATCCTTGCATCGTATATTTTTTGTGGTGTTCTCATCGCTTGAGGTGGAGTGACTAAGTATGCATTTGGATTGTAGTTTAGTTTGTATAAATTTCAACAGTACTCTATATATGTATCTTGTTTCTTCTATCTTCTTTGATTATCATTCTAGTTTGAATTTTGAGGACCAAATGTTCTTAGTGGAGGAGAATGCAGCGACCTGTAAAGTGAACACTTCATCTTGGAATATCAAAATTTTTTGAAATATAGTTAAGTGTTATAAATATAATTTTATAACCTTTTTAAACTTAATTTAATTAATGAGTAATGATAAGAAGCATGTTTTTGAAATTTGTTTACAAAAATAAATACTTCGAAGAAATATCGATAATGTGATCGAAAATCGGTTTATCGATAAACAAATTTTTCATCGGTATAAGTTATTCGAACTCTTTTATAGTAAGCCAATGAACATACGAAAATGTTAGGAACTAGTTAACATACTTTGATTCATAGATTAATTAGAATCTTCTAAAAGCTTCTATGGATTATCGTAAGTTGTAGTATGGTCGTTTACTTAGAAATGAGGTGGAAAGGAGATGTGATGGAGCATGTGGGGGTGAGCCTTCCATCTGGAGTGAGAAAAGGGTTAAGCTACCATCTTAAGTCTATATAAGAATGAGCATACCTCTTGATGCCACTTTTACTAATTTGCAAAATAAATTTCTTCACATAATTTCATAAAAGAAAATAATTTCCAAACAACTCCAAATCAACTCAAACTTGGACTAGAGCCTTAGGAAAACATCATAATACATTTCATCAAGTTAGATCTTGAAGAACCAAAGCCATTCTCCCCATACATTCTTGGTCCGTGAGCATTTATAGGCAATATTACCTAGACACATGTGCAAAGCTAAGGTAAAGATAGGAAGTTAGGTGTTTGTATAAAAGGTAAGAAGTGGTTGCTTGGACTTTCTTGTTTACTTGCTTAAGGGTAAGCTAACTCACCATTGAACGGAAATATATTATGTATATGTGCTTGTGATTGTTTCTTTGTGATTGAATGGATACTGATATATGTTGTAATATTTATTCGATTCTTGCTTTGGAAGAAAATAGCATATGTAATCCATACATATGGACTTGAATAGACTTGTATAACCTTATTGTAGTCTTGAAATGAATCACATAGGTTGAAATAGGTTTGAATTGGACTTGGATTCTTTATGGCGATAGTCGCTATAAATGCACTTAGGAATTTCTTTGTGTTCGACGATTTCTAAGGAACTTTTAGAGATATTCTTAAGGGTTTCTCCCTATATTTGTGATGTATATTATATATGATTGCTTACATAAATTGTTTCACTGATAAAAAGTTAAGTAACACATCCAAAAGTGGCCAAACTTTCACTTATGCAACAGTTTAGCCTTTGTTTTTAAACTTCAAATGTTTGGAAAGGACTTTAAATTTAAGTATTTTTATATGTGTTTACTAACTCATATTAGAGTACTTTAAAATTAGTTTGATAATTTTATGAATTTTTATGAATTATTTATGAATTTTCAAAGAAGATATTTTATTTTTAAATATAAGGAAAACATGGTTTTTCCAAGTTTTTGAATATTTTATAAACTTCTCATTTTAAAGTAAAATTTTGAATGAATATTTTAAAATCTATTGTAAGTATTTTAAATTATTTTAAAAATATTTTTAAGTGCATATAGTTTTTATAAAATGTATTTACTATTTTATTAAAGTATAAATATTTTATGTTATATAATATCTTTTGAATTGTTTTATTAAATATATGGTTTTATAAGTAAATTATTGTGTGTATATATAATTTCTAAATGGATTTTAAATTCTAAACAAAGGTTTAGAAAGGGGTTGGGAATTTCCTAATGGCTAAATCGTTACTAGTTTAAATATTTGTTTGAAAAGTAATTAACTATGCTTAACACTAAAAGCTGACGAGGTAGGCTTATCTATTTGCGAGTGTTAAGATTGATGCTCGAGTGGGGATAGAAAAATAGTGCTTTAATCTACCATCTTCACTCTTGACCGAGGAATTGTTAAGTTGGGAAGGTCGAAAACGTGTTAATCATATAGATTTCTTACTCATTTATGGAAGTCATTAATACTACACTTAACACTAAAGCCGGCGAGGTAGACTTGTCCATCTGTGAGAGTTAACAATGAAGTGTCTACTTGGCTTCACTCTTGACTGAGGGATAGTATAATTTGGAAGGTCGAAAGCGAGTTATGTATACGAACCTTGATTTCTTAAGTGATCAAGTTTAACTGGATAGTCAGTAAGTCGACTATCAAACTTGACCAATCATAGCTTAAGAAGTATGTAAAAGCTTTGCGGCTTCAAACCCTTTGAGAACCCCTGGGGAGGAGAATTGGTATAAAATATCTTAAGATTTAAGAACTTATATATACAAGATACGTCGAGGACCACTCCTCTTTATTTAGTTCGCTTCTTCTAAAAGAATCAGAATCGAGTTTACAATAAATTCGTTGATTTAGTTTTAAAGACTCTGGGATTGATATATGTTTTACTTACTGAATACCACTTCAAAACTAGTATATGGGTATATTTTTTGGAAGCATTTATGAAGTGGAATGTTATAGAGATGAACTGTCTATCCCGAGGTTAAGTACAATGGAGAGGCCAGTGTTAACAGTTTAGACTTATGTTATAGAGATGAATTGTCTATCCTAAGGTTAAATCCAAGGGAGAGGTGAGTGTTAGCATTTGTCAAATGGGCTTATGCAGGAATCCAAGGAGTAGTTCGTGTTCCATTCGAGTGATGTAGATTCGTGTGAGAGATGTAGAACATGACCTCGACATCAAAAATGGATAAAGGTATGGTAGGGTGCATAGTTTGGGGTTTAGCTAATTTGCGGCAGGGTATATCAACTCCATATCTAAAGTATTGTTATCGGGTTTTTATCCCATCGAAATTCAATAGGAGTAAAACATTCATGCTATGTCAGAATAAATTGAGACTGAACCAAAACAACCAAGCAAACAAGTTTAATGGACCTTAAGAAAAATAAGTCAAGAATACACTAAGTGGATGGATCGCTAATGATCCATCACCAGTGGATCTCTGGCGATCCATAAGGATGCATTGCGAGTCCTCCTAACCTCTTGCATCATGATATACTATCTCTTCTAAGAATACTTGCCAAGTTTCATGGCATGCCAAATAATCTTGCTCAAGAAGCGAAGACTCATCTGATTCAAGATTTTTGACCAAAAACATCTAAATTAAAACGGTGCTAGAGAACTCATATAGAGTCGGATTGACTTGAAATTTTGGAAGAACACTTAGAAGACATAAAAGAAGGCACTTACCAAAAATGGGCTTGATTGGATAAGGCTAGATAGATACCTAGTTACCTAACTAGATGGATCACAAGCGATCCTGTAGATTGGGCCTTACAACCTCAAAATTTTAGGGTAGGTCCCAAACACCCTCTAGAGTTGTACCTATAAAGTTTCGTCTGATTTCGTTAAGTTTTAAGCGGGTTATGAATGATTCTTCTGGACAAGATGACATATGAAGACAGATGACCGAACAAACTCAAAATGAGTTGATGTTTGGATAAGCCATTCAAATAGATGAAAGGAAGGCAACCCAAATGGGTTGACTCAAAAATAGTTTACGGGTATGGATCAATAGCGATCCATCACCCATGGATTGCTAGAGATCTATCACATTAGCTCGGTTCACCTTTAAAATTCCTGAGCTCCTTTATGACGCTGAGTACAGGCTTATAGCAAAGCGGCTTTTGCCAAAGTGCTCTCCAGCCCCTATAAATACAATCCTACCCGCAACATAAACAGGAGCTTGGGGACTGGCTGCTAGAACTCTGCAGAGATTATTCTTCTCTCTTCTACTCCCACACAATAGTCATCTAGGGTTCATTGTGATTCTCTTGTGAACTCTTCGACTTGTGACTTGATCTAACTTAGAAGATTCAATCATATTGTAATCCGATTCCACTTGTAATAGTAGTCAGTTATAGAAAGTTATAAAGTGGGCGAAGGCTTCACTAACAACCGAACAACTATGAAAACCTTTTTGTCTTTTACTATTTCTGCTCTTTTTACATTTATTTTCTATATCATTGCTCTATAAGAATAGAGATGGTGCTTTCACACTCAACCAAGGTGTTGATCCAATTAGGTCGTAGATACCCTCTAGATTGTATCTGCAAAGTTTCGTCTCATTTCATTACGTTTTGAGCGAGTTATGGATGATTCTTCTTGACCAGATGACCCGTGAAGACGGATGATCAAACAAACTCCAAACAACTTGATATTTGGAAAAGACATTCAAATAGATGAAAGTATGGCAATCTAAATGGGTAGACTCAAAAATAGTTTAAAGCCATGGATCTCGAGCGATCCATCACGTTAGCTGGGATCGCCTTCAAACTTTCTGAGCTCCTTTTTGATGATGACTACAGGTTTCTAGCAAAGAAACTTTGGCCCAAGTGCTTTCCGACCCCTATAAATACAATCCTACCTGCAACATAAACTAAAGCTTGGGGATTGGCTTGCTTGAACTCTACAGAGATTATTCTTCACTCTTCTCCTCCTGATTCTTCAGTGAACTCTTAAACTTATGACTTGATCTAACTTAGAAGATTCAATCATATTATAATCGATTACACTTAGAACAGCAGTCAGCTGGTAGAAAGTTATAAAGTTGATGTAGTCTTCATTAACAGCCGAACCACTATTAAATTCTTCTTCTCCTTTTACCATTTCTGCTCTTTTTACATCTATTTTCTAGATCATTGCTCTGTAAGAGTAGGGTTGGTGCTTTCACACTCAGTCCAGGGTATCGATCCATTTATTGGGTTAACATTTTGGTGCTTTCACCGAGAACCTTGAATAAGATTTGAAGAAATGAAGTTTGAACCTAAGATTTAGAGAAGATGAGTAGACATAATACCAGATTTAGAGCTATAGCCAGTCAATCGAAGCTTGGGGGCAGCTGGAGGTGTCCTCAAATTCGTATCAATTAAACTATGTGATCAGAGAGGAGATGTAAAGGACGATGAAAGAGATGCATGATGGAATCTCAGCTAGAAAATAGGAGATGATGGAAGGCTTCTTCAAGAGGATGGAGCAGCAAGGATGGCTAGATCTGCGGGGAATAGGAATCAAACTCCAGGGAACAATGCAGGAGCTGTCGGTGTTGATTGGAATAAAAAGGAGTCTTGTCCCTATACCCAGTGCAACCGATACTTAGGGGCAACATTGGAATCAACATGGGAATCAATACTAATGCCGGAGTGACTGTTGAAACACAAGGAACTGGTGGTACAAGAGCTAATTCAAATACTAGGATGCAACCAACAGGTGAATATGTACCAGAATTTCCTTGGAAGAACACAGGTCTGAATGAAGCTAAAGTTATGAATTATAACATAGGCATGCAACTGAAAGTGTGCATCCCAGGATACCCCCACCAGAACAGGGGGCAAAGTATTACTTTAGGACGACGACCTTTATTGGATGGTGAGAACCGAATTGCTGAATTTGTACGAAGGTTCATTATAGGAGGAACCGTAGATCAGGGTCTGGAAGACGTAAACATGAATCCATTTACTGTGAATATCCAGAATGCGAGAAATCATCCAGATTTATAGCTTTCAACGCTGAAAATGTACGACGGGAAGACAGATCGGACGATATGTATGATGAGATACATCCAACATATGGAGGCGTTGAGTGCTTCTGAGGAGATAATGGGGCGGTGCTTCCCATTATACTTAACAGATTTGGCTGCAATGTGGTTCAGACAGTTGGTGAATAGGCCCATAAGCACATGGACCGACTTGGTGAGCAAGTTCTTGAGACAATTTGGAGTTCATATCTCATAACCGAGGTATGTACTTACACATTCAAATAAAAAACATAGGTCTGGAGAGTCATTAAGAAGTTATTTAACAAGATTCAATGCGGCGGTAGCTGTAGTCGACAAGCCGGATCCATCATTTATCCTAATGGCAGCAGTATTTAGAGTCGTGAGTAAGACTGATTTCAAAGCTGCATTGAAAGGGATCAACCGATGTACCTTGCGAAATTATACTACAAAGTTGAGAGATATTTGTGTCAGGAAGACGCTGAAGCCAAGGATGAAGATGTGGATGCTGAAATAAATGTCGTGGAGGACAGGGGACTGTTTGAAGCTGGAATTGGAAAAGACAAAAGGAAAAGGAAAACCGATGACGAGCCGAAATGACAAAAGAAGGAGCCGAGATTCTCTTCATACACTGATTTGACTAAAAACCCAAAGAGGATATACTTAGATACTAGGGGACAGAACCTCTACCAGAGGCCACCTAGGAGGGAGCTTACTGATCGAAAGAAAAAATCTAGAAAGTTTTGCATCTTCCGTGTGATGAATAGGCATGAAATTAATGAGTGCCAACACCTTCGTGATCTAATAGAAGAACTGGTTTGGAACAACCAGCTACCACAGTATGTGAGGAACAAAAATGTGCTAGAATTGCAAGAACAACCACCATCGGCGACAAATGCACCAAGAAATGCCTAGGGATTTGAGCCAAGGAAAATTATCCCATGATTGGGTAGGTGGGAGTCGGATCCGGCTCCTATGCTTTTATTTTTCATTATTTTTTCAGCACTTTTCTTTTGGTATTTAGACAATAATAAAATCAGGCCGCATACATTTGTACGCAATTCCCAATGGTCCCTTGGCACGCACTGAGTCGGATGCCTGAGATGACTATTTAGGATAATAATAACCTCAGGCCACTTACACGTTACGTGATCCTGAACGGTCCCTAGGCACGCTCTAATTCGGATGCCTGAAATGACTATTTAGGACAATAATAACCTAGGACCTCTTACACATGTACGAGACCCAGATTGGTCTCTAGGCATGCTCTGAGTCGGATCTCCGAGGTGAACATTTAGGATTTCTGCTTGTTTTGATTCCTTCTTGTTTGATTTCTGCTTATTTGTTTTAATTTGAATATTTGAATTTTAAAAAATCCACATTGATTGTGATGACTGATATTGATCGCCTTAGATTCCCATCACAAGACCGGAGTGCATGGTGCAAGTACCATTGCCAAACAGCGAGTGGATGGACTTGTACGATATTGATCGCCTTAGAGTCCCAACCGAAAAGACGGGACGGAAGTGCAAGAAATAAGTCCCTTTATCGGAGAGTAAGCAGGTTGGCTTACTTAATCCCCCTTAACTTAACAAACAAACAATCCAGAGAGATTGTCCCCTTAAATTAAAACATCAAACGATCCAAAGAGGTCGCACATTAAACTAAACATAAACGATTTAGAGAGACCGCACATTAAAATTAAATGATCGGGATAAGTCGAGCCTTAAAGCAGACTAGATTTAATAAAAGGATTTGAATGCATTATAAATAGGATAAAACTGATAAATCTTGGATGAAGTGATGAACATAGGATGATTTCGATATATAATGCGATTCTGATATATAATGTTATTTTGATATATGATGTGACAACTCTAAATGAGAAGCAAAACGATAATGATATAAATCCCAAATGAACATGGGACAATTAGAGATATGTGATGTAATTGGAGATATGTGATGTAATTAGAGATGTGTGATGTAACTGAAAACATGTGATTTAATTGAAGACACGTGATATAATAACTCCGAATGAAATTAGAATGATTGTGATGTATAGATTACACTTAGGCAAAGTCTATAGTCTTAGGTTGTAACTTGTTTGGAATGACTTCTGATTGGAAAGAGAATCCAGAGGAACATGATGATTCACCAAGGCTAAAGCTACTGGAAAGCTCAATTATAGAAGACCGGGGACAGGAACTCGTTCTTAAGCAAAACACACCTTTCATTCAAAAGGTGTACTTGAGGGGCAAGTATTATCTTGGTTTTTAACCCATCAAGTTCAATAGGAGTTAAAACATTCAGACTATGCCAGAAGAACTCGAGACTGAACCAAAACAATCGAGCAAACAAGTCAATGGACCTAAAAAAAATAAGTCAAGAATACACTAAGTTGATGGATCGCTAGCGATCCATAAGGATGCGCTGCAAGTCATCCTAACCTCTTGCATCTTGATATACTACCACTTCCAAGAATACTTGCCATGTTTCATAGTATGCCAAACAATCTAGCTTGAGAAGTGAAGACTCATCTAATTCAAGCCGTTTGATCAAAAGTAGTTAACTCTGGAGAACTCATACTGAGTCGAATTGACTTGAAATTTTGGGAGAACGCTTTGAAGACATAAAAGAAGGAACTCACCAAAAAAGGCTTGGTTGGATAAGGCTAGATAGATCGCTAGAGACCTAACTGGATGGATTGCTAGCGATCCATATAGATTGGGCCTCATAACCTCAACTTTTAGGTTAGTTTCCAGACACCCTCTAGAGTGTACCTGCAAAGTTTTGTCTTATTTTGTTAAGTTCTGAGCGAGTTATGGATGATTCTTCTGGACCACATAACCCATTAAGACAGATGATCAAACTCCAAACAACTTGATATTTGGATAAGGCATTCAAATAGATGAAAGGAAGGAAACCTAAATGGGTGGACTTAAAAGTAATTTAAGGGCATGGATTGCTAGCGATCCATCACCCATGGATCGCTAGCGATCCATTGTATTAGCTAGGGTCGCCTTCAAACTTTCTGATCTCCTTTATGATGTTGAGTGCAGGCTTCTTGCAAAGCGGCTTTTTCCCAAGTGCTCACTAACCCCTATAAATACAATCCTACCTGCAACATAAACATGAGTTTGGGAACTGGCTGTTGGAACTCTACAGAGATTATTCTTCACTCTTCTCCCCCACACAATAGTCATCTAGGGGTTCATTGTGATTCTCAAGTAAATTCTTGAATTTGTGACTTGATTAAACTTAGAAGATCCAATCATATTGTAATCTGATTCCACTTGTAACAGTAGTCGGTTAATAAAAATTTATAAAGTAGACGTAGGCTTCATTAATAGCCAAATCACTATAAAAATCTTCTTGTCTTTTTTACTATTTTTGCTCTTTTTACATTTATTTTCTATATCATTTCTCTAAGTACAGGGCTGGTGCTTTCACACTCAGTCTAGGGTGTTAATCAATTTTTAAAAAAGTATGCTTATTGTTATTGCTAGCAGGAGTTGTTGATACTTGGTTCTACATGGTTCATACAATGTTTGGGCGTGGACCAACTATGTTTGCCTTACGGTATGTTTTATCTTGAAATATATGATGCTCAAAAGTGACTTTCGATCCTTGTGCATGGAGATCCTCTTTATTTTAGTTGAGGCATCTCCATAGATAATCCATATGCAAATGCACCTTCGCGGTTTTAGATATACTTCTAATATTATTGTGTTGTGAGATGCAAGCAACATAGCCATTTTATATGATTTATATTTTACACTCTAGACATTATCTATTATATCATTATGTTAACTTAATGAATGGTTGGTTTCTTTTAAGGGGAAAACCATTACGGGAATCCTACGGTCTCAATAGTTACTATTACATATATCTTGGATTTTCTCATAATAGACTTATGTCTGACATATGATTTTTCTTTTCCTTAAATTCCTCGTGTACTCTTTTGAGTAGGCTTAGTAAAGCAGGTTTTAGTTTGGGCGCTTCAGAGTTCCGAAGATGAGCCGGAGGCTTCCGTTATCTATTTCTATTTCCATTTCACCGTATTATGTATGTATGTATGTATTCAACATTGCAAGGACAAGTAGTTGTAAATATCCAGCATGATTATAATACTTAGATTTTTTGTAACTCTGAAATTACTGTATTTGGAGTAACCCTTTATACTATCCTTTTGATATAATATATTATTGCTCTGCTGTGAGATTTTGATGTTGTGTTATTTCTTTTTTGTTCTATTCTTTATTTTATTTTATCCTAACTATCTATCTTTCCGGCACTTGGATGCTCGACACACGAATACCATCGATGTATTTAGTGTTGACATTCGAGGGTTGAAAAGTCGGGTCGTTACAAGTAAACCAAATATCTTCTACCTTAATAAACATTCAGGGGTTTGAAAAAAGAAAAATTTGAAATGATACATATTATTGTAATGAATCTTTTAGTGATACGCCAGGGTCATTGAATATCTACCTTGATTATTTTGATTCATATTTCGATGAGCATAAATTTAAATTTAAACTAAATTATATACTTGACTTACATCCTACCTCATTGAATTTAGCAATTAATGTCAACTGAATTCACCACTAAATAACATCACAAATTTGGCCTCAGTCCACTAACAAAGGATCTTAAGTAAGTATAGAATCTAGATTGTGCACAAAATTGCCCTAAAGTCTTAACCTCCTATCTTATTAAACACCAAGAGTAATGAAATTGAGAACTCTAAGGAATAGTAAAGATGCATTAGGATGTGTAATGGCCAACGCAAGAGAGGAAGGACAATAATCGTTGAACATTGTCTATGTTGGATCAGATGTGTACATAGGAGGGTAAAATGGTGAATCCAAAAAAAATTCTTAAAGTTACACAAGATCATTTGGGTTATTGTGAATAAATTTTCAATTTCATATCAAACCATATTTAATATATTTTAAAAAATTTATGATTAAATTAGTATATTATTAATTTATTTTTATATCAACTTTAATTTAACAATAATTATGAGTATTTAATAATGTATTAGGGTATGTGTAGAATACAATAAATACAATTGCCTATGATTTTTGTTTGATGATAATAAACATATATATATATATATATTCGTTTAAATGTATTTGTTATTGTACAATTTTACTTTTCCACATAATTAAATAAATATTAGTTGAATAAAATAAATGATTCAGAATTCATATTTAAACAAATATTTTATTCAAACAAATATTTTATTACAAATTCAGATAGTACAAATTTGAGCTCTCACTACATTTAGACAATTTCAATTACAACACATTTTTCACTCTACAATTTTCACCTCACTACATATTCAATCACACTCATATTTTGATCTTTAACTTTGTTCCAGCTTGTATCCAGCATCTGAAATATCTGTAAAATAATCACTGACGCGGTAAAATTGAAAAAGAAAATATTATGCAATGCACAATAAAGTGTGTGTCTTGAAAATATTATTTGCCTTAGTTATTTGTGTTGTTCGTTGTCATTTTTGTTTGTTCATCTTACACGAACAATTTGTGACACGCACATTGTATCACTGTACATGCCACAAGGTCGTGCACACCGATATACACTTGCTTATTAAAATCGCAAGGACATGTGAGCACAAGGTCAAACCCAAGCAAAAGCTGGATTCAACTCAAGTGAAATGCTCGACCAAAACAAGACTAGTGGTGAACTGAATGGAGCATAAACACACATGAAGACCAACATACCAGTACAACCAGACCAATCACATACAACAAGCTAGCATACACACGCACACATGCGTGAACACACATGTATACATATATACATATAGTGACAACCAAAACAGTCCAGTTCAGAGAATCACACACATGAATCATTTTGGACATGAAACTCGAAGCAACCACATAGTGATATGTATGCAACGGAGAACACAACAACTAGCATGAAATTTATGGCAAGAAAATAACAGTGCAGACTATAGTTACAAAGGCACAAAGCAAAGCTTCTGACTAGCATGGATGTAGTAAAAGGTTCAAACACAAATGAACATACATGAGTACTTCGAATGAAACTAGAAAAGCAATGTTCAGTTTCAACATCAACAACATAACATGCATACAACATACTGACTCAACACAGAAATGGTCAGACTCTAAATATACAAGACCACCAGACATGAAGACTCAGATCAAACATCATATGGAACCAGATTCAAGTGGAACAAGACCACTTCAAATTTCAACATAAATATGAAAAAAAGATCAAAACTAGATGCAATGCTCATGAACACAATGGACTAGACTTCAAGAGGAATCAAAACAGACTCAAACAAAATATATGCACATGGTCAGCTGAATATGGCAATGCATATGCTCATATGGACAGAGCAATAGTAGTGCACATGAAACAATGGAAAGCAATAGACATGTTCAAAGCAAAATGAAATCGAACCAGAATTCACAATGCAACCAGAAATGTACAAATAATCATGTTCCAAACAAAAACTTTCAAGCATGAACACAACAACTAGTCCAGACCATCATAGCCCAGAGTTCGAAACTAATGTGATCAAGAAAGTGCAAAAATAGTTCAAGCATCAACATAGAAAAGTTGGACATAGAAATTGAAGCAATACATGGCTAACAAGACTAGATGACCTGAAGAAACTATCACTTGGGTAAACAGAGAGAATAGCAATAGCAATCACACATGTATGTATGTATATATATATATATATATATATATATATATATGCATTTATATACATGGAGATATCTGCAATAGAAAAGTGGACACAACAAGTCAAAGCAGAGACAAAGAATGTTGTAGTGAAGTCAATCAGAGAAAATGGTAATATGTGGTAGGGCATCATAATGAAATTATATCAGAAATATATCATCAAATTCAAATGCCAACAAGTCAAAATCACACACATACATACATACATAGATATATATGTATGTATATACATGGAGATGACCAGCAGTTTTTAACAAAATCAAGTAATTAGAGAGTCGTATATATCAAAATACAACAAGTCAAAAGAAATCAATTGAAGGACATAAGGAATTGTATGGAATAGAGAAATTCAAGTCAATTATATCAAATTAAAATGCCAAAAAGAACGGAGCGAATTCAAACTCATGAAGCAACGCGTATACAACAAACAAATCAGAAAATCATCTCATCATTCAAGCAAGAATTGAATGGCCAAGCAAAGTATTTGAAGAATTCAAATCAAAAAATACGAACGAATATATAGGGTTTTTATCCCTTTTTAACCCAATCACATCATCGGCAGAAATGTACGAGTTCGAAAACAATCAAGTCGAGCGTAAACAATTATTGAAAAGGGGCAAATCACTTACTAATTCAAAGTTGCATTCGAACTCGTCACTGAAGCAGCCGCAAGCAATTTGAATATCACTGATAGAAGAAGCAGCAAAGTTGGAACAAAAGCATCAAAGGATTCGAGCTTCAGATTTACAAGCAGCGCTTCAATTGAGAAACCCTAGTTCTAGAATCACAAAGAAAGAAGTCGGCCAAAATTTCATAGAAGAACCAGGGGAGATGATCTTGTATTAATTATTTATTTGGGACGATCTTTGTTTTCTATTGGGCTTTATTTATAAATAGGGTTTTGTTTAGTTATTTTATTTTATTTTTTAATTTTTCTCTTTTTAAATTGTGTAAAGTCCTAGTTGTGTTACTAGGTACGAACTACGGTTTTGTAGTTCGAGAATTCACAACTCATTGCTGAGTTGTGGGCAGAGTTTTGAGTTTAGAGTTAGGTTAGTCAAGTTAGCGTGTGTCGCAAGTTTACGTGCGTTTGTAAGCGTCTGACTACTTAATTTCTAGTAGAAACCTTGGGGGCAACACATAGGCATGGTTTTGCCGAAGCTGGGTAAATTTGTGTCTAATCTCTGTTGCATTACTTTCTGTTATTGTTTTTATTTCTGCATTAATTTCTATTATTAGTACATCCTATTCATCCCCCTCTAGGGTGAAAACGATCATACAATACACACACACACACACACACACACACACACAAACACAATATTATATGGATGTCTAAGTGTAACACCTATAATTTTAGTTTAACATTATTTAGGATATTTAATTGAATATATTAGATAGAATAATATAGTGGGATAAGAAGGGTGAGATTTAATAATTAAATTAGGTCATGCCTTACTGAATCAATTAACAGGATTGTTTTGAACATAGAAAAGAAAAGAATTAACAAGAAGGGAAAATTAGGAATAGAGCATTATTTCTTCCCTTAAGCCCCCCCATTATTCATTCTCATTTTACATTCAAAAAACAATCAAAAGTGAATAGAGAGGCCGACCATGATCAAGGAAGAAAGAAGAGGATGCTAAAGGGATTCAAGGGAAAAAGCTTTAGGGAAACCAGTCTTCACCAAATCTCAATATTCTTTCCAATCTAAGATGAATAATAGTTAACCAGCCCTATTGCTTGTGCTTGAATTCAGTTATGGTCAATTTCCAAATTGTTTTTGATTGCATTGCCATGATATGGATGTTTCATCATTGTGTGGATAGAATAATGATTTATGGAATTTTACGGAATTATTATGACAGGTTTTAAGGGTACAACCTAAGTTTATTTGATTTTCTGGTATGTTTTTTAAAACACTATTTTGGAGATGATTTTTTATCATAAATTTTCAAGTTAATATGAATATTTATGAATTTCATTAGGAGAAAATAATTTTTATTTCGGGTTTTAATTATAAAAAATAATTAAATAATTATTTTGGTCTTGAAATTTTTACAGGAGAAATGATATATAAATTCTGGATTTTTGGGATTTTTCCTAAGTAGGTACGATTTTCTGTGATTTATTATGCTAGAAAAGCATTTAAATTAATGTTAATTTAGGGTTTTAATTAATTTAGTTTGCTATTTTTTTTGGGATAATAAAGTTTATTTCCAGCAAAATCAGAAAAAAATAAAAAAAATTGGTGGTAACTAATCATATTTTGACATAAGATAGGAGTAGGTAAAAAGAAATTGGTTCTAAAAGGAAAGAAAACGGTTTTAATGTTTATTACAATGATGCCATCGATGACATGCAGCACCCCTCTTGATATCCGACATTCGTCATAAGAGGAATGCGACATCTCATGGGTGAAGAGATTCGATATTGATTTCGGAGCTCTACTTTGTTTTTTCTAAAGCAGACATCCCTTACTATTTTACTTGAAATCTCTTGTCAGCTTAGTTTTTAAGAATCCATGATTTTGACATAAATATTTTGATGTGTTAATGTCGCAAAGACATGGTTTCGATATCGAAGTATTTAAAGTATTGATGTAGTGAGTTTCGACATCCAATGTTTTGCGGCATAATAGCCGAAATACCATATTTTTGACATCATAGCTTTTTAAAGTATTAATGTCATAACAATTTGATTTCAACTTGAGTAATTGATGTCGTAGCTTGTCAGCTCCTACATTACTTGTTTTCCTTATTTTTGGCAACCAGATTATGTGGCTTTGATGCCGTAACTCTTTTATTTAGAAACTAATGCTTTGTGGGTCGAGAAACCTTGTTTTCTTTTGCAAACTAAAAGTATTTTTTAAAGGCGAGATATAGCCTATGTTTTAAACAAATCAATAACCTTATGATTTCGGTGGTATAGCCTTATACTTTATAAAAGTCAGAATTTCTTTTTTGAATCTCAGACAGTGGTTCAATATCATTTTTAGCGGCATAGATATCGTATGCTTTCTAGTTCAAATTGTTATATTGATGGTTGGACAAGCCATATGTTTATGAGTTAGACAACTTCATTAGGGATACCAGTGTTTATTATTTTCGAGATGCTGTAAGTCCAAGGGTTTGACAACCTAATTGAGGATGCCAATAAACATAGGTTGGGCACTTGGGTTAATAATGTTATATTCAATTTTTAAATTGATAATTGATGGGTTCCATCATCCTAAGAAAATTATGAGATGTGTGATGGATACACTATGCCAGAGATGGATAATTTTTATATAGTTCATAGTCTTTCTAGGAAAACTATGATATGTGTGATGGATAGTCCACATAATTTTAAATAAATTAAACATTTGTGATGGATAGTCTACATAATTTTAAATAAATGAAACATCAGTGATGGATTGTCCACATAATTTTAGATAGCTAAACCATGTTTGATGGGTAGTCCAAGTGGTCTGGGATAGATAATCCATATAATGTTTATATGCGAGATGGGTAATCCACATAATTATAAGATGGATAGTCAGATATATAATTCACATGGATGGTCATTTAAATTTAGATAAATAGTCAATGAAATTGGGATGGGTAATCCATTATATGATTTTGGAGGGGTAAGGGAGTGTACAACATAATAAAGACACATTAGTTAGACTTACCCATGTTGCATGCCTACAAATGATTATTTTACTATATTCCAACCACCACGGTTGTAGGAGCATGAATTTTGCTTGTCATATTTGGTTAAGATACTAGTGAGAGGAAAACTTACTCTGCTCAGTGGCGTGGTCTCACTAGATATCTATGTTGGTTCGAGATGGTAGGTTATTATTCACACCAGACTTTTTGTCTGACTCGAAGTTTTTATTTTTCCCCTTAAACTCTTGGTTGCTATAACATCCCTAATTTTTGATAACATTATTCAAGAGATTTAATTAGATAATTAAATAGAATAATGTAAGAGTTAGAATGATAAGGTGATTAAGATTTGAATAAATCATTAAAGGTCATGCTTAATTTAACTAAATGGGATTAAAAATGAATTTTATATTATTAATCAAAACATGGGCATATTAGTAAATAGCCATACCACTATCTATTCACGGATATACATCTATTCATGTTCCATTTGCCCATTCACGTACACTTCATTTACTCAAAATTAAAACAAACGAAAATCTAAGCAAGGCCGGCCATTACATGGAAGAAAAGTGGACAAATTTAATCTAAAGCTAAGGAATAAAGCTAGGGGGAATTAATCAACAACAAATCTCGAAGTCCTTATCATATTCAAGGTGAATAATAATTTATACCATCTCTATTTTTGTTTTATGGTCATATATTTTCGGATTTAGGATTAAATTCATTTTTATGATGTTTTGGATGATGATATGCTTTAATCATAACATGTTTTGGTTTAAAACAAATCATTTAAATATTGATTTATATGGTTTTAGGGCAAAATTGAATGCAAATGATTTTTGAATGCCATGGAAAAAATTTATGTTATGTAAAATATTATTTTGGAGAGGGGTTTCAATTTTAGTAATTTTCCAAGCTAAGGAAAATTTGTCATGAATTTTCAAAGGAAAATAGGATAAAACTGGGTTTAAAATTAATTTTGATTATTTTACTAAGAAGTTGGGTCTGGAATTTTTGTATGTTAAATAACATGATGAAAGTGAATTTCTGTAATTTTTGCGGATTTTTCCTAGCAGATTTACTATGGGAATTAAGTTGTTTTAGTAAGAAAGATTTAATTGCATAATTGGTTTCGCTTAATGGAAGGGCTTAAATGTTAAATTTTTCTTTATTTAGATCTGAGATTAAGCGGCAATTATTTGTAAAGAATTTGAAAAGTTTTCAAGGCAACCAATTAAAGGATTACAAGTAGACAGGTTTGTTATAAAGTCATCACTAAAATTAGCGTGGTTTCATTCTTTTCCAGTAAAGTTGTTCCCACCTCATTTACTAATGCTTTTAGACTCCAATGCCTCCGCTTCGACTCAATCGAAACCAACCCCGCAAAAACCCACCTATTCGAAACTAATACACAACGTATCACTTAGATGGTATGTAGTGGATTGGAGGAAGGCAGAAGGCATAGTGTCGAAAGCATAACTTCCGATGGGGTTGAAACTTTAGTTTTACTTTCAAATGAAAAAGCACTTGCCTTAATTTATTAAAAGCTTCCAAAGGAGTCGAAACATATGCTTTCGAAAAGGGTTTTCTAAATAGCTTTCGAAGGGGTTGCCATTTTATGTTTTAAAAGTATAGACTTTCAAATGGGTTCCTTTATTTATAAACTAATGCTTTCGAAAGTAGTGGTTCTGACTTAGTCGAAACCCAGCCGCTGTTCTTTTGCCTTTCGAGTGTATTTAAACCAACAATGCTTTCAAAGATGTCTTTGTTTTAAACTTACGATAATCCATTTCCTAAATTCTTTCGAAACGGTTCAAGGATTTTGAAGGCAATGGTTTCGAAAGAGGGTTTCAATGCTATCCTTCAATGTGTTACTTAATTGTTTTAAATCTTTTGAAGGGATGGTTGATTAAAGGTTTCGAAGGAGATACTTTCGTAAATAGCCACTTTGACCCAAACGATGTTTTTAATAGTTAAACCCAATAGTTTCGAAAGAGTTGCTTTCATTGGTTTCGAAGCTATGTTTCTAAGGATTTTTACGTAATACTTTAGTACTTTCGAAAGTTATATACTTAGTGGTTTGAAAAGAAGTTTCCTATGCTTTCGAAGGAGGTTATCCAGGGGTTTCGGAAGTGGTTTTAAGGTTTCAAAATAAATAACCCATTCTCACTTTAAAGGAAAAACCATGGCATAAACAAAGAGTTTTGAAATGGAGTTTTTAAAGAAGTTTTCCTTGATTAGCAGGTTAAAGGGATTAACCAAGTTTATATAAAGTGATTTCAAGGATATTAAACCACATGCGTTGGTATTATTATGTTGTTATGACAGTTTCTTCATATATTTATTCACATTGTAATAAACCCATAATGGCAATTTGCAGGAGGGCGGAATAACCAGCTAGGTTGACCCAATAGTGAATATAATTAAATTAATTAAAGATATTGGCAGGGGCCAATAGGTTCATAGTAAGCTCACGAAAACTGTGCATAAGAAAAGATATTGGCATGGGCCAATAAGTTTTTAATAAGCCCGTGAAAACTATGTATAAACAAAGATGTCAGGGAGACAGATTCAAACCCATGAAAACTATGATTTGATATTGGCAGGGGACAATAGGTTTGTAGTGAACCCATGAAAACTACATCCGGATTAAGATATTGAAAGAATTCAATAGGTTCCTAGTCAACCCATTAAACTAGGATAAGAGGGAAAGATATTGGAGTTACCGATAGGTTCAGGGAGAATCCATGAAGTAGTAAATATATTGGCAGGGGCCAATTGGTTCTTAGTGATCCATAGAAATTATGAAATCGAAAAGGGAGTCTATAAACATTAAAACGGTTATTAGTGAGCCCATAAAAAATAATAGGTTAATAGAAACTCTAGAAACTATAAATAAGGCAGATAGTCAGAATGAATGAGGATAGGTAATCCATAATTAATTTACTTGTTTGCATATCATCATATTATTTTGAATTGTTTTAACCATTGTGGTTGCAGGAGCATAAAATATGGTTTATAAAAGGTTTTAGGATACTAGTGAGAGGAAAACTCATTCCGCTAAGCGGCGTGGTCTCACTAGATATCTAAATGGTTTGAGATAGTAGATTATTATTCATACTAGGTTTTATGTCTGACTTGAAGTTCTTGTTTTCTCCTTTAACTCTCGAGTGCTTAATTGATTTAGGGTAGTTTGAGGTTTAAGGTTTTTAGGTTCTCTATGTTGAATATGCGCTTTGCGCTTATATGATTTTTGTTTGATGATAATAAACATATATATATATATATATTCGTTTAAATGTATTTGTTAATATACTATTCTATTTTTCACAGTTTAAATAAATATTTGTTGAATAAAATAAATTACACAGAATTTGAATTCAAACAGATATTTTATTCAAATAAATATTTATTTAAACTTTGAATAGTACAATTTCAAGCTCTCACTGTAACTATACAACTTTGATTACAATTACATCACATTACATATTTACAGTTCACCTCACTGCATATCACTCACACTCGTATTTATCTTCAACTGCATTCCAGTTTGAATCCAGCATCTGAGCAATCTGCAAAAATATAAACTAACGCAGTAAAATTGAAAAAGAAATATTTTTGCAATTCAAAAATAAAAGATAATTTTTGAAAATATGATTTGCCTCAGTTATTTGGGTTGTTCGTCATAATTTAAATTTGAATTCATCATACACGAACAACTTGTGACATACACAGTGTATTACTATATATGCCACAAGGCCGTGCACGCCGATATATACACTTGATTGATTTACAGGGACAGGTAAGCACAGGTCAAACCCAAATGAAAAACCGGGTTCAACTCACGTGCAATAACATAAAAATCACGACTCGAGCACAAGGTCAAACCCGAGTTTTTGCAACTGGATTCAACACAAGGCGACATGACATGAATGCAACGTAGACCAACATCAAAACGGACTGCAACAATCATGTATGCAGATAAGGTCCAGTGCCAATAAACAACAAGTCTCGACCAAAACAGTTGCAACATGGATACAACAATATGCAGAAGCAAGATCAACACAGTGGTGATGCAGTGCAACATCTACGACAGCAAGGGACGAATAACCGAGTGTATCACTGACCCAACAATAGAGACAATATAACATGAATCAAAGGAAAATGCACAAATGCAACAAAATCAAATGTCCAGTTACAACTACAAAACCATCAAGCTACAACTCAAATTATAAAAGCTCCAGAAGTACAAACTGAAGACTGCATGAAATGTATGCAAACAGTCGAAGTCATGAAGCAATCAACATGAATATCACAAGCATGCAACAGCAAGCATGTAACAGAAACTAAGCAATGGCACAGCACACATCAGTGACCATGCAAACTGACTCGAACCAAGACAGTGGCAACATCAGAATACAAAGACCACAAAAGAAATGACACCAACAGACCAAAGTGCAGAGCAAGTGAAATTCGAACTAACATCACAACAACTCAACAACAGCCAGTACCAACATGGACAGAAGGCAGTGAAACTCAAAGCAATGATCAAGTGCAGACAAATGAACACATGTATATAAGTGCAAATTCCAAAAGCAATGAACAGAACATCAACATGGTCAACACTACAAATACAAGGCTAACTGGCACTCAGGCAAGTGCAACCAAACAAATGCATGCAACAATGTGCATTACAATATCAAGTGCAAGTGCAATCAGTTCATGTTAAACCGATCAAAAGATGGCCAGAGACTACAGGTCTCAGTGAAGTCGAAAAGCAGTAAACAAGCTATAGTTTAAATCACGAAATCAATGCTACAGTAGAGGAACGCAAAGATGACTGAAGCTGTGACAATCAAGATGATTAAACAAGTCGAAAAATTCATGTACGCATTCTTTGAAATAGTCAAAGTATCAAAAAGAGGAAAGTTTTAATGCCGTGTGAATCAAGGAATCGACCAAGTCAGAAATCAAAACCGTGTGTGCCAAGCATCAAAAATACTAAATTGAAAAAGTCAGTGAAATCACGAGCATCCAAGAATAATCGAATGGCCAAAGCAATATCAGTAGACAAATTCAAATCAACTTATACGAACGCAAATCTAGGGTTACAAACCCTATATAAACCATCATCATCGGCAATCTCAAATCCATCGAGTTCGAGTAAGCCAAAATTGTAAAAGCAAAAAGGGAAATTACATACCGAAGCATCAGAGTTGAACTCGATCAAAAATTGGGGCAGCCGAAAGCTAAACAGAGTGAGAGGGTCGATTACCGAATCAAAACAAAGAAGTAGCTACTGTAGTCGATCTACATTCAAGCGGCGCCTTCGATTTTACCAAAGCCCTAATTTCAAGAGCCAAGAGGAATGAACGAAAGAAGGAACCAGGCCGACATTATTTTCTACAGAGCAAATAAAGAAGAGAACGGGCTAGAAGAAATAAAAAGGGGCCATTTTTTTGGTTAAAAGGGCTTTATTTTTAATTAGGGTTATTTGTTTATTTGTTTTTTTAATTGTTGTTTTTACTTTTCGAATCAAAGAATCTGTAAATCACCACCTAGGGTTTAGGTAGTGTCAGATTGTCTAGTTAGAATTAGTTCAGTGAGCAGGGTGTGCGAGTTTGCAAAGCTCTATAGGCGGGAGCAGAGTTTGCGAGTAAGCGAAGCTCTATAGGCGGGAAGCAAAGTTTGCGAGTAAGCGAAACTCTATAGGGGAGCAGGGTGTGCGAGTCTAGTAGAGTGTTTGTGAGCGGGAGCAAATGTTTGCGAGCAGGGTGTGTGAGTCTAGTAGAGTGTTTGTGAGCGGGAGCAAATGTCTGCGAGTCTAGTAGAATGTTTGTAAGCGTGATACTGTTTAATTCTAATAGAAATCTGTGAATGCAGCAGTAGGCAGGGGTTGCCGAAGCTGGGTAAATTTTGTGTGTGATTTACGTTTCAGCATATTTATTTCTGCAGTTTTGTTTCTGTGTTTAAAATCAAGAAAATTTGCTATAACCCTATTCACCCCCCTCTAGGGTTAATTTAGATCCTACAAGTGGTATCAGAGCCCGGTATATTTTATTTAACTCTAGAGTCATGAGTCTACAAAATAATGCTTTTTCTGAGGGGCAATCTATTGCTAGGCCACCCATGTTTAACGGGAACGATTATGCTTATTGGAAAGTTAGGATGGGTATCTATCTTAGTTCTGTTGATTATGATGTTTGGGATATCATTGAAACTGGCTATAAACTTCCCACTATAATCGTTGGTGATACTGAGATTCCTAAACCTAAGGATAGGTGGGATGCTAACGATAAGAGATTGAAAACGATAAATGCTAAAGCCATGAATGCTTTGATATGTGCTCTTGATAAAAATGAATTTAATAGAATTTCTCATTGTACAACAGCACAGGAAATATGGCACACTTTGGAGGTGACACACGAAGGAACTTCTCAAGTCAAGGAGTCTCGTCTAGCCCTATTCAGCAATGAATATGAGAACTTTGTGATGGAAAAAGGCGAGAGCATAAAGGACATGTTTGGACGCTTTTCAACCTTGGTATACAACGCTAGAGCGCTTGGGAAGGTCTTCACCGAGGTAGAGCTTGTACGGAAGATACTACGAGTCTTACCGATGAACTTTGAGGCAAAAGTCACGGCAATCCAAGAATCCAAAGATTTGAGCAAACTAAGATGGAGGAGTTGATTGGCAACTTGATGACATATGAGCTTGAGCTAAAAGCAAAGGAAGAACGCAACAACTCCAAACCAAAGAAGAAGACGATTGCCTTAAAGAGCAAAGAAGAAAGCAATGAAGAAGATCCAATTGAAGAGCTTGCAATGGCTGTCAATAATCTTAGAAGATGGTCTAGATTCAAGCCACGCAAGAAGAAAACAAGTTGTAATAGGCCAAAAGATTCTGAAAATTCCGATAATGAACTGACGTGTTATAACTGCAACAAGCCTGGCCACATCAAAACAAAATGCCCACTTCTCAAAGACAACAAAGAAAAGAAAAAGAAGAAGAAGGCCTTTGCAGCGACTTGGGATGATGAAGAAGGAGAGGAAGTTTCGGATAGAAGCTCGGAGGAGGCTAACTTGTGTCTTATGGCGAAATCAGATTCAGAAGCAAGCTCCGAGGAATCTAGTGAGGCAAGTGAGTACTCCTATAGAGATCTTGTTTTTATGTGTCTTGATCTTACTAAGGTAGTGGATACTCTTGAATCTAAAATTGAAAAACTGAAATCTGATAGGAGAGAATTTGCTCGTGAAAATTTTAGGTTAAAAACTGAACTTGAAAATATTCGGAATCTAGAATGTAACCAGTGTAAAATTTTAGATTCAGAATTGACAAGACTTAAGAATAACTCTGAGAATCTTGAAAAAGAAAACTTGAGTCTTAAGGAAAACTTTGACACTAGGAAAAGGGATTTTATAAATCGATGCACCTCACTTGTCACTGAAAACTCAACATTAAAAACCAAAGTCCAAAATCTTGAGAAATCTCTGAATAACTTTTCAAAAGGAGAAAAATCTTTCAAATGCTATTGGGAAATCAAATTTTTGCTAACAACAGAAAAGGATTAGGTTTTGGAAAATCACGAGATGATGATAAAGGTAAAAGTGTCTTTGCTCGATCTGAAATAATTGGACATCATAGTCATAAGAACAAGAACACAAAATTTAATCAAGTCAATTTAATGTGCACGATTTGCAGAAAATTTGGACATAATCAAAATAATTGTTGGTATAGACCCAAACACGTGAAAACTATACCAATTTGGGTTCCAAAAGGCACAAATATAAAATCTTTGAAAGTCAAACAAATTTGGGTGCCAAAAGGAACATATATAAATAGTTTTGGGTCTCCACAAACATATTTTTCATATTCTACCACTAACAATCATGGACCTAGAAATAGGTCACAAAAATCTTTCATCGTGTAGGTGTGGCGGCAGGCTAAGGAGCAACAACAATGTTCTCTGGATTTTGGCTGTTCCAGAAACACAACGGGCGACAAAGCAAAGTTCCTTAGCCTAGTATAAAGGTGACAGAATCACAATGGGCAATTACGAAAAATTATCGTAAAGGTAAAACAGGTAAATTTGTTTTTGAACGATATATCAAATGTGATAATCTGCACCATAATCTGAATTAAATCAGCCAGTAATGTGATGATGTCTTTAATTCTGACTTATACTTAATTGATATGATTTTTTTGACTTGTTCTTATTTATGACCTTGATTTGTGCTTAAATGATGACCAATCAGATTTTCAACTTTGAACTAATCCATATGAATTTGTTCGGTCAAATGATGGTTACTCATGCTACACGTAGATATATTTGGTCACTGCTTATAAATTTGCACGATTTAAAATTTCATGTGAAAGCTGTTAAAAAGGATTTTAAGAAATTGTTGAACTTCAAGAAATTGTTTTTGAAATGATTATGATGTTGATTGACTGTTGGTTACTCATGAATATAACTGTTTATCCTACGGTTTCTGAAATTAACACTATGATATTTGTTTGAGTGTTAACGTGGCTTCATTTCAAATTTCATTCTGAGATAGCTTGTTAAAACTTCACAATTTGGTCCTTGTAAATTAATCCAACGAGTAAATATTGAGTGAAATTTAAATTCAGATGCAGATTACACTGGTAATATAGTTGATAGAAAAATTATTTGTGTAACGTGATTAATTTTTGAAACATTCATTTGCTGTATCGTTTTTTTTCAAAGAAAATATCTGCATATTTTTCACTTGAAATAATTTTCAAATGGCAGAAAATTTTCTTATAAAACCCCCTCGAGAAAATCATGTTTGACCATATTTACAGATTAGTCATTTTTGAAAAATTGATTTTATAATTTTTGAATTTGATTTTAAATGACAAATTTGACTAATCTGACTCCCTTTGATTATCGAAAAGATGAATAGTGATTGAAAAAGTAATGAGTGTTGATATTTATCATATATTATAACTCGAGAAAGTATAATTAGAAAATTTCTTTAGAATTTCATAACAAGAGTTATAAAAACTTTTTGTTGGGTAAAAATTCCATGATCATTTCTATTTCTATCATCTTTCTATCGACCATCACTCATCAAGATCATATTTAGTATGTAAATTTGTGGTAGTTTACAAAGGAAATCATTCGTTCTTCAATATCTTTAAATTTGTGAAGGAAATTATTTGTGCTTCAATTTATTATATTCTTCAATAAAAATAAATATTCAAAGTATTCACTCTCATTTAAAAGTCCTCACGGTTATGCATGGGTGAATTACTTGGATTTTTTGATTATGTGCTTCCATGCTCATTTAAAAGTCCTCACGGTTATGCATGTATGGAACGCATATCAAAATTAATTGATTTAATAGACAAGTTGATTCTAATCCCATTTAAAAGTCCTCACGGTCATGCGTGGTTAGAAGATACTTGATTTCATTTTTTAAATTAAATTGGAATACTACTAATCTCATTTAAAAGTCCTAACGGTTATGCATGGTTAGTAGATATTCAAATTTCCTGAAATAAATATACAACAAATAGACAGAACTGTATGATTTTTTGATGATTTTATCCCCATCACTTCTGAAAGTGGAATATGCGCCTGACAAGGGTAATTATGATTTTTGTTTGAGTTTTATTGAAATTTGATATTTATATTCAACTGAGTTAAATGTTTGATTCATGTTTGTCACTTCATCCCTATTTTTATAACACTGTTATTCTTTTGCTGATAACAAAAGGGGGAGAGAAAAGTTAAGATTTTGTCAAATAGAATCAAGCAAAGGTCAAATAATTTTCCATTTGCATATAGGCTCATTTATATATTTCTATTTGTATGCATATATGCAGGGGGAGTATTGTGTAGAGAGGAGCATTCAAATAGGGGGAGCAAATTGAACGATCACGATCAATCAAATACATTTAATACATTCAAAATCTTAAATATATGTTTGTTATCATCAAAAGGGGGAGATTGTTGAATATGCGCTTTGCGCTTATATGATTTTTGTTTGATGATAATAAACATATATATATATATATTCGTTTAAATGTATTTGTTAATATACTATTCTATTTTTCACAGTTTAAATAAATATTTGTTGAATAAAATAAATTACACAGAATTTGAATTCAAACAGATATTTTATTCAAATAAATATTTATTTAAACTTTGAATAGTACAATTTCAAGCTCTCACTATAACTATACAACTTTGATTACAATTACATCACATTACATATTTACAGTTCACCTCACTACATATCACTCACACTCGTATCTATCTTCAACTGCATTCCAGTTTGAATCCAGCATCTGAGCAATCTGCAAAAATATAAACTAACGCAGTAAAATTGAAAAAGAAATATTTTTGCAATTCAAAAATAAAAGATAATTTTTGAAAATATGATTTGCCTCAGTTATTTGGGTTGTTCGTCATAATTTAAATTTGAATTCATCATACACGAACAACTTGTGACATACACAGTGTATTACTATATATGCCACAAGGCCGTGCACGCCGATATATACACTTGATTGATTTACAGGGACAGGTAAGCACAGGTCAAACCCAAATGAAAAACCGGGTTCAACTCACGTGCAATAACATAAAAATCACGACTCGAGCACAAGGTCAAACCCGAGTTTTTGCAACTGGATTCAACACAAGGCGACATGACATGAATGCAACGTAGACCAACATCAAAACGGACTGCAACAATCATGTATGCAGATCAGGTCCAGTGCCAATAAACAACAAGTCTCGACCAAAACAGTTGCAACATGGATACAACAATATGCAGAAGCAAGATCAACACAGTGGTGATGCAGTGCAACATCTACGACAACAAGGGACGAATAACCAAGTGTATCACTGACCTAACAATAGAGACAATATAACATGAATCAAAGGCAAATGCACAAATGCAACAAAATCAAATGTCCAGTTACAACTACAAAACCATCAAGCTACAACTCAAATTATAAAAGCTCCAGAAGTACAAACTGAAGACTGCATGAAATGTATGCAAACAGTCGAAGTCATGAAGCAATCAACATGAATATCACAAGCATGCAACAGCAAGCATGTAACAGAAACTAAGCAATGGCACAGCACACATCAGTGACCATGCAAACTGACTCGAACCAAGACAGTGGCAACATCAGAATACAAAGACCACAAAAGAAATGACACCAACAGACCAAAGTGCAGAGCAAGTGAAATTCGAACTAACATCACAACAACTCAACAACAGCCAGTACCAACATGGACAGAAGGCAGTGAAACTCAAAGCAATGATCAAGTGTAGACAAATGAACACATGTATATAAGTGCAAATTCCAAAAGCAATGAACAGAACATCAACATGGTCAACACTACAAATACAAGGCTAACTGGCACTCAGGCAAGTGCAACCAAACAAATGCATGCAACAATGTGCATTACAATATCAAGTGCAAGTGCAGTCAGTTCATGTTAAACCGATCAAAAGATGGCCAGAGACTATAGGTCTCAGTGAAGTCGAAAAGCAGTAAACAAGCTATAGTTTAAATCACGAAATCAATGCTACAGTGGAGGAACGCAAAGATGGCTGAAGCTGTGACAATCAAGATGATTAAACAAGTCGAAAAATTCATGTACGCATTCTTTGAAATAGTCAAAGTATCAAAAAGAGGAAAGTTTTAATGCCATGTGAATCAAGGAATCGACCAAGTCAGAAATCAAAACCGTGTGTGCCAAGCATCAAAAATACTAAATTGAAAAAGTCAGTGAAATCACGAGCATCCAAGAATAATCGAATGGCCAAAGCAATATCAGTAGACAAATTCAAATCAACTTATACGAACGCAAATCTAGGGTTACAAACCCTATATAAACCATCATCATCGACAATCTCGAATCCATCGAGTTCGAGTAAGCCAAAATTGTAAAAGCAAAAAGGGAAATTACATACCGAAGCATCAGAGTTGAACTCGATCAAAAATTGGGGCAGCCGAAAGCTAAACAGAGTGAGAGGGTCGATTACCGAATCAAAACAAAGAAGTAGCTACTGTAGTCGATCTACATTCAAGCGGCGCCTTCGATTTTACCAAAGCCCTAATTTCAAGAGCCAAGAGGAATGAACGAAAGAAGGAACCAGGCCGACATTATTTTCTACAGAGCAAAATAAAGAAGAGAACGGGCTAGAAGAAATAAAAAGGGGCCATTTTTTTGGTTAAAAGGGCTTTATTTTTAATTAGGGTTATTTGTTTATTTGTTTTTTTAATTGTTGTTTTTACTTTTCGAATCAAAGAATCTGTAAATCACCACCTAGGGTTTAGGTAGTGTCAGATTGTCTAGTTAGAATTAGTTCAGTGAGCAGGGTGTGCGAGTTTGCAAAGCTCTATAGGCGGGAGCAGAGTTTGCGAGTAAGCGAAGCTCTATAGGCGGGAAGCAAAGTTTGCGAGTAAGCGAAACTCTATAGGCGGAGCAGGGTGTGCGAGTCTAGTGGAGTGTTTGTGAGCGGGAGCAAATGTTTGCGAGCAGGGTGTGCGAGTCTAGTAGAGTGTTTGTGAGCGGGAGCAAATGTTTACGAGTCTAGTAGAGTGTTTGTAAGCATGATACTGTTTAATTCTAATAGAAATCTGTGAATGCAGCAGTAGGCAGGGGTTGCCGAAGCTGGGTAAATTTTGTGTGCGATTTACGTTTCAGCATATTTATTTCTGCAGTTTTGTTTCTGTGTTTAAAATCAAGAAAATTTGCTATAACCCTATTCAACCCCCCCTCTAGGGTTAATCTAGATCCTACACTCTATTTAGACGAATAAAGTATCTAGAGACGTGCAGGAGGCAAGCTAGTTAATAAGAGTTCTTTTATTCTGCTGTATGTTTTGGTTGTAAAGGAAAATTTGTTTTATCACCTTATTATATACTCTGATCAACTAAGGGGGCATCTTCTTATGTCGCTCTTGGCGTATTTCGTTTTAATAATATGTTATATGAACATGGTCTGCGTGCTTGGATTATGTAATGAACTTGAAATATTTTGAAATGGAATGTGGAATTTGTTTGTTGTTTAATTTTTTTTCCATATTCATGTGTTTCTGTGTATCAATGTATCTAACATTTTCGTATTTGGTCGTCGAGTATTAATAACTATGGATGACTGCAACATCCATAGCCGTTGGTTTTGGGCCTCCAAGTGGGGAATGTTACTTATGCTCATTTGAGTAGGCTGGGAGTAAAGGCTTTCAGGTTTTCTAGGATTAGATGAATAAGCTTATGGAGATGTGCAAGAGGTAAGCTAGCTATTAGTAGGAGCTTTTTTTCCACTGTGTTATTTTGTGTCTAAATGGACATAATGACATAAGCTATGACTGTCATGTATTACACTCCAACTAAGAGGGCATCTTTATATGTCGCTCTTGGAGTATTTTGTAATAATTATATTTTCTCTGAACGTTTGATCGAATGTGATTATGTAATGAATACGAAATTTTATTTATTTATGAAATATAAATGTTTACTGTTGAAATGTGTTTGAAAAATTTCATATTCATGTGCTTCTGATATTATTGATATGAATAACATAGCCGTATCTTATCATCGAAAATTAACACTATGGATGACTACAACATCTGTAGCACTTAATTACGAGCCTCAAAATAGGAGATGTTACTCCGAGTCACACATACATAAATATATGTATGCATGTACGTAAGTAATGCATAGTTACTAGAATTTATAGCTATAAATATAAATACGTTGATAACATGCACTATATATATACATATCTCATATTGGGTATACATACATATTGCTAGTATATAACACGCACATTTGTAGATATATATATGTATGTATGTATGTATGCATGTATATATGTGTATGTATATATATGTATGTGTGTGTATGTATATGTATACACACACATATACATATACATATACATATACATAGACATATACATATACATATACATATACATATACATATACATATACATATACATATACATATACATATACATATACATGTACATGTATATACATACATACATGTTTGTATATATGTAATATAATATATTGGACCGAATGCATCGGGTTATACGGTAAAATTGAAGTATAAAAAATAAATAAATTATTTTAATTCATTACACACTAGACCATTTATAGTATTACCATGAATAGTGTTGTTAACATTAAATCATATTTGAGGTTTTTATTGGATGAATTTGATTTAAATTTTAAGTTATGTTGTATTATCATTATATTAACAATATTTGTTTGATTTACAATGTCATTATTCGTTCAAAATATTTAGTAAGGTAATCTATTATCAAATTCGATAATATTTAATTAACGATCCAGCATCATTGTCCCAGTGGTTAGACGCTCTGTTTTGGTCCATGAGGTCACATGTTCGAATTTTGCATAATATGTGATTCGAACCACTGGACACATGTTAACTTGTAGTACGATATTTATTGCATAGGACTTGCAATATAAATATTTACTACCACATAAGTACTAATTTAGAAAAAAACACTTAATCAATGGTAAGTTTAATAATAAAATAATTTTCATATATAATGATATACATTCAAATAACACTTATTCAAATAGCACTTCTTCAGATTTTATACTTCATAAATTGATATTATAAATTTAAATTATTATGATTTGTCTTAATTTAAATATCAAATATTAGAACTAAACAAATAATGTCTTTATATATTAACTTTAGTATATGATATTGCTATTTAAATATTCTATGATAATATTAATATTAAAATTTTCAGTTCATAGTGTCGAAATATGTGTATAATTTATCGTTCCATGATTTTAATGTGCTTAGAATTTAGTTACAAACTCAACATTGTATGTTGAGAGTTCATATGTGAGAGTTACTTATGTTTGAAAATCAAGTATAAAATTTTAATTACATTGAAATAGGGGGTTTAGAATAATTTTACCTTTCTTCCTCAAAAACCTACACACCTCTGCTATGAAATTCGATCGATTTTCATAGTTGCCTTATAGCATAGACTCAAATCTAACATCATTTGGTCCATATGATGATTCTCTCAGTGCGCTCAAAGCTAAAGTCGATGCCCCATTGTAAAGCCCTTGTTTGGTTCATGATGTACTTTGAGTCGATTCCATCACTGGAACTTGTCATCGAAGGTTCAACCACCCCTCACAATGTTTCACCCCACCAATACCGACCCGATTGACTCTATCCATATCGGTGATGATGATCAATGATGTGTGCACAGATACGTGACATTCATTGAGAAATAGTACCGGTTCTTTTTTAAATTCGAAATATGTAATTATGTTTTATTTTAAAATACTTTTTGTTTAAAATCCTCATTGATCTTATTGGTCGAGAACACCTTAAACAATTATTGCAAGTCCATCATTAAGGTATAATTTATTTTAAAGAGAGAAGAAAATTCGATATGTTTGTAAAATATGTTGGATTAGGTGCACTGGTGTAACATCCCTAATTTTTTATGACATTATTCAGGAAATTTAATTAGATAAATTAAGTAGAATAATGATGATAAGGAGATTTAGATTTGATTAAATTATATTTATAGGGCCGTGCTTGTTAACAAAGTAAATGGGCTTTAAATTGGTTTAAAGGTTAATTAGACTACATATGAGCATATTAGTAAATTAGCCAATTAATTATACACGACTATAACTTCTCATTTTGTCCATTCACATTCATTTTTATTTCTCAAAAAAGAAAAACACAAGAACCCTAATAGAGCTGGCCATTAACAAAGGAGAAGAGGAATTTCAATCAAAAGCTAAAGATCAAAAGCTAGGGAGGATTAATCAACAACAAATATCAAATTCCTTATCAAGTTTAAAATGAATAATAATCTTCTACCATCTCTATTTTATTATACGATTATATGGTTTTGGATTTATGATTTAAATTTGCTTTTGTGATAAAATGGATGTTGACATGCTTGAGTTATATTATGATGATTTGTTTTAATTCATAAGCACATGAATTTGTATGGTTTTAGTATAAAACCAAGAGTATATGATTCTAGATTGCCATGAATTTTTTTATGTTAAGCAAAACATGATCTTGGAGATGGTTTTAATTTTCATAATTTTTCAAACTATGGAAATTTTATTATGAATTTTTAATGAAGAACAAGATATAATTGGGTTTAAAATCTATTTCGAGAATTTAAGGAATAAATTGGGTCTAAAATTTTAATATGTTTGATTACATGATGAAATTGATTTTTTGTGATTATTGGGTATTTTTCCTAATCGATTTACTAAGGAAAATAAATTATTTTTAAAGGACTTTTCTGAAATAATTGGTTTTAGTATATTGGAAGGCTAAAACATTGCATTTTAATGGTTTTTAATATGATAAAAACGTGGTAATTAAAAAGGTAAAGTATTTGAATTTTTTTTATGGAAACTAATCAATGGTTTATAAATAGGCAAGTTGTTAAAAAAGGTAATTACCAAAAGTTGCAATATTTCAGCTTTTAAATCAGAAATAGGTGTTCCGCCTCTATTAGTAAGAACCTTCCGCCTCCACTGATTCCACCTCATATTATTCGAAACCAACACAGTTGATACCACCATATTCGAAACCAATACACAAGATACCACTTAGATGGTATGTAATGGATTGGAAGGAAGGCGGAAGCCTTGGTGTCGAAAGGTCAGCTTTCGATGGAGTCGAAACCCTGCATTGTTTTCAAAAGTTAAAAGTCTTGCTTTGTTTTACTTAAAGCATTCGACATAGTCGAAACGTATGTTTTGAAAGGGTTTTATAATTAGCTTTCAAAGAAGGTTGTCATATTATATTAAAGTCTTA
Source organism: Allium cepa (assembly GCA_030765085.1). Taxonomy (NCBI): domain Eukaryota; kingdom Viridiplantae; phylum Streptophyta; class Magnoliopsida; order Asparagales; family Amaryllidaceae; genus Allium; species Allium cepa. The sequence goes on along the minus strand of CM060937.1, from coordinate 899,646,383 downwards.
GCTTATGAAAGGGTACTTCTTTTCTTAAATAAGAGCTTTCGAAAGAACTGGTTTCGTCCCCGTCAAAACCAAGCCACTAATTCCCCTTTCGACTGCATTGAAGTCATCTATGTTGTTAAAGGGCTTACTTCTATTTTACTTAAGCCTTTTTCCCATATGCTTTCGAAGGGGTTGAGGGTTTCAAAGGTGATGGAGTCAAAATGGGGTTTAGACTCTGTCGTCCAAAGTTTAATTTTAAAGGTTTTGCTTTCGACTAAGATAGTTCCGACACCATCAATTTTTTACCAAACCAATTTTTGTTGGTTTCAAAAGAGATACTTTCATATATAATCATTTTGACCCAAATGATGTTTTTAAAAAGTAAACCGAATACTTTTGGAAAGGGTACTTTTATTGGTTTCGAAGCTCAATGTTTTAGGAAGATGTTTTGATACCATCGAAAGGTATAATAGGTTTTGAAAGAGAATGTTTATTAAGGGCTTCGAAAGGTATGTATACAATGTTTTGAAAAGAGGTCTTTAATTTCGAAGGAGGCTATCCAGTGGTTTCGAAAGAGATGTTTTTATGGTTTCAAAACATAAACCCAATCTTGATTTAAAGTAATAGCCATGACATAAATAAATATTTTAAAATGTTATTCACATTGTTATTAACCCATAACTGTAATTGGGGAAAGGGTAGACTAACCAGTTAGGTTGATCCAGTAGTGAATATAACTGAACAGATGTTCAAATTTTAATTAAAGATAGTGGTAGGGGCCAATAGGTTTACAGCAAGCCCATGAAAACTGTATGATATTGGTAAGGGCGAATAGGTTTATAGTCGGCCCATGAAAACTATGATTTGATACTAGCAGGGGCCAGTAGGTTTGTAGTTATTCCATGAAAACTATATCTGGATTAAGATATTGACAGTCAGCCAGTAGGTTCCTAGTTAACCCATGAAAACTAGGATAAGGAATAAGATGTCGGAGATACCAATAGGTTCTTAGTGATCCCATGGAAACTAAATAATTGGACAGATAGTCCTTAACATTTAACAGGTTAATAGTAACCCTAGAAACTATAATTGAGATAGATAGTCAGAATGAATGGGGATGGGTAATCCAGAATTGATTTATTTGTTTTTACATATCATCATAATAATTGAAATACTACGTTTTAACCATTATGGATGCAGGAGTACAGTATATGGTTTTATAAATGTTTTAGGATACTAGTGAAGGGAAACCAACCCATTCCGCTAAGCGGCGTGGTTTCACTAGATATCTAAATGGTTTGAGATGGTAAATTATTATTCAAACCAAGCTTTATGTCCGACTTAAAGTTTTTGTTTCCCCTTAAACTATCGGGTACTTAATTGATTTTGAGTAGGTGGAGAGTTAAGGTTTCCAGGTGTTCTTTTAGACGAATAAAGCTCCCAAGGACGTGCAGGAGCCAAGCTTGATATTAGAGTTCTTTTATTTCCACTGTGTGTTTTGTTTGTAAAGGAAAAGTGTTTTCTTGCCTGTCTATATACTCCGATCTACCAAGAGGGCATCTTCATATGCCGCTGTTCGTCGACGGAAATTCTATCGGTTTAGAAAACTGTCGAATGAATTTAAATTAAAAATAACCGCAAGCGCACGGTGTACGAATGTAGCACGCGGTGAATACGGGTCGATCCGCAGGGAATTGATGATTTTAAAATTCTATTCAATCAAATTAACCAAACTTGAAAGTGTGATTAGCTAAAAATGTAAGAAACTAACAAAAACTAGCAAAAGAAAAATAGATAAAAATATGAGAGTTAAATGACAATTTAGAGGCAATTTCCACTCTCTAAATCACATAAATCAACAAAATGAAGTTATGATCTCTCTTTTCTTGTCATTAGTGAATTAGTTGATGTGCTTATCATAAGTATGGCATATTTGTGCTATTAATTAGCTCAATATAAACCATCAAACTATAACACAACCACTAATACACTTTTAAATCTCATAAAATATGACAACAAAGTTGAAAGCACAATCTATTTTAAGCATGGCCTATTAACTATTAATTAGAAATATAAGCCATCAAATTTTAATTTCAACAATCACTTATTTACCATAATCATATGTAGATGAAGAGGCAATTTGTGTTTTGTTTGTTTAAGCATAGTCTATTTGTTATGAACAACATAGACTATCAAATTCAAAGCTAAACAACATCATTAAACCACTTCAATCATTCTCATTAAGCACAAAAAGAGAGCATAAACATCAAATTAAGTTTAAGCTACATGATTAGAGAGCTTCATTACCCCTAAATTGAAGGGGTTTAGCCTCTCATATTTGTTATCATGTGAACAAATGTAGCTTGCAACATAAGAGAAAAAGAAGAAGAAAAGGAAAGCAAGATAAAGAAAAACTATTCTACTTGCATAAAAGTAAATCTACACTACTATCATGAAAGGAAATGAACATGTAAGTAAAAGGAAACACTAATTAACATTGCATAAAAAGAAAAGAAAATTACATAAAATAAAAATGGCTAAGTATCCATGAAAAGAGAAAGAGAGCTTTCTTTTATTTGATATAAACTAAACTAAAGAGAAGGAGGCCTAAGAGAGAGATGATAGATTACATGAAACATATGGGGTTATTTATACAAGCATGGAACCCTAATCCATATTTTTGGGGAATGTCCAAAATGCCCATGAGGTACTGTGGCCACCAAGTAATCATTAGAATGTCATAATCCTCATTTAGTGTACATAAAGCCATTAATTCCATAAGCATGTGCATTAGCCTCTAGTTTGTACATTAAAGTGGTGGGTAGGTGGGGTCCTCTATGATCTTCACTTTGAATTATTTCCGTCTTCATTCCTTTATATTCATGTTGTGCATACATGTGTCTTCATGAAACCACTCCTATTTGAGATCAAATTCCTACACAAATATATATAAATTTTCAATTAATTTTTCTCAAAGAAATATATGCACACAAATGACCGTTTTGCCCCTATATAAAGATGGATATGTGACAAATTGGAATTAATATGGATTTTGGTTAAAACAAGTTAAAATACCTCATATGATCATTTATTTAATTTAAGTAGAATAAATATGGTGGCAAAAATATGCACATTTACGTGCACATCAAATACCCCCACACTTATCTTTTTATTCGTCCTCGAATAAAGAAAAAAACTAAGATAAATCCGTTTTCATAGGAAGCATGATTGCATTGAGCATATGCAACAAGTCGTTAAACCTCTGGGTGTCCCCAGTAGGACGAGTGTTGTCTCGTGGGGGTTTTCAGCGGATACTACCCACAAAATCCAAGTGCAGGATGAAAATATTTACAAAATGCAAGATTTATTTAAAAAGTGATGAATGCGAGTTTTTGAAATATTTACAAATGAAGGATTTATTTTTAAATTGACATGAATAAGTTAAATATAGGTTTTGGTCATTATCTTGAATTTTTTTCGTCATTTACTTGTCAAATTTTCAACAAAAATAAAGTTATCATAACAAATAGACAATAGATTAACTTGTTGTTTCGGTTGATAACAAAGTGTAATTATAAAATGGATCCTTAGTTGATTATCAAAGTTTATCAAAGTGGTATTTTCATTTCTTTTCAATAACAAATCAAATCAACTAAGTAAAAATAGTGTTAGGATTTCAATTGCTTGCTCTCTCGTTATTTGCAAGAAAAATTACACACCTAGCTCAGGTAAACTGAGGCCAGATATACCACCCATGGACTGCCTTTCGGGCTTATGTGAGGGGAGTATAGAGCATGGCGAGTGCACACACTTTCGTGCATACATCTATCGACCGTAGGTGGTTTTTATCAAGTCTATTTTTTTACATGTGTTCCATACATGCATAACCGTGAGGACTTTTAAATGAGTATGAAAACACATAATCAAAGATTCTAAGTAATTCACCCATGCATAACCGTGAGGACTTTTAAATGAGAGTGAATACTTGGATGTTATTATTTTATATTTTTTTAAAAGAGAGAGAGAGAGTTTTGCAACATCATCTTAGCACCATTCAAATTAGAAGGAAAAAAAATGTTATATCCTTTACTTTGAATCAACCACTTTTTAAAACAAAGATTTTCAATTAGGATGTCCTTCATAATTAACACGTATGAATCTTCCTATATACTAGTCAAACCATTATTATTTGTAATCAAACTTCATTTTTATTTTTGTTAAGACAAATAAATTTTTAAAAATTTCAATTTAATAAACCAAAACCATATATTTATCTTAGTGTTTCTTTAAAAATAAATCAAAATAAAATTTGTTTTTGTGATTTTTTTTGAAATTTTAAAGCAAAAATAAACCATGAAAAAAAAATTTGAAGATGAGTCTCCCCCCACACTTGATTTTGACTGTGTCCCCATAGTCAACCTAAGTGGAAGGAGAAAAATAAAATAAAAATCCAATATTTACATGAAAGATTATTATTTACAAGAGATGTGAAAGTATATAGTCAGAAAGTAAATGAAACGGTCTTCTAAAGACCGATTCATTTGTCTCGTCAAACGTGTGAGACACAGCTTAAGCACGAAAAACCAAACCGTAAAAGATTTTGAAGTTGAATGTTGATTTGGAAAAATGAATGTCGTTTTATTGAAAATTGAATGAGTTGTTTTTGTTTTCGATGATTTTTAAGGTTGATAAAACAATTGACTGAAATTCAAGTTTATTTTCACCAAATTGAAGTTCAAACTTATCATTGAAAACTTCTTCAAAATTATTGATTTCAAAATCAAAATGGTGATCAAAATTTTCCCCTTCAGAATTCAACAACTGTTTTCAAAAAGTCCATAAAACTCATGTTCGTTAAATTCGACTTCCTTTGTCGGATTATCAACAACTTCATCGTGTAAAATCGAGTTTAAAATTCAAAGTTGTCGTATTCAAATTTTCAGAAAAAGGAAGATCGAAGTTTAAATCGAGTTTCGCACCCTCAAAAGAATTGAAATCCAACTTAATTACTGTATTTTCAACAACTTGATTAAGATCGTCATTATCAAATTCAAAAGTTGTTATTTGAAAATCATTGATTTGGGTAAAAGATGGATTATCGTTTGACTCGTCACACATTGAAATTTGATTTTGTTTCTCATGAAAATTTTCCAATGTTTTAATCAACAAATTCGTGTGATCATTGTAAATTTCATTCATTTGCTTAACAAAGTCAAATTTGTAATTATTAACTTGAAAATTTTCTATTTGGACTTGTTGAGGACAAGAATTGTCAATTTCGATTAACGGAAGATTATTATTTGATTCTTCGTGGGTTGAGATTTGATTATGATTTTCACGAAAAGTTTTGTATTTTTCAAGTAATAAATCCCTGTAATCTTTTTTCATTTGGTCAACAAAATCAAATTCATGATTATTAATTTGAAAATATTCATTTTGAATTTGTTGATAACCAAAGTTTTCAATCGTATCTTTATTGAAACTATTTCCATTTCCAAAATTATTTGAAAATTGGTTCACATTTTCGTCTTGATTTTGAAATTCATCTTGAAACTCGAAATTGGATTGGCATGGGTTACACTCAAAATCATTTGAATTTTGAAGTGAATTCAAATTTTGATTATTTTGAAAACCTTGATTCGAGTTATAGCACAAATATGAATTGCACAACTCATTTATCTCTTGATTTTTTTTTGCATAGAGAGTTCAAGTAACGATGAAATGTTATTTTCAAGAGTTGAGGGTTGACCATTATTTTGGAAATTTTGTGGTTCAAAATTCGAATTGTCTAAAAAGTTGTTAAAATATCCATACGAATTTGGAGTGAACTCATATGGATTATATTGATTTTCACAACTGAATTCAAATGAGTGAGAAAAAGGAAACTCGGACATTTTCAAGATTTTTTTTTATAAAGAAAAATATTTACAAGTAGAATTTATTTTTCAAAATGGAAAATTGATTTTTGTTCTGTTTTTTATTTTCAAAATTTTTTTTGGCTTTTTTTTAAGATAAAAGTTTTATATTTTTTTTGGATTTTTGTTTTTCAAATTTTTTGGATTTTTGAAATTTAAAAGAAAAGGATTTAAAAATTTCAAAGAAAAATAAAAGGAATATTTACAATTTTTTTTAGTTTAGGGTTTTTGAATTTTTTTATTTTTAAAAAAATAATATGCATGAACTAATGCTACTAAATGAATGCAGTGGTTAATTACAAATGATTTATACTAAGTTAACCCAAAATTGAATAATTACAAATTGTCTTAGATAAACAAGATAGTTCTGAGCCAGGTAACAGACAGGATTTATCGGTGCACCACGAATCACCGTAGCAATGCATCCGAAGGTTTAAGTACCTTCAGAGGAACAACCACTATAATATTTACGAATCACCATAATATTTATAAATGGTTATTACTCTGCATAGCCTAGACACCAAGAAATTAAATTGTTCAAAGAAGACAAATTGTCAATATACAATTAAGTGTTATCGATGTCTAATCGTTATTATTAATCAAAATCTGGGATGAAATGCAAAGCAGAAATTAAACGTGTATTAACCATGCAACTACAATGAATTTTTGTTTCGATTTTTGAATTTTTTTTATAATAAAATGCAAGCAAACAACAATGCAAGACAACTAAAAAAATAGATATAGCAAGCAAGCATTTCTTTAGCAAGAAAGCAGTTATTTTTGGCAGCAGTTCTTCTCCTTCTGAAATTCTGCTTTGGCAACCTAAAATAAAAACAAAATATATACAATTTTTTTTAATATCAATGAAGTAACTGAAACAAGTGAAAAATCTAATCAAATGAAATCAAAAGAAGAAAAACAAAACAAATTCAAAGATTTTATTTGGGAAAAAAAGAAAAAAGAAAAAGAAAAATAACTTAAAACAACTAAAAAACAAAACATACTATAATAACACAAAACAGCTTCACCATTTCAATCTCAAAAACAAAATTCACAAATAAACAAAGCCCGGCCCAAAAGAAAGCTAACGCATGCTTATTGTTCCCAAATCAAAACAACTCAAACATATCACAACAAACACTACAAAACTCCAGACCAATATCGATTCTCTCCTTTCTTTTTCTTTTTTTAATTTTTTTATATAATAAAATGTGAACTGGAATTGAAGCATGAAATCGGTGATTTTGGGTTTGATTGATGAAGTAATAAGCGATGTCGAAATTAGCTAGGGAGGGGAGGTGTAGTGATTTGGTTCGAGAGGCAATTGCAGGCGATTGATTTGGGTTGAAGCCGCGGTCGCGGGTTTGAACAGAGGAGAGCGAGTTCGAAATGGGGTTGTTGAAATAAATGTTGTTTCGGAGATGAGGCTTGCCGGTGGCTGTGCTTTGAGTTTGAGTGTGGATTAGTGACTGTCTAGGGAATGGAGTCGATTGGGTTTCTTGGAGTTCGAGGGGCGAGTGGGGTTGCGGTCTCGATTTGTTGGGAGGTTGTCGAGGTGACGTAGATGGTGGTACTGATGGCGACTTGGTCACATTTGGAAGCAGGTTGAATTGCTGCAATGGGTGGTGGGTTTATGCTTGTGAATGGGAAGTTTGGTCGAGTTGTTAAGGCAAATTGTGTGTTGTAGATGATGCACTGGTTTGGGTGGTCGGTTTTGATTGTGGAAGGGGATGACTGCAATGGTTTGTATTACACTGGCAAGGGAGATGACTGACTTGGTTTAAGTGTGCGTAGACAGTGGAGATGGGAAGTGGCTGTGGTGGTTTGCTGTTCAGATGGTCAGTGGAAATGACTGGAGTGTTGATAAAGAGGTTGATAAGGTGGAAGATGGAGTGGAATATAGCAGAGAGTACTTCAGTGTCGCAGAGAGTATTTCAGGTGGAGTGACGGGAGAGCACTGATGAAGTGATGTTAACAGAGGTGGAGCAGTTGATAGTGTGAAGTGGGGAATGTAGTTGTATTGTGACAGAGCTGGGTATTGTGGTGCTGTAGAAGTGGTATTGAGCAGTTTTGTAGAAATGAACAGGGGAAGATTTTGCTGGTGACTGATGATTGTGGAGATGTTTGCAGGTGATGAGTGGCAGTGATTGTGGAGGAAGTATTGGTGGTGAACTGCAATTATTGCTTGGTAGTGTGGAGTTAACAGTTTATGGGTCTGGTGACAGAGGAGGGATGGCCAGAAGAGTTGCACAAAAACTGTGCACAGTTGTTGCACAAAGTTGCACAGTGGCTGTTTTTTTTTTGAAAATTGTTAATGTAAAGAGAAAACAAAAATGAAAAAGAAAGATGTAAATAGAAAAATGCAAATGTGATGGAATTGATTTTTTTTAAAATTTTTGTGTATGCTTTTTTTTCCAAATATATACAATGCAAATGCAAAACAAATAGAAAACAACAATCGCGCAATATTTAGTTTTTTAATGCAAATACACACAAAATAAAAACACACAAAAATCAAAAGAAAATAATCCGAAGAATAGAAAATCAAAATCAAACAAATTCCCCGGCAACGGCGCCAAAAACTTATTCGTCGACGGAAATTCTATCGGTTTAGAAAACCGTCGAACGAATTTAAATTAAAAATATCCACAAGCGCACGGTGTACGAATGTAGCACGCGGCGAATACGGGTCGATCCGCAGGGAATTGATGATTTTAAAATTCTATTCAATCAAATTAACCAAACTTGAAAGTGTGATTAGCTAAAAATGTAAGAAACTAACAAAAACTAGCAAAAGAAAAATAGATAAAAATATGAGAGTTAAATGACAATTTAGAGGCAATTTCCACTCTCTAAATCACATAAATCAACAAAACGAAGTTATGATCTCTCTTTTCTTGTCGTTAGTGAATTAGTTGATGTGCTTATCATAAGTATGGCATATTTGTGCTATTAATTAGCTCAATACAAACCATCTAACTATAACACAACCACTAATACACTTTTAAAATCTCATAAAATATGACAATAAAGTTGAAAGCAAAATCTATTTTAAGCATGGCCTATTAACTATTAATTAGAAATATAAGCCATCAAATTTTAATTTCAACAATCACTTCTTTGCCATAATCATATGTAGATGAAGAGACAATTTGTGTTTTGTTTGTTTAAGCATAGTCTATTTGTTATGAACAACATAGACTATCAAATTCAAAGCTAAACAACATCATTAAACCACTTCAATCATTCTCATTAAGCACAAAAAGAGAGCATAAACATCAAATTAAGTTGAAGCTACATGAATAGAGAGCTTCATTACCCCTAAATTGAAGGGGTTTAGCCTCTCATATTTGTTATCATGTGAACAAATGTAGCTTGCAACATAAGAGAAAAAGAAAAAGAAAAAGAAAACGAAAGCAAGATAAAGAAAAACTATTCTACTTGCATAAAAGTAAATCTACACTACTAGCATGAAAGGAAATGAACATGTAAGTAAAAGGAAACACTAATTAACATTGCATAAAAAGAAAAGAAAATTACATAAAATAAAAATGGCTAACTAGCCATGAAAAGAGAAAGAGAGCTTTCTTTTATTTGATATAAACTAAACTAAAGAGAAGGAGGCCTAAGAGAGAGATGATAGATTACATGAAACATATGGGGTTATTTATACAAGCATGAAACCCTAATCCATATTTTTGGGGAATGCCCAAAATGCCCATGAGGTAGTGTGGCCACCAAGTAATCATTAGAATGTCATAATCCTCATTTAAGTGTACATGAAGCCATTAATTCCATAAGCATGTGCATTAGCCTCTAGTTTGTACATTAAAGTGGTGGGTAGGTGGGGTCCTTCATGATCTTCACTTTGAATTATTTCCATCTTCATTCCTTTATATTCATGTTGTGCATACATGTGTCTTCATGAAACCACTCCTATTTGAGATCAAATTCCTACACAAATATATATAAATTTTCAATTAATATTTCTCAAAGAAATATATGCACACAAATGACCGTTTTACCCCTATATGAAGATGGATATGTGACAATTTGGAATTAATATGGATTTTGGTTAAAATAAGTTAAAATACCTTATATGATCATTTATTTAATTTAAATAGAATAAATATGGTGGCAAAAATATGCACATTTACGTACACATCAACTGCTCTTGGCGTATTTTGTAATAATTATATATTATCTACATGTGGTCTGCATTTTGAGATTATATAATCGACTTGGAATATTTTGAAATGGAATGTGGAATTTGTTTTGTTGTTTAATTTTTTTCCATATCCTTACGTTTCCGTGTATCAATGCATCTAATATCACCGTATTTGTTCGCCGAGGATTAATAACTATGGATAACTACAACATCCGTAGCCGTTAGTTTTGGGCCTCCCAATAGGGGGATATTACAAGTTGGTATCAGAGCTAGGTTTATGAAACTTTAAAATAAACTTAAACCTAAAAGATTTTTTCGAACATAATCCAATGAATCAGATAATAAGATTGGAGTTTAGATCAACGCTATAGTAACGTACTTGTATTTGCTATATATATATATATATATATATATATATATATATATATAAGTACGTATCCCCCGCTATCTTAGACCATTCTTCTACATCTTACTAAGGCTCGTATGCAGATTTACGAGATGGGAGATATGGAAGCAAAAAATGGAAGAGGGAATATCGATGGAGGAAGTACCACAACTAATGGAAATGCTCGGCACACTACCAGGAGAAACCCTGGTCGACTGACTAATGCTAGTAACCAAAATGTTGAAGCCAATGTGGGTGCTGGAAATCCACTAGTAGATATGGGGATGATGTATCAATTTTTTGCTGCTTTGATGCAAGTAGGAGCTACTGCCGGAGTTGTTGGAAATGCGGAAGGAGCTAATCCTATGGCTCCGGTTGAGAATATTGCTTTGCTAAGTAGAGATTACACCAGACTTGGGAACGGAGAGTGCCGTAGAAGTTCAGAATTGGTTGTTGCATTGTAAGCATATATTTACTGATTTGGATCTGAATGATGGACAAAAGAGGAGGTTGGCCTCTGGACAGTTGCAGGGGTCAGCACTACATTAGTGGAATATTATCACTGTCGGAGTGCCGAATGAGCAGTAAACTTGGAATGATTTCAAGACGAGATTTTAGCAGAAGTTTGTATCTGAGTTTGCTATGTATGAGCTGATGAGGAAGTTTATGGATTTAATGCAAGGAGAGATGTCAGTAGTCAAGTATGCTACTAAGTTTGAAGAGCTGTCTTGATATGGATATGCTATTATAGGTGCTAGCATCAAAGGAATGGGAAGTTCATTTGAGGACCGAGGCCCAAACTTGCTAGAATGACCATGACGAATGTTCATGATCCTTGTAATATAGTGGTGGAGTTGGCCATTCGCCATGAGGAGTTTCTTCCTGATTTAGCTAAAGAGAAGTCAGTGGAAACCTAGGATTCTCAGGAGAAGAGGAGGAAGTTCTTCAAAAGGTAGGAAGACCAAAAGGGAGATTCTGCTAAGAATTCAAAGGTTGAGGTAGTTTGCTATAAGTGCGATAAGAAGGGTCACTTTGCTAATGAATGCCGGTCAGGAAATGGGAAGAAAGTTGTAGTTAAAAAGAATGTGAAATGCTTCAACTACGATCAAGTTGGGCATTACAAGAATCTATGTCCAGAGCCAGTTAGGGAGGACAAAATAATTTTTTTGCTATAGGACTAGCCAGGCCTACTGCAGCAGATAAAGGAAAGACTGCGATGGAAGGTACACTTTTGATTCAAAGTATTTCAGTTAGAGTACTTTTCGATACCAGTGCGTCACATTCATTTATATCTCAGTGTTTGGTTGATAGATTATGCTTAGAACCCACCTACCTTATTGCTTCCTTAAGGGTTGCGAATCCTATAGGAGGGTATGCAACTCTAGGGGTGAGACGTGATCAGTTAGAACTCGATTTGTTAGGTCATAAATTTGCCTGCAACTTGTATGTTTTTGATTCCATTGATTTCGAGATCATTTTAGGAATGGATTGGTTGAGTAGGTATGAGGCTAGAATATTTTGCTAGGATAGGAAAATATCACCGAGACACCCTGATAGTCATAATCGAGTGATATTATCAGTAGGGAATACTGATAGAGTGTTAATGCTTGCTTAGTGCTATGGAGATACGAGATGAGTTAAGTCAGGTTCGGATAGCAAGGGGGTTTGCAGATGTCTTTACAAGATGAGTTAAGTCAGGTTCGGATAGCAAGGGGGTTTGCAGATGTCTTTGAGCCAGTCACTGGACTACCCTAAGGCTATTGAATTTAAAATTAATCTTGTGCCCGCAACTAAACCTATAAGTAGACCACCTAGTAGGATGACACCAACCAGGATGAAGGAATTGAAGGTGCGGTTAGTCGATCTAGAAGGAAGGAGTTTTATTAGACCAAGCAATTCTCCTTAGGAAGCGGCCGCGGTGTTCGTGAAGAAACTAGATGGGTCGTTAAGGATGTATATAGACTATTGTAAGTTAAAAGAAAGGAAAATTAAGAATTAGTATCCTTTAACAAGAATAGATGATCCATTTGATTAGTTAAGTGGAGCCAGAGTGTTTTTCCAATTGGACTTAGCGACAAGTTTCCATCAGTTAAGAATAACGGAGGATAGTATTCCTTTGACGACATTTGGTACTAGATATCGCTTATATGAGTGGTTGGTAATGCCATTTGGATTGAAGAATGCACCTACTTTCTTCATGGATTAGATAAACTGAGTTGTCCAAGAGTACTTGGATAGGTTTGTACTAGTGTTTATAGATGACATTCTAGTATTCTCTAAGGACGAGGAAGAGCATGAAGTTTATCTTAGAGTGGTGCTTGAGATGCAGAGACAAAATCAGCTAAAGGAGAACTTTACCAATTGTCATTTTTGGAAGAAAGTGGCAAATTTTCTTGGTTACATGGTTTCAGAGAAAGGATTGTCAATCTAGATAAGATCAAAGCCCTGAATAATTAAAGAGAACATAGGCGGTGACTGAGATTAGGAGTTTTCTTGGACTTGCTGGCTACTACAGGAGATTAATTAAGAATTTCTCGCGGATAGCAGCACCCTTAACTAAGTTAACCGAGAAGGAAGTGAGATTTGTTTGGTCCAACAAATGTGAGGAGGCATTCCTTAAGTTAAAGCATTTGTTGTCAAGGTTCGTTTTTCCATACCCTTTGAATTTACAATAAACCACACATGTCCAACTCAATTTGCATGAAAAGACGAAACATGAAGGGTAATAAAGAAAAATAGAAGGAATAAAATCTCACACAAATGGAATAACATATAATATTGAGCAAATATCTTTACAGTGGAATTTTTTTAAATATATATATATATATACCAGAGTCTAACCTAAATTCAACTTGGACAGTTATAAACATCTGTCCTTACAATTGCTGACAAACATCAAACTAAAACTAACTAAGTACAGCGGATAATAGAATATGTCGATACGTAGATGAATATCTCCAACTCTCCTTTGGAAACTTCAATCGTCTTCGATTAACCTGAAACTACTAGGATCTGACCTGGGTATGAAAAATACCCAAATCAGGCTTGATAAACCAGTGTGAGAAAAACTAATAAATGACAGTGTCATATACCAGCCTTTGAATAAAACCTTTTTGAAAAGAAATAGTATCTCATAAGACTATACCCACACATAAACATGGACGGGTTTTACCTTATGATAACTAAAACACTTTTATATCAAAAAAATTGATATTATTTCTAATGACATTCTTTAAAAACATTTGCAAATAAACTTATTAATCTTAGCCGAAATTGTTACATTGATTAAATTCCAGCATAATAGGTTCTACAAACAAAATCATAGGTTTTTATTGGGGAACGGATTTCCATACAAATGATCAGGTGAAGGATCTATCTTCCGAATGGGTACACCTCTAGATGGATGTCCCGAGGAACCATCACAAAGCTCCTTTACCAACACAAGACCGGCCTACCTCTATAACTAGATAGTACCGAATATGTTATCCCTCGGTAGTTACCGACCTTTATCCGATTTTCATACACCACATTAATTTACATCCCGAACGTCATAGCGGGAAGAAATATATCTAGAAGGGGATGATCATACCCTACTTTGGAATGACCCACTTAGCCTTGTTGCATCTAATCCTGTTTCGGTCATTTTCGGTTTGATGAGGCTTGAGGCAGCGGTTACCTTTTCACATAGCACATATCACATCTTTGAATGCCACATTACCATTTATGTTGACTACTAGTTGCCTTCCACAAAAATACAATCCTTGAGCTCGTACTTTTCAAGGAGAGTGTTAAGCTAAGAGAAGTTGCTTTCTCCGCCACCACTGATGTACGTTTGTAAAAACCATTGCACGTAAACTTTAGAACTATAATGTCAGACAAACGTCTATACAAGTTGTCCAAGAACAGGAAAAACCGAAGGCACTCTCCTACTACCACTAGTAGCGAGTAGTCTTTACAATCCGAAAAATCTCCACAACGAGGAGACCACTGCTATATATAACTCTATAATGCGTGCGACCCAGAGCAAGTCAACAAGCAGTCCTCACGCTATGAAGATCCATGGTTTTCAATAGTCATCATCTTCAACATGTCTAATGTATACATTGCTTCGAAGTGGTTTTCAGATAGGAATTACTCAAATCCGACCTCGGTTCCTTCAAATTCCAGTTATCGATAAAAAGTGAATATGAATATATAGGATTTATTAAGTCTTTTTTCACTTTAATTCTTTTCGGCTGATTTAGAAATATCCTTATTTTGACTTAGGATAATTCTAAATAATTCATTCTTTTGCTTCGGATAATCTCTCAAATTTTCTTACTTAACTCATGATCCAAATTCCTTAACTTTTAGGCTGGTCAAAAATAATGTTATTTAAGACATCGTTTACGATAAACCTTAAAAATCAATCTTAGCAAACATTTTTGAGTAAATAGATTCATAGAAATCATTCGTTTTGGAGATTTCTTAAATTTTGGATAATACCAATCTTCTTTTATTTTGGAAACTTAATACGATCTTTTTATTTAAGAGAATCCAGGCTTTCCTTTAGATCTGTTCCACCCCTCGCCTAAGAAAAGAAAACATAGACCAGGTAAGTTTAGGGCATTGGTTGCTCCATCCCTAACCTTAGTTAAACACCTTGTTTTATCTTCCCAGATCTCATAGGCGGGACAAATGTACTAGTCATTCCCGCATACTCAGATTTTCAAATTTATTTTGGAACTACTTATAAATATTCGAAATTATCTTTCAAAACACTTCATTATCATTTTTAAAACATTCAAAATTGATTCTGAGAAAAGTCGTTACATTTAAACTTGTATTCAAAAAGTTATAGAATTCGCAGCATAAATGTGCTGCGGAAAGTGCTATATAAGCTTATTGGATACAAACAAATTTTAAACACTTGGTAATTCATGTTTTTCAATCCAAATCTCCTTTATATCATTTAAATAGATTTATCAGATTTATTCCATATTTTTTCAATATTAAAAATGTTCATTTAAACCGATTTCTTGTTAAGGCCACTTAATTTCACTAGTGCGATTTTTCTAGAAAATTGATCTGGACTTGTTTCAAAATCTACTCAACGAAACTTTGATTTTTCCTTCTTTTTTTGTAAGATATGGATATAATAGTCCGGAATTTTCTTATCTCGAAGAATTCCGAGCTATATCTCACTCTACATATTATTTTAAACTTCTCGGCGCGAAATCGCGAACTATCGTTGCTCGATGCACCTAGTTTTGACTTATATTTCAATATTTGAAATAATCTATTCAAATTAAATTCTATTACTTATAAAATCATTACAAATCATTTTAAATCAATATTTTCACTTTCTCAAGTATTTAAAATGAATTTCCACTATTACCGTATTATAATATTATTTTATTCCCATTATTTTAATATTAAATTTTAAATTCGAATTTTAATTCAGTTTCAATCCTAATTTCAAATTAAACTTATTTAAAACTTAGATTTCAAATCTAATTTCAATTTAAACTTCAATTCAACTTTAATCTCAACTTCAATTTTTCAAAATCGATTTCAATTTCAATTTCACTATTCTTCTTAAATCTGTTTCACTGCATATTTCAAATTCTCTTTATTTTAACTTTAATTTCACTTTTAATTGAAAAGAGACTTATTTTTCCAAAATATCTCATATCACTAGAATATGGTCTTATTAATAAAGGTGATTACTTAATCAAAATGAGCATAACCAATATCCGTCTTTATCACTAACATAACATCCATTCAATCAATCACATGACATATGATTTCGAATTCAACATTCACTATTTATACCATAACGAAACACATTATCACAATTCAATTATCTAACCAACAATCAAATCATCCATATTAACAATCAAATAAACATCTATATGTCATAAGGTATAAATATGATTATTTTATCGCAGCCAAAATATGATTTCAAAAGCGACGAGAATTTCTCACCTTTATATCTACTCCATTAAACTTTTACGTAAGGTATGCGTCTCTCGAGCTAACATGTTATTTCCAAACGTCTCGACTTTTTCCGTTTCCTTTCCTTTTCTCTTTTTTCTTTCTTTCTCTTTTTTTATTTGGATGTGAGCTTTGGAGGGAAAGAGGGTGTACGACCATGGGTATGTGGCTTTGGGCTTGGGTATGGTAGAGTATGGGCTCGGCCTTGGTGTGTAGGTGGTGTAGGAGGTGGGTACGGCTTAGGGAAGGGGTATTTGGCCAAGGTGGAGCTTTGGTGGAAGAGAATGAAGAGGTGGGAAGCCTAGAAAATGGAAGTGAAGAAGAATGAGAAAGTGAAGAAGAAGGAAGGAATGAAATGCGAAAAATGAAAGGTATAGATGCATATTTATATTTGAGGTTTGGATGGAAAATGATTAAAATACTCTTCTCTACTTTTTGACTTTTAATTTACCATTTTTACCCTTGATTTGACCTTTGCTTAATGGAGAAGAAATGATATTTAAATGTGAAATGATGTTTACCTCTTTTTGTTAAACTTTAAAACGTTAAATAATCATTTTTCTCCTTTTTCATAAGTGATATGACTTAAGCATTAATGGTAATGGAAAGTATGTGTAAGGAGATGAAAGGTGGTGGTAAGTTTGCTTTTTTAGTTACTTAACTTTTAAGTATGATTGTTTAATTATATTATGAAAATATCTTAGATATTTTCTTATCTTTTGATGTGACTAATTTTAAATTGTATTAAAAGTTTATATTTATGCATTTGTGTATGTTAGAAAAAGTATCAAGTTGCAACAACTTGACGACAATTTGTTTTGGTTGAAAACCGTATTTTTGTCGATAAATTTTATAGTCAAAATTTGACATTTTTGTTAAGCTATACATTGAAGTAAAATAAACTTTAAAATGAACTTTTTACTTCTTTAAATAAATTAAAATATGTCTCTTTATATTTAAAATCATATTTAATTAATATCAAAATCTTTTATTTTACAGTGTATATAAAACTGACAAAATGCGACAAATTTTGGTTATTTTTGTAAAACGATTATTAACATACTTTTAAATCTTTTAATATACTTTTATTATCTTTATTAGATATTTTAAATAAAATTTAACTTATCAAATAAATATTTAAACTTATTTATTTAAGCCTTTATTTATTATTAACAAAATTTAACATTTGTCGATTTGTTCTAAAATCCAAATTTATACTTTTTAATTTATTAACTATAAGAATAGATAATTATTTATTATATATAACATATTTATTTAAGTTTAAATTCCTTTTAAATTTAAAAATAAACAAAATCTCTCATTTTCGAAGTAGCAAAATTACATGTCGTTACATTTGTTGACTAATGCACCCGTGTTAGTGGTTCCAGACGGGAACCAAGGATTGGCGGTGTATACCGATATATGTAGAACTAGATTAGGAGTGGTGTTGATGTAGAGTGGTAAATTCATTGCCTACACATCTAGCCAGCTTAGACCGCATGAAGTTAGAAATCCTACTCATGATTTGGGGTTGGCAGTTGTGATCTTCGCACTGAAGATTTAAAGACATCATCTCTTAGGGGAGAGATTTGAGTTATATACCGATCATAAGTCTTTACGGTATTTTTTTTTAGGAGTTGAATATGAGACAGCAGAGGTGGCTGGAGTTTTTGACTGCATATGATTTTGGTATAGAATATACACCAGGAAAAGGTAATAAAGTGGTTGACGCTCTTAGCAGGAAACATCATAATGTGGTGTTAGCTATGTTGGCAGAATGGAAAGATTTAAAAGCTTTAGTGAGTTGTGATGTGCAGTTAAGATCGACAGCTAGTTCTAGTCAGAGTACCGCCAGGTTGTCTTGTTTAGAAGTTCAACCAGTATTGATTAAGAGAATTGCTTCTAAGCAGAAGGAGGATCCAATATTAGCTAAAAGGATCAGAAGACTTGAGGTTGGAACAGAGATTGATGATTTAAAGGGTTTTAGCCTTGACCAAAGAGGGTGGCTAAGAAAGATGGGATGGTTATGTGTTCCAAATGTAGAGGAATTGAGAAAAGAAGTTCTTGTAGAATGTCATCGATCCAAGTTTGCGATTCATCTAGGAGGAACCAAGATGTATCAGGATATGAAGAGAAGCTTCTATTGGGAAGGCATGAAGAGGGATGATGGCTTATGGGTCAGGAAGTGTGCAAACTGTCAACAAGTAAAAGCCGAACATTAGAAACCAAGTGGGCTACTACAACCTTTAGAGATTCCAGTTTAGAAATGGGAGTCGATATCTATGGATTTTATAGACGGGTTGCCAAGGTCAAATAGAGGTAATGAAAGTATATGGGTTATGGTGGATAGATTGACCAAGAGTGTACATTTCACTCCAGTTAAGTCAACCAGAATGGCACCTGTTTTAGCTAAATTGTTCCTGAAAAACATAGTTAGACTGCATTTCCTAGTAGTATAGTCAGTGACATAGATGCATTGTTCACTAGTCAATTCTGGAAGAGTCTATAAGAAGTGATGGGTATCAAGCTTAATATGAATACTGCGTATCACCCTCAAACGGATGGGCAGACAAAGAGAGCCAACAAAGTACTCGAGGATTTACTGAGAGCTTGTGTATTGGACTTTGGTGGATCTTGGGAGGATCACCTACATTTGGTTGAGTTTTTCTATAATAATAGTTACCAGACTAGTATAGGAATGACACTATTTGAAGTTTTTATGGAAGACCATGCAAATCACTAGCATGTTGGTTGGAGACTCGAGACAGATTAGTCTTAGGTCTAGATTTGGTCAGAGAGGCTTAGAGAAGATTGAGTTAATCCATGAAAGGATGAAGGAAGCTCAATCAAGATAGAAGAGTTATGCGGATAAGAGGCGTAAGGACCAAGAATTCTTAGTTGGAGATAAGGTTTTCATTAAGGTATCACCTATGAAAGGTGTGATACGATTTGAAAAGTCGGGGAAGTTAGCCCCAATATATGTAGGTCCATTTTAGATTAAAGAGAGGACTAGAAATCTCGCATGCAGAATAGAGTCACCGAGCAATTTGGCAGGTGTCCATAATGTATTTCATGTGTCTCATCTTCACAAGTATGTGCATAATCCAGAGACTACTATTCCTTCGACAGGATTGGATGACTTAGTGGTAGAGCCTAATTTGACTTTTGTTAGACAAGTAGTTTGGGTTGTAGGTAAAGATGAGAAAAAATAAAGGAACAAGACAATCATGTTGGTGAAAGTTTAGTGGAGCGACAATGAAAAGGACTGTACTTGGGAGATAGAGGACAAGATTAGAAATACTTATCTCGATCTACTTTGAGGGTATGTCTATATTAGATATATATTGACAGTTTCTAGTCAGTTAGACTAGTATGGTTGTTAGGAGTTGTTACAGATGATTTCTATGTTTAGTATTTAGTCCTTACTGAATTTCGGGAACGAAATTCTTTAAGGAGGCAAGCCTGTAACTTCCTAAAATTTTTATGACATTATTCAGAAAATTTAATTGCATAAATAAAATAGAATAATGATGATAAGGAGATTGAGATTTGATTAAATTATATTTATAGGGCCGAGCTTATTAACAAAGTAAACGGGCTTTAAATTGGTTTAAAGGTTAATTAAACTACATATGGGCATATTAGTAAATTAGCCAATTAATTATACATGGCTATAACTTCTTATTTTGTCCATTCATGTTCATTTTTATTTCTCAAATCAAAAATAAATGCAAGAACCCTAATAGAGTTGGCCATTAACAAAAAAGAAGAAGAATTGTAATAAAAAACTAAAGATCAAAAGCTAGGGAGAATTAATCAACAACAAATCTCAAATTCCTTATCAAGTTTAAGGTGAATAATAATCTTCTACCATCTCTATTTTAGTCTATGATTATATGGTTTCGGATTTATGATTGAGATTCATTTTTGTGACAAAATAGATGATGATATGCTTGAGTTATATTATGATGATTTGTTTTAATTCATAAGCATATTAATTTGTATGGTTTTAGTATAAAACCGAGAGTATATCATTCCGATTGCCATGAAATTTTTTTATGTTCGGTAGAACATGATTTTGAGATGGATTTTAAATTTCAGAATTTTCCAAGCTGTGGAAATTTTATTATGAATTTTAACGAAGAACAAGATATAATTGGGTTTAAAATCTATTTTGAGAATTTCAGGAAGAAATTGGGTCTAAAATTTTAATATGTTCGATTACATGTTGAAATTTAATTTCTGTTATTTTTGGGGATTTTTCCTAACTGATTACTAAGGAAAATAAATTAGTTTTAAAGGACTTTTCTGAAATAATTGGTTTTAATATATGGAAAGGCTAAAACATTGCATTTTAATGTTTTTTTAATATGATATAAATGCGGCGGTTAAAAAGGTCAAGAATTTGAAAAAAAATTATGGCAACCAATCAATAGTTTACAAATAGAAAAGTTGTTAAAAAAAGTGATTACCAAAAGTTGCTATAATTCAGCCTTTAATTCAAAAATAGGTGTTCTGCCTCTATTAGTAAGAACCTTTCGCCTCCTTTGATTCTGCCTCGTCTTAGTAGATACCAACACATTCGATACCACCATAATCGAAACCTATACACTAGATATCACTTAGATGTTATACATTGGATTGGAAGGAAGGCGGAAGCCTTGGTGTCGAAAGGTTAGCTTCCGATGGAGTTGAAACCCTGCATTATTTTCAAAAGTTAAAGTCTTCCCCTATTTTACTTAAAGCATTCGATATAGTCAAAACGTATGTTTCGAAAGGGTTTATAATTAGCTTTCGAAGAAGGTTATCATATTATATTAAAGTCTTAGCTTATGAAGGGAAACCATTTTCCTTAAATAAGAGCTTTTGAAAGGACTAGTTTCGTCCCATTCGAAACCAAGCCGCTAATTCCCCTTTCGACTGCTTTGAAGTCATCTATGTTGTTTAAGGGGTTACTTCTGTTTGACTTAAGCCTTTTTCTTGTTTGCTTTAGAAGGGGTTGAGGGTTTCAAAGACGATGGAGTCGGAAGGGGGTTTCACTCTGTCCTTCAAAGTTTTAGTTTTAAAGGTTTTGCTTTTGACTAAGATGGTTTCGTCACCATTAATTTTTCCCCAAACTAATTTTTGTTGGTTTTGAAAGAGAAACTTTTGTATATAACCATTTTGACCCAAATGATGTTTTAAAAATGTAAACCCAATACTTTCGAAAGGGGTACTTTCATTTGTTTCGAAGCTCTGTTTTTAAAAAGATGTTTTGATACCATCGAAAGGTATAATAGGTTTCGAAAGATAATGTTTATTATGGGTTTCGAAAGGTATGTATATAATGTTTTCAAAAGAGGTCTTTACTTTCGAAGGAGGCTATCCAGGGGTTTCGGAAGAGATGTTTTTATGGTTTCAAAACATAAACCCAATCTCAATTAAAGTAATAACTATGGCATAAATAAAGATTTTGAAATGTTATTCACATTATTGTTAATCCATAACTGTATTCGGGGAAAGGGCAGAATAACAAGTTAGGTTGACCCAGCAGTGAATATAACTTAACAGATGTTCAAATTTTAATTAAAGATATTGGCAGGGGCCAGTAGGTTTATAGTATGCCCATGAAAACTGTGTGTTGTTGGCAGGGGCTAATAAGGTCATAGTCAGCCCATGAAAACTATGATTTGATACTGGCAGGGGCCAGTAGGTCTGTAGTAAGCTCATGAAATCTATACTCGGATTAAGATACTAGTGGTTAGTCAATAGATTCCTAGTTAGCCTATGAAAACTAGGATAAGAAATAATATATTGTAGTTACCAATAGTTTCTTAGTGATCCCATGAAAACTAAATAATTGGACAAATAGTTCTTAACATTTAACAGTGTTAATGGTAACCCTAGAAACTGTAATTGAGACAAATAGTCAGAATGAATGGGGATGGGTAATCAAGAATTGATTTATTTGTTTTTACATATCATCATAATATTTGAAATAGTATGTTTTAACCATTATGGATCCAGGAACACAGTATATGGTTTTATAAATGTTTTAGGATACCAGTGAGGCGAAAACCAATTCCACTAAGCGGCGTGGTCTCACTAGATATCTAAACGTTTTGAGATGGTAAATTATTATTCATATCGGGTTTTATGTCTGACTCGAAGTTTTTATTTTCCACTTAAACTCTCGGGTACTCAATTGATTTTGAGTTGGTGGAGAGTTAAGATTTCCAGGTGTTTTTTTAGACGAATAAAGCTTTTGAGGACGTGCATGCGGCAAGCTTGTTATTACAGTTTTTTAATTTCCACTGTGTGTTTGTATGTAAAGGCAAAGTGTTTTCTTGCCTATTTATATACTCTGATCTACCAAGAGGCATCTTCATATACTACTCTTGGCGTATTTTGTAATAATTATATATTATCTAAAAGTGGTCTGTGAATTGGGATTATGTAATCAATTTGGAATATTTTGAAACGGAATGTGGAATTTGTTTTTTGCTGTTTAATTTTTTCCATATTCTTGTATTTTAGTGTATCAATGTATCTAATGTTGTCATATTTGGTCGCCGACGATTAATTGCTATGGATGACTTTAACATCCGTAGCCGTTAGTTTTGGGCTTCCTAATATGGTGATGTTGCAATTGGCGGCAGAGTATAAGGGGGAAATTAATAAAATCTTTTTGTTAGTCTATTCTAGATCTCATTTTGTGTTTTACATGAATAATAATTTTGTACCAAACCATACTTAGTTTAATAAAGGATTCAAGATATTCATTTTAATTTAATAATTATGTATTAAAATTTTATGTTTGTATTATGATTTAATTATAATATATTTTGTTGTTTTTATATTATTTTAATTTTATTTTATAATACGTTCACATTCATAATGAAACAATATATCTATAACAAATATAGTATACCATCCTGGAATACACATAAATAAATTAACGTCATATGTGATTAACTAACCATCGAGACCTATGGTTGATAAACATAGTGACATGGCAATAATCATTTAACATGGGTATATCATTTAACATGGGTACAAAAATATATGTAATTATTTTTTTATCCGAACATGAATTAATTTAATGTATAATTTAATATTTATTATATATATATGATTATACCATCCTAGAATACACATAAATAAATTAACGTCATATGTGATTAACTAACCATCGAGACCTATGTTTGATAAACATAGTGACATGGCAATAATCATTTAACATGGGTATATCATTTAACATGGGTACAAAAATATATGTAATTATTTTTTAATCCGAACATGAATTAATTTAATGTATAATTTAATATTTATTATATATATGATTAGATTTTATGTTTGGGGTCTAAAATAGTTTTTTATTTCCAAACGTCGAAACATATATATCATAGTACATTTTAAATTAAATTCAAAATTTAAATATGTTTGACTAATTAGATATTTAATTAAATTTGACTTATTCAAATATGTAGAAAAAATTATAAAACAAGACCAACCAAAAAAATATTATTATTTTTAATTAAATTGAAAGTATAAATTTAAATGTATAAATATATTAATATAATAATTCGAATATGTGTGTGTGTATATATATAATTTTGAAAAAAATCAAGTAAGTAGAAAATTATTTTATTGTAATTCAAAAAATCGAATTTGTTTAAATTTGAAATTAATTATTCGTTTATGTATGTGTGTGTAATTATATATAATTATAATCTTTTTTATTTGAGCCACCAGCAATTTTTTATTATCTAATCAAATCGAATTAGAAAATACAATTTGTACATTTATATTATATATACATTATTTATTTATTTAATATAATTGTTTTGAAATTTTTTTATATGGCCGAATATAAAAGAGGGAGACTACACATAAGAACACACGCGCGAATGCTCGCACGCGCGCGCATTGTAACGACCCGTAAATTTTCGATAATTTAAATAGCTAATTTAATAAGATTTCGTGATTTAATGTTAGAAAAAATAATGTTGTAATTCGTTTGGAATAATAATAACTGGAATGAATTGCAACAATAATTATCCAAGTAATTATTTATAGATTGAACGGAGTTCCAATCTAATTGAATTGACTCAAACGTTATAACTTGGTTATAAGGGAATATATGGAAAAAAAAATGTAAATAAGTGAATAAGAATTGTGAATTATTTAGGTAGTAATACAAATTTTAATAGATTGGTTTCGAAGATTTGGATAGTAATAAGTATTGAAAAATAAATGCTACTTAGTGAATGCCTTTGCAATCAATAGTTGGATAGGATAATAAATGTTGAATTCATTGGGTATAATAGAATATTGAACAGGTAAATTGTTTAAAGTAAATATTTAAAATTATTGAATAATTGAATAACTGTAAATTGGAAATAGTGTTCTAATATGTGAATTGGGTTTAAAAGTTGAATCTTATAAGTTCAATTTCAAATATTTCAAAGGATAATGAATTATTGGATAATCAAAATTGTTTAAATTTTGATATTTGGAATTTATTGAATAATTGAATAACGGGTTTAATATGATTAAAAATGATTTGTAAAAATTTATTTATCATATTAAAGTTAGAATGATGTTGGAGAACTTTTAAAATCGAATTAAAAGTAAATTTGTGGAAATTGAATATTTTAATATTAAATTGACGAGTTAAAATAGTCATTTTTCAAACAGTCTCGGATTTCCATGAAACTAGTTTCATCGGATCCGTAATGTTATATTATTATAAGGTTTCAAATTTCGTGTCAATCGGATTTACCGTTTGTCCGGGGCAAGCCAAAACGCATAGAAATTAGTTAAATCGGTTTAATTTAAATTTGATCGTTTATTGCCGTAACTCGCACAGATGATCGGATTAGCCTCCGAAACCTATTCCATTGTGTCCGAAACGCGGGATAAACCCTAGAAACGCCAGCCGGCACGCTTCGTTTGGAGTTCGGAAAATTTTCGGTGAATAGTGTTTTTGCGAAATTCTATACAAGGACCTCAACATTTCATTTTGCACTCAAACCCTTGCTTCTTCTTCCAGCCGGCCCTAGATATTAATGGCTGAGAATTTCGAAACTTCCTCCTCTATTATCTCCAAGTCTACAAACAATTAGCAAAAGTCGTCAACTACAAAGTTGTAGAGGGCATCTAGATCTAGCTATCCAACGGTGGAGATCGGAAATGGAGCCACAGATCGACGGCAAATCGAGATTGAAGCCGCTGCGTTTTTCATGTTTTTCGAGGCGAGATGGGGGGCCGAGCTTCGAGCTGCTCCAGGCATTGGTGGCTCGTGTGGTGGCGCGCGTGGTGGTATTCCCTGATCACTCTGGAAGTCGTCGTAGAGGTCGTGAAAATTAATGGAAGAAACGACGGCTAATGGGTTTGCATACGTGAATTTCACGTTGGGGAGGAAGCTATGAGGCGCGGCTCAGATCTAAAGGGTTGGAGATGAACGGCCAGATTCTGATCTAGGTTAAAAATATGGAAATAAATTGTGAAATTAGTTATATTAAAATTTGTACAAACTTTAAAAATGCATAACTTTTCCATACGAGGTCGGAATCTGACGAAATAAGAAGCGTCGGAATCGCAGGGGCGAGAGCTACGCTATGGAATTGGATTGGAGTCATTTGGAGCTAGTTTGAATTTCGGATAAAATTAAACGCGCGTTTAATTTTATTCGAAATAAAACGCTGGAACTACATTGAAATCAAGGTGAGTGTTTTACAACGCTCACAACGTACTGAATATCTTTATGCTAATTAAATTTGACATTATGAAGTGTTATGTATTTTATTTGTCGTTGTTTGATAAAATTTAATTGTCATTTGAATTCACCGTTGAAAATTTAATTGACAGTCAAATTGAAATTAAAAATTGAATTGCGATTAAATTACCTGATATTGATAACTATGAAATTGCCGTGAATTGTATTGTCTATTGGATGATGTATTTCGATGGATGCTATTGGTTGATATTTAAATGTTTGGATGTTTATTTGCTTATATATATCCTGTTATGCATACATATGATACCGTGATTTGATTTAAGTGATATATATATATATTCATCCCTGACATTTAATTGAAATAACTGATCACTTGGCCATAGGATAGAAAATTATATACGGACACCGGATTGGCTAAATTAATAATTTTTAAAATCGTCGATTTGAAATTTATTTAAATGTTTTGATTTAAAAGTTATAAATAGAAATCAATTTATAGAAATCGAATTTATCGAAAAATTGAGTTTGGAATGTTGAAATAAATTTTGGTTAAAGAAAATTGTTAAATAATTTAAGTTGAGACTTTGAGATTAAAAATCGGGATATGATTGAATTTCGAATTTTTTTTTTTAAAGATTGAACATTATTTCGAGCTTTGAGTATTACTAAGTAAAAGTGACATAAAAATGATATTTTGAAATTGAGCTTGAAATTGAATCATATTTGAAATTTGGATTTAAATTTGAATATTGAAGGATAATTTTGTTAAGTGTTATAAATTGATATTTTGAAAATCAAGCTCCAAATCGATATAAATTGAAATTGAATTAATTGAAGGTGAATGTAAGATTGAATTAATTTGAAGTCAAATTGACATTGATTTGAATTGAAATCGAAATTGAATCAGTAGAATGGAAATTGAAATTGGTTTGAATTGGGAAGTTGTAATTGAAATGGACTGGTTTTGAAGCTGTTTTATTTTGTTTTCCAAATTACTCTGTTATATAAACCATTTTTGAATACTTGAACTATTTTAATCTATTTTAAATCTACTTAACGCAATTTAAATTATTTTAAACTAATTTATCTATTTTAAATCCATTTTAAGATTTTAAGTATTTTAAGTATTTTAATTATTTAAAACTACTTTTAAACTACTTAAAACTATTTTCTAAAAATTCAAGCTGGTCAATAAGGTGAAATGTTTATGTTTAAATCTTGAATGTAAATACGAATTGGGTTAAATGAAGTTGCAACCTAAATTGAAATTCGAACTGATTTTGAACTCGAAATGAGATATTGAGGCGAAAAATGATTTTTGAAACGGAATCTTATATTTTGAATAGATATGATGATATTTGAAATGGATTTGATTTTTGAAGCGAATATGATATTTTGATATCAATTATGAATTGATTGAAATGTAAAAGAGCCACCGGTGTAATAATACGTAGTTATTAAAGAGACCGGGATCGGATATGGACATACTCTCTGTCGATACCGAGTACCACTTTAATAACTGTTATATGCGGAGTGTTGACCTAGAATGAAGTGGATGGTTTGGTGAACGCGTTGAATTGAAGAAAGAGAACGATATTGGATGACCCCTGACATGACTAAAACAGGAGCCGCGCTGGGCCATTGAGGTTCGCCACCTCTAACGGACACACTTCTTCGATACCATATCTATTACCTTTTGTGATTCGATTTGGGTGCACCCCTCGATTTGGGAGTGTTGTTTCGCGGTGTTGAGGTAGCTGCTGGCTATGCTCAACATCAGTCCGGATCACGCAACTACTAGTATCCTAGTTGGTATCGCCTCATGTACCTTGTCATACTGATTATCCTATTCGCGACCACTACGTTTTGTTTTGTGTTATACCTATGGGGTACCCTCTGATAACCACTAGTTTACGGTGGGGTTTACGGTGCTGTATAGGCTATGACATTATAAAAATGTGTTAAGGGGAATCATGGTAACGCTTTAACGCTATTTTAATACTTTTACTTTACTGTGGACATATTATAATAGCGTATTGTACTACATAGTTGATAGCTTAACAGATCCTTGAGAGATGGAAAATCCCGTAACATCTCTTGAGTTATTGCACGCACGTTGACATTGGATAGGAGATGTCAAACCCCGTAAACATCTCTTACGCCTTTACACTCATATTTATTTACGATTGATTTAACTTACATGAGGATATTTTAGTCCTGACTCGAGTGTTTTGTCTTTTCATTACGCTCGGGTCAGACCTGAGTTTTTCATCTTATTGAAGATCTATTCTGGAGGACGAAGACGAAGATTTGGTATTCTATTACTATTATTATCTTTGCATCATGTTATATGCTGCATTATTCTATTTGTCCAGGTGTATATGTATAGCTCTGATAAATGTTGTATAAATAATGGTCAAAGTATAGTAAACAGCTTCATGAACTGTTTATTTGACTATTATATTTTATCGTTCCGCTGCGAGATTCTGTGTTGTTTCATTTCCTTTATTTCTCTTTCTTTTCTTTTCTTATTTACCCCAATAACCTTCTGCCCTTTTGAATGGTTTGGAATCGGCATGTGTATTCGATCGTCGGTTTAAGCTGTCCAAAAAGGCGGGCCGTTACAGTTGGTATCAAAGCTTTGGTTTAGCGATAACCTTAGCTTTGTGGGGTCTGACTCTTTATAAATAGGGTGGTAATACCCTATGATGAGTCGCTGAGTGTATATATATGAGAGAGCGTATTTGTTAGTGATATAAAATATTTTATATTGTGTCGGTTGATTTGTTGAGTGGCTTATGGATTCTGGTCAATACGAGTAATTAACGTCATTGATAGGGATCTCTAAGCACTTAAACAGAACAATTCGACATAGTATTGTTTGAATTGGGTAAATGAAATAATTTTGCTCTAATTATATTTTATATATAAAGAAAATTTCAGAAATTATTGTGACTTATCTAGCTTACTTGTTGTTAGGAATGATAATATTGGTTATTATCATTAATTGGATATTGTAATTTAATAAATAAGATGAATTACAAAATGAACAGTGATAAAAAAACTTGTGGAATATTTTAAGAAAGTAAAATCCTATAAGAATATTTTATAAAGGTGACTTATAAATTAAAACATATTTAAATTGGAAAATATTGAATTTAAGACCCGGAGGTTTCGACAATGGTTCTCAAAGCTTTGAAGAAATATATAGTAATATTAGTTGGAAAATGTTTATGGAAATATTTTGAAAGGATTTTTAAAAAAAGGAAGGAATGAATTCAGTGCCCCTCTCTTATGTCGTTGGAAAATAATTTCGGTGATGATTGTGCAGCATCATCGATGTTCATTTTCGAGTCTCAAAGTGGGGAAGACTTCAAAGAAGCTTTGCTTTTCTTCGAAATTATTTGGATAAATGGGTTTTGGTTTAAACTCCAAAGGTATGATTTGATATATTAAAGATATAAGTGTATATATTTATTTCAAACGATTTGAAAAGAACCGGGCATTTAAATTTCTAAGTTCTGTTAATTAATAATTTTCAAATTATTTGAATGAAATGTGAATAACCAGAATTTATAAAATAAGAGGATTAAGATATCTAAGCTTATTGTTTTGGGAAAACTTTAAAGTTGAAAGGAGAAGAGGATTTAAATAAATTAAATTTGTGAACATTTAAGTGAGTAAAATGAAATTCTATAAATTTGTATAATACCAAATTTGCATTCTAATAACATATAATATGACTTACCAAATATTAAGAAGTTGAAATGATGGTTTGGATATGTAATGAGATATTGTACAAATAAACAGAACCTGGAAATAATTGAAGTATACAAGTAAAGAAAACTCAAAGGGAATTAAATTGTATATAAATGGAAAATGTGGTTGTAATAAAATTTTTATATACTTAAATATAGCATGAAATGATGAATGGATAAATGGAACAAGTAAGTGAACTTAAGAAAAAGGCAATTGAGTCAAGCAATGTTTTTGTAAACTGGTTGTAGAATTAAGTATAAATTTGCAACAAAAAGAAAAATATATGAAGATAAATTTGTAACTTTTGAGATAACTATAAACTAAGAAAAGTCATATATAAGAAGTTAAACTTTTATGGAATGACTATTAATTAAAGTGATGATTAATAAAATGTTCCGCAAATAAATTGGTTATTAACTGAAACTGAATATGAAGTAAATATAAACAAAAGAATTTGGTATGGCTAAGAATCAATTGGAATTGAAAGAGATAAACCAAATTGAATGTAAAATTAATAATTTGGTTATGTTGGGTATGATTTGGTTGTTATATGATTGTTAGTTGATTGTATATAATTCATGAGTGTTAATGAAATTGAAAGCTATAAATCATTGAAATCAAATTGGAAGTTAAATGAATTTAAATAGAATTTAATTTGATTCAAATTGGAAGTGAACTAATGTAAATATAAATTAGTGAATGTTAACTAATTGAATTGAGAATGAATGTTAGTAAAAATCCAACGTTAATGAGTCAACTGTGATTAAAATTGAAAACCAAGTCAATAAATATTAATGAGAAGTGAATTTATATTGATTGGTTATGGATTCGTTGGATGATAATTGATTTGGTGGATGCATTTGTTGTTTGTTGCATTTGCTATGTTGGCACATGTAGTTGTTATGTTGCTATATGCTGTATATTGATATTATTTTCATGTATGCATGTTTCTCATGGTTTTTTGAGTGTTTAGTAGGTGCAAATTCCGCTTGCTTCGCATTTGGAGCTCGCTTTCGCGCTATATTAGCCGTATATGCTCGCTAATAATATATAAGGTACATATCTCGGATTACATACCGTACTTTTACACTTTTTTCCCTACGGGATGCCTCATCACTTGATGAGATGTATATTTGTGATATATATACTATCATTTTTTTCGGATCGAGCCACGTAAAGGAGACTCTGCCGAATTTTTTCGTAAATCCGGGTGTTAGAAAAAATTTTCAAGTTTTAAAATTTTATAACTTGTTTTGATAACTAACTCGTAAACTTTATAGACTAATCGGAGTAGCGTAGTGGAAGCGTAGTTATGACTTTATAAATGGAATTTCATTGTTTTATAAGTTGGTAACTTTGAATAAAATATGTCTAATGTTGAATTCTATACTTAGTTCCTCTTCCCTTCTTTTTCCTTTTCGGGAACGAAAAGTTTTGAGTGGGGGAGAGTGTAACGACCCGTAAATTTTCAATATTAAAATAGCTAATTTAATAAGATTTCGTGATTTAATGTTAGAAAAAAAAATTGTAATTCGTTTGGAATAATAATAACTGGAATGAATTGCAACAATAATTATCCAAGTAATTATTTATAGATTGAATGGAGTTCCAATCTAATTGAATTGACTCAAATGTTATAACTTGGTTATAAGGGAATATATGGAAAAACAAATGTAAATAAGTGAATAAGAATTGTGAATTATTTAGGTAGTAATACAAATTTTAATAGATTGGTTTCGAAAATTTGGATAGTAATAAGTATTGAAAAATAAATGCTACTTAGTGAATGCCTTTGCAATCAATAGTTGGATAGGATAATAAATGTTGAATTCATTGGGTATAATAGAGTAATTGATTGATAAGTAAAATCTATTTAAAATCAAATAATTGAATATTGAACAGGTAAATTGTTTAAAGTAAATATTTAAAACTTATTGAATAATTGAATAACTGTAAATTGAAAATAGTGTTCTAAGATGTGAATTGGTTTTAAAAGTTGAATCTTATAAGTTCAATTTCAAATATTTCAAAGGATAATGAATTATTGGATAATCAAAATTGTTTAAATTTAATATTTGAAATTTATTGAATAATTGAATAACGGGTTTAATATGATTAAAAATGATTTGTAAAAATTTATTTTATCATATTAAAGTTAGAATGATGTTGGAGAACTTTTAAAATTGAATTAAAAATAAATTTGTGGAAATTGAATATTTTAATATTAAATTGACGAGTTAAAATAGCCATTTTTCAAACAGTCTCGGATTTCGATGAAACAAGTTTCATCGGATCCGTAATGTTATATTATTGTAAGGTTTCAAATTTCGTGTCAATCGGATTTACCGTTTGTCCGGGGCAAGCCAAAACGCATAGAAATTAGTTGAATCGGTTTAATTTAAATTTGATCGTTTATTACCGTAACTCGCATAGATGATCGAATTAGCCTCCGAAACTTATTCCATGGTGTCCGGAACGTGGGGTAAACCCTAGAAACGCCAGCCGGCACGCTTGGTTTGGAGTTCGGAAAATTTTCGGTGAATAGTGTTTTTGCGAAATTCTATATAAGGACATCAACATTTCATTTTGCACTCTAACCCTTGCTTCTTCTTCCAGCCGGCCCTAGATATTAATGGCTGAGAATGTCGAAACTTTCTCCTCTATTATCTCCAAATCTACAAACAATTAGCAAAAGTCGTCAACTACAAAGTTGTAGAGGGCATCAAGATCTAGCTATCCAACGGTGGAGATCGAAAACGGAGCCACGGATCGACGGCAAATCGAGATGGAAGCCGCTGCGTTTTTCATGTTTTTCAAGGCGAGATACCTTGGAGCTGCTCCAGGCGTTGGTGGCTCGTGTGGTGGTATTCCCTAATCGCTCTGGAAGTCGCCGTAGAGGTCGTGAAAATTGATGGAAGAAACGACGACTAATGGGTTTGCATACGTGAATTTCACGTTGGGGAGGAAGCTATGAGGTGCGGCTCAGATCTAAAGGGTTGGAGATGAACGGCCAGATTCTGATCTAGGTTAACAATATGGAAATAAATTGTGAAATTAGTTATATTAAAATTTGTACAAACTTTAAAAATGCATAACTTTTCCATACGAGGTCGGAATCTGACGAAATAAGATGCGTCGGAATCGCAGGGACGAGAGCTACGCTATGGAACTGGATTGGAGTCGTTTGGAGCTAGTTTGAATTTTGGGTAAAATTAAACGCGCGTTTAATTTTATTCGAAATAAAACGCTGGAACTACATTGAAATCAAGTTGAGTGTTTTACAACGCTCACAACGTACTGAATATCTTTATGCTAGTTAAATTTGACATTATGAAGTGTTATGTATTTTATTTGTCGTTGTTTGATAAAATTTAATTGTTATTTGAATTCACCGTTGAAAATTGAAATTAAAAATTGAATTGCGATTAAATTACCTGATATTGATAACTATGAAATTGCCGTGAATTGTATTGTCTATTGGATGATGTATTTCGATGGATGCTATTGGTTGATATTTAAATATTTGGATGTTTATTTGCTTATATACATCCTGTTATGCATACATATGACACTGTGATTTGATTTAAGTGATATATATTCATCCCTGACATTTAATTGAAATAACTGATCACTTGGCCATAGGATAGAAAATTATATACGGACACCGGATTGGCCAAATTAATAATTTTTAAAATCATCGATTTGAAACTTATTTAAATGTTTTGATTTAAAATTTATAAATAGAAATCAATTTATAGAAATCGAATTTATCGGAAAATTGAGTTTGGAATGTTGAAATAAATTTTGGTTAAAGGAAATAAATAAATTAAGTTGAGACTTTGAGATTAAAAATCGGGATATGATTGGATTTCGAAAATTTATTTGTTTTAAAGATTGAACATTATTTCGAGCTTTGAGTATTACTAAGTAAAAGTGACATAAAAATGATATTTTGAAATTGAGCTTGAAATTGAATCATATTTGAAATTTGGATTTAAATTTGAATATTGAAGGATAATTTTGTTAAGTGTTATAAATTGATATTTTGAAAATCAAGCTCCAAATCGATATAAATTGAAATTGAATTAATTGAAGGTGAATGTAAAATTGAATTAATTTGAAGTCAAATTGACATTGATTTGAATTGAAATCGAAATTGAGTCGGTAGAATGAAAATTGAAATTGATTTGAATTGGGAAGTTATAATTGAAATGGACTGGTTTTGAAGCTATTTTATTTTGTTTTCCAAATTACTCTGTTATATAAACCATTTTTGAATGCTTGAACTATTTTAATCTATTTTAAATCTACTTAACCCAATTTAAATTATTTTAAACTAATTTATCTATTTTAAATCCATTTTAAGATTTTAAGTATTTTAACTATTTTAATTATTTAAAACTACTTTTAAACTACTTAAAACTATTTTCTAAAAATTCAAGCTGGTCAATAAGGTGAAATGTTTATGTTTAAATCTTGAATGTAATACGAATTGGGTTAAATGAAGTTGCAACCAAAATTGAAATTCGAACTGATTTTGAACTCGAAATGAGATATTGAGGCGAAAAATGATTTTTGAAACGGAATCTTATATTTTGAATAGATACGATGATATTTGAAATGGATTTGATTTTTGAAGCGAGTATGATATTTTGATATCAATTATGAATTGATTGAAATGTAAAAGATCCACCGGTGTAATAATACGTAGTTATTAAAGAGACCGGGATCGGATATGGACATACTCTCTGTCGATACCAAATACCACTTTAATAACTATTATACGCGGAGTGTTGACCCAGAATGAAGTGGATGGTTTGGTGAACACGTTGATTGAAGAAAGAGAACGATATTGGATGACCCCTGACATGACTAAAAGAGGAGCCGCGCCGGGCCATTGAGGTTCGCCACCTCTAGCGGACACACTTCTTCGATACCATATCTATTACCTTTTGTGATTCGATTTGGGTGCACCCCTCGATTTGGGAGTGTTGTTTCGCGGTGTTGAGGTAGCTGCTGGCTATGCTCAACATCATTCTGGATCACGCAACTACTAGTATCCTAGTTGGTATCGCCTCATGTACCTTTTCATACTGATTATCCTATTCGTGGCCACTACGTTTTGTTTTGTGTTTTACCTATGGGGTACCCTCTGATAACCACTAGTTTACGGTGGGGTTTACGGTGCTGTATAGACTATGGCATTATAAAATTGTGTTAAGAGGAATTATGGTAACGTCTTAACGCTATTTTAATACTTTTACTTTACTATAGACATATTATAATAGCGTATTGTACTACATAGTAGATAGTTTAACGGATCCTTGAGAGATGGAAAATCCCGTAACATCTCTTGAGTTATTGCACGCATGTTGACACTGGATATGAGATGTCAAATCCCGTAAACATCTCTTATGCCGTTACACCCATATTTATTTACGATTGATTTAACTTACATGAGGATATTTTAGTCCTGACTCGAGTGTTTTGTCTTTTCATTACGCTCAGGTCAGACCTGAGTTTTTCAGCTTATTGAAGATCTATTCTGGAGGACGAAGACGAAGATTTGGTATTCTATTACTATTATTATCTTTGCATCATGCTATCTGCTGCATTATTCTATTTTTCCAGGTGTATATGTATAACTCTGATAAATGTTGTATAAATAATGATCAAAGTATAGTAAACAGCTTCATGAACTGTTTATTTGACTATTATATTTTATCGTTCCGCTGCGAGATTCTGTGTTGTTTCATTTCCTTTATTTCTCTTTCTTTTCTTTTCTTATTTACCCCAATAAACTTCTGCCCTTTTGAATTGTTTGGAATCGGCTTGTGTATTCGATCGTCGGTTTAAACTGTCCAAAAAGGCGGGTCGTTACACGCATACACATACATGAATTAATTTCAAATGGAGTTTTACCCTTTCAACATATTTCCAATTATTGACCCATTGGCTGTTAAAGGTTTCCTTCTTCTAACTCTATGTTCTATGCCCTAGACCCCAGGTTTCAACTCCATTTACAAGGTGTCCCAAAATTTCTATTAATTTAGGCTAAGGTCTGCTTGTGCTTAGAGAACATGATTGGTGTCGCTATTTATAGCCAATCAAAAGACAAATATATTGCCCCTTCTCTCTAGATTTGGTGATCAAGTGTCCAACTCCCTCTTCCGATTACTATGGCCAACTCCATTTGTCTGGGATATCCAGACTTTGGGCCTAATTAGTTTAATAATTAGAGTAGTTATTTAATTGATTTATCAAGCATATACCTTAATAAATTAACATATAATACTTGTACATCATTTTAATTAATTCTATGACTTCAAATAAATAATTAAAATTGATTAAAAATTCAATACAACATTTGTATAAAATTTATAACATTTATAAATTAACTTTAAATAGGTCGAACTTGGAAACTAACTAACAACACAGTTGTGTTGATTCTTTAGTGTGAACAAGCATCCAACAGTAGCGATATTTTGTGTATGTTTTCTTTTCTTCATCGTTGTATCACTAAGATATCTAGAGTTTGGTCAGTGGTCAAATCTCTATTAATACGCAATAATTAATTACATAGACCACTTTAAAGTCCTTGGATCAATATGGTAACATATATCATGTTGATAAGAAAACTTGTCAGCACTTCAAATTTCAAGTTGGAATATGAGTAATGCTTTCGAAACCTCCTTTCGAATGAATGGGGATTACTAAAGCTTTTCAGATAGGTAAAAGTGATCGAGAACTTGTCTTTGACACCTTTCAACATAGTCGAAAGGGTAGTTTATGTCTTGGAAAATTCTTTCGAATAGGCCGACTAAGAACTCTGTTGAAACCTCCTTCTGACGTGGACAAAGGAGATGTAGTTAGGAACTTAACAAACTTTGGAAATACTTGAGTTTCAAACGTTTTTGTTAGAACCTCAATTATTGGATTTTAATGACAACAACTATACAATTATGTCTAAGAATCTCTAAGCTAATTTGCAGGTACATAAGCATCAAAAAGAGATAATCAAATACGTTCAAAATGAAGATATACAATACAGAAGGATGAAAGAATGTATATGGAGATACAAGAAGAGATATACACGAGAGAGACAAGACGAAGGTGACAAACAAAGTATTATTAGTCATATAGTGTCGTGTCTAGAGTTTACAAATGTTAAAATCTTCTCCAAATGGTATACACACATATACATTCATATTTTAAATGAAAATTCAAGTTTTCAAAAATTACACGGAGTGGGACTCGAACCCAAGTCACTTGTTCAGAAGGCAAGTGCTCTAACCATTTGAGCTATAGTAATTTTTCATTACAAGCTAAATTCAAACGTCTGAATAATGTAATTCAGATGTCTGAATGCTGAAACCAGAATATTGTTCCACAATGTTCAGACGTCTGAATGAAAATATTCAGACGTCTAAATAAGGCCAGAAATGAACTATTTCCTTGTTGTTTGCGTTTCAATCTAATTCAGAAGTCTGAATTTTTGTATTCAGACATCTGAATATCTCCAACTGCTATTTTCTTGAAAAGTCACTTCTCTTCATCGAAGAGAAACGCTTTCAAAATCAATGGTTGCACCTGTTCTTTTCTATATAACTTTTCATCTATAGTTTCCACTCTTTATATAATATAAATAGATTACAGAATTCAACAAACAATCCACCGAATTTACTTTTATCTTTCTTGAATTCTCGTCTATTCCCAAGCTTTCAAATTGCACTCAAATTGCTTACATACTTTGATCATTAATCACTTTATCTTCCACAATTCTCAAAGCACATCACACTATATATCATAAAGGAGAAGATTATAGGAAAATTGTACTTAATTGACTTATCAGTGTTATTTAAGAACACACTACAGTCAGATACATTTGTTATTTGAAAAGAAGTCATGTTCAGTTGTTCAGGCAGTTGAAGTCCTATTCGGTTTCTTAGGCGGGTGAAGTCCTATTCGGTTGCTCAGGTAGTGTAAACCTGTTCCTCCGGGTTAAGTAAGGGTTATTGTAGTTGAAATTCCAGAATGAGTCTGGGACTGGACGTAGAACTGGAAGTTCGAACCAGTATAAAAATTCCTGGTGTGCTTGTTTTATTTTACTTATTTACATTGCTATAGTAACTTAGTTTATTTCCACAATAGTTTAATATAATTCCATATAGCACGATCTGCACTGCACTTTCAGTTTTGACTCTGTCAAAAGGGGTAACACTCGTAATCTAATAGATTTGAGCTATGGATTCTAGAAAATAAGAAAATTTAGGGTTTCGACTTGGTCCATGGGGCTCCTTTCGATCAACTCAACTACAGGTTGACATATTTGTGAAAAATAATGAAATTTTTGTGCTGCTAAGTAAACACAATTATCATAATATTCTTTTTATTGAACTCAATTGTACAAATGGACCAAATCCCCCATTTGGTTTGAGAATTAAGGTTTACTAGTTTAAGAAAAAATACAAGTGAGAAGTGGAAGAAATTACATCTCCTACAACCGACCCCTGGGGTCATATTTATAGGTGATAATTGGGATCTTTTAATCCAAAGCTTTTGACGTGGTCGAAAGGTCAACTTCTCTACTTCCGTGAGTGTCCATCGAGCCTTACCTTTCGACCTGGTCGAAAGGTTTTTTTAGTCATTCTTCTACTACCGCTGGAGGCTAGGATTCTCTCTCTATATTTGATTCCTTTTGACTTTGTCAAAAGGGGTTGCTTGATGGCCTTTCGACCTTGTCGAAAGGTCTTTTGATGTGCTTTTAACTTGTTCGCTGATGCGCCAAATAAATTAACCTGGGTGCTAGCCTTCGATACTGTCGAAACATGCCTTCTTTTTGGCTTTGAGTGAACCGAAACTCCTAAAAGGTTTTGTTGAACATGGTCTCTTTCGAAAGCCTATGCCCCATCTAATTCAAAACCTTATGCCTTTATACTAATGGACGTGTAGTTCCTCTTTCTCAGGTGAGAGTTTCCCTAACCATTTTGAAAGGCTATGTATACTTTCGAAAGGTTCGAATTGGTTAAACAATTCTCTGACAGAAGTGAACGAAGGTGAAATCAAGACGTTTCGAATGGTTTGGCGCAAAATGTAGAGTGTCTGCTATCCATTGTCTTCGATAGGTGTCTTTTTGGGTACTTTGGATGTTGTTAACAATTTTTCTATTTCCTTTGAGAGGTAACCTTCGACCTTGTCAAAAGATTCCTGTTGACATAGTCGAGACGTCCTTCTAACCTTCTCGAAAGGTATTGTTGGCGCTGTTGCCTCCTTATCGGAAGCTATGTTTAACTAGATCATCTTGATGCTTCCTGATCTATATCAATGCTCTCATGTTCCTTCTTTCATACTTTTATTCCTGAAAATATTTTATGAATAACATTTAACCCCCTTGTATGAAAGAAGTTTTTGTTCTTTAGGACAAAAACTCCAAGGAACGTCTTTCTTTATTTCCTGCAAATTAAATAATAACCTTCATTAAGATTGTAACCTTGTTATGAGGCCTCAATGAGTAATCATAAACTTATGAAGTCCATGTTCAAGATGTTATTTGGTAATAGTTTCAGATAAGATACCCTAAAATGTACATAATTAAACTTCCTTAAGAATGTGGAATAAAAACATCTGATTTGCAGACATTGGCTCAAATAAATGAACCTTTGGAGAAAGTCTACTATGTACTCTAGACACTCCTACCTTGAGTTAAACCTCCTTCAGTATGTAGATATCAATTTTGTGCTTTCGGTGACCTTACCTCATCCCTTTAAGTTAACATTGCTTTCATCCTTATGCCAGGTCAGTAATCCTCATTTAGTGAAAAAGTAGTAAATAGTTTGGTGCTAATACCATATGGCGATATGAAGATTTTTTGCTGAAACCAAATTTGAATTCATTAAAAAATTCACAAACCACCTTAAAATTCAATAGTAGAATATAGAATTATCAATGTTAGGAGTCTAATAAGAGTTCCATAAGGAAACCAGAAACAGGAAATCTATAAATTACCGTCAAAATTTACAAGGAAGTTTAAAATTCATGAAATTTAACAAATGACCAACCAAAATTCAATGTGGATATTGTGCACACGAAATTCAGAAATCATCATTGAAACCCACAAGGAAACTTTGAAACCTACTTAATCTAGAAATCCAATAAGTGTTCATCAAAAATTTCAATTCAGAAATATGGAACACGAAATTCATAAATCATCGTAGAAATGAAAGGAAATTCAAGATTCACAAAATCAGAGATCAAAAGAGATAATGAGGCAACATGAAACATGAAGATCATAAATCTTAATCAAAATCCATAAGGAAATGTAGGGTTCATTAAATCTGAAATCCGACAGGGGGCCGTCAAAACTCTAACAAAGAAATAAGGAACAAAAAATTCATCAATAATTATAAAAACCAGCAAGGTAATTCAAGACTCATTATATTAAAAATACGATAAGAGATCATCTCAAATCCATTAAGAAAACCATGGATACCAAATTCTCCAAAAGGATTATTAAACATCCAATAAGAAAATCAGAAATTCATAAATCGTTATGTAGGCCAACAAAGAATCTTTGAATTCACTAAGTTAAGATTCGACAAAAGATCCTCAAAAATACAGATAAGGAAATCAGGAATGTAAAATTCATCAATCACCACAAAAATCAGTAAGGAAATCTTAAATTCAACCAGTCAAAAGATTTTCATGAAAAGAAACCAAAAAATTCAAGAATCTTAGAATGTAATCAGAAACTTGTGATGCATCTGCTAAATAATATACCTAAAATTCATTCTAATTCAAAGCCGGAACATCGATGGGAAATTCATAAACTATCATGAAAATCCAATAAAAAAGTCTAGAAGTTAAAAACTCACAAACAAACAATGGGAAATCGTCATGAAAAATCAAAATATATAAAGTCCATAAATCATCATAAAATCCAATGATGGAATTGGAAATTAACAAAATCAGGATTTCAGTACGAAACCACTTACGAAAATTCACCAATGAAACTAAGAATGCAAAACCCATAAATTATCATAAAAGTCAATATAATGGTTTAGGATTGATAAAACCTCAGGTGAAGTCTTCATGAAAACAAATCAGAAATTTAACCAAGAATTATTTTAGGGTCCCTTCTGACAAATAAATTATTAGAAATTCATCCAGTATAGGCATAAAATCAGAAATCTATTCAATAAAGGTAAACTTAATAATTTTAAGCAAACGATTCCTAGACCTATAAGTTTGTAGTGAGTAGTCCTGTAATGTCATGCAACCATTTGGAATTATGGTTCCTCATGTAATATATTGTTTCTTCCATTCTAAGGGATTACCCTATTTTTGAGGTCTTAAGAGTGGAGTATTCAACCCATTCCTCAAATGAGGTCACTTTTATCCTTGTAGTAGAATTTGTTATATATTTCATTCTTTTAGGTCTTGTATACATCTTTGCTTTTGTATCATGTTATGGATCCCTTTTATCCATTCTTTTGTCTCATATTCCTTTTTTAGAATGCATGTTTCTTAGTCCTTTGATGTAGAAATTATTTCCCAAGTATCAGATGTTTTAAGATTTGCTAATTCATATCCCATCAATTTTGTTGAATATGCGCTTTGCGCTTATATGATTTTTGTTTGATGATAATAAACATATATACTTTCATTTAAGTGTATTTGTTAATATACTATTTTATTTTCACAGATTAAATAAATATTTGTTGAATAAATTAAATAACACAGAATTTGAATTCAAACAGAAATTTTATTCAAACAAATATTTATTACAATTTTAAATAGTACAAATTCAAGCTCTCACTATACATATACAATTTTGATTACATTACATCACAATTCAATTCCTCACTACATATCAATCACATTCGTGTTTATCTTCAACTTTATTCCAGTTAGAATTCAGCATCTGAGCAATCTGCAAAAATATACACTGACGCAGTAAAATTGAAAAAGAAATATTTTTGCAATATAAAATAAAATGTGAATTTTGAAAATAATATTTGTCTCAGTTATTTGGGTTGTTCGTCATCGTTTAAATTTGAATTCATCATACACGAACAGCTTGTGACATACACAGTGTATCACTGTATATGCCACAAGGCCGTGCACACCGATATACCCTTGATAATGTTACAGGGACAGGTGAGCACAGGTCAAACCCAAATGAAAAGCCGGGTTCAAACTCACGTGCAATATATTTAAAATCACAACACGCGCACAAGGTCAAACCCGAGCTATTAACTGGATTCAACACAAG
Organism: Allium cepa; assembly: GCA_030765085.1. NCBI lineage: Eukaryota > Viridiplantae > Streptophyta > Magnoliopsida > Asparagales > Amaryllidaceae > Allium > Allium cepa. Next base: position 899,604,209 of record CM060937.1, on the reverse strand, counting down.
GCAGTGGTACAGGCTACGACTTCAAGCATGCGAACAGGAAAACCAAAACAATGCCCAACTCAAATAAACACAGTAAAATGCACAAAGTGCAGACCAATGAACCAAACTAAGCAATGGCACAGCACACATCAGTGACCATGCAACCTGACTCGAAGCAGTGCACAGTTAAACTCAAATGTGCAAGGTTAAAACAATGCAAAGCTCAAGTACAATGCTACAGACTCAATAGAACAACAATGCCACTGCAGATACAAATAATGCACAACAACTAGAACTAGTTAAGTGACACAAGTAATACAAGATAAAATGCAACAGAAGTGCACCAGTACAAAACAAGTCGATGCAACATGAATAAACCCAATACAATATGACTGCGAGCAGTGCCACAAGATCACCAGGCAAATAGACAGAGGCAACAACAATATAAACCAGAAATACATGAAGGCAATGCCCAAACTGTCGCAAGTAATTCAACAGTTCACATTGCAGTGATAACATAAACCAACCAGAAATTCAAGACCATAAGTGTACAACTACTCCAGCAGTGACAGTGGAATAGGCAAAGACTCAGCAATGCTCAAGACCAAGAACAAGCCATACATGAAAGTGAGATGACAAATCATGCTCAACATGAACCAGAATGGTTACAGCATCAAGGTGGTCATGGCTAAAATCAAACAATGTCAGAGACGAAGCTCACAGGGATGAACACAAAGATGGTCGAAGCCGTGGCAATTAAGAAGTAAACAAGTCGAAGAATAACAATGCAGACGCAAATAATCAACGCAGTGGTAAAAAAATTCATGTGCGTATGCAGTATTGACGAAGTCAAAAATCAACACCGCAACGACCACGATAGAAATTCAAAACCGTGTCAACCAAGCAAGCATCGAAAATACGAATTTGAATAAGTCAGTGAAATCTCAAGCATCCAAGCATAATCAGGCGGCCAGAGAAAATAAATTGACAAATTCAAACAATTTTATACGAACGCAAATATAGGAATTCGACCTATATAAAAACCCACAAATCATCATCGGCAAAGCATCGAGTTCAAGCAAGCCAAAACCAGCAAAGCAAAAGGAGTAAAGTACATACCGAAATCGTAGACGAACTCGATCCAAATTGAAGAGCCGTGAGCAAATCAAGGAGCATCGAAGCCTACTATTGAACGGTATCGAGTGGCGCTTCAGTTTGACAAGCCCTAATTTCAGAACGAACAAAGAATACAACGTCGGCCATAATTGTTTCAGAAGGAAGAGAAAAGGACCGAAGCCCTAATTCGACAAAGAGGAACGGCCAAAAGAATTGGATCGGGCTAAAAATAAAAGGGCCGACTTTATTATAAAGGGGATTGGTTTAGGGTTTTATTAAGAGGGTTTTTCTTAATTTTATTTTGAGAAAAAATTACGGATTCACGTTTGTATTTTAATTTTTGCTCCTGCTTTATTTTTGAAGTTGTTTTTTCTTTTCAAGTCAAAGAATTTGTAAATCACCACCTAGATTGTAGATAGTGTCAGATTGTCTAGTTAGAATTAGTTCAGTGAGCAGGGTGTGCGAGTTTGCAAAACTCTATAGGCGGAGCAGAGTTTGCGAGTAAGCGAAACTCTATAGGCGGAGCAGGGTGTGCGAGTCTATGAGAGTGTTTGTGAGCGGGAGCAAAAGGTTTGCGAGTCTAGTAGAGTGTTTGTAAGCGGGATACTGTTTAATTCTAATAGAAATCTGGGAATGCAGCAGTAGGCAGGGGTTGCCGAAGCTGGGTAAATTTTGTGTGTGATTTACTTTTCAGCATATTTATTTCTGCAGTTTGTTTTTACGTTTAAATCGAGAAAATTTGCTATAACCCTATTCACCCCCCCTCTAGGGTTAATCTAGATCCTACAAGTGGTATCAGAGCAGTCATTTCTTCAAATCTGCATGTACTTCAATGCTGAGTTACTTGTGTTTCTCACCATGTTCATGTGTGTCTGTCATTCCATGAATTTCTTGTATCATTGCAGTGATAGGTCTGACCTGAACTTGATTATTGAAGTATGTTGCACTTTGGTCTTGCATGTCTTGTGTCTCACTTCATTGATCCTTTTACCTATTGGCACTGGATTTTGCTATAACCTTTATTACTTCGAATTGTATATACTTCATGTTGACATTTACTATGCTTTGATACCACTTGTAGGATCTAGATTAACCCTAGATGGAGGGGGGTGAATAGGGTTATAGCAAATTTTCTCGATTTAAACGTAAAAACAAACTGCAAAAATAAATATGCTGAAAATTAAATCACACACAAAATTTACCCAGCTTCGGCAACCCCTGCCTACTGCTGCATTCCCAGATTTCTATTAGAATTAAACAGTATCCCGCTTACAAACACTCTACTAGACTCGCAAACCTTTTGCTCCCGCTCACAAACACTCTCATAGACTCGCACACCCTGCTCCGCCTATAAAGTTTCGCTTACTCGCAAACTCTGCTCCGCCTATAGAGTTTTGCAAACTCGCACACCCTGCTCACTGAACTAATTCTAACTAGACAATTTGACACTACCTACAACCTAGGTGGTGATTTACAAATTCTTTGACTTGAAAAGAAGAAAACAACTTCAAAAATAAAGCAGGAGTAAAAATTAAAATACAAACGTGAATCCGTAGCTCAAATAAAAATTAAGAAAAACCCTCTTAATAAAACCCTAAACCAGTCCCCTTTATAATAAAGTCGGCCCTTTTATTTTTAGCCCGATCCAATTCTTTTGGCCGTTCCTCTTTGTCGAATTAGGGATTCGGTCCTTTTTTCTTTCTTCTGAAACAATTGCGGCCGACGTTGTATTCTTTGTTCGTTCTGAAATTAGGGCTTGTCAAACTGAAGCGTCGCTCGATACCGTTCAATAGTAGGCTTCGATGCTCCTTGATTTGCTCACGGCTCTTCAATTTGGATCGAGTTCGTCTGCGATTTCGGTATGTACTTTACTCCTTTTGCTTTGCTGGTTTTGGCTTGCTTGAACTCGATGCTTTAGCGATGATGATTTGTGGGTTTTTATATAGGTCGAATTCCTATATTTGCGTTCATATAAAATTGTTTGAATTTGTCAATTTACTTTCTCTGGCCGCTTGATTATGCTTGGATGCTTGAGATTTCACTGACTTATTCAAATTCGTATTTTCGATGCTTGCTTGGTTGACACGGTTTTGAATTGCTATCGTGGTCGTTGCGGTGTTGATTTTTGACTTCGTCAATACTGCATACGCACATGAATTTTTTTATCACTGCGTTGATTATTTGCGTCTGCATTGTTATTCTTCGACTTGTTTACTTCTTAATTGCCACGGCTTCGACCATCTTTGTGTTCATCCCTGTGAGCTTCATCTCTAACATTGTTTGATTTTAGCCTTGACCACCTTGATGCTGTAACCATTCTGGTTCATGTTGAGCATGATTTGTCATCTCACTTTCATGTATGGCTTGTTCTTGGTCTTGAGCATTGCTGAGTCTTTGCCTATTCCACTGTCACTGCTGGAGTAGTTGTACACTTATGATCTTGAATTTCTGGTTGGTTTATGTTATCACTGCAATGTGAACTGTTGAATTACTTGCGACAGTTTGGGCATTGCCTTCATGTATTTCTGGTTTATATTGTTGTTGCCTCTGTCTATTTGCCTGGTGATCTTGTGGCACTGCTCGCAGTCATATTGTATTAGGTTTGTTCATGTTGCATCGACTTATTTTGTACCGGTGCACTTCTGTTGCATTTTATCTTGTATTACTTGTGTCACTTAACTAGTTCTGGTTGTTGTGCATTATTTGTATCTGCAGTGGCATTGTTGTTCTATTGAGTCTGTAGCATTGTACTTGAGCTTTGCATTGTTTTAACCTTGCGCATTTGAGTTTAACTGTGCACTGCTTCGAGTCAGGTTGCATGGTCACTGATGGGTGCTGTGCCATTGCTTAGTTTGGTTCATTGGTCTGCACTTTGTGCATTTTACTGTGTTTATTTGAGTTGGGCATTGTTTTGGTTTTCCTGTTCGCATGCTTGAAGTCGTAGCCTGTACCACTGCCCTGTGTTGAATCCAGCTAATAGCTCTGGTTTGACCTTGTGCGCGTGTTGTGATTTTAAATATATTGCACGTGAGTTTGAACCCGGCTTTTCATTTGGGTTTGACCTGTGCTCACCTGTCCCTGTAACATTATCAAGTGTATATCGGTGTGCACGGCCTTGTGTCATATACAGTGATACACTGTGTATGTCACAAGCTGTTCATGTATAATGAATTCAAATTTAAATAATGACGAACAACCCAAATAAATGAGGCAAATATTATTTTCAAAATTCACATTTTATTTTATATTGCAAAAATATTTCTTTTTCAATTTTACTACGTTGGTGTATATTTTTGCAGATTGCTCAGATGTTGGATTCTAACTGGAATAAAGTTGAAGATAAATACGAGTGTGAGTGATATGTAGTGAGGAATTGAATTGTGATGTAATGTAATCAAAATTGTATATGTATAGTGAGAGCTTGAATTTGTACTATTTAAAATTGTAATAAATATTTGTTTGAATAAAATTTCTGTTTGAATTCAAATTCTGTGTTATTTAATTTATTCGACAAATATTTATTTAATCCGTGAAAATAAAATAGTATATTAACAAATACACTTAAATGAATGTATATATGTTTATTATCATCAAACAAAAATCATATAAGCGCAAAGCGCATACTCAACAATCTCCCCCTTTTGATGTTATATTTAAGATTTTGAATGTATTAAATGTATTTGACCGTTCAATTTGCTCCTCCTATTTAAATGCTCCCTCTCTACACAATACCGCCCCTACATATATGCATACAAATAAAAATGAGCCTAGATGCAAATCGAAAATTATTTGACCTTTGCTTGATTTTATTTGACAAAATATTAACTTTTCTTATTTTAGGTATGACTTTGGACTCTTTGTTTATTGCAGATTTTGGCATTGAATACCTTTATCCTTTTTGCCTTTGTTCATTTCCCTCTCTTGCGTCTCATCTTTGTTTTGAGTAGATAGATTTCTTTCTTTAACCCTTTACTCTCTTAGATTTTGACTTTCGTTTTGAGTTGTAGACATCTTTGTCTTTCTTCTTTTGTTTGGTGCCTTTTCTTGGGCTTGGACATCTTAGTCCATTGTTTGATGAGCCTCTTCTTGGGTTTCCTTTGTCTCAAAGGGATACTGTCCTTGCAGAGCTAACCTTCCTTCAGAAGGTTGCTGATGGGTGCGTATCCTGACCTATCCTTAAGAGGTGGTTTAGACGTTAGGTGTTCTGACTCTCCCTCTAGGAGATGGCTTTGGTAAGGGCTTGAGAGGACTTGACCTTTCCTCCCGAAGGTGCCTTTGGTAAGGGCTTAAGAGGATTTGACCTTTCCTCCCGAAGGTGCCTTTGATAAGGGCTTAAAATTGTTTTTCTCACAATGGAAATAAAAATCTCAAATAAAAGACTAGGAGGTCATGATTCATGAACCTACAGTTTTTAAGCGAGCTAAGGATTTCCTAATATGAGTTTTTGTCATTGAACTTTTAATAGCTTTTAAAACCTTTCTTAGATAAAGTGTGAATAGGCTTTTGCCCACCAATGGTTCCAGAAAACATTGAAATATTAAGATTGCTTAACTAAAAATCCTTTATTTTCATTCATTAATGCCATATGACTTCTTTGATGGATTGCACATTTTAAAAATAGTCTTTCTGTGAAAATATGTTTGAAAAATTTCTTTTAAAACACTTTTTTCAAAAATAGAATTAGTATACACAGTCTTTCTCATGAATTGACGAAGAATTGGTAGCGATTTGATATTCCATGGACGCAATCCTTTGTATTATGTTGATTGAAAATTTGATAGTCATCTCATATAACGCATTTGGGCCGTCTTTTCAGAGAGCTAGAAATTTGTTGTGCTTCAGGAAAATGTTGAATGCTATGGACTGTTACCTGTAATGACACTTGAATTTTCAATCAGTACATGCCAATTTTCAGCATAAACCAAAATACAAATCAAAGTACAAATCAAGTTTGAAAGTTATAAAAGAAGAAAGCTCATAGTTGAACTAATGCCGTGAGGCCTTATGATAGAAATTCATATTTTGAAGTTGCTATGTTGGTCTCCTCATGGGGTCTTTCAAGTCTTTTTAATGAACTCTTCTAAGTTCCTGACATGATCATATTCTGAATCATTCCATCCAATTCGCGACACTCATCGATTTTATGCCCATTTGCTTTATGATAATCACAATAATCTTCCCCTTTTTAGGCTCCGGTCGGATTCGTTTTCTATGTGTAGTTGAGAAGCTTTCATCATCTTTTACTGTAGCGAATACATGAGAAAGAGGTTGATTTAAGTCTACATGGTTGGATTCTAGAATTCTCTTCCAGACCCTTCCACTGCCTTTTGATTTATGTTTAGAGTGATTAGAGTTAAATCCTTCCTCTTCTATGCCTTATCGCGACCTTTTCCTGTCATGGCCCATTTCATCTAGTCGGATAAATTTTTCTGCACGGGGATAGATGTATCGTAGATCTTTGCATCCATTAATATAAAGGTCTTCCCAAAAAGGGGTTTGTTCGATTAGCTCTGACCGAATTGCTATCAACTTGTCTCTATCGGTTGTATTTTCTACTTTTAATGCTTCTGTATTAAACCTCTTTAAATACTCCTCCAGTGGTTCTTTTGATCCTTATTTGATAATAACTAACAAGCAAAAACCCATAGTTTGGTCTTCGAATATATAAAATTGTGTCACGAAGTCATAAGAAAACTGTTCCCAAGAACTAATGGTTTTCACTCGATAAAGTCTGTATCATTTGTAGCTGCTCCTTGGAAGGTTGACGAGAAAAGTTTATAGCGAACTACCCCAGAGGTGTTATAGAGATCGATTCGTATTTCAAAAGCTACTAAGTGATCTTCTGGGTCGGTAGTTCCATCATTCTTTAGTGGGGAAAATTGAATGCGAGGGTGGATGCTAGCTGCCACATTTCCTTTGAAAAAAGGAGCCTTTTGTAGGATAACATATTTCCATAATTCATTGGATACATTTTTTATCGTATCCTCTTTGACTTGGTTGTAAATGTTGTTATGGTGATCTCCACGGTATTTTTATAGTTAAACTGTTCGATTGCTCAATGGTTCTCTTAATCCGACTTTCTTGATTCTTGTATTGATCTTCATTTGGAGGTTGTAGATTCTGAACTTTAATCTCATTGTTTATCAGGGTTGAATGATGTCCAATTTCCATATTTTCTAGGTTAAAATTTGGGATGATATCGTTTTCGAAAATTGATTGTGGCATAGTTTCTTCATTTGAAATGTCATTGCCTTTCCTTGGTCCTTCCATCTTCTTCCTTTGGACGAAAAACTTTATGCGATTAATCTTTAATGAAGTAACCACAAGGTCAGAGGTTCATGCCCTCTTTCTAGCGTCAAAAATGTTGACAATAAAACTTGTCAACACCTTAAATTTCAAGTTGGAATATGAGTAATGCTTTCAAAATCTGCTTTCAAATGAATGGGGATTGCTAAAGCATTTCAGATAGGTAAAAGTGATCGAGAACTTGTCATTGATATCTTTCGACACAGTTGAAAGGGTAGTTTAAGTCTTGGAAAATTCTTTCAAATAGGCTGACTAAGAACTCTGTCGAAGCCTCCTTCCGACACGAACAAGGGAGCTGGGGTTATGAACTTAAAAAACTCTAGAAATAGTTGAATTGCAAAGGTCGAAAGGGGTAACACTTGTAATCTAGCAGATTTGAGCTATGGCTTCTAGGAAATAAGAAAATTTAAGGTTTCGACTTGGTCGAAGGGGATCCTTTCGATTAACTCAACTACAGGTTGACATATTTGTGAAAAATAGTGAAATTTGTGCTGGTAAGTAAACACGATTATCATAATCTTCATTTTATTAAACTCAATTGTACGAGTTGACTGAATTCCTAATTTGATTTGAGAATTAGGTTTACAAGTTTAAGAAAAGATAAAAGTGAGAAGTGGAAGAAATCAGATCCCCTACAAGCGGCTCCTGAGGTCATATTTATAGGTGTAGCTTGGGACCTTTCGATCAAAAGCTTTCTACGCGGTTGAAAGTTCAACTTCTCTGCTTTCTTTAGTGTCCATTGAGCCTTACCTTTAGATCTTGTCGAAATGGTATTTTTTAGTCATTCTTCTGCTGTCGCTGGAGGCTGGTTTTCTCTCTCTTGATTTGATTCTTTTCGACTTTGTCGAAAGGGGTTGCTTAATGGCCTTTCGACCTTATCGAAAGATCATTTGATGCTTTTTTGACTTGTTCGCTAATGTGTTGAATAAATTAACCTGGGTGCTAGCCTACAATACTGTCGAAACATGCCTTCTTTTTGTCTTCAAGCGAGTCCAAACTCCTAAAAGGTTTTGTTGAACATGGTCTCTTACGAAGGCCTCTACACCATCTAATTTGAAACCTTATGCCTCTATAGTAATGGACATGTAGTTCTTCTTTCTCAGGTGAGAGTGGATCTAATCATTTCGAAAGGCTATATATGCTTTCGAAAGGGTCGAATTGGCTGAATACTTCTTTGGCGGAAGTGAATGAAGGCAAAACCCAGACATTTCGAATGGTTTGGTGCAAAATGCAGAGTGCTTGCTATCCATTGTCTTCGAGTGTCTTTTTGGGTACTTTCGATGCCGTTAACATGTTTGCTATTTCCTTTGAAAGGCAGCCTTCGACCTTGTCGAAAGCTTCCTGTTGACACAGTCGAGCCGTCCTTCTGACCTTCTCGAAAGGTATTGTTGGCGCTACCGCCTCCTTGTTGGAAACTATGTTTAACTAGATCATCTTGATGTTTTCTTATCTATCAATTCTCTCGTGTTCCTTCTTTCATAATTTTATTCCTGAAAATATTTTATGGATAACATATCAATTAACCAATTTACCATGGTAAGGATTTTGACCTTAAGTTGACAAATAGTTATGGTGGTACTGGAGTTTTACAATGAAGGAGATGAATTCTTTCTTGAGTAGCATTTCACTTCAAATAGTTCAACGCGTACCCAACTACAACCGTGACATGATAGTTATGCCATATGATTAACCATAATCAAAGTATAACCTACCTACTTAAGATCGACAATACTCTCAAGTTCGAAGACTACCGCACCTTGTTATAATGGGATCTTTTATTTTGACTTATTTGTATTGTAACAACTCGCCCTTCATGACATCCAAAAAACTTAGCACCTTACATCAACGCCTAATTTTCAAATACTACAAAAGGCGGCTTGTTGAGAAAAGAAAGAAAGAATTGGAAAAATACAAAATATCCATGCACAATGACACAATATAACACCCCTAATTTTAAATAACATTATTCAGGAGATTTAATTACATAGATTAAATAGAACAATGTAAATATTATAGAGAGAAGGAGATTGAGATTTGAAAATTTAAAAAAGAGGCCGTGCTTAATTAAATAAATAGAATGAGTTTATGGAAATGGTTTTATAAGTTAGTTAATAAGAGAATAAGGCAAGGGCATTGTGGGGAAATAGCCGCTACCATAACCCCTAAATCCTTGTTCCCATTTTTGATTACACACGTTCATAATTTAAAAATGTAAAAACAGGGAGCTCAAGTCGGCCATAACCTAGAGAAAAAAGAGGAGGAAAAATCAACTAAAATCTAAGGAATCAAGCAAGGAGAATTAATCAAAATCAAATATCAAGTTCTTTATCCAAAGAAAGGTGAATAAAAATCAAAACCATCTCATTTTCGTTTTTAAAGAGCATTTAATTTCGAGTTTTAAGTTCAAAATCTTTAAGATGATTTTAATGATGATATGCTTGGATTTCATGATATGTTTAGTAAAATCAATTATAATGTATGAATGTTTATTTCGATTTTAAGGTTAAAATCATGTTGATTGGGTTTTCAATGCCATGAGGATTAAATATGTTAAGTAAAACATTATTTTGAAGATTGGATTTAATTATCATAATTATCCAAGCCATGGATAATTTATTATGAAATTTTGAAGGGACAAATAGATAATAGGGTTTAAAAAAGTTTTATTTCGGCTATTAAATAAAGGATTTTGGGTCCGAAATATATATATTTTTGATTACGTATTATTTTGAGGATCTTTCCTAAGTAATTTACTATGGATAATAAATTAATTTACTTAGAGGACTTAAATGTCTTAATTGTTTTGCTAAAAGAAAGGGCATCCTTGCTAATTATTTTTTACTAATTATAAAATGAATTCGGTAGTCTTTAAGAAAAGATTTTTATAATGGTTATGACAACCAATTATATTTTTACAAATAGGCAAGTTGGTTAAATAGCATTTACTTAAAAAGGCAACAAAATGGTTTTGTAAAGATTTATTGATTCACTACTTCCAGTATCAACCTTTTGACTGCATACCTCCACCCCCAACCAAGTCAAAGCCAATACACATGATATCAATGCTTTGATACGTAGTGGATTGGAGAAAGGTGGAACATACAGAGTCGAAACCATGCTTTTGAAGGGGTCGAGGCCAACTTAAATGGCTTTTGAAGACCTTTATTTTGCTTTCAGAAGAGATGTCGCTTGCTTTGCTTTTAACAAATGATTTCGAAAGGTTCTTATATAGCTTTTGAAGGGGTTGCCTCCTTTTTATCTAAAGGTTAGCTTTCGAATGAGTTGTCATATATTATGTTTTAAAGAGAAGCTTTCGATAGGATAGTTTTGAACCAAGTCGAAACCTTGTTGCCATCTTCATATCTTTCGAATAGGTTGAAGTTTCAATGAGTTTGAAAGCCAAGCTTTAGTTTTATATATATAACAAGCCGCTTCCTAATGCTTTCGAATGGGCTCCCGTACCCACTTTTTACTAATGGTTTCGAAGGCTATGGCTTTGAATTATGTTTCGAAGCTATCCTTCCAATTGTTTATTTAAAAGATTAAAGCTTTCGAAAGGATAGTTTTGAACCAAGTCAAAACCTTGATGCCGTCTTCATATCTTTCGAATAGGTGAAGTTTCAATGAGTTCGAAAGACAGGCTTTTATTTTATAAATATAACAAACCGCTTTCCAATGCTTTTGAAATGGCTCCTATAGCCACTTATTACTAAAGGTTTCGAAGGTATTGGCTTCGAAAGGTATTTCAAAGCTATCCTTCCGGTTATTTATCTAAAGGATTAAAGCTTTTGAAAGGATGGCTCTGAAGCCATCAGTTTTCCCTAAACACTTTTACTTGAAGTTTAATGGTTTCGAAAGGGTTACTTTCATTTATATTCACTTTGACCCAAAAGTTCATTTTAGAATAAAACCAATGGTTTTGGAAGAGGTACTTTCAAATGGTTTCGAAGCTATGTTTCTATAAGTTGGAAAGATATGCTCTAATACTTTCGAACGGAATATTTTGATAGTTTTGAAAGGAAGGTTTTGATGCTTTCCAAAGAGTTATTTTCAGTGTTTCGAAAGGCATATGCTTAAGTGTTTTGAAAAGAAGATTTGAATGCTTTCGAAGGATATATATATATATATTAATGGTTTTTATTTCAAAAATATATATTAATGGTTTCGAAAGTAAAGGTCTAAGGTTTCGAAAGCCTTAGTTTTCAAAACAAAGAACCTAGTCTCATTTTTAAAAGAAAAACCATGGCAATGTATAAGAACTTTGAAATAGCTTTCAATTTTGGAGTTTTTGAAGAAGCTTCCTTTGATACGTATAGTGGGTTAAAGGGATTAACCATACTTTACGTGAAAATGATTTTAAGGAAATAAAACCATAAATGTTGGTTTTATTATTGTTATGCTCGGATATTGTATGTGCTTCTTCTATAAACATATTCACTATATAATGGACCCATAACTGTATTTGGGGAGAAATGGCAAAATAAACAGTTAGGTTGATCCAGTAATGAATACAAAAATTTAGTTAACTCCCGAATGAATAGAGTTGCATCTAGGAGGTCAAGTAGACCAGAACATAGGATGCCTAAAGATTGAAGTTGCCAGTTTAGATAGGTTCGTAGTAAGCTCATGAAAACTAGATTTGGAAAGAATTATTGGCATGGGCCAATAAGGTTCGTACTGATCCCATGAAAACTATATCCGAATAAAGTTATTGACAGAAGTCAATAGGTTCATAGTCAACCCATGAAAATTATGATATAAGCGAAGTTATTGAAGATACCAATAGGTTCAGAGAAAACCTATGAAATTCTGAAGTTATTGGCAGGGGCCAATAGGTTCTTAGTGATCCCATGAAACTTATGAAATCAGACAGATAGTCCAAAAGCTGTAAATCGGTTATTAGTCAGCCCATGAAAACTAAAAGATTAATAGTGACCCTAGAAACTATAACTGAGATAGATAGTCAAATGAATGGGGTGGGATATCTAGGATATATTATATAATTGCATATCATCATGGTATCTCAAATTGCTATGTTTTTAACCATTATGGATGCAGGTGCACAGTATACGGTTAATATAAATTTTGGGTAAGATACTAGTGAGGGAAAAACCCGTTCCGCTAAGCAGTGTGGTCTCACTGGATATCTAAATGGTTCAAGATGGTAGATTATTATTCATACCAGGCTTTATGTCTGACTAAAGTTTATGTTTTCCTAAACTCTTGAGTGCTCAATTAATTTTGAGTAGTTTGGGAGTTAGGGTTTTCACGTACTTCCTTAGACGAATAAGCTTCCGGAGACATGTAGGAGGCAAGATAGCTTTTAGTGGTTTATTTTTATTTTTATTTTTTTGATTTTGCTGTATTTTGATGTAAAGGCAAAGTCGTTTAATGGCCAATGTTTAGACTCTGATCATCCAAGGGGCATCTTCACATGTTGCTCTTGGCTTATATTGTAATAATTATATTTTCTCTAAACGTGGTTCTTGAATGTGGGATTACGTAATGAATTTGAAATTTTATTTGAAATGTAATGAGAAAGTAATTTAATGGTTTTAAATTTTTTCCATATCCATGTGTTTCTATTATATCAATGTATCTAACATTACCGTATTTGGTTGTCAAGGATTAATAACTATGGATGACTGCAGCAACCGTAGCCATTAGTTTTGGGCCTCCAAGTGAGAGATGTTACAAGTTGGTATCAGTGCATAGGTTTATGAAAACTTAAAAGGAATTTCAAACTTAAAATGGTTTTTCAAAACATAATCCAATGAATCTGAAACTAAGATCGGGGTTTGGGTTAACGCTATAGAAACGTACTTGTATTTGATATATATATATATATATATATATATATATATATGTATATATATATAAACACGCATTCCCCTCTCTCTTAGACTGTTCTTCTATATCTTACTACGGCTCGTATGCAGATTTACGAGAAAGGAAGATATGGAGGCAAGAAATGAAAGTGGAAATCTCAGTGGAGGGAGCACCACAACAAACGAAAATGTTCGACCCACTAGGAGGAACCCAGATCGACAGGCAAATGCTAATCAAAATGCAGATGCCAATATAGGTGCTGGAAATCCGCTAGTAGATATTAGGATGATGTATCAGTTCGTAGTGAACTTGATGCAAGCTGAAGCAGCTGCTAGAGTAGCTGGGAATGTTGGCAGAGCTAATCCCTTGGCTCCAATTAGAAATAACAATGCTAGGTTGAGCAGAGATTACATTAGTCTTGGTGGAAAGCCGTTTGTAGGAACGGAGGATGCTATAGAAGTTGAGAATTGTCTTTTTCATTGTGAAAGAATCTCAATAATCTTCGCTAACTTGGGATTGAATAATGAGCCAAAGAGGAGACTAGCCTCTAGGCAGTTGTAGGGAGCAGCGCTTCATTGCTGGAATAGTGTTACTACCGAAGTTCCTGAGGAAGAATTGACTTGGGAGGAATTTCAAAGGAGATTCGATCAGAGGTATTTGTCCGAAGTTACTAAGTCGGCACTGTTGAGAAAGTTCATGGATTTGGTGCAAGGCGAGATGTTTGTAATTGAGTATGCCACAAAGTCTGACGAGCTGTCTAGATATGGGTATTCTACCATTTACACTGTCATCAGGAGGAATGAGAAGTTTATTTGGGGATTGAGACCCGGTAGTGCTAAGACATCCCTGCCACATCTTCACGATCCTTATAATGTTGTTGTGGAAATGGTAATCGGACATGAGTAGATGCTTACTACTTATGGGAAGGAGAAATAAGTTGAAACCCAGAGTTCTCTTAGCAAGAAGAGGAAGTTCTTCAAGAAAAGGGAACCTAAAAGAGAGAAGCCGCCAAGAAGGCAAATGCTAATTTGGTTTGCTTTAATTGCGATAAGAAGGGCCATTATGCTCATAAATTCCGAATTGGCAAGGGGAAGAAAGACGTAGACAAGAAGGGTGTGAAGTGCTTTAACTGCGGCCAGGTTGGGCTTTATAAGAATCAGTGTCCATAAGCAGTCAGGGTGGACAGGGAAAAAGTCTTTGTTGTTGGACCATCGTCTACCAGGCCAACTGCTGTTGAGAAAGGAAAGATCTTGATGGAAGGTATGATTTTGATTTGAAGTACATTAGTCAGGGTACTATTTGATACAGGTGCATCACATTCATTTATATCTCAACGTTTGGTTGATAGGTTATGTTTAGAACCCACATACCTTGTTACTTCCTTAAGGGTTGTGAATCTAATAAGATGATGTGCAACACTGGGAATGAGATGTGACCAGCTTGATTTGTTAGGTCATAAGTTTGCATGTAGTCTGTATGTTTTCGATTTCGTAGACTTCGGAATCATGTTCGGTATGGATATGTTGGTTAAATATGAGGCTATGATATTTAGCCAGGGTAAGGAAATATCGTTGAAACACCCTGATAGTCACAACCGAATTATATTTTCTTTGAAGGATTCTAACCGGAGTGCTTGTGCTTTGTTGAGTGCAAAGGAAGTAGAAAAAGAGTTAAGTCAGGTTCGTGTAGCAATAGAATTTACAGATGTTTTTGAGCCGATTACATGATTACCACCGAAACAAGCTGTTGAGTTTCATATGGTTCTTGTGCCAAGAGCTGAACCTGTAAGTAGAACAACTAGCAGGATGACACCGACCAAGATGAAAGAATCGAAGGTGCGGCTAGTGGATCTGGAAAGGATAAAGTTTATTATACCAAGCAGTTTACCTTGGGTGCGACCGCGGTGTTCGTAAAGAAACCATATCGGTCGTTGAGGATATGCATCGACTATCGTAAGTTTAACGAGAAGACGATCAAGAATAAATATCCTTTGCCGAGAATCGACGATCTATTTGATCAGTTGTTTGGAGCCAGAGTATTTTCCCAATTGGATCTGTTGATAGGTTTCCATTAGTTAACGGCGGTAAAGGACAGTATCCCGCCGAAACGCGTTTCGAACTACGTATGGTTCATACGAGTGGTTAGTAATGCCGTTCCGTTTAGCAAATGCACCAGCTTTCTTCGTAGATTTGATGAACCGAGTTTTCAATGAACACTTGACAAGTGTGTGTTGGTGTTTATAAATGACATTCTAGTGTACTCTAAGGCTGAAGGAGAGCATGAAGATCATCTTAGAGTAGTACTTGAGACGTTGAGGCAGCATCAGTTGAAAGCAAAATTTTTCCAAGTGTCATTTTTGGAAGAAAGAGGTTAAATTTCTTGGTCACGTGGTTTCAGAGAAGGGTTTGTCAGTTGATCCAAATAAGATCGAAGCTATTAATAACTGGAAGAGACAAGAGATGGTGATTAAGATTAGAAATTTTCTTGGACTTACTGGCTATTACCGATGATTCATTAAGGATTTCTCACGGATAGCAACGCCTTTGACTAAGTATAACCAGGAAGGATGTGAGGTTTACTTGGTCTGATAAATGTGAGGAAGTATTCCTTAAGCTATCCTACTCATGATTGGGAATTGGCTGCGGTGATCTTCACATTGAAGATATGGAGAAATTAACTCTTAGGGAGAGATTTGAGCTATACACAGATCATAAGTCCTCAAGATATTTATTCTCTCAAAAGGAGTTGAATATGAGACAGCAAAGGTGGATGGAGTTTCTAGCAGCTTATGATTTTGGTATAGAGTATACACCTGGGAAAGAAAATAAAGTACCGGATGCTCTTAGTAGAAGACATCAGAATTTGGTGTTAGCTGTGTTGGAAGAATGTAAAGATTTAGAAGTCTTGACTACTTGTAGTTTGCAATTAAGATTAACCGCTAGTTCTAGTCAGAGCACCGCTATGTTATCCATTTTGGAAGTTCGACCCGTACTGATCGAAAGGACGCTTCTAAGTGGAAAGCGGACACATCATTAGCCTGGAGAATTAGAAGGCTTGAGGTTGGATCGTAAATCGATGACCTAAAGGATTTTAGTCTTGACCAGAGTGGATGGTTGAGAAAGAAGGGACGGTTGTGTGTTTCGAATGTTGAGGACTTGAGGAAAGAAGTTCTTATAGAATGTCATCGATCTAAATTTATGATTCCTCCTGGAGGAACCAAGATGTATCAAGATATAAAGAAGAGCATATACTGGGAAGGTATGAAAAAGGACATTGGCTTGTGGGTTAGGCAGTGTGCAAACTATTAACAAGTGAAGGCCAAATATCAGAAGCCGAGTGGATTGCTTCAACCTTTGGAGATACCAGTTTGGAAATGGGATTCGATATCCATGGATTTTATATATGAGTTTCCAAGGTCAAATATAGAAAATGAAAGTATATGGGTCATAGTGGACAGGTTGACCAAGAGTGCTCATTTCATTTCAGTTAAGTCAATCAGGATGGCACCTGTTTTAACTAAGTTGTTCATAAAGAACATAGTTAGACTGCGTGGAATTCCTAGAAGTATAGTCAGTGATAGAGATGCTTTGTTTACTAGTAAATTCTGGAAGAGCCTACAGGAGATTTTAGGTATCAAGCTCAAGATAAGTACTGCGTATCATCCTTAGACTGATGGCCAGATAGATAGAGTCAATCAGGTACTCGAAGATTTGTTAAGAGCTTGTGTATTGGACTTTGGGGGAACTTGGGAAGATCACCTACACTTAGTTGAATTTTCCTATGACAATAGTTATTAAACTAGTATAAGAATGGCGGATTTTGAAGCTATTTATGTAAGACTATGCAAATCACCAGCATGTTGGTTAGAGACTGGAGATAGATTAGTCTTAGGTTCTGATCTAGTTAGAGAGGCAACAGAGAAGATTAAGTTGATCCGAGAAAGGATAAAAAAAGCTCAGTCTAGAAAAAAGTGTTACGTAGATAAGGGGCATAAAGATCTATAATTCTCAGATAGAGTTTTCATTAAGGTATCACCGATGAAGGGTGTGGTACGATTCAGAAAGTCAAGGAAACTGAAACCGAGATTGGTCCATTCCAAATTAT